>JAWNGG020000123.1:0-600000 GCA_036937485.2 Tetragonisca angustula | reverse complement strand
AAATTAGTGTGATTTCCACATCGGCCGATTCATGCGTTTCCTCGAAACGAGCCACATGCGTCATCGATTTCTCCGGTGAATCCTTACTTCTCACGTTATTGCATGTTGTGGCAGTTCTGAACGAGAAACCGGATGAAAAGGACTATTCACTGGCCGACGTATTTCCTCGGAAATAGGACTTGGATGATTTGATCAACAGATCAAAAACCGTTCGAAAGTGTTACTTAACATCAGTTCGCAGAAATATCGAAAGTTATCGATTTTGAGAAGTTTGTTTCCTTACAATAAGTTACGAAGGCATTAATTGTCGTGAAAACGAATGTTTCACTTCACATGTAAATTTTATGAACTGTACCTTTTGATTGTGACCCGTTACTCTTAAAAAATTCTAACGATTCATTAGGAACTCGAACGTGAGTTTCTGTAAGAATGATTATAATCTGAATATGTCGATGTGAAAATGTTTTTCGTTTCAAAAAGCTACCGAGAAGATTTTATTCCAATCTTTTCTTTAACACCTCAACGTTACGCAATGTGGTGAAATAATTTTAGCTGCCGCGAGTAAAATCAGAAACGTTTGGAAACATTGTATTTTGTAATACTTCTTTGTAATAGCTGTCTTTATAGATGTAAAAGAACAAACATTACTTATATATTACGATGTACGTATATATAAGTAGATGTAATTAATTCGTCAGAAATGTTCTCTCTAATAAATTAGCTGAATAATAAACAGCGATTTCAATCGCAACCGGATCTTCTCTAAATTGACCCATTTTTCCAAATAGCCTTTACTACGTGCAAAGGTAAAATCTCTACTCAAGATGAAGCAACACATCCGACACGAAGAAAATTGACTTTCACACCGATTATTGCTCGCATTCAACCTTTCGCGTATGCGTACGAGCATCGATGCGATCGATGCAGAATTGCCGGTGAATTTCACGGGTTACATCGTCACGTTCCAGATGAACACTGTCCGTGAATGGAGCTGATGCTGAAGGTCCGATTGGCGGAGTACGGATTCCCGGAACCGAAGAAGGAGACCGGTCGGTTTCGGGGCGTACATCGCCAACCGCTGAATCACGTTCAATCGGCCATCTTCACCTATTTTTTCTTCCCCTTCTTCTTTTTATTTTAGGCGATCAGACGAGTCAGCCTGGCCGTTTGCGATGTGACCTCCCGAGCGGGCTGCCTAACCCGTATTTTTTTGTTCATTGTGATAAAATTCCGCTGTTTTGCAGTTTTCCAATTCTATTGGCCCCGAAATGAAATGGACATTGATGAATTTATTACGGTGATTTTAAAGCTTTGAGCTGAGTAAACCGTCTTTAGAAAGAACATCTGCTATTCGTGAAAGAAACAATCGAAGTTGACACATTATTGATCTCCTTTGTCATGAGGAATATTTTAGATATTAATGCAGATAGAGATCATTGAAGCGTGTCAAAAAATATAATGATGTTATTTTACAAAATTGAATACATTAATTATATGTTTTCACGCAATGTTTTGATAACGCCGATGTAATTTAGTTCAAAGCACATTTCATATAATGAAGAATCGTTACATCTTATCAATGTACAAATATTTAATATAAATATTATAATTACTAATAAATACGAAGAAGCATCGTGAAACTACAAAAGTGGTTGTCTACATATTTTAAATGCATATATGTACATGCATATGTTATACATGTACATGTGTTATATCCTCAAAATTTAGTCAGCCAGATGTAAGAAAATTGAGGTGTCCTGGAATTAAATCACGCCCATATTTTGTAATCGTTCTAGTTTTTGTCCACGATTACTAATTTTCTTAGAGTAAAGAGAGATCACATTTTACTTATTCATCATTGAATTTTATCCTTCTTTTCATCACCACTATGTGTCTTTGTTTAAGATATTTCTAATTTTGTCCTTTAAATTAATTTTATATTTTGCATTATTCTGATCACCATTGCACTGATTTTGCTCTACAGTTCTCTTTATAGTATATTTTTAGATTTAACGAATTTCCAATAAGGAATTAATATAAAATATCCAACGTGATATTTATAAAACATATAAATTATTATGTATCATTGCAATAGATTTGTTCTTTTTCTGAATTGATAAATAGACATGAAATTGTTTTGATGACACAAATATGTGAATTTTGTTAATACGAATTAATATTAGTTTAATAACTAATTTATAAATTATAGAGCGCGCGAAGAAAACCATAGAAATTAATCAAATAAAAATTAATTTATTTGATTTTAAATAAATATCTATTCATGTCATAGAATATATATATATTTCTTAAGTATTATTAATTGTAACATTCAATGATATTCATTAAGTAATATTTATAAATATGAATTATAAATTATATATTTTTGAATGAAATATATTTGAATATGTGCGCTGTTTAAATCAAAAAAGTGTATCAATATTTAAATAAAAATTTTAATTGAATGAATACGATAAATAGAAATGTATCACGCTTCTCGTATTAAAATTCATTTAATATTTAGTCAATATTTAAAGACATTGATATTTAATTATTGTCTTTAAATCAGAAGCTCATTTGAACAGTCAATATAAAATAGTAAACTACAGAGAACGCAAATCAGCTGTGAACTGTCAGATTTTTGTATTGTTACAAATTTATTCGCATTTGTAATTTATTTGATTTGAAAATATCAAGGTAAGGAGTTTAATTATACAATTTTTACTTTTATCTTGTTGCGCGAAGAATGAAAATATGTTCTAATGTGAAAAATAATGGTGCACGCAAAAGTGAGGTTAGAAACGTTTGTTTTTCAATGAAATGATTTTGTAATTACAAAAAACAGGTGATGCACAATGTCTCCTGACCCAACACAAGAACCTGTTGAGGAATCATTAAATGTACCAAATTTACCTCTTGATAGAGGAATGAATGCATCGGATAGCGAAGATGATGATATGGGAATGGCAGGATATGTACCATTATCTCAGATTCCTGCAGATAGTGATCCCATGTTGTATGAAGACGAAGTATGTCTATTATATATATTTAAGAATATTTCATTTACGTATAATAAGTATTTACTTTACATTTATTTCTTTATTTCTTAGGATGATGAATGGATAAGTAATGCAGGTGAATCTAATCAAACATTAAGACCCCCAATATTAGAATCACAGAATGTATGTATTCTTTTAGATTTAAGGAAAAATGTAATTATATTTGTTTTTTAGTATTTTTAAAAATATTTTACACTCTGTAGGATTCCATGTCGGAAACAATAGAAGTTTGGTCATCTCCTCGCAATCGGTCGAATATAGATATGGATGCAGATAAAATCAATCAAGTAAAATCTATGATGGCATCTTTTACTTTACCACTTACAGCAATTCCAGAATGGGCAAAAGCTATATCAGAAGAACAATGGAAGGAACAACTTATTGGACGTATTAAAGAAATGCAAAATAGAGAAAAGTAAATTTCAATATTTTAATTAATTCTTTTATATAAATTATGTATATAAATATACAAATTAGAATAATCCTTTTTCTCCTTTTTAAGCTATAAATTTGATGTTTGTTAATAAGTATAAAATTTCAAAATAAGTAACTCTAGTGTATACATTTAGTTGTATACAGTAGCCAAATTTGATATTATGTAAATTATAACAAATAAAAATATTTATTTTATCTTAACTGAATTCTTATCATACATCTGTTTATATATTTTCTATATAAGACTATTTTGCATTTTATTATTATCAATATACCTCGCTTTATACAACCACTAAGTTTTTAATTTTTTGTGATAAATGGTTATAATGGGTATGAATATATGATGTAATACTGTTCAACATTTGAAATCATGCTTCTGCCCAGTCATACACTGCAAAGAACACACTTGAATCATTGATGGATGTTGAATAAAGGTACAATGACACTTATAGTTCGAGATCTGCACTGATAGCGGCAGCTTTTGGAGGATTTAATTTCATTCGTAAAGCGGTAACGTCATCTTCTATTCTTATCAGTTTTCGGAATTTCTGGAAAGAAAATATCATATAAAAATTTTGTGAAACTGAAGAATTTTGAAGAGAAAATTGTTTTTACTTAATGTACCTCAGAAATAGTTCCAGGTGTTGTAAACCAGATATAAATCATGTATCCGGGAATACATAACATTGAAGAAAGACCACAAAGCCACCCTAACACGTGACTCCACCATGGATATTCATACGTAAGATATTTTACGGGAACGAATTTAATTATGTTGAAAGTGAAAACTCCCTAAATTAAAAATTTATTTCAATCAGACATCATCAAAAATGTATATCAAGAATTATAGAACAATGGAAATTATTGTTTTACCACGCAAATGGCTGGAGTAGTAAATGTCCAACATATCTTCCACCAGCAACATGGATAATAACCAATCATGTCGCGAATTCCATCGTAAAATCGATTTACACCGAATGCCCACGAAACAGCAATACATTCAAAGAACATTAAAAATAATAAGCAAAATCCACTAACAGCATACGAATCCAAGAGTTGAAAAACATACATTCCCCCCTAAAAAAATTACGAGAAAAGAATTGCTGTGATCGATTCGTATTTAATGATGGAATTTAAATTTTACCTACTTACCTCAGTAACACAAAAAAGACCTATAAGATACGAGATAAAGCATACAATTGCTATGAATAATTCTTTTCGTTTTCTAAGTAGACGCGGCCATTCATCGACCGCGGCTGTTATAAAGCCTTCAACTGTACAAAACTACAAAACATAATAATCGATCATTTCATTTTCGTTTCGTTAAAATATCGTAAATTACCTGACTATCTAAACCAATAAGGATAAGCATAAAAAAGAATAAACAAGCCCAAATTGATGATCCTGGTAATTCAAGAACTGCGGAAGGATAAACCAAAAAAGCTAAACCTGGACCTAGATAAAACATTATAAAATATTAATAAAAACTAAAAACATTTTGATTTAACATTAATCATCGCAATTACCAGAGGCTGCTACATCCGCTACAGGTTTTTGTTGTTCATGAGCCATAAAACCAACCACAGAAAATATAACAATGCCACTAAGCATACTGGTACATGAATTCACTGTACAAACGATTAGTGCATCCCTGAAAAAAGTACCATCTTTTTTCACAACAAACACGATAATAAAACGTAAGTTACTCACTTGTAAACATTATTATTGAATTTATTGTAACTTCCAAGAGCAACCAATGCACCTAGACCCAGTGCATAAGAAAAAAATATTTGCGTCACCGCATCGATCCATACCTATTAACATTTATTAAATTAGTTGCAGATTTATAGAATTAAAAAGAGGGAAATGATAGGAAAGGAAATATATCTAATACTTCGGGATCACTGAGTTTTGAAAGATTTGGCGTTGCATAATATTTCAGACCTTCCATTGCTCCTGGTAAGGTCAATCCCCGTACCAATAAAACTGCTAATAACGCATATGGAAACAACGATGTAAAGTACACAACCTATATAAAAATTAACATTAATTGCAAATCATCCCTATTTATAAATTATGAATAATTGTGGAATCTTACTTTTCCAGTCCATTTCACACCTTTCCAAATACAAAAATAACACATGATCCACACGACAGCTAAGGTACCTGCTAGTTCCCATCTTATTGAACCTACGCTTTCTATACCATCAGAAATTTGAAGAGTACGCCTCCTTTTAAGAACAAAAATGATTCATCCAAATACAGAAAAAATATATAATAGTTATTCTTGCATCATACAAACTCACTCCCAAAACTCTTTCACTGGATCTCTCAGCAAAGTATGACTTAAGTTACCAATCGAAGTAGAACATATCGTATCTTCGTCTTCGGGCCAACATAACGCTTCTAAACGTTCTGAAGAAGTGAGGCAGTAACGTGTATTCCAAGAATTGCCGCATGTTCTCCATGGCACATCTGTACGCACGTTTAACTGATATTTAAAAAATTTTATCTAATATACAATCTTATTAATTATATTTTATTCTTATACCAATTCGTAAGGAGACCAAAAAATAAAAAAGTGCCCATGCCAATATAATGATATAATATATGTTCGTCCAACAGGAAAGTACGCAAGTAGCGTATCCAATGCCTGTTTCATAAAAAGAAAATTTAATAATAAAGCAGTAGTTAAATATTTCAAGGAAATAATTATGGGTATAAGACCTTTGAAAATCGGAGCTATCTTAAAGACACCTAATCCTCCTATAGTCATCATCTGGCCCAGTGATAACTCCATTAGGAACATGGGTACTCCGGCAAGTGCAAGAGCGATAAAATAAGGAACCATAAAAGCACCACCGCCATTTTTGTAGCAGAGGTAAGGAAATCGCCATAAGTTTCCTAATCCTATAGCCAACCCTACTACGGAGAGGATGAATTCGATCTTGAAACAAACAAAAACAATTCGACGTTAATAATTAATTGTTAATCGTAATGTGTGTGTGTGTGTGTGTGTGTGTGTGTGTCTACGCATTTTTATTATTGTTGTAATCTACATTAATGTTTTATGGAAGTTCACCTTGCTGCTCCACGTTCCTCGATCCGGCAATGTTTTGATTTCTTTAAAAGCCGACGATTGCAAGCATTGAATTGCCTCAAAACGAAAATCTTGTTCTTTACTGCCATTTGAAATTCTTATGGGCGGTTCAGCGAACAAAGCTTTTAATTCTTGAACAGGATTCGCAGGCCTACATGGCAGAGGACTAGTGGACCTATCTACCTTGGATACCTTAGAAGATCCGCTCGAAGGCATTATTTTCTGTCCGAAATACAAACTAAATCGAATTCACCTCATCCTATTAATTCTTATTTTAATCTGTAAACAAAAATTTTTAAACAATTTTTTCTTTGACAATTGATTTCTTAGATTTATCGGATTTATCTAAAATACCGAATGTTCGATTTATATAACATTTTACTGTTTCAGATCTTGGGCTTTGCTTTAAGACACTAAAGATTAATTTCTTGCATTGTGTTCAATTAAAAGCGAGTGCGAACGCGAAACAAATTTTAATATATAATAAGTGAAAGATGATCATTTCTGAAGAACTTGGACTATTCAGCAGTCGTCGTAGTTACGTGAGATACTTCTGCACAAGGGTCTTGATGATGATGGATGACAGACAACGAGCCACTTCCGGGAATCATGTTTGTCAAACGTTGTTCCCATCAGACAACCTTGTCCTATTTTAGATCAATCATCGGTGAAAGAAACGATGTCGTCGAAGAAGATCATCACGTGGAACAACGAACTATGCGATCGACGAACGTCTCGCCACAATAAAATCATCCAGATTTAGATTTTCAATTTATCATGTAGGAGGTAGAAAACTATTCATCGGCAATTTTGTCGTTCCATCTCAAGTATTCAATCCGCGCTTGATAAATTGTCATAGTTATAACTGGGAAACATATAAGAAGAATTTGTCCAACTTTCAAGTGTAAACAAACTGCTGGTATCGACGATCATTAACGAACTATTCATGGGTGCAATGTCCTTTTAATGATATCATCCTCGGTATAAAACAATTTACAACTTCTACACTTCAATTGTGTAATAAGCTCAATTGTATAGTGACTGACTTGAATGAATGAAGATAAATTAATCTTTAGGATATTTTCAGTCAATGTTACTATCATCCCCAACGGTTATATTGATATACAAATAAAACAATAAACGTCATAAATTTACAATATAAATAAGGATGAAAAAAATAATAAATGATATTGAAAAAGAATAAGAATTTCACACAAACATAGGTACATTAAGAAAAAAATAAATAAATTCATTTATCTTTTTAGAGGAAAAACTTAAATTTCATTACTGCTGTTAATGTTTCCTGTTGAAATCTCTCATACTCTATGAAATAACTATGAAATACTATGAAATAGAAGATAAAACAATAAGAAGAAAAACCAAAATTAAAAAAATTCATTCAGAAGCTTTTAATAGAAGAGCACATAACATAATGTAACGTAATGTTACATTGACACAACATAATCATTGAGCAAGTAGTATATGACAGTCTATCGATGGTCATAATGTCAGATAAGAAAAGAAATTTCTCTATTGTCATACAGTTCAAACAATGTACGTACGTGCACAATTTCAAGGGCAGATATGAATTGCGGTTTCCACTGGACCGATATATCGATAATAGTCGGAAAACGTCGTTAGTGAAAAGAAACTGATGAAGCGTGTCGTATGTCGGCCCGTGTCGTTACGTTCACAAATCGCGCTCACGGACGGTGAGTGTTGAGATTTCTACTGTGCCCTACAGATCTACCCCACAATAGCGTTCAGTCCCCCAAGCACCAACACACCTATCGTTCCATTCAACAAATTAGTGCCACAGTGTCACTCTATATTTAGGTGCACTATCTGAATGGTGAGAGAGCACCGAGTTCGCTAATAACTGATTGACCACACCGATGGCCGCGAATTGTTCTCTTCTGTCATGAGTACATTTAAAATGCACTGAACTACACTTGATCTTGATTTCATAGTAGGTACATGTATCATGAACTTATTCGAAATTAAGATGTAATTGGATATTTTCTTAATTAGCTTTATTATTCTATTCTATTTATAAAACGATTTATTACAGATTTATTAAGTAATGATCGCATAGATTTGTTACTTTAAGACACAAAGAAAAAACAAACAAAACTAAGAATAAACAAGAATAACGTGATGGGATTTAATAAGCATAATATCAAACAAGGAATTGTATTGAAATATTAAACTAATGGACAGAATGGAAGTCTCTTATAAGGAATAATAATTGAAAAAATAATAAGCGGAAACATTTTGTATATTCTTTCTTTTTACTAATTACTACAATTTCAAGGATACAAAATAAGTTTTCGTTTAATTAAAGTTAAAGAATGCAAAAACTATATAAAATATCTTTAACGCAAATATTATTTTATTAAATTTTTGGATACTTGGTATCTGAGTATAATACTTATTATATCATAACAATATTTTTATTTTATAAAAGTATTATATATACTTTTTATATATTATATACAGTATATAATTAAAAAAACCTTTAAACTTTTATATATTATACATATATGATTCATTAATAACTAAAATAAAATATTTTGAAATATTAATGTATACAATATTCTAATATTGCAATTGATATCAATTGATATAACAATATAATTAATTCATATATAATTATTTCATTAACTGACTTAATCTTTAAATACTTATTATCAATTGTACTTAAATAAATAACTTAACTAAAATATTATTTCAAAAATATTTGCAATTTCAATATAGGAAGAGTAAAATAATTTCTCTTATTGAAAAGTCCTTATTAAAATACTAATTAAAAAGGATAATTTAATGATTTTTGTGTATAATGATAGAAAAATGCGTATTTATTTAAATATTACATAAAATTTGATGATTTATAGCTATTACAAAACCTTTTTTAAACTTTCACATTTAAATTGCCAAGGATAATACTTGTTTGTCACGTGGTCAATTATTTCGGTGCTGTACTTCCGTTTCCCGCCAAAAGCCGGTATTAGTCGAACATATAAAGGACAAAAGGGACTTTAATATTTATCGCTTTATAATCGTATATTAATCGTAATCAAAATACCAAAAATGGTTGGAAGAGGCAAGATGTATGTGATAAAGCGCGGTAAGTTGTCAACTTTATTATTCTGGTATTATTTCAAGTAATTTTTATATAATTGTATGTTAAACACAAGCTGCTATATTAAACTTTTGTAATTATTAGATGGACGCAAAGAAGATGTTCACTTTGACAAAATAACGTCCAGAATTCAAAAATTATGTTATAATTTGGATATGGATTATGTAGATCCTGTAAGTTTACTTAGTAAATTATTTATTCTTATACTTAATTATACATTATATATGTTATAATATATTTTGTATTAAACATGGCATACAATAAAGACTTATTTTCTGTTAGTTTTGTACAATATTGTTAAGGTTATATAGTAATGAGAAGTATGTTTTTAATATTTTTTATTTTTTTATAGTCTGCAATTACTTTTCGTGTAATCAGTGGTTTATACTCAGGTGTAACTACTGTTGAATTGGACAATCTTGCAGCTGAAACTGCAGCAACAATGACTACTAAACATCCAGATTATGCGATATTAGCTGCACGAATTGCAGTCTCTAATCTTCATAAAGAAACAAAAAAAAGTTTTAGTGGTATGAAAAATATTCAATTTATATTCTTTTGTCCTGTTTTAATTCAATATTTCCTTTCATTTTGTTTCATTTTTAGAAGTAATACAGTCCTTATATAATGTAAAGGAACAATATTCAAATGAAAGCAGACCTGTTATTAGTGAAAAATATTACAATATCATACAAAAAAATGCAAATAAATTAAATTCTGCAATAATTTATGATAGAGATTTTAGTTATAATTACTTTGGTTTTAAAACACTTGAGAAAAGTTATTTATTAAAGATACATGGGAAAGTTGTTGAAAGACCACAACATATGCTAATGAGAGTTGCAGTTGCTATCCATGGTGAAAATATTGATAAAGCTATAGAAACATATAACTTTTTATCAGAACGTTACTTTACTCACGCATCTCCAACACTTTTTTCTGCATGTACTAGACGACAGCAAATGTCTAGGTATATTTATCAAGATCAAAATAAAACATATTTACTCAAGGTGATAATTTAATGCTCATATTTTTCAGTTGTTTTTTACTAACAATGAGTGATGATAGCATTGAAGGAATTTATGATACATTAAAAAGATGTGCACTTATTAGTAAATCAGCTGGTGGTATTGGACTTAATGTACATTGTATTCGAGCAAAAGGTACACCAATAGCTGGTACACTTGGTGTATCTAATGGTTTGATTCCAATGATCAGAGTATACAATAACACAGCTCGGTATGTTGATCAAGGAGGAAATAAAAGACCAGGAGCATTTGCTATATATTTGGAACCATGGCATGCAGATATCTTTGAATTTTTAGATCTTAAAAAAAATACTGGTAAATTCATCAAGGATTTTGTGATTATCTATTTTAACAATCATTTTATATTTCATATATGCTGATAATTGACAGGCAAGGAAGAACATAGAGCAAGAGAATTATTCTATGCTCTATGGATACCTGATCTTTTTATGAAACGAGTTTTGGAAAATGGTGTATGGTCTTTAATGTGTCCACATGAATCTCCTGGTCTACCTGATGTTTGGGGCGATGAATTTGAAGCTCTCTATACGCGGTATATTAAATTAAATTAGATTAATAATACACAGTAAAATTTATTGGCGATATTAAATATTGGCAATTGGTTCATTAGATACGAGAATGAGAAAAGATATAAACGTCAGATCCAAGCTAGAGATTTATGGACAGCTATTCTTGTCGCTCAAGTTGAAACAGGAACTCCTTATATGCTTTATAAAGATCATTGCAATCGTAAATCAAATCATCAAAATATAGGAACAATCAAAAGTAGTAATTTGTGTACAGAAATCGTACAGTTTTCCAGTCCAGATGAAATCGCTGTGTGTAATTTGGCTTCAATTGCGGTCAATATGTTTGTAAATCCTGTTAATCGAACATTTGATTTTCAAAAACTTTTGCAAGTCACAAAAATTGTTACTTGTAATCTAGATAAGATTATCGATGTTAACTATTATCCAGTTCCACAAGCGAAAACATCAAATTTTAGACACAGACCTATAGGTAGGTTTCTGTTATGTAAAATGTCAAGTATAAAATTTGAGTATTTTAAAATGTTTATCATATATATTTTAGGGATTGGAATTCAGGGTCTCGCAGATGCGTTTCTTTTAATGCGATATCCATTTGAAAGTGAAGAAGCACAAAAACTTAATATTCAAATATTTGAAACACTATATTACGGTGCCTTAGAAGCTAGCTGTGAGCTTGCTGCAGAAAAAGGAACATATGAAACTTATGAAGGTAGTCCAGTCAGTAAAGGAGTGAGTAAATTATGTATAGAAGTAATTTGTTGCAATAGCATTAATAAATTACAATATACTGATTATTTATGTATCTCCAGATTTTACAATATGATATGTGGAATGTTACTCCAACTGATTTATGGAATTGGACAATTTTGAAAGAAAAAATTGCTAAACATGGAGTTAGAAATTCTTTACTAATTGCACCTATGCCAACAGCATCTACTGCACAAATTTTAGGAAATAATGAATCCATAGAACCATATACCAGCAATATTTATGCAAGAAGAGTTCTGTCTGGAGAATTCCAAATTGTAAACCCTCACTTATTGCGAGATCTAACTGAAAGAGATCTTTGGGATGAGGACATGAAAAACGAAATTATAGCAAATAATGGTTCTATACAGGTAGATCCTTTATATAAGTTGAAAATGCATAGTAATACATTACTGAAATATATACAAAAAAAGTTATTTTTTATTAATCTGCATTTCGTAGAATATTGAACGTATACCAGATGATCTAAAAATGCTTTATAAAACAGTGTGGGAAATACCACAAAAAGTAATCTTAAAAATGGCAGCAGATCGAGGTGCATTTATAGATCAATCACAGTCATTAAATGTTCATATGGCTAAACCAACAACAGAAAAACTGACTTCAATGCATTTTTATGGCTGGAAAATGGCAAATATTTTTAATTTTTATTCTTTTTACTTTATACATTGTTTTAATAGAACTTATTTATTCATCTGAAAACGCTTTGCAGGGTTTGAAAACCGGTATGTATTATTTAAGAACGAAACCGGCCGTAAATGCTCTTCAATTCACAGTCGATAAATCAAAATTACGAAACGCAAATACTATTAACCCTTGTCAGTCTAGTAATTCTGAAAGTGGTAATGAGGAGGAACTCAATTCTTCGAAAAATGGATGGTTACAAAATCAAAACAACGAAAGCATAGACGCTGTACTCGCATGCTCTCGCGAAAATGGAGATGCATGCATGGCCTGCGGATCATAAATATAAATATTTGTTACATTTTGTATTTAAGTTATAATTTTTATGATCATTGTACATGTGATGAGTGTTATATTTAAGCATAGTTTTTGTAATACTATACTAAATTTTGAAAAATTGTAAAATAAAATTTGCCTTTGATTTCGTTTGTTTCTTTATTTTGCTTAATGGTACAATACTTAATGCTTATTGTCTGTTATTAAAATTGGAATAAATTAGAATGCAGAGGTTATAATTCAAAATTTCGCGCGATACAGTATAGTCAACTAAATCTAAGTAAATGTTGATCACCGTTCTTCGTATGCTACAGTCGAGTGTTCAGGAACAGCGTCACTACGGTAGTCAAGTAAAATGTCAAAATTACAAGCGTGAAGACGTACATAGTTGCGTATCAGCTTGATGTCGAGTAAATTTCATTAAAGATCTAGAGTGAATACATTCATTTTGGACTCATTTGTGAGTGATTCGATATTGTGCCGATTAAATATGTAATGATTTTGTTTTCTGACCAAAACAAAATAAGGAAACATTAATAAAAGAGACTTCTTCTATAACCAATTTTAAGCACTAATGTCCAGCTGATGTATTTTAACGTATTTGACAGTTGAAATTGCGTAATTGTTGCTAGGATTTTCTTATGAGTCTTTTTACGCAATTTATTTAAATTGCCGTATAGAATGGCGGATTTGGATGACTTATTTCATTTAGATCAATACATAGGTCCAGAATCTCTTACAGAATTGTGTTTCCAAGTGATCTGCAAAAATTTAGACATTATCTCGGTGAGGGATGAGCATGACTACCGATATCTTTTGAAAGGAGTGGTTTTCCCAAGCGAGATATGCGATAAACTTATTGAATACGTTTTACGAAACGATCCGGATGAAGATCACGATCGTTTCTTTACGATTTTCAAAAATGTATGGATAACCAAACTTAAACGCGTCAAAGTTGTAGGTTCCAATATAACTGATGATTCAGTACAGATCCTTACAAATCATAAACTTGTGAGATTAGAATTAACAGACTGTCCTAATTTAACGAATTTATCTATTAACTACATAAATGCAAATGCAGAAAATTTACACACTTTAGTATGCCGTGGAACTTCTATGATCATTCCAGAAAAACTTATAGGTAAGAACATTTGGTTGTTTATTTTCATTTCAGTAATTATATGTATTGTGATTTTAATATAAATCTTTATTGAGACACCTTATTATCTTATAATTTATAAAGATTTTTCTTATTAATAATCAAAATTATCTGTATTTTATAATAAAAATAGATTACATTATTTTTCAAAATGATAAGTGATAATAAATATTGTACTATCATTAAGGTGCAAGTTATTTTATATTATGAATGAAATATGTTATTATTATGAAATTTAATGATTGATATATTTAAAACATCTAATTATCAGCATTATTTGCATTTAATTGAGAGATGTTAATTACATTTTTTAAATTATTGATATGTTTAATATTTAGTAAAATTAATATATGTGTATGTTTTTTTAATTGTTAGCATACCAGAAACAAGGATATGTATTTAAAGTACCAAATTTAAGAACCTTGGCTTTAGAATATGTTCCAATTTGTGCCTCAGAATATAACATGCTCTTGGCTGGATTAACAAACTTAACAAATTTAGATTTGTCTAATAGTTTTGATGTGGGCACTTTTGATTTTTTCCATTTGGTTCCCAATTTAATATCCTTAGTTTTATATAATGTTAAAATTATTTCTCAAGCACAAGCTTTTGTTAGCAATATATGTCATTTGAAAAATTTAAGGTAACTATTTATTTATCTTTTATATGGTATAATAAAATATTCAAATTTTTTAATTCAATATTTTTAAAATTAGGCATTTGGATATATCTCAAATTAATCCAGAAGATGGAATATTTACAAACCCTAATACAATCTTGTCTGATATAATAAATGGTTTGCCTCAACTAACTTCTTTAGATATTAGTGGTACAAATCTAGCAGGGATAGAAATTGTAGATCGTGGAATACAAACAGTTGAACATTCTTTCTACTCTGACATATACAATAATAATCTCTGTGACATACCAGGTCTTATTTCAAGAGTAGATAGACCTTTACAATTTTTAGGACTCTATGGAGCAAATGATGCACCCTGTAGACGACGTAATATCCCAGCAAAATTGGTAAATAAAAGCAATATTTTATAACAAATATATAATAATATTGCATAACTTATCATTATTTATTCTATCTTTTAAAATTCTAGATTGCAGGAAATGCAAATGAAGATCAAATATTAGTTGCAGCTCATGTTTATATGAATAATAAAGAGGATTTAATGTTAAAAGTAATAAGTGATTTATATCATATGTACAGATATGAAAATTGTCATAGGATGGATCAAGCACTTTGTGCAGTATTAGAAGCAATGGAGAAATATCCTACTCAAAAAGATATACAAATATCTGGAAGGTATTTAATTACATGTGTATAATTTTTGTACTTTTAAATCTATTATATATGTTTAAAAAATTTAGTATGTGTATTGTTTATACTTAACAGTGCAGCATTGTTTTATATTGTGAAAATGAAAGAAAAAGGCGAATTAGAAGCCAGATTGAAAAAAAGAATTGTCCGTACTCTTCTTGTTGGAATGAGTATTCATAAAAATGAAGAAACTATGATGCGCAATGGTTGTCTAACATTATTCCAATTCCGATTACCACAAGATGTAGTATGTATTATTTTATAGCAATAACATTATTTTATTTATCTAATGTATTTTAAAAAATGTTGCTAATTCTTATTTACATTTCATCAGATGTCACACTATGAAACACTGGTAAAACTACTTTTGCATTTAGCTAAACATGCACAACAGGAAAGTTATATTCAACGTATTGGAATATTTCTTTTAAATACCTTAGCATGTCAAGTAACAGGTAGAGAAAAGCGTTTATTAGGCAATCTCGGTTGTATAAAGACAATGCTTGAACTAATTAAATACAGAGTTGAATCTAGAACATTTGATGATGTTATGGAAGTAGCTTGGTCAACTATGTGGAATGTGACTGATGAAACTCCTATAAATTGTCAACGATTTTTTGAAGAAAATGGAATGCTACTATTCTATAAATGTGTGAAGGTATACAATATTAATCTAATTTATTAAGTTATTATTATTATGAATAATGTTATTTTTACAGCAATACTCTCGTAAAGAAGAATTATTAAAAAATATGATGGGATTACTTGGTAATGTGGCTGAAGTACAAAGTCTTAGAGTGCATCTAATGCAATTACCATATATGGTTGTTTTTACAGATTTAATACGTACTGTTAGAGAAAGCATTGAGGTATTTTATACTTATATCTTAATAAATATATTTAATATTTATATTTTTATAATATTTAGCGTATATTTTTTTGTTATTAGGTACCATATAATGCAGTTGGCATATTAGCTCACATAGCATCTGATGGTGTTGGAGCATGGACAATAGAAAAACCTAGTCGGGATGTTGTTCTTGAACTTATGGTTGAAGCTATTGAACGATGGGATATATCATCAGAACGTAATATTAATTATCGTTCATTTTTACCACTATTACGTTTGGTAGATATATATCATACACCACAATGTCAACATTGGGCAGTTTGGGCTCTTGCTAATCTTACAACTGTTTATCGTAAGTATATATATTGTAAAATTTAATTCTATCATAATCTGTATATTCAGATATAAAAAAAATTTTAAATTTAAATTTAAATTTTGTTACTTATGCAACAACATAATATAGTACTAACAAGTTTTATTGAAACTATGATTACTTTAACAGCCCATAAATATTGCATATTAGTTATTCGAGAAGGAGGCCTCGAGAAATTGAATACTTTAATCTCAGATCCAAGACCATATGAACGTATAAAAGAACTTGCCCATATTGTAATTGAAAATTGTAGTCATTATAGTAGCAACTCCAATGACATGAATGTTCATTCGCCTTTAGATGAAGATTATATATATAGTTCAGATGGTTGAAACCCGATTTTCATTATTATAATTCAAACATCATAAAAAGTAGAATGTTTTATGTCTGTAATAAAATATCTTTTAAACAAATGAGTGTGAGTAAGATTATAAAACATACATGTGTTGATTTGCCAAATTGTAAATTTCAAATTGAGTGCTCAGACAATCTTACTTGCACTTTTACAACATAAACATTTCATTGCATGTTTTATTTATTACATATTATGAAATATGTTTTAACTATGAGTGAGAATACATTAATGATATTATTAACAAGAAACTACTAATTGGTTTAATAAAAATATTTTTGATGCTCATAATCAATATTCAAATTCAAACATACTTCTTATTTATGTAAATAATCACGCTGTATTATAAATAAGACAAAAACTAAAATTAGATTGAAACTATTTGTTTAAATAATAATAATAGATTTCAAATTTATATTAAGTTTCTTATGTCTGTATGAATTATTTGTAGATATTTGTATTATAAACAACTTTATTAGTTGCCATTATATATATTTTTTTTTTTTTTTTTTTTTTGATAAAAAATGTTTAAAATAAAAAAAAATACATTAGACTCTATTATGTAAATAAAACTAAAATGAAATAAGATGAATTAGGTTTACAAATTTGTACATCTCTATTATTAAAATTAAAATTCTTTCAAATAACGATACTGTTGTTAAAATTAAGCCATAAAACGAACATTATAACTTGAACTATTTGTAGATTTTAGTTATTACTTACACAGCTAGCAAAATATCTGCGTGAATGATTATCTAAATGATTGTTATTGTAATCGTTATGTAACATTAATGTATGCGTGTAATAAATTGCAAAAATTCTTGATTTGTTTAATCTATAACATAAAGTCACATTGACACCCCTTTCCATTTTTTATATCATACAATTTTCATTTTTATTACCTAAATGATCAACATGATAAAATCTTTATCGTTTTTTATAAAATATTTCATTTTAATCCTCGTATGTATATGTATAAAATATACTATATATGTAAGTACTAAGAAAATGTGATTTACAAAAAACATATTTTATTACCTAATACTTAAAGATTTTATATAATAATAAATAGTTAAAAATATTCATCCATTGCTTTCTTTAAAAGTATTATTTTAATTGCATATATTTTATCATATTTTGTTATACATAAAATGCATCTGTTGAATTTGTTAGAGCGCATAGGTATTTTAGTACCAAGAAGTTCAATTTTTTAAATGATAAATTCCTTGAAAATACACTATGTATTATAAACAAAAAATTAACTTCTCAAAAATATTGGAATAACATAAAATAATATATTTTTGTTAAAAATTATCAATTCAGTGTAAACTACACAATTACATGCAATAGATGTGTTATTAAAACATGAGTCAAGTTGATACTAACTTCCGGTTCGGTTCCTTCATTCCGAACGGTCGTTAGAATTTGGAAGAAGAGTGACGCCACAGCCTTTAGGGAAGACGACATTTTACGTGTATCGCGCGTCCACGGCATGTTTGAGGGATTCTGTGCTAAATACTTAAATTTTATCATAGAAGTATCAGCTGGTAAAATCTCACAAAAGAAAAATCACGTATTTTAATAAGGTAAGTAACGTCTTGTTAATATAAACGTGTTTTTCTAGATAAATGATGATTCTAAAATTCTCGCAAAGTGTGGCCATTAATTTGAACAAAGAAGAAAGTTATTGATTTTCATACTAGAAATATTATTAGTTTTTATAAAAGATTGTATATTTTATCACTGAAATGTAAATATATTGTTTTAAGATTATAATACTTATTAATCGTAATAAATGTCGAAGCACTTTGTTCGAAGTCATGCATAATTGCGAATAGCATGGAATACATATTTTATAATAATATTATTTGTTAAAAAGTATATTTCACAGTTTACTAGTACTATTTATTAGTATTTCCATATATTTGTGCAAAAAGTTTGTTATTATTTTAATAATTTAAATAGATAATGATGTAGATTTTATCCTTGTGTATTATTATGCTAAAAACAGTATATATTAACAAATTTTTTTCAAATATTTTGTTAATTTACGTTACATTATATTAAAATAATACATAAATTCAATTAATGTAACTATGAATATACTTCAATTTTGCAGAGTTGGCTAAAATTTTTAATTTGATCAACTGATTAATATTTATGATTAATGAAATTAATCGTCGAGAAATCCGCGATTGATTTAATTGATTAATAGTGTTAATTATCAGTCAATTGTTAGTTATTATATTGAATTTGATAATAATTTCATTTCATATTTTGAAATTAATAAAAGGTTGAGCATAACTTTAGGGTTAAGATATTTAATAGAAAAATAAAACATATTCTTGTTTTATACTGTCAAGAAATATTGAAAGATATAGACGGACGCAGTTAGTTATAGGCTTAATTAACTTGAATTTTGAATTCCTTCAACATTTGTCCAATAAGCAATAGTAAAAAATATATTTTATTGCATTAAGCATTAACATTATTTGAATGTTCACGGATTTAGAGAGAGAAACTTTATCATTTTTCTATACATTATTGCAAGGTATCTTGACCTCTAGCTGTGAACAAGAAGACACATAGAAAAAATTAATTTTGTTACAAAAATCATTTGAACAATTAATCATTAATGAGGTATCTCTAACTGACAATTAAAGTAAGAATTTAATTTTTAATTAATTTTTTATCCAACTCTACAATTTAATACATGAACATTTTTCACACATTTGATATCTATAATTTATCCTAATCCTAATTGTAAGGGACACGACCCAGGTAGTATATCGTCTTCAACAACGTGGACCCAGAACATAGTACCGTTAGGGCCGTGAAGTAATTGTAAAAAATCCTCACAAAATAATATACTTTCCGATCCTTTGACCGGAAAGCGGTACAAAGGGAGTTGGGATATATAAGGACCAATTCCAATGCATAGTAACCGTTAGTTTTTCTCATATTGAGAAATCATCCACGTTACGCGAGTGTCTATCCGTGTGTACTGCCTGTGCGTGCCTTCTACTTCTCCTGTCGCAAGTATTTGTTATAAATAATTAGTGTTTGGACTATTGTCCCTTGTGTACATTGCTGTAAATATATTAGCAAAATAAAACTTTCTAAAACACTAAACTAATTATGACCTATAGTTATCATAAATGCAAGTTTGCTGTAAATTATGCAAATATAAATTTGAATTTATTTAGATGTTGCATTTTGTTATTTGTATATCTTTCCACAAATATATATAATGTATCATTTTTATTGTTATGTAACAAATTTTCACGTATTTTGATCTTAAATATTTATTTTTGTATCATTGATTTTTATGTATAAGTGCTTAGTATTAATTATAAAATATAATTTGTGTATACTTTTTTTATTTTTATAGCTCTAGTATGAGTTCCCGTGGCCGTGGATTTAGTTCTAGGGGAGGCAGTTCTTATAGGGGTAGAGGAGGTAGTAGTGGAAATGAATGGAATAGTGGATCTACAGGAGGAAATATGTCTAGCAGAGGAGGTTACTCCTCGTCTAGAGGAGGCAGATTTAAATATTCAACCACCAGTTATGATTCTCGTTCAAAATATAACTCTGGTTAGTTTGTTTTTTTATAAGATATTTTCTATATAGAAACAATATAAGATTTATATAAATTACAATAATATTATAAGTTAACAATATTTCTATCATAAGTAATATTAATATAAAATTATTCCTGTTTACAATAGGAGGGTCTGAAAGATATTCTAGTAGAGGAGGAAGAGGTGAACATTCAAATAGCTATAAAAGACCAAGAGTAAGTATATCAATAAATAAATCGTAATTTAAAAAGTTATCCACATAAAGAATGACAAATATTGAAAACGTTTATTTCATTTAGGATTCTTATTCTGGGAGAGATGAACATCGATCATCAAGCGATTCAACTCGAAAAAGGATGAGAAGCGATTCATACCAGGTATGTATCTCATAAGTATAAGTTAGTGATATTTTTATTAAAAAACACCTCAAATAAGTGTTAGTCTATTTTGTTTCAATCTCCTGCCGTGCTGTGGTCAAGAATCATTTTTTCATCTTGAAAGCCCTGCTTCACAAAAGTTCAAATTTTTTAATTACATAGCATGAACAAACGATGGTCCTGAAAGATTTCATTAATAAAATCTTAGTATGAAGTTAAAGTATTTTGTTCCATATAAAAAATATTTTCAGGACACTCGTCCAAACACTTACATTTAAAAAAAAATGAAACAGTAGGCAAGGCATTCATAAGTCGTCATACTTTCCTTTCAAGCGACGAGCCAACGGCTACTTGAACACCCATTCTTTTTGCGTTGGGACACTACTGGTGGAACACTGCGAAAACATCACATAATTAAAAGATGAAATACACCTAGACGGTACTTAATTATTGCCTGCACACAGTTGCATTAAATATTGAGAACAACTTGAACAGTATCAGAGCCAACAGATGAATAGATAAATATATATATATATATAGAAATATGAATTTTAAAATGCCAATATTACATCAGTATTGTTTTCTATGTAAAACAGTATGTGCAACTGAACCAATTTTCTGCACAATACAGATCAATTATTGAAGTTGAAAACATCCCTGCATTGCCGCACCGCAAAAATTTTTAACAAATACTGCTCTATACAATTTTCTAAATTACATCAATTAAAACTTATCATTGAGATAATGAAATAAATTGTTAATAACGTCAAATCGTAGACCTTTCCAATATAAAGGACATACATCCTAAGTTATGTTCAATTGAAAATGACTGAGAAACATCAACCTTTTTTAAATATATGTGTCTCTACCTTATATCTACAGGTTGAAGCTAGAATATGTGGTGGAAAGCTTTATAAAGCAGTGAAAGTACACAAAGTATATTTTTCACATTTTATCCTTACAGCAAATGTATAAGGATATAACATTATATATAACTACAATTTTATTAGTTTTATTTGATTCCTTGGTTCATATAAGTGCATGAGGCATTGAACATTACATGAAAGAGTGCTTTACAAATATGAATATATAAAAACAGATCTATCTTTATTAAAATTGGAAAGGTCTATCAACAACTAACCCAGAATCATGCAGAATTCAGTTCATTTGATACCTTCAAGCAAATGAATGCTGATCAAAGCTACTATTCAGAGCTCGTACCTATGAAATGAAATGATAAGACTCCTCTTATATTTTTTGAAAACTAAAAAATCGTTTCTAATAAAATAAATAAAAAAAAGCGGTATGCAAAGTTATTTATATTTGAAATATGAAAAATAAAAAATAACTTAGGTGCTTTTCAAGCTTAGGCGAGGTAAATAATATTTTGGTGATCCAACGGGAATGGGTGTAGTGACCGTAACAGTACGAGGTTGGATGATTTTGTACTAAACGATTGGCACTATAATGAGTGGTGGTAAAATAAGGGAGTGCAAAAGAATCAACTTGGAATGGAATTAAAAAAAAAAAAAATATATGGAGAATATCTGATAGGAGGGAACAAAGGGGAGGAAATATATATAGATTAAAAGAGAGAAGGGCAGGAAAAGAGAAAGATACAATGGGAAGGAGCACAATTGAATTTGATTTGGCAGGGTGGAGGTAGCGGTAGCGGCTCTCAGAGGTATTCTTCGTCGTATGGTGGTTCATCTACATCAGCTCCTTATGACGATAATAAGGGATCATCGTCTTCGGCCGTGTATGAGGACAAGAGACAGAGCGAACGTGCCTCGTCATACCATCGCTCAGAGGACCGTCATTCAGCATCACGGAGCTATCCAGCTCCACCACCCCCTCGAATTAGTGAAATGGCACCTCCAACTCAGAGATATAATTCGAGCCGAGGGCGAATATCGCATCAAAGCTCAAACTACAGAGGTCGCATTTCAACTCGCGGCAGCGGTAGAGGGGGTGGATTCCATCGTATGAGCTCTCGATCGGACGTCATCATGGCTCGCAAGCGTACTCTACACTCGCTCGACTATCGACGCAAGCTGCTAGGATCGCGATCGCGAGACTACATCCAGCGTGTGCGCATGACAACAACCAAATTGCGCAGGAGGTAATTAATTAATAAATCACTTACCAACCGCAATACCGTCCTAGTAGCCTGCTTGCTTATTTGTCAGTAAACGAACTGACTATATCTGACTACAATGACTTGAAAGTCAAGACGATGATAGATATATAAATGGTAAAAGAAAAAACACAAAAAATGACACAAATGATCGCACGAAACCAATATTGTACTGCCGAGAGGCAAACTTTTCGCAGGGTTCTAAATAAAAAATAAAATAAAAAAAAAGGGAATTGATACAATGCGTATATCATCAAAATGTAATTACTTTTGATATGAGAACTACTATAATACTTGTACTTTACGAGATCATTATTTATCATTCTTACACATAGCGGTGATTAAAACCAGTATAAGAACGTTGTTTCTTATATACATATATATATATATATAAAAATATTTTAAAACGCGAAAATGCGGAGAAATAAGAGCACAATGCAGAGCAAAAAGGCTGAATAGTTAAGACCTTTATTGCAATACGAAATGCATTCATTATGGGGTATAAAAGAAAAACAAATACTATCGCGATATTTGCTGTATATCAACTATAAGAAAACAAAATTTTGGTTGATATAATGAAAGACAAAGGAAACAGAACAAGACGAAGGGAAATAATGTAAGTCAAAACAAAATTGCTGTGTCGTTAGTAGCGGTACTACTAGGCTATCCGGAAGTAAAAAGGAGTCAGGATCAGGAACGAGCATGAAGGACAAGGATAGAGAGATGACCAAAGCTATTAACGCTGAATTTTCCGATGACGATGAAGAAGATGATGATAACAAAAGTAATTGGGATGATGATGACAAGGTAACTTCATAGGGCTGATATTTGCTCCTATTGTCTATATGCGTATTGTGTGCTAATAATGGCAATACTTACTGTAATATTTACCGACATTAATTCAGCCACATGAACGTGATGATGAAGAAGAAGAAGAAGAGGAAGAGAAAAAGAAAAAAGATGAAAAAAGAAAGAAAGAAAAACAAGATCGGGAAAGACAAAATACCGAAGATGAAGAAGAGAAAGAGGATGAAGTGAAAGATGAAGATGATCGGAAGCATGAGGTGAGACAGATTAAAATAAATTTTACCATTTCAATTATTACCCATTACAATGAACATTTGTTATGTATATTTTTTAGGATGATGAGGACGATGGGGATGATGAAGAAAGAGATGAAAATGATAAAACAGATCATGGTAGAACTACTGGTTCAGAAGAATTACCCAGTAGAAGAGATGGAAAGAAATTTATTAAATTAACTTGTCCACATTGTGCTCATCGTAGTGTTACTTTCAAGGAATATTCTCTACATTTGTATTCGGGCCGTCATAGTGCAGCAATGAGACGAATTGCATCACAGCATAAAGCAACTCTGACCCGTATGCGTGTTTTACAACGACAAGAACAACGACGTGTTGAGGCCCGAGATGCTGCGCGTGGTACTTTGCCCTCTCGTACCATGTTCTGTCCGATCTGTAAACTTAATTACCGTTCTCTTAAAGCAATACATCAGCTATCAGATTCCCATCGTCAAATGAAGCGATTCCTCACGCCATTTTGCCGTACTTGTCGCATCCAATTTCGATCACCAATGCTTTTTGAAACTCATATGTGTTCTTTGGATCATATTAAGGTATTATTCTTGTTACGATATTAAATTCTTTGAAACTCTAATATTATATTTCATACCTGTGTATCTTTCAGAGGAAAAATGCATTGAAAGAGAGAATGAACGCCGGCAATGGTGAAGCAGAGGCCGATTCGAGTGGACCTGAAGAGGATGATAAGGAAGTTAATCTCGATAATTTTATGACTCTCGATTCTGTAGGTGATGTTGATGGTACGTGCAATTATTAAACGTTTTATTTTCTCTAATAAATATTCGGTATTAATTATTAGATAAACATAATTTTCAGCAGAAGATGAAGAGTCTCCCGAGAAAAAAAAAGAAAAACCAGAAAGTGAGGGCACAAACGACACAGAAAAGAAGCCTAAAAGCAAACAAATGATTAAAGTTGGGGCAGAATACATAAAACGTGTTGAAGTACAGTTTTGTGAATTGTGTAAGATATATCTACCACGTAGTGAAAATAGTGAAAGAGCAATAGCACTTCATTGTTCAACCAGAAGTCATCTTAAACGGTATAAATTTAAAATAATAAATTTATAAAAATTCTTGCTTTTGTTTCGTTAATTATTGATCTAAATATAATGTATTATTCAGATATGTGCGTGATAATGATGATAAAGCATTGCGAAGGCAAGCAGAAAGAATACATCTGCAATCATCGTCATCCACTAATAATACTTCTACTCCAAACACTGTAAATACAGAAAATGCTAAATCTCCAAATAATTCTGAACCACCATCTACAAATAACACTTTGCCAGTAACCACAACTGATGGCACTAATACTACTGAATTGAGTAAAGCAATTGAGCAAAAAGGGACTGTTGAATCAGAGAAAAATATGAAAGATAATAAAAATGGACAAGCGGAAGAAGATGATGATGATGATTATCCTGGCGATAGTGGTGATAAATTGTGGGATGATGTTGATAAAGACTTGGGCGATATTTTAAGAGAAACAGAAGCAGGAGGTAAATCTAGCGATGATGAAGATTCTCGTTATGATCGTTTTCGTAATTCAGATAAGAAACAACAACATTCTGGCAAAGACAAAGAAAGGGATAGCGAAAAGAATGAGATAGACGAGAAAGAAAACATAAAAAAACAAGAACTGAAAGTAAAAATTGAAAAAATAGATATGTAAAGTCCAAGAATTATTAGTACGTTTCAACCATATCCTAATGTGATTTTAATTTTTTCTACAAAAATATGTAAAACTTTGTGAACTGTAGAAATACACATACATACATACATACATACATACATACATATACACACACATACATACATACATCGGGATTTCATATGAAAGTTATTTTTGTAAGATTAAACAGTTATTTTCAATCAAATTAACAAATCTATGTACAATACTATATTCTGTTTTTTTATAAGTTTGTTGTAAAAATGTTGTAAAAATGTGTCATTCAAATAATGTTTATTTCATATCAAGTTATGACTATATAACTTCATTTAGATTGTTATTTACTAAATATTGGACATGCTTGAAATGTACACATCGATATAAACTTCATAATGTTCAATTCCTTTGTAATTCAAAAAGTCACTATGTACGCACATTTAGTGACATTAATGTTAGTAAAAACTGTAAAAGATTATTCATGTAAGCATGTTAAGTATAGTTGTGTAAAAGTAGCGGTTATTTGTGCATTACGAATTGGATGAAAATCTGCAGAAAATAATTAAAAAGATTTCAATTAATTTTTAATTGTAAATGAGCATATTAAAAAATCAATGAAACTTGTCATATATAGATAAGTATAATAAATATTATATACATCTTAATGTTTTGTTTTCTGTGTTTATCTTATAATTCAATAAAATAAGCAAACTTTCCTACAATTATTGGCATTCATTAAATAAGTTTTTGTTTTAATAATTTTATTATATTTGATATATATAACTTACATTTATTACCTTTTTGTGCTTGATGTATTATATACAGATATTTGTATTTTCATCGATCTTCACAAGATGGCATAAGATCAACTCAAGCTACATCATTTTTTAATGTTATAAGTTGTGAAAAGGCTATATTGCATTGATACGTTATTTTTATCACTTTATTATAAAACATGGGAAAGAAAAGTACAGTGTAATATTTATAATATAAAGTTGTAAATTTTTTTATTTTGTATTATTTTCTTGCAGTTATACACCTTACATATTTCCTAGTTTGTATCTTAACCTTGATTAAAAAATAATTGTCATTAGTTCAATGGCAAATATAACTTCAATGTTGTCAATAGGACGACATGATATTTGTTCTGAAGATATTACCAACAATTGCATAAATGTAACTGGTAATGATTGTAATAATTCAAAAACATTGGAAGATTTACAATGTTTTGTATGTGATGCTAAAATTCAAGGACGTTATTATGCTTTGGCTACATGTAGAACACAAATATCAAGAACTAGAGTAATAGAAAAACTTGGAGAATTAGTTGGTGAAAGGTAACATCTCATTATGATATTTGTGTGTACACAATTTGCAGTATGTATTTCAGTCATTGCTTTAAAATATGATTATAATTTTGTTCTTTTACAATAGATATATGGTAGTAATATCAGAAGATGATGTAATTTGTCGAAGTTGTGCTAATCTTATTAATACACTTGATAAACTTGATGTTGAAATGTGTAATGTACGTGATAATATTTTGAGATTCTTGGAACAAAAATATTCTTTAGAAAAGGGAGAGCTTCTTGGTAATGAGAAACAAAAGCGTTCTCAACCACCACAGATTACAAAATGTAACAATCAAGCTATAACTAATTATCCAACTAGGAAAGATGTTACCTTATCCTCAAATATTACTGAAAAATCCAAACATAAAAAGAATAATATTTGGTTGCAATGTGATAAGTGTCAATATACCACACTTCATAATTCATTTATGGTGCATCATATTAGGGATCATATTAAACAAAAAATATTTTGTGATAAATGTGGTGTGCAATTTTATGAAAGTCAAGAATCACATAATTGTAATATGAAAGAACATATGACTGATCAGACTAAAATTCAAGATAAACAAGCAGGTTTTTCAAACTGTTTATTTTTAATATGATAAAAATGAACTACTTTTACTCTCAGTAAATTATATTCTAAGTGCCTTTCAGAATCATCTTTAAAAAATATTGATGAAACTATATTGGATATTCCAATTTTGGAAAGAAGTGTACAGCAAAATGTACCAATTATGACTATTGAAACATATTCTGAATCACAAATTTCAAATCATAATGAAAATATTCCTATAATAAGATTATCAAATTCTGAAAATTTATCAATACAAAATATTTTAACTTCTGGTAAGAATTTCAGATTTATACCTAATTGAAAAATATTTTATTACAAAACATTTATGAATTATAGAGAATAATTCTGCAAATGGTCAACCAATATATGTACGTATTTTACAACCTGTTGAAACTAATGAAGCACCAACACATCCTACAGTGATGGTATCACATTCTGATACAGATTTAACTATGAAGCTTAAAGATAATTCAGAAAAACAAATTTTAACATTGACAGAGGATGGTAATCTGGAAATGACAGAAATAGCTTGCTGGAATGACATACAATCATCAGAGTCACAATCCAATTTAATGTTTCAATAAGTCAATTTATTAAATTAGATAAAAATTTTATTTACTTATTTTTATCAATACCATAAATAACAGTTATTTACATTTGCAATGACATACATTTTTTTTTTATTTCAATAACCAACACGTATTTTTCATATGTTGACTTCTTTTGTTTCTTTGTCACTGCCGCTTGTTTGTAAATTGAAAACTACTTTATTTGTTTAGTAGTTTCCAATTATCAGTTTTCTGATTTCATTTAAGATGTGATAGCTTCTTTGTTATTTAGACATCGAATGGAAACTACGTATAAATATAAAGAATTATTACAAAGATAAAAATGAAATTTCTTTTTTCTATAATATAAGAAACAAATATAATACGTTGAATATTTTAATATTAAAACTATGTCAAATTTACTTTAGAATCAAATGCTCTATCTTAAAAATATACCACCAATAATATTTTGTATGCTGTCATTGATATCGTGTACAATATCGAATATGTTTTTAACATTATCGTTATTTGTAATATTTATTCCAGTTTTTATAATATCCTGGATACCATGGGAAATTTCAGAAGCAACATTTTCAATGTTATCAACTATACGTCCAATAATATTATTAGTATTACTCACAATGTTACCAACAACATTGTTAATATCATTCAACACATTGCCTAACAAAGTGTTAGAATCTTTTGCGACATAAATTATATCATCCATATTTTTCGTGACGTTTAGACCATCCAAATCTATGTTTTTCAATTGGTACATGATATTTGTAATATGCTCGAGGACATTGTGAACTTGTTTTTCAATGTCCTTAATTATATTATAAATAAATACATTGATATTGCTCGACAGATGGTGAGCCTCTTTCCTTAACATAGACAATATTTTGTTCAAAGTATCAGCAATTTTTTCTTTAATTTTTTCGGCTGTATGTTTCGTTTCTGCTACAATTTGGACAGTTTTATTTATGAGTTCGTGTACTTTTCTTCCGTAAAATTCTTCATATGGTTCCCAATCTGGGAAAGCTTTTCATGAATGTTTGTCAAGGTGTTATTTATTCCGTTTTCCAAATTATCAAGTGCAGCGGTAACGTTCTTAATGGTATCTTTTATTTTATTTCTAACGATTTCTTTCGCCTTTGAAGGTTTCAGTTTATTAACTCTATCTTTAAGATGTTGAAATTGTTCTTGCGTTTTGCGCTTAATATCAGCTACCACTTTGGTTGCTCGTTGTTTTGCTTGTTGCATATCATGTTCGATCAATTGTATCACGTTCTTCAAGAACGCGCTAGTGTCGGATTTAATATGTTTAATATTGTTTTTAATATGGTCGATAATGTTTGATACGATATACTCTGTATTTTTAAAAATATCTGAAACAGTTTATCCGATTTAAAATTTGAGGAGCTTGATCTTTAGTTTCTGCGAGTTGCTTTTCAAGAGCTTCTTTAACCTGTTTCAAAGCTTCAGCAGTATAATTGGCAATCTGAGAGAGAGTTTCCTTGATCTCTCTCTGACCTTCTGGTTTTTCTTTAAGTTCTTCTTCAAAATTTCTTAATTCATTCTTAATGTCAGATATTGTTTGCAGCCTCTCTTACTGCTTCTGCAATTATATGAACATTCTCTTTGATGTTCTTTATGTTTTCTTTTAACGCTTCCAGAACATCATTAACAACTCTTTCGGTTTCGTTCCTCAACTTGTCCAACTCATCTTTTATATCGTGTACAGTGTTTTGTGCATTCTCAATCACATCATGTATAAGATTTTTAGCTTTCTCATTAATTCTATGCAGTTCGTTTAACGTAGCACTCTTTATATTCTAAAGAATATCGTGGGCTTTCTGTTTAGCCTCATCTATCATATTTTCCAAAGGTTGGCTCGTGTTCTTTAATTTCTTCAAACCTTTCTCAACGAGCTTTTTAAATTTCTGTGTGACGTTAGAAGCTTTATCATCAAGATCTTCAAGATTTTCCTTTAGTTTTTTGAAAGCTTTCGAAAGTCTGTTTTCAGTTGCTTCTATCTGTTTTTGTACGATATTTCTGATGTGCTCGAAGGCATCATCAGACTTGTTCCGAAGATTATGTAGAATATTTTTCAAAATACTCTTGATATCGTGGAAAGCGTCTGTGAATTTATCTTCGACCGATTCGATCTGATCTCTTACATGTTGCTAAAGATGCGTGGAATCATTTGTTACATTTTGCAAACGTTTCTCGATCATATGCTCCACAGATTTTACAAGTTTCTGTAAATCCCTGCTAATTTTATCTGTGTTTCTAATGTAAGACGAGTTTTGATTGTTACTATTGTTGTCGTTGCCACTATTGTTATTATCTTCTTGCGAGTTTTCTTGAGAATTATAATTAAGCTGTAATAATTTTTCACGTTATCATTACTTACTTATTTTTTTCTACTAGACATTTTTAGAAAACTGTAATTACATTGAGATATTTCAAAAATTTTTTGTTACATCTTTTGATATCAAAATAATCATAGAAATAACATTGTTAGCTGTTATAAATCTATTGTTATTCATTACATGTAAAAATCATTAATTAATACATACATTAAGAGCATTTTCTATTTGGTTTACTGGATCAAACGGGAAAGCCTGTGTTAAAAAACCAAAGAAAAGGGAATGATCAGATAATAGTTAGAAGAGAAAGAATCTTATTACGAAATGAAGAGATGTAGGACATTTTGTAAGTAATTAAAAATCATACATTCGTACAGTTAATGAAATTATCGAACACGATGATTTCAAAATAAAGTGTTACAAATTAAAATGTCATACGTACGAGAACAGCAGAGATGCCGAGAATGGCGAAAACTGGTAAAAACTTAAACATTATCTTCAATGATGATGTAGTTAAATGAGTTTTGAACAAATTGTTGAAAATGTGCGCTGCGATTCGAATTCGATCACGATTTATATATCTATCTTTTCCTGTTATAATCGACATCTGTGTAAATAAAAAATGAACATATATGAAACCTATTAACAAAGTTTGAATAACAGCCATAATATTTACTTATTGTTACAATTCATAAATTAAACATCGTGTTATCTAATTCAAACAAACGAATGGTCGTGTGTCAAAGGAAATGCTTATCGTTAAAAGAATAGATATTTGATATTTTAAATTTTAATACGTAATGATTAAAATTATTAGTGATTAAATTTTCACTTTTTCTTTTCTAATGCTCAATTAATTTCATATTTGCCGCGTTATGGTTCCAATTTTCTTACTACCGTTCAATTTGTTTAATTTAGAATCATCAAACTTTAGTCAGTATATATTTTAATAACTATTTTTGCAAGATCTTATGAAATCAAAATTTTATGCAAATTTTAAAACGATGTAATAGCTTTTCTTATCAAACTGAAGTAAAGTAATCTGAAAATAATAGATATATATTACATTATATTCTAGAAACAAAATACTGGCTAGTAATATTTATCCAGCTCATTGGTAACACTTATTTCAAATCTTAAATGGCTGCAGTAGTAAACGTTAAAACTGTCATAACGTTGTTCAGTCAAGCTAATGTGCAATAATGACATAAAGGTCACATAGTAATAATGGAAGAATTCAATGTTGATATTGTGCATGTTCTTCAGAATAGAGACTTTAGTGTATTACAGAAGTTAATACCGTACTTGTATGACTTTCGAGCAAAAATTGCCGCTAAAGTTGAAGATGCAACTGCATATGAATCTAGTATGTACACAATAATTTTCTTTAATTTATAAATTCTAAACTATGTTGTATTTTAGATTGTAAATGTTTTGATCACGCTTTGTATCCAATTTTAATGAATATTTAAAAACTTATCCATCTCAAACTTAAAATAACCGAATATGATAAAAAATGTTCTGAGCATGAATGAATTTTAGATGAAACGCTCAAAGGGTTAAATAAATTTTTTAAATTAGATATCGAATAGCGTACACGCTTTCATGTTATTTCTACTTAAATACATGTTTCTAATAATATTCTTACATTGCTTTTCTTCTAGAGTGTATGAAGAAAAGAACACAAAGTGAAAGCAAAATATCAGAATTACAACAAGAAATTGAAAGTTTAAAAACTGAAATAGATGCAACGAAATTGCAACAAAAGATTGTAGATAAAAAGATTGCAAATGCAATTAAACAGGAAGAAGAATTAGAGGAGGAAGTGAATGGTGCAAAATTAACGAGAGACAACTTGACAATTGAAATTGTTGATTTACGTGAAAGTATTTATTACAAACATTTATAAACATATTACAAATATATCAGTGTCATGATCTTATAAAATATTATTTTCAGAATCAGAACAGAGGAAAGCACATAAAAAATCAACTTGGGATGGCATTAAACGCGCTTGTAAAATTTATAGACAGTACCTAGACTTTCATATACATTTAATCCATGAAAAAGAAGGGGAACAACTTAAAGTTTCTTTTTTTGTAAATGACTCTAACACAGAAAATGAATACTTTGTGAGGTTACTTAATTGGAATAATCAATGGAAAGGTATGCAACATTGATTTTTCTACAATTATTTACAATTGTATGATACTAATCTATACAAATATATTTCCTAGTGGAACAGATTCAACCTCCGCTCAAGGAAGAACATCTGACTGATTTCGAAAGAATTATTGACTTTTCTAAACAATCAAGGGTTTCAGACATGACTGCATTTCTCTGTAAACTCAGATATATTTTTACTAAATATTACTTAAATGTAAAATAAAATTGAAAGTTTATGTAGGTAAGGATATTCTTACAGTATTGACACTATTTATTATAAGAGTAAAGCCTTTATTAATAAAAATTAATATCTGAATTGTCTTATTACATATTAAAAATTTGCAACTCTATACATCGCAAAACTTGACATTGGTATGGTTTTATTAAAATATATTCGTTATTAGTATAAGTATTTGTTACATATATTGTGACATGTATCTTAATGTACTATTTGCCTACAGCACAGATTGAAAACAGTAAACTGCTAATCACAGTGTAGATAAATTACTAAAGTTACAAAGAAGTTTCCATTTGATTTCTACTTATATATGGCACCTATAGTGATTTGAAATTATCTATCATGAGCGGTTAAGTTTGTTTGGAATTGTTAATTTTGCTAAATTGTAAATATAGACTTATTTATCTATTTATCAAACAGTTGTTATAAATATTATCTAATACTCGATCATCTCAATTTCAACTTCTCATCGTCTTTAAAAGTCTCTTATAAAAAAATTATTTAATTAATAAATTATTTCGATAAAGTTCTGGTTATTGAAGTTACAACAGTCGATAGTGATAACAATTTTTTACATTTCCATGAATTAAAGAAAAGTTACATTTAATATAAAATGAATCTTTTTAAGATAAAAGAGACGAACATATAACATTATGAATAAACTTTTTAACAATATTATTGTTTCAGTATTTGCACCGAAGAAAATTCTGAAAGTTTCGATTTTTGACGATTTTGATTTTATTTAAATGTATTAGATTATATCAAGAGAAATTGTGTTTGCGTCGAACGGTGAAAATTTGTTAAATTCAATTTGTTTCATCGTTCTTGCGGAAAATCGAATTCTTCACTGTTTATTGTATTTTACATCCAATTTTGACATTAACATAACTACTTACGAAATATTTACGCGTCTTACTCATACATGGAAAGGGCCAATTGATTATGTATGCGTAGAAGCACGTTGATAACAATTCATCCCTATTGGCAAGAGTTAACGAGAGAGTCAATTGATCGCCCACTGCCAATCAGCTCATATCGCGTACACAACGTAAGTTAACAGATTTCACTTACACTATTGACCCGCCCGATCGTTCATTTACTCGATCATTCAGGAATTTAATTAAAGATCGAAACGATTGACGATGGGAATCGATGCGTTACTATGATGTACACTAGCCGTATTCACGTTGTCTGTGTTGATCAGGTTCGATACGATTAATATCTAATGAATAATCTCTGTTTATTATATTTAATTTAAAAGTTCATTTTTTCTTTTTCCGCTTAAGAGAAAATAAATATTCAACTATTATACTAATGCGAGAATTCTATATGTTATCTTACATAATATAGTGGCATACTAGATATTATTCGTACGAACCGATATTAATAATGAATAATCTAAGGCAATCGGAGCACGAAAATCTTGATACACAATACGTCACATAAGCGTTACGGATAATACTTTGAAGTATGGATGATTAACGATAATTTCGAGCTCGATTAAAAGCTAATTTCATTAATCGATCCCGAAAGCTTTGTATGTATGTATATGTATATATAATTATTTCAAGATATTAATAGAAGTAGATGAAAATCCTAAATAATACGAGTTGGAATGCGAATTGAAATTTGTAATGAGACGTTCGAAAGATCATCTAACTCTATTGTTAAACAGGACGTATGGTGTTAAAAAAAAAAATAATGGAATTAATGACTATTTACAGTGTAACGATGTCGTCTATTATAAAACAAAAACTTTAACAAATTGTTCCTGAACCTCGATTTAGACAAAGATGGTATTCCGACAATTCTTTCAGCTTGTGTTCGGCACGAATATATAACATACACCTTTTTCTCTTTTTTTTATTTTTTCAGGAAATGTTACAATTCGTTCTCGAGTTTTTGTGCTCTACTATCTAACACGTATAAGAGAAATCGTTCTGTCACAATAAAAGGAACAACATCTCTCACGATATGCGATGAAAACTCGCTAAAATAAATATATATCTTTACTTAATTACTACAGCAAATGCAGCACACATCTACTGATTTAAAGACCGATGCAATCAGTTTTTAACTATCGATTATAGGATTAGCGGCGTATGAGATGTCCCGTTAGTGTCTCATGATGTTAACGAATGCATGTGTGTGTGTTATTCTGTTACCATTATTATTATTATTATTATCATTATTATTATTATCATTATTATTATTATTATTATTATTATACAACTTCCTTTTCATTCGAATGCTTCCAAGAAATCCACGCAAGCGGATTAGATTAACGAACTAAAACGCCCGTGTCAAACTTGAAAACGAGACTGCGCCAAGAATCACCCGTTTATCACAATGACCAATAGTACCCTCGATATCCGTTTCAGTGTCCATTTCATAGATATCTATCTTTGCAGCATCGTACAAACGGGCGACCGCGAATCGAATAAATTCTTCCTCTCGATCGTTTCCTCCTCCTTGTTCGTTTCCGTTTTTTAAACCTTTATTGTGCCGATCGATCGTGCCTTACTTCCAGTGGACTACTCGAGGGTCGCTGCGAAAGAAACATTTCCTCCGGAAGCAGCCGCCGCGGCAGCCAACAACAACGTCGGTGGCAACGGCGGAAGTGGCGACGTTTGCTCGGTAGGAGTTGAAACGGTCGTTGGACAATTATTGGCGACACCATAGACTTTGGCGTGATTGACTTCGAAAGCCACGGTCAAGTCCGCGAGTCCAGGATCGCACAACACCGGATTATCTGCAAACGAAAAAAGAAAAAAAAAGAAAAAAAAGAACGTCGGAACATCGCAAAAGAGGAGCTTCTTTTTCTTTCTTTCTTTCTTTCTTTTTTTCTCCTTCTATGACGTACATCAAAGACAGATAAACAAAAAATTAGATAGGCGTCTGGCTGGCACAAGCACACTTTCTAAGCAGAAAATTGATCACAACTATGACGAATAGCGAATAACTTGCTCTGAAGCACGTTTGTACATAGAATATATGGCGAATCACATGCGACGGAAAATTCGAGTCCTGTTGGAAGGCCTTGAAAAGCTCTGATATCTACGAGCTTTTATATCGTCGACATTTTACATAACAAATGAAGATTATGAAAACTATCAAGTCCATCAAGAATTCCAGAATTCAAATTATGCCCAAAGTGACACGGAGTTTCATCGAATATCAACGAACCTCGAATTTCTCCTAAGCTGACTGAGAAATCGGACATCGATTGAAGACGACAGTTCCTCGAGATCTTCCGAGGGAGATTTTTGCAAACGGATGCTGACTGAGATAGGGAAAATGTTTGTTTGTATCTCGATGATGGAATTCGTATCGTGTCGTGAGAGGCCTCGTAAACATACGATCGTGTATCACGCATCCGATAACAATAACAGCGGCGATAAAATTGTCGCGAATCGGTGATCTGTATACCGTGGCGAGAGAGGAAAAGTCATTCAATGAAAGTGTGAACGAAAAGGGAGGCCAAAGAAATAATGAAGCTGACCGAGATAACAAGATTGGATAATGGCACCATGAAACCAATGCATATACGCGTATGTAACAATAACAACAGTTAACAATCCATCGTCGATATATATATATATATATATATATATATATATATATACAATAAATAATACGAGATGGCGCCACGACGGAGGTTATCGCGTGAAATGTAACTTGTAACAAAATAATGTACAGCCTGAGAGCTGAACGGAGCCACGTTATTATCAAGTAATAATTTATTTTCTGCTGCCACCGGCCACTCTCATGACCCGTTCCCTCTTTCTGTCTTGTTTCTTCTTCCATGCCGCTTGGCCTCGCGACACTTAACGATGTATTTATTAATTACGCACTGGCGCCCATTCAACGCGTCTGCGTTCCACAAAGACGTTATCCTTTTGCGAGGGTGGAAAGGAAAATCGAACGACCGTTCGTGTCGTACGATCGGATGACACGTCGTTCTACCAACCAGACAGATTACGCGTATTTGCGCATAATGGTTATTAAGAAGAAATTCTCGCTGTATTGCGATCGTTGCTCGTCTTTCGTCGTTCTTATAACTGAATCGCGAGTGTCGATGCGAATTCATATTTTTACAAACGAAACTGAACGAATAGAACCTAGAACAAGAATATGGTTTCAAAGAATTTTTGCTTTAAATAGAGGTTTTCCTTCATATTTTAAATATTGCTAATATTGCTATAACATCGTAAGTAGCATTAACGCAGTGTTTATGACTTCAGATATTTTGTATATTCCTGCACGTTAAGCATTATGCGCATTTTTTTTTTTTTTTGCATACAAATTCTCCATAACATAAACATCCGCACTCGATTTGTACATCGTGTTTTCTCGAACTCACTCTGTTGATCTATCGGTGGAGTTATTACGTGTCATTGATTCAGAGATTAGAACAAAGTGAGATTAGAAAAGAATTAGAATTTTCGGCTTTGTTTAATGAAATCGGCATTCTACTCAGAATTAGAGATATTCCGTGAGAAACAAAGAGAAAGTGACACGCCTAAGTGATGCGTATATAAAATTAAATACACCTGTGCTTGCCAATTCTTTCGCTTGCGCAATGTAGGAGATTTCGGTCTTTTATCTGCCAATGTTTTCTGCTTCGTTAAAGGAATGACGCATCGATCCTGTATTAAATGAAACCTCGCCTTTAACCTTATCATCGATCGGAAATATTAGGCACATAAAAAATACTTTTTACGACTTCTCTGTATCATAGATAAGTTTTAATCGAAGTTCATTGCTTACCCGTCAAGAATGCTCTTTCACGTTCTTCAAACTTTCTTGTGACTATTACCTACTTTTTTCTACCTGGAATTATTTTGTAAATAAGTTTTGCAAATGATTCGCCAACACCAAAGCTAAATCTCGAATTATATATCGTAGTAACTAAAAGTACAAAACTTGTTGAAAACAAGTTGTACGAGTAAAATTACATTTTGAGAAAAATTCAGATTATTCGAATTTTGTGCACGAACTTCTCCTGACGCCTGGTCAGTTTGTTTTGATCAAACACATTGAGGAAAGGAATTGGTAATTGATACAAATTTATTCAAGCTTGTACGATCGCGTAATATTCGATAACGCTGATAATGAATACGTTCAATCTTACCTTGAAGATATATGCGAAGTACGTCAGGCACACCGTGAACAGTGCAACGTGTGTTCGCCACGAGTTCTGGCATTAGAGTGCGTATCCGATTTGCACTCACGTCTGCCCAACAGAGAACAGGAAATCCACGGAAGTCTCTTTCGGACAATGTCACCAAACGATTGTGCGACGCGTTCAACTCTTCGAGAGAGGGAAGCCACGTCTATGCAAAATAATCAACCAATGACATTGTGATAAAATTGCAGAGTATGTGTTTAACTTGTTTTGTACATGTTGCAAGAAATTGCAAATATATATAATTAATTTTTTAAATGATTATTTGTTTCAAAAAAATATATATATTGGTTCTTATTTGGTTTTAAATAAGTTTCTTACAAGTACAGATTGGAAAGAGACAGGACAGATGTTTTTTTTCTTTTTTTTTTTTTTTTTTAATGAAACTTTACACTTCCGTATTATTATAGTATGACAGTATTGATCGAGACGAGTTCAGCAGTTTTTAATTAAAGGTCACTCACGAGTTTCATTTTACTGTAAATTTTGTGAAAGATATTTTTCCATGCAACGTGTACGTAGACGAATTTGAGAATATATAGACATAAAGTCTTCACGGTAGCCATTCAATTAAACACGATTATACGTTTGAATAAATTTCATGCACGTTATACCTCTGACGTATCTTCAAGTGTAGTGAGCTCGTTGTGAGAGAGATCGAGGACTTTGAGACCATCGAGACCTCGTAGATCACGCTGTCCAATCGTCGGTCCTAAAGCGTTGTAACTGAGATTTAGCTTCTGCAATTCCTTCATTCCAAGAAACAACGAGCCGTCCAAGCTTCGTAGCTCGTTGTGTTGCAGTTGCATATCCTGGATATTTCCACCCGCCGTTTCCTCTCCTTCCTCTTCCACTAAATTCTGCAAATATAAAATGAGAAACGATTCTTTCCCCCTGTGTCGTAGTGATTCGTTGTGCTTGACTAAATGTTTTTCTCATACAGTTTGAGATACAGCTTGCAAAATATCTAAATATTTTAATAACAGATATGCTTCATTGTTGCGATGTAACGTTATGTACAGTTTTTTTATCCTTTTAAACGTAAAGAATTTAGATCCGTAAAATACAGTTACATTTGAAATAGTTGTTGGGAATTAAAAAATGCTCCCGCGAACAAAAACGTGTATGTACTTTTTTGTTTCAGAGCTGTTGGTTGAATTGCGATGGAAATAAATTAATCCGGATATTAAACGCGTACCTCTGACGGTGTTCTTCCTCTGTGGAGCCGCGCGATTCTGTTGTTCGAGAGATCGAGCAAACGTAGCTCGCGCAGGCCACGAAGTGACGCGAATGAGAACTCGCGAAGCTCGTTGTGCGTCAAGTTTAAACACTTGAGAGATTTGAGAGGGTAAAGAACACTATTACCCCCGTTTCCATCGCCGTTATCGCCGCCCGTGCTGCCCAACGATTTTAGAGAATTGTGTCCCAGCTCCAAGTCTTCTAACATCTCTGCCTCTATGAAATCTTCTTTCGTCAACTGAGAACAAACATTTCGCTCGATGCAGCATTATCACTCGAAATACAATATTTCCTATCATCCGTCTAATGAAGATTTTCTTAATTATTACTTTCCCTTACAAACAATATCAAACGTCAATATTAATTGACAGTGAAGATCTCTTTGCAAAAAGTAATATTGACAGCTTTCATTCGTAACGAGCGAAGGCTGTCAATATTACTGTGCTAGAAAACGATCGTATCATCTGTTATTTAAGAGCGAAACCTTTGTGGTTGATTGAAAAAAGTCGATCAAACGTCGAATTACGGAGCGAAGACCATCGAATGCCAGAGACGTCCATCGCAATAAAAGTTTAATCCACGAAACGAAAGCGTACGACATAATAATTATATTAGGCAGCTACATTAGGATGTAGTAATTGACTTAATGCATGGAACATTGAACGAACGCCTCCGCGAGTTATCATACATCTTGATCGTGCACTTGCACTTCATATGGGTATCTGCGTGTTCTACACGTCACCGTTGCGTCGTCATCGACACATTTTATCAACTAAACTGTTTAAACGTAATAAAATTGTAGGTCGAATCGAACATTTTATAAACCAAACTGTTTAAACGTAACAAACTTTAGGTCAGAGAATTTCAAAGATTGGCATTTGGTACTAACTAAATTGCCTTTCCTATTTAACGGCCGTTTCTGTATATATATAAAAAAAGAAAAAAGCAAATAATTTATCATCAGTATGTTTGATCATTGATCACCTCTTGCAGATCGTTGTACGAAAGTTCGAGAAACTTCAATCTACGAGCCTTCTGCAGCGTGCCATCGAGGCTGCGAATTTTATTGTGCTGAAGATACAGACTTTCCAAACGGTGCAGGTAGCGAAATTCCGCTGGCAAGTGAGTTAATTTATTGTCCACGGCGTAGAGCATCTTCAGGTTGTGGCCAGAGGATGGTAGCTCGCCGTCTAGAGATGCGAGCTCGTTGGCGTTAATTAGCAACCACTCCAACTGATTCAAATCTCTGAAACGAGATTAAGCTACACAGATGGCAACAATGCTCTCGTTCCGATAAAATGAACAAAAAAAAAAAAAAAAAGAAAAAAAAAAGAAAAAAGAAAAGAAAAAGAAAAAACGAATCTTTTCGTCTGCCTCGATCGAGCCACAAAATTCCTTTGACATTCTTTTTCCCCCTTTTCTTTCCTTTCTTTCACGCGGGGCGTGATTTGAATAAATTCCCCAAAAGAGAAAGGAAAAGGAAAGAGACGATTCGTCGAAACGCATGATCTCGAAACACGTGCCTAGATCGCAAGCTTAATTGTTCTATCCTTTGCACGTAATCTGCGTGGCACGTTTGCTTAATCGTTTCGGCCAAGTCCGAGGAGCCGCTCGTTGCATCAACGACGAATAGGGCCAATTAACTTAAGAGCCACTGTCGGAATGACAAACAGGATGTCCGATACGTTCTAGGAGGTTCGTGAGTGGACGTGTATTTCGGTGATCAGGAAAGTGTCGTACCGTAATGTTCGATTCAGACTTTGCAACTGATTGCGGCCGACGTGTAGATGCTTCACCAACGGCGGCAATGAGCCTGGCATCATTTCTGAAATCGCATTGCCGGCCAGCAGTAGATGCTGCAATGTCGGATTGTACTGAAAACGATAAAGTAAAAGTGTGAAAAATTGTGAAAAATAAAAGAAAAGATGAGAGAGAGAAGCGCAAAAGGAAGAAAGAAATAGAAATGAAATAGCGATTTAAGGAGATTGTATACAGCGTGATGAAATATAAGAACGCACGACGTTTTAATCAAGACTGACAGCTACACTACAGATAAATGTTAAAATGGATTACTAAAGCAACATTGTTACATAGCCAAGAACTTTTTGAATCGTGCCAGAGAACATGTACAAAATATGTGCAGCCCGCGTCTACCGAATTCGATCGATCCGAATCAACGACTGTTTACAACTGTCGGTGTGATAAACATTTTTCTTTGACAATCCATCACATGAATTTGTTGTATCGAACTTATCTGTTTTTTCTTCTTTTCTTATTTAGATATGTAAGCTACAATATTATAATGTTTAATTCATCATCGTAATCACACAATTTGTACCTTCAAGTACTTCAATTTCGCCTTTACTCCGAGTGATGTAAAAGGTTTTTTTAATTTTAGAAAAGTCTTGCTCGATGACTACTCGTAGAAACCTCTCAGGAGGTCTTCTCTTTGCTACGAAAAATATAATTGATCTGTTCAGTAACAGGTATCTCGTCCAACTTAAGATGTCTTATAAAACAGAGTAAAGAGTAAAAAAAAAAAAAAAAAAAGGAAACGCGCGCGCAAGATCTTTGCATGTTTCTGTTGTTTTCAGTTCGTGAGATATGCGATAAATAACGGGTGGCAAAAGAGAACAAAATTTTCACAAGTAGAACGAATCGTCCGAGAAATGATTCTCTGCACGTGGCTGGTCACGTGCGCGACAAGCGCCAGGGAAACCCCACCATGCACTCTACTAGCTGTCTTCCTCTCTTCGAGATGAATTGTTCGTTCATACGCCGGCTACAAATACATCGCGATGTCACGCGTAATATGCAAAACGTGCTTAGAATGTATTATCTGTACGCCGTGCCGATTTAACGAGTATGATTGATGTAATGAGGCGAAGTAAAAAAGAAAAAAAAGGAAAAAAAAAATAGAAAGAAGGAAAACAAAGTAGCACAGAAAAATAAACGGGCGAAAGTAAAAAAAACAAAATCTTGACTCGATTGAGAAGTTGTCGCATAAATTCACGCAAATAATCCACGCGCCGATCTGCGACAATTAAACATAATTTATCGTTCGATTCATTAAGTTACACCAGGATACTATATGGTAATACGTGTATGCAAATTTCGTTTGTACGTGTAGGAATCACAACAATGAATAAGTAAAAACGTTGAATGTTATTCGATGCAAATGAGATCGGATTTATCTAGAGTGCGTATCTCGACAGGAGTCGGTATTAAAAAGTTGCATCAACTTTTCTAAATTGGTCGTCGTTTAATGGCACGTTCCTGTCCTTCTTTTATACCTCGTTTCACACGATCCGGTATTACAATTACCAATGATCCCGTTTTTCCCATTTATTTTTGTCCCGATGCGCGTAAACGCTGGATTTGCATAGAACACTGAGAGAGAGTGGGGAAAAAAAAAAAAAAAAACGTGCATATAATCGATGCATGTAACGAAGTCTACGATCAATAGCTACGTTGAATGATCACAGACACGTGTTTAGTATTTCCGTGATAAATTATTCGTGCACACGATGAAATGCGTAACGAACGTGAACGCCTCGATTCTTGAACACGTGTCGCGATATAGCACATATTTACTCGCGAGGATGCAAATGAATAAGGTAATTGGAATAAAGTGATACTTATAAGTACGCGTGCATACCTTAAAGTCATCCGAGTCTATACGGCTTATCCGATTTCTGCTAAGATCTAGGGTCCTTAGCAATGACAGATGCGACAGAATGTGCCTCGGTATAGATGGTACTTCGTTATCCGCGAGACTAAGGTATTGCGTTCTTCCCAACCCCGCGAAAACATCGCCGTCCACGAACCTACAACAATACGAAGTCGTTCTCTTTAAACTCTTTAAATTAGTCGAGCTAACAACGAGGGTTCGCTGCGAACGAAGATTCGTCTCGTTCGTTTCGTCAGAACATTCTGCGAGCGCAGATGTTGGATCTCTGGCGAATCGAATAATTGTTCGACGAACGCGAGACATTTTCTTTCTTGCCTCGTCGAGAAATTTGGAATGTCCATCTGTTCGATTCGATAGTGCGTTATCTTCGTACGCAGGCGATCAGAAATCGGGTATAGCATGTGGCCCTTGTAAACACATGGCGATGCATAGTCAATTCACAATTATCTCGAGAGTGAAAGAATTATCGATCATTGTGTTAGTCACGGACCAACGAAGTGGGCTTAAACTTTTTCGAGCGGCATTCGGATAAAGGACTGAGTTACGTAAGGGGTACGGCTCTTATCAAACCATTTCGTTCGTGTCTTAACCAATTTTTCTTACTGAAATGAGGTTAAATAGGAGCAAAAGCCTCGCAGAAAATTCACATCTTCTTGATACAAGTTGCTACACACTTTCTGTTTATTTCTTTCTCTCCTTTCTCTGAATTTGCCGTGTATGGTCACGTCTCCCGGAGTTGGGCAGATCTGTGTCGGAAACATGCGAACTGAGAAAGAAGGGGCCGGCGAGACGTTCAATTGTAAAACACAGGCGAGACACGGTCATTATCGTTCAATTATTCACATAACGTTGGCTCACAGCATTTCGTTATTTAATTATTTCGAGAGACGATAAGCGAGGGCTTCTTTTTGATAACTCACTCGAAGAGGTCAGGCACGATTAAGATTTCATTCTCGCGCTTCGTAGCTCTGCCTCTTTTTCTATCCGCCGCGGTCAACGACGACGATGCGACGCATTCTCGGTGATTATTCGTCCGTCAAGGACTTTTGTTTTCTTTCATCTGGCCAACGAATCACCGTGTGTGTCAGGATAATCAAGGAAGACCAGTTGTTCCTTCCTTTGTGCCGTTATTTATCTAGAAAACGAGGAAATTCTCGCGACACGTGACACGGTTATCCTTAATCGGCAGACTCGTAATTAACACAATTGATCAGACCTCATGGGCTATATTACCGTTTGGATTCACATCTTCTTTTTCCGGTAAAATAATCATTCTCCCAAGGATCTTCGACAAAGGCTCGAATGTTATCTTCACCTTTATGATCGTTGTGTCGATCGTCAATCAGTTTCTCCGAGTACTTTGAGAGATTTCTGTCCCTTGTCCCCAAGTATTATTTGATACTTTGACTCTAAGCAAATAGTATAATCTTTGAAAGATAAATCAGGACAATGATTATAGTGACTGCTCCAGGTAGCGATATACACGCGTATTGGTATTAATGTGTTATAAATTGAAGGACATTGTTGTTATTCAATAGGCATACCTGGGAACGTCGTTATTTCCCACAAGACGCTTTGCATTCATTTCTTCGAACGATTCGAGAGAATTTTACTTCATTTGGAAGTTAGTTTGCAAAATACTTTCATCAATTGGAATCGTTTCTTTGTTACGTATAAACATCTTTGCTCGATACTCGTAACATTTGTGAAGATGTTGCTGTTCGTGTCTCTTCTATAACTTATTCCGTATGTTCTTCTAGTTCTTAATGATATGCTCGTACACAGACATGTAGGTACTTGTTACAAATCTTCTTTCATTCTTTCTGTTACATCATACATGCTGCTCAAATTTCCTTTTCCGTTCAAATTTCTTTTTCTACTTTGCTTGTGCCTCATACATTACAATTCATACGATCGAACAAGCAACGCACTTGTATAGCCAGACGATATTTATTATATTAAAAGCCACTATTAAAATATTAAAATCTTTTGATTAATAAATTTTGTTAAATGAAATCTCTTCTATAAAATCAATAATGATAAAACACGACAATGCACATCGTTCGGTCAGCTGAGATCTTCGCGCTGTAATTGATTTTTGCGCGGTGAAAGTGTACTAATGAAAAAAAAACAAACTGCGGATAAATTGCACAGCGAAGAAATAGTAAAATACTTCTAGAAACTCGATCGTTGCTCGATCATTGTGTACGCGTAATTGGAGTAAACGTGGCTGATATCACTTATCCGCGAGTCACTATCGTCGTCACACGATTTCCTTCATCAACACGTCCAAGTATCGTCGAGGAATTTCCACGAAATAATCGAGGAAAATTCCTCGAAACCACGGGATCGATCCCAGTACAAGAGCGTTCGTTTTCCTCGCTGGTGTGTACCTTGTTTGAGAATGAATTCGAATCGAGTTGCGTTCGCGTTCTGAAAGGGAAATCCTTCAAATCCCACGCGAATTGAAAACGCGAAGAAAAATAGACGATCGAGTAGCTCGTATATTCTTGAAACGTATAGCCTGACCTAGCTAATGGACCATGAAAAAGAATCAAACAATTCTGAGTAATTAGAAAGAAACGTATTGAAACACATACGCGATGTATTTACGCATACATGTCGCGCAACATACGAGATAACGATTTCCTCATAGAGAAAGAAAATATTAAATAATTAACAAATGACGATAACCCCGATTTTATGCTCGTGTAAACTTACACTCACCCTAGACGATCGTGATTCAGCTCGAGCTTCGTGATGGACATCCGCAGTTCTTTAAAATCGTGCCGCGATATATCCCTGAGATTCGAATGCGAGACGCGCAACGTGATCTGCTGTTCGGTGGTGAATTTGCCTCTCAACGCTCCTGCCACTTGTTCGAAAGAGTCCATCCGCTCGCACACGACCTCGATTCGCTCCCCGTGTCCATGGTGGCCGGCATTGTTACCGGTTGTGGCAACAGCCGCGACGGCCGCGGCTGCCGCGACCGCCTGCGCCGGGTTGATAACTGAGGTGGAGAACTCCTCCTGCCGGCAGGTGCACGGGCTTATCTCACGGCGAACGGCACAGTGAAGGCTCGAGCTAGCCGCCAACCCTAAAAGCGTGTAAAGCAGCCCCGACATGGTGGAACGCGTCGAAACGCGGCCGTTCAAACGGCCCAGTGGAAAGGTCCACGCTCGACCACAGAGGTGATCTTGGCCGGTCCGCACGGACCATGCGCACCCCTTTGACACCAACCACCGATCCGCTGCTCCCTCTACACCGATCTCTACCGTTTGTTTCACACTTGCACACCGATTCTTATCTGCTATCGAATACCGAGTACACGGAGTACTCGGAGTCACAGAGCACAAGTGATTTTACAATTACACTCGACGATAAAGGATTTATCCACTCGAAACGGAGATAAAGCGTAAATAAATCGTTTGCGAATGGGTCGAAAAAATTGTAGACAGAGTGGACTGAAACAATCATCGGCGACTTGTTTTCACTGGAAGATGAAAAAGAAAAAAAAAAAAAAGGAAAGAAAGACTGAGAGACGAAGTGAAACTGGCCGTGTACCAAGCGATAATAGCTAGGGGTTGGGAAGTTTATCTTTCCGATAGGTGTTATTAAGTGGCTCGCGAACGACACTCGGTCACTCTGTTCACCGACACTAACTCCAGACTGACACTGGCCTCGGATACGACTGACAGCTACGTATTATCTATACTGTCGCGATCCACACCCCGACGGGGTATATATATTCACTGCTGAAACGCGGGTGAAAGCTGGCTGCTGTGTATCTATCTCCGTTTTTCTCTCTTTCTTTTTCTCGTTCGTGCCGGACACGAAGGAGGCTTATCGTCGCCAATGGGCCTTCCTCTTGGCGCCACGAACGCGGTAACGGCATTAAGCCGCGGCGCGCCGCGCGAGACTTACTTATAGTCGCAACGTCGTGCCGTGGCGCGGCGCGGCGCCGCGCCTCCGGGAGGGACTCCAACTCCTCTCAGGACTCGTACATTATGTGCGTACACCGAGTCCGAGCCTCTCTTCTTTTGCCTCTTCTTTCGCTTTCCATCTGTTTCTATTCCTTTTTATCGGCCACCATCAATCTATTTGTTGCCTGCCTGTTCGCACGGATCAGCAACCGGAAGTTGTCCCGCGCGTGCAAAACGAACCCTCGGTGGTGGTCGTGCGACCTCTGTCGAGCACGAGATCCTCGCAACGACCCTTCGATTACGATACATCATTGACAAATAACGTTCCTTCTACGACTCGTTCCGTGATTCACGCGCGAGTATCGACGTCGTATCTCCTCTCCTATCCACACGATCCATTGAAAGTAATTCGTCGATGTGTAACCAGCAGAGACTCTCTCTAGTGTATCGCGGCGGATTGGCAGGACGGGCAGAAAAATGCCGTGCAACACCATCAAGATTTTCTTCGGCAATGGCACCAGCGTGACTAGCGTGAACGTTTTCACGCGAGACGACGAGAGAAGTCCCGTCAGTCTCCCGATGCTGGGGCACTGCATAAGCGAAGGCGGTGTTTGCACCGATAAGAAGAGCATTGCTCAACTTTTGACCTTTGCTTATGTTGGCCGCTCTGGGGTTCGCAAGCTGAAAGAAAATACCAGATATGTAATTCACTCGTAGATTCTTCTCTTTCTTCTTCGCTCTTTCCTTCGTTCTTCCTCTCTTTATCTTTTGCTCGCTTATCTCTTTCCCTCTCTCTCTCTCTCTCTCTCTGTCCCTCGTTGCCTTTCTTCCTCTGTTTTAATAGCTAGTGGGCGGTGTATACGATTTGGTCCTCATAAACGATTGAAACCTAAACCTTGAAAGCAAACTGGTATCGTACTAAATCTTGAAGATTATTTGACGATCAAATTACATGTATGGTATACTTTGACATCAATGCGCTATCTTTACATGTATTATATATATATATATATATATATATATATATATATATATATATATATATTCACATTTCCTCTTTTAGTCCATGACCGTTCACTCGTCTGTGTAGATACTCGGACACATTTCTAATCTCAGCTACTGACTCGCGTGCGATAGCACTAATCCCAGGTGCTTCTTACATTTTATGTGTCTATGCAAATTTATACACGCCGTAACGTGTACTTGTTGAAATTACATGTAATCGAGGAGCGTTTAACGTGACGATATGCGAGTTATGCCAATTTTTGTTCGACATCTTCATGCTTTTCTTTTTGCCACCGCGGCAAGATCATACCCTTTTCCTTTAAATTGAAATTGTGGCTAAACAACCATATATATCCCAGGAGAGGACGGATTTTGAACTAACAGGAACGCTCTTGGAATGTTGATTCAATGAAACTTACAGATCCTCGTCGTTCTCTTTTTTCTTATACCTTATACTTATTATGTCTCTCCTATTCTCGCCTTGAAGGTTGAAATATGGAAATATACAGTAGGACAATACATGTATGTACCTGAAACTTTCGTGGTGAGTATTTCAGTTATCACAACATATTCCGAGATAGACGAATTAATAGGGACATTCTTGGAACGTTGACTTATTGTAAGTGAAACTTACATGTGTATTTCATTATTATCTTCTATGCTGCCACTACGCGCCGAAGATAATCCATGAATAAAACTTATCTAAAACGTGTACATATATTCAATAAAATCTTGTCAGATTTGTATTTGGAGATCTTTGTCATTTTTTCTATTTCTTATCGTGTCTTCTGTTAGGGTAGACTTCGAGTGAAGAAAAAAAGCCCACCCTGAGTCTCTCTACGTTCAACGTTATCGTTTTGCGTTGTCACGATAAATTTCGAGATAGTTAAAAACTCGGTCGAAATTCTCGATCTTCTTGATCGTTTTTGTCACTCTCCCCAACTGGACGCTATCGTTCTCACTGTCTCAGTACAATAGCCGTTACTAATTTGCACGATAATTTTCGATGTTTTTACTATCTCTTTCTTATCAGCTACGTTACAAAAATTACATAATATTTCAATTGACACCGTTATTAATTTTTCACGTGTGATTAAACGAGTAACCGCTATGCCAAAGCGAGGAAAATTTCTCGACTCGAGACTCGTATTGTAGTTCGCTTATTGATTTGTAATTAATATTGATTATAAGCGATCTTTCAACGCTCTCTTTCGTTCATTGTAAACCGATACGGATTAATTACCGACCTCGACGATTGAACGCTTCTTCGTGGATCATTGAAGCGGCAGTAAATATCTCAGGATTCGCGCGTCTCGCATTTCCACTAATCAGTTTCTATGAATTCCATTGGCGCGATGCACCATTGCAATTTTTCTTCTAGGCACAATTCCGTGCCTCCTTTCTCGTATCATCGATGCCCTCTATCTGTTGCAGAAGCATTGTTTAAATGGAACTCGCCTTGACCACAGAGGCAAACGAGAAAAGACGCTTAAAGAAAACGAGAAAGTTCGCCCTCATTGTAAAATATTCCGCCTATAAAAGTGAGACAATTTGCATTTTATTGTTTACCATACTCTACCGTAACTGTCCTTTATAGTCGGCCGGCATGCGTCATTGGATTTCAAGGATGAAACGATATCGCGATTGATAATCGCTCGAGACAATAAGTTTCGATAGCTGGACACAGACGTAGTCTCCTCTGGAGAACTACTTTGTTCCGAAACGCGATTGGCGACCGATGTGCACCAGTAAAAACCGGTCATCTTTCCACGTACGCACGGTGGCGTGCAAACGGGACGAGGACAAATCGGTGTCCCATCTTTCCACGGATGGCAAATTTGGGATCCGTGACCGCTCTTAATATCGCGGAGGGGCGGAAGGGTTGGCGAGGAGAAGAGAGCTGGACAAGAAAGAGGTAGAGGGAGGAGAGAGGGAGATCAAGGCACGAGCTGCGGGGGGAACTAACTCGATGTGTTGGTTAACGAATGCGAGAATGCGGCCTGGCGCCAACACACACGTACACACGATTCAACGTGTCACGCACCACGTTCGCTACGGGCCTCGGTATTGGTTTATCTCTCCTACCAGCTTCCCTGGATCGCTCCCTGTTGCATAGCTTCGAGACACGCACGCGAACTTCTCGTTTTCTTGTCGTAAAGGAGAAACGGCTGGAAGGAAGAAAGAGGAAGAAGGATGAGAAAGGAGGTAGCAGCCAGTAGCAGTTTAGAGGACATAAAAGCATTAAGGTAGCGCGCGAGATAGTCAATACTAAGTTGGCATCTCGAATTCTTTGGTAGATTCGTTTCAAACTAGTATCTATGTGGAGCATGCACGTTCTATTTGTGTATCGTATTTATACGTACCACGTACACACGCGTGGACAACGTGCGCGTACATATGCATATGGTTACATACTCTCGAGTTGATGATAATCGATGAAGCAAACTCTAGTATCCCTCGTGTTGAATATCGAAAAGCAACAACATGATACGAAATGTCAGTCTTGGCACTCGATGCGTTTCAAGTGATAGTCGTAACGATTAATTGGCTTCCTTTCAATTTCATATGTATATCTAAAGAATTATCGTCTTGTTTATGATACTCTCTTCTGCTGCATTCTTCATTTTCCTTCCTGTATTTCTTCTCGTTCAGACGCCGTTCCGTTTTCTTCCTTCATTGTGTCCCGTGTCATCCTATCATCATCATCATTATTATTATTATTATTATGTAGTAACGAAGGTAATGAAGAGCTACGCCAAGAACGGCAGAGCCCGTTTTAGTAAAGCAAGTTATATATGTACTAACAGCTAACAGCGTGAAGCATGTTAAATCGAGATAGCTACATCATTACGAAGCTACAACTTTGGCTGGCGCCTGTCTATTTCTTGTTCCATAGGGCCAACATATAACTCTTACTTTTTCTGTCATTGCATTGATACAGCGGTTTTCATCAGCGATCCGAGAACTGCACTAAAATCGTTGTTACAATTAAACACGCCATCGAATTCGGCGATATGAATCATATGTCACCACCGTATGTATTTAAAAATATTCTATCAGAAAACAAGAGTTTCAAGTGTTTGTATATCCTTTCATTATCATTGATTCAACTGATGCGAGAAATGCAAGAGATTTCCCTTAGAGTCATTAATAATTGCTGACTTAGTTGAGAACTGATATCTCAGTATCTACTTATACAAAAATACAATATAATACATAGGTACTACGTCAGCGGTCGTTAATGTATCAATCCTTAGTAATCAGATCGTATCACGATTGGCACAAATACATATTATATATATATATATATATATATACATACACGTATCAACAGATATATAGGTCGCAAAACTACAAGATTGAATCGAAGATATCAAATTTACCAAATTGAAGGTTGAAAATTGCAACAGTTTGGACAACTGTTTCATTTTTGAGGGATGTTGAGAGCCTCTGGCTATGTTTATGATGAGATTTAAAGGAGCATCTTTCTTTCCTTCCTCCAACACGGGAACGGGTGAATCTCTTGGTTTTTCATTTCTATCGGTTTTATTGTGCCTTTTTCTGCTTGGACGCCGGGGCGCCAGGACCCGCTACGGTATGAGACGGGACGCGCCGTCACTTCCTGCATACAAAACTGAAGCACCATTAACATTCTTCTGCGGTGCACGATCGGCCGTATTATCTTCTGCCGATGTAAGTACGTACACGTGTATACACGCATACAAAGGAACGCGTGTACTCGCATACTCGCGTGGCTCAGTCGATGCCCTAATCTGAATAATGCGATCGGCCTGCCATGAGTCTTCTGTGCTTCTCTTTTTCATCTTCGTACGGATCACGCGATGCCCATGACGAGTCGATGCCTCGCTTTTGATATGTGTTTGCTGGTAACACTCGAATTATTTTCATTTGACCGCGACAAGATGCGTCGATCGGTGCTACTGGTGCTGATCAATACAGATGTTTCGATGTCTGTTATTCTTCGACCTCGCGTCTTAAAAGCAACACCTTAAGGTAACAGTAAGATCGAAAGTAAATGAATTTGTGAACGTGCATTTGGATATATTTGTCCTGATGTACTTAAATGATGCAACTTCTTGCTTCTTCCCAATGCTTCGAATCAGTAGAAATAAAAAATGTTTAGATTCAACTATTTTTCTTCTGCATTTGTACATGCCAGTCGAATCATACAGACAGTCTGAGAAGAACAAACGTCAACGTTGTATTTCGGGGTGATTTCAATTATCAAGAGGAGGTTATTATTTTTGAGAAGAGAATATCAAATATACAGATAACTTACGTACAAGGTATTTTGAATAAATATCTTGTTCAGATAACGCAATGCCAGATATCTGTAAAGAAAATACTCGCGTTAATTTAATATACAATATCGAAACTTTTATTAACACGAACTCCTCTCGTTGTTATTCTTCACTTACGTGAATTCTATGATCTAACCGTTGATTCTGATACGTTAATTCAAATCGACGAAAACCAGTAATCGATTTATATTTTGTCATTTGCTTATTTCAGTAGTGTCATCTAACAGATGCCGGAGAAACTTTGAGACAGGTAGGTAATGCAGAAATATGATTCTTAACAATTCCGGATTCTGTTCTATCTAGGGAATAATTGAACCGATAGATTGGTAGCGTTTGTAGGGTCACTGGTAAAGCGAATTCTGGGTAAAATAACGTGTATCATATCGTACCGTTGCTGTAAAATTTCATCGGTGAGTTCACGAAAAAAAACGATTACACGCTAAGAACGGAGTACTGGAATCAATTTAAATAACTTCCTTGCATTTTCGAATCGATTTGCATTAAGATCAACTATTTTCTTGTACTTTGGATATCGAATATTTCTCCCTGGCACTAGCTGCTAATCGAGTATCGTTTACAGTCTTGTATCTACGTGTCTGCGTGAGTGTAGGAGAAGACGATTCTATATTACGCACCTCCGTTTTAATACTATTGTTCATTTTGTTGGATTTTAGTTATACAGTAGCTATTAAGGCCGATTAAAAATGATTGACCTTACGGTAAAGACTTTGGATTCACAAAATCATGCATTCTCCTTGGAAGACGATGTAAGTACTCCCTTTGCCATTTTTATAGAGCACTATTTTTTTTTCCTGTGTTTATAATTAACATTATTGTCGACTTCAATGTTCTTATTAGCGTGCCTCATGAGTATTTATGTACTTGCTCATATTTTTATTTTTATATATTGTATATTCTAGAAATAATTATTATAGATATGATTTTTTTTTCTTTGAGCATAAGCAATTAATTACTCTGTCCTTGTGGAGCAACATTTATTCTTCGTGCTTTTGTAATTATTTTTATGATTTATCATCTGTAACATACAGTTTTTTAATTTCTACATCAATTTTTTTGACAATTTCAGTATGTATTATCAGATTTAAATAAATTGTTGTATAATAAATATAATTATAGCACTGGCAGAATTATAGTATCTTCTTTATATTATGATATTTTTAATGTAAATAACAGGTTACTATTGTTAGAAATAATTATAAATATTAAGCATGATGTAACAGAGCTGATTAATGTGAAATAATTAATATAAAAAATATTTATTTTTATATAATTATGCAAAGACAGTAATTCTTGATAGATTTGGAACTGTCACTATAAAATGTTGTTCTGTGACAAATATTGCTATTAAAATTAAAAAATAATTGCATTTATCTAAGAGAAAACGAATGACTTGGATTTTTTATATAGCAAATTACAGTTCGAGGTTTCAAAGAATATATAGCAGAAACAGTGGCAGTGCCAGCAGATTCACAAAGACTCATTTATTGCGGTAGAGTTCTGCAAGATGAGAAAAAATTAAATGATTATGGTAAAGAAGTTTATGCTATGTTACTCTTCCAAATATAAAATATAAAGTTTCAGCTTTTCATTCATTTACGATCTTTTATAATTATAATTTAGATGTTAATGGGAAAGTTATACATTTGGTACAACGCGCACCACCGCAGCCTGGTCAACGTGGAAATGATGGAGGTCAAAGTCAAGGTCAGAATCATGGATCACAAATGTGGCAAAATCCACAAAGAACACATTACCGACTCACTCGTGCTCAAATGCATGGTAATGCTATGTATTTGGGTGCAATGTCAGTACCAGCTGAAATTGTGGAAGGACATGGTACTAGAACTAATATATATATATGTATATATACCTGATATAATTTATAATTTCAAAATTTCCTGATCTTTTTATTTTTTTTTTTAAATCTTTCCTATAAGGTTTTTTTTTATTAGGGATTTTTTGTTTCATTTAATAGGGTTACCAGTACCTCAGTTCAGCAACAGTCTGTCTAATGGTCGATTAATCGCTGCAAGACACATGCTTGAACGCGCGAATCGCCTTATGGATCGACTTGAAAGTCCCTCTCAATCTGCTAATCTTTCCGCAGCTGAAAATAATCGACCACCATTAAGTCAATTGATGCAAGAATCAGAATTAGATGCAGAACAATAGTGAGTAAATGGAGAAAAAGGTTTTATAATTATTATGAGAAGTAATAAAATATATTGATAAATTATTTAGTCTTTTTAGTAATAACGAAACCACAACAAATGGTGGCGCCCGATTGGCAGAGGCCGCTGCAGCTGCAATAGCAGCTGCTTTATCTGCAGCTGGAGCAAATAATGTTACATTACTTAGAGGTTTGTATATAAAAAGTGTGAATAAACAGTCTGAGTATAGATCATTACATACAATTGTTATCTGGAAATATAGGAAATAATGACGAAAATACTGAAGCAAGACCAGCAAATGAAACTAATGAAGAAAATCAACCAGATACGCAGCAGCCACAACAATCTCAACAACCACAGTCTGAACAGCAAGGTTCTACATCGAATAACGATGAACAATCTAATCGACGATCATCACAACAGTAAAGATCTTTTCATTCATAGTTATTATAAATACATAATTATATAATTCATAAATCTGTTATTTTTAGACTTCCACGCCCTCCACAATTGGCAGAATTATTGGACCTATTAATTGATACACAATCTCGTTTACGACCTCATACAGAACGTTATTGCAAACTTATGCGTGATGATCCTGTATTAAGTTCGGAAGTAAGTAAATAGTATTCATAAATGCGTGTATGAATAGTTTGAAATAAAAAAATCATTTGTGTTTAGGGAAGACGTGTTGAAGAAACTCAAACATTTGTAAATGGTGTAAGCGAGTGTTTACATTATATGTCGCACGCTTGTCATGCTTTAAGCGATATAATCGTCGATATGAGTCAACAGCCACCCAGGAACTTGCGATGTAGACCAATCATTATTCAACATTCAGCTATTTTACAGCCGGGTATACCAATCCAGGTAGAGGTGAGGATGAATGACAGTATTTCAATTTTGTTCCAGGTGTAATAAAATTATTTTATATCATGTTTCTATCAGGCACATATTAGTTTACATGGTCGTAATGCAAATAATAACAATGGCAATGAAGAAAATGGAGAATCTGCAAGTACACCTACTCAATTGGAAACAAATGAACCTAACACTGATGAGGCCAGTCAACAACAAGAATCAGAATCTGGTACTCAACAACAAGCTGAACAACAACAATCACCATTAGATTCGACACCATCTCCATTTGGTATGTGCAACAATTATTTAAAAAGATAAATTATTTAGATAAGACAGTTAGGATTATGTTACAGGTACAGTGTTTAATTTACCTAATAATGTTGAAGTATTGATGGAAGTTAGTCCTGAAGGTAACATAGATACTCCACCTGGAAATGAACAGCCTCAAACTGGTGAAAATAATAATAATAGCAACAATAACAACAATAATGGCGGTAAGTTTTCACTAATAGTTTCAATTTTTTAATTTATGATATTTATCTTATCTATTATTTATAGGAAGAATAGATGGTACTACTGGTGCATTTTCTTGGGGTTCAGCTCCGCCTCCTGATTTCATACGAAATTTGATGCATGCTGTTGCTGGTCACATGGTACAAGGTGGTCCAGCTAACACAAGAATTATAACTCGAAATCCTCTAACAGTTAGTCAGTTAACTGTTGCATCAGTTGATAGCGGAAACACAAATGCTGGACAAAGTACACAAGCGCGGTATGTTTATTACGAAACATATTTATACTTTTAACTTATATATATATATATATATGATATTCTTTACATATTATAGAAGCAACGTTGGTACTCATCCCACTACAGCAACACAAACTAGGAGTACATCGCGTCCACATGTATTTCATCAACAAACTCATCCTTTAGGTGTTGGGATGAGTATAGGACAAGCATTCGACTTCGATCCATTCCTTTCTTGTAATTCGCATCATGTCCGTCGCACATCGACTACAACTTCTAGTACTATTACATCTACGTCACAAGGAACACGAACAAACCAAACCATGTCTGAAACACAATCCCAAGCACAAACAGGTATATAATTAAACTATTGTTACCTGTTAATTATTATCCTATATTAATGATTTTATTATACTACAGCGACAACTTCGAGTGCCACTAGCAATACCAGCTCTACAAATACTACAGCATCAACGACATCACAAACAAATCCGATCTATGATCCATTACTGTATTTACAGCAACAAATTTTAGGAGGTAATATGTTTTAGAAAGTATTTTTGACGTTTTAAATAAAGATTTTTAAATAACCTTTAAAAATTTTTGCTGCAGATTCTAACTCGCCCGATGGTCTTGGTAATATGGTGCAGATACGTACTGGTGGAAATATTCGTGTAGGAATTATCAGAAATGGGTGCGTATTACATGCAGAATTCGCTAAATACAACATTAATTTTTATATTATTCTTCAATATTAGCACCGGTAATTCTGCTGGAGGTGATTTAACTCTTGCGGATTTATTAGAACGCAGAGGTATTCAGATGAGTCTTTTTACGTCTCAAGATTCTGAAACTGCAGAAAATTTCCTCGTAAATTTATCTGTACTAGTGGTAAATAAAAAATATTTTTATGAAATTTATATGAGGGAGGGGCGCTTGTTTTAAGTTCTGAAATCATTTCTTTAATTACTTTTTAGGTACAGAATATGACATTAGAAGGATTAATAAGATTACGAATTGGTCAGTCAGAACCAATTTCTCATCTTAGAAGACCATTACAAGATTTCTTCCAATATTCTTTCCCAAATGTTGCACCAGAAACACTTCAGGAACAAGCTACTGAACGATTGTTATCACAATTAAGACCACATTTCCAGGCTTTATTAAATACAGAAGAAGAAACTAATAGTAGAAACGGTCAGCATGTAGATATTTGTGCTACTGTTGAAGCTTTACTTCGCCGTCATATTAGAGATATACTACAACATCTGTTTAATAATGGTGTGTAATATTGTACATTAAAAAAATATTTAATTTTAAGACATTATATGTTATTTTTTGTTTCAGATATTGATGATGCTAGATTTGGACAAGAAATTTTCAACACCGTAAATAATATGGGTAGACAATTATGCGCGGTACTTCGATATTCTATTCGTGGTGGACAGGCAGGATTAGAAGTAATTGCGTCACGTTTTGTGGTATGTTATATATCATGCGTATCTAATTAAATAACACATATATATTTTTTTACTTTAATAATTGACGTTACTCTTCAAATAGACCGAAATGTTAGAGGGTATTCATCCTACAGTACGTCGATGGATGCTGAACGCATTTATTGTTCAGTTTCGTACTTATTCTTTACGAGTTACACAACCTCCAGATTCAGAAATTATTCCACTTTTAATATATAAAGATGCACCTTCTGAAGCAGCATCGGTTCCATCAGCTCCAACACAACCTCCACAACCACAGTCTGAACTGGAGGCAAGTTACATACGGTACATTTACAGCTAATGTGTAAATGAAATAAATCTAACGATTAGATATGATTTCAGCCCATGGAGACAGAAATTGTACAAGAAAGAACAACTTTCGAAGCATCTTCTCTACCAGAAGATAGAGAAGAAATTCCAGAAACGTTCCCAGGTCATGAAGCATTACCTTCAGTATGTATACACCTATTTATGTATGCGAATTTTTACTATTACCATACACAAAAGTCGTATAAAAAGCTATTCTTTTTTTTAGGATTGGGTACCAATAATTGCTCGCGATGGACTAAGGCAACGACGCCAATTACAAATGCAAGGAATAACAAACGGTGGTGTAGCAACACTTAGTGATGCTTACTTAGGTACACTACCCACTAAACGACGCAAACTTATTGAACAGCAAAAGCCACGATTATTAGTTAGTCCTACTCCCAATCATTCAGCAATAGCAGCATCTATGGAACGTTTAGTGAGAGAGGGTGTAACTCGAGCAGGTGTCGAGGAAGTCGAAGGTGCTGCAATTGCTGTAGCTGTAGATCCTGGTGTTAGGCGTGCATTTGGTCAAGCTATTAGAGATTGCTTGAATCCACATAGACTGGGAACACCAGACTTTCCAGATCCTTTGCGTTTTCCCAATGCCACAAAATATTTTGCTGACCAAGATAGGCCACCGAAATAATAATTACAAAGAGAAAACGGTTCGTAATGGCTTAGAGTATTTATAAAGGAGAAACCAGGTAGTGTCTAAACAAAGTGAGAAATTGCAATGACCAAGGAATACAAAGATATATTCTTAACATGTAACCACAAATGCTATTAACTCTTATTATTGTATATGTGAATTTAATGCAAATATTTTCAAATACCACACATTATATTATTTGTTTAACCGATGTAGCTTGTAGTTTTACAAAACGTGCTATTGACTTTTTAATATATAAATATGTTAAATAATTGTACGTTACGTATATATTATTGAAAATAGCGAAATTTGGCTACACTTGCTCTCTCCCATTATACTCTAAGCATCGAGTGACCCCAATCTGATACTATAATTAAAATACTACTTTCATATTAAACTGCGTTTTCTGTAGAATTATTGTTATGCAAATGAAATGTATTCTTAATCAAATGACACCTGTCTAGGTATTATACAGATTGTAATGTATTATCTTGCGACCTATGCATATTGTCGGGTATTTGAGTGTTGTCGATATTAAAATGTTCTTTTAATAACGATGATACTACCAGTCGATATAAATTACTACCTTATAGTCCAATATTTGATTTGTGAGAAAAGGAAAACAAGTATGGAGTTATTCGTGGTGGTAGCTGAGTAAAAGAAAATTGACTAAATACGATTTAATACCTCTCATTATAATCATGAATTATCTAAGGCTATAGTTTGTACTACACAAGCTTTGTTGAATAATACGTTATAAACCATAAAGTACTATGTTTCTTTGTAATTTATGTAGATAATTTTGATTGTGATGCGTCATACTAAATAGTTCAGAAGCAAACTTTTTATACGAATGAAGGTACTGTATTTTAATTCTAACGATCCATACAAAAAAAAAAATGATTTTAACCTTGCACCGAAATTTCATCAGTTTTAATCAAAAAAAAAAAAAAAAAATCAAGTAGCCTAATGCAAAAGAAAGATAATTCCAAATTATACATTTGTATTAATGTTAAGGGATAATCGTATATGAATATTTGATAGTATATAATGTTAATAAAGTAATTGAAATAATTTCATGTGAATATATGATTTTGAATTGAGAAGTCTACGCCATTGAATTGGTATCAATATCATGATTAGGACAAAAATAATTTGACCCATATATTTTTTTATCTTTTCAAAATTATTACACAAAACATACTTAAGATTTTATTTCGTGTTTTCTTAACAATGTTTCGAGATTTTTAATCCATCTGCCTTTGTACACGTTTCCCGCGTTCTCCTTAATATCACGATCCATGATTTCGCAATTTATGTCAGCCACATAGATACTTTATTCGTACATCGATCATATACCGTCTAGGGGCTCGAGAAATGCGTAAAATATGTTGATTCGTTGAAACGTATTAAAAATGTTATTTGTCAACCGATAAACAATTGCAATTAGTTTCATGGAAACAGATTTGCTAACGTTATCTCAGTAACGTCGCAAGAACTACAACTAAATAGTCCATCTACTAACTATTAATAAAATAATTTGAAACATTTATATACTACTATAGAATTGATCAGAATTTCACAGATGAACATGTGTACAGAGCAAATATTCAACAATATCGTCGCGTTATTGGTAGTAAACGAAGTATTCGTATAGAATTTATTGAAGACGGTGTAAAAAACGTTTTCCAAACAAATTGGATTGCACGCAATAAGACAATATCGATTGTTAATCGTCGGAATTTCAAAGCACGAATCGGGGTCTCGGCAACCATGCGAAAAGTTGAAAACATTATGCCTATCTTTACCGGGGGACTTAAAACATTCATTGTCGAAACAACGCATTAGATTGTTTGACGATGTTAATTGTTTGTTCACGATAACCAGACCAATGTTAACGTCCGATGCATTAAGACGCGATAAATCTCTTATCACATACAGAATAAACGGAGATAAATGAAATCGACGTTTTTTTTTCTTTTTTTTTGCCGTGCTATGAAATTAAACTAGAATCTGGAATCACTGAAATCTCTCTCTCGTAAAACCCTAGAAAAGAAAAACATGATTATCGGGTACGTTATTATTTCCTCGAAATAAGAATTTTCACGTTCGATAAAATAAACCTCAATCGTATTAACTTGTACGACGAAATGCAACTCGCAGGAGGAACGGCGTTTAGTATTTGGAAACAGTCTCGTGAAAGAAAGCGAAAGTAAACGGATGATTTAATATGTAGCAAGTGTTGACGGGAGGTTCGCGCCCATCTTTTTTGTATTTAGTAAAAAACAAAAAAAAAGAGAGAGAAAGAAACGAATGAGAGAAGAAAAAGGAAAACGAATTTCCCTTCCTATACGTCCCCAGTTGCCACTCGATAATAGGCGCTCGTTAATATTGCGAGTGCCACTCTTGAATATCGAGGAGAGATTCCTACTACCTTCCCACCCTTTTTTTTTTCAGCATTTTACCATGCTAACCCGCACCCTCTCCGCCGCTGTTGCTCGGTCTCATTCCAGCAAGCGTGGCGGGCAATTTCTCTTTTTCGCTCGCCGCAGCGCGAGCGTTCGTCGGATTAAGGCATAATGAAATTACGAGGGTCACGTCATTTTATAAAACGATCGTTAAGCGTCGAGAGTGTTCGCTTGCCGTGGCTCTCGTCGAAATGACATCGCATTGAAAACGATCGATCGAAATCTCTGAGCGAAAGAGCTTGGGGGGGGGGGTGATGGAACGTTCGGTAGGACGAAGAGATAGAGGAGAAGGAAGAGGGAAAGGAACGAAGAGGGGTGGGGAGGGGGATGAAATTTTTGTAGTGTGAAAGAGGAGAGGGGGAAAGAGTAGAATAAGTAGAATTTTATGTACAACAGAAGTATGCTAATAAATCGGACCTGGTTGTAAAATCGATTATTAATTTAATCCGGACATTTTCACGATATATATATATATATATATATATATATATATATATATATATATATATATATATACACATATAGATATATATTGGAATTCCCTAAAATATCGGAGCCAAAGCGGTGTGCATTGACATAGGTTGTTATGGATGCTTCGTCATAAGCGCATACGAAATTTTATGAACACGCGCGCCTGTTAACATTCCATGTGCCAAAATTCATTATAATTTATTGATACATCAAATATATCCGCCACTCTCGCCCGTTCGTTGCTCTTCATAATAACGAGGGAGCCACCGGCGTGCATGTGTGCACGTCGACGGGTGTATATTTCAGTTTTCCTTTCGTTTTATTTTCAATCGTTCGTACGCCGTTTCGCGCATCGTAGCCGACCGCGTCAATTTTTCGCGATTCGGTCAATGAGCGTGAGAGGTCGCCAAAATAGGCCGTCCGCGTGTTGCTGCATTCGTAAATACACTCGTAACGACATACGTAATTGGTCGCGTCGGTGGCGTGTATTCGTTATATGTATGCATATATCCGGCATCGACGCGACGCAATTATTCTCAAACCTTCATTAATATTATTTCTCAGCGTTATCAAATATAGGGTGTTCCTCACCTAAAGCGTATCATTTACATAAATATTTCCTTCGGTCGTCTCTTCGGAGTCATTCTCGAATCTTGTTGCAATTATGTTAATTTTCTCTCCCGTCGAATAACGCATTGCAAACAATGTATTAATACAGTTACAAATTCTCTGATATTTGGCGGTACTATAGTAAACATATTTTGTTTACAGGCATAATATGTTGTCTTCCGTCATTCGTTAAAGTTTGCGATTTCAGCGGAAATAAATGTCATATTTAACCTTCAATTGTAAGTGCTAAAGGTTATTTCAAGGTCACGATAGCTCACATTACCTCACGTTACATGAAATGTAATGTCAGCTGCAAATATCGATGGTACTAAAATCTCGAAAAAAGATAACCTTCTAATGAAAATATCTTTTACACTGCATTCGTTCCCCGATACCATTTCAATTGAACATGAAATATTTTTTTATTTAGTGAAATGAGACATTCAGGTAATCTATTTCAAGTAAAAATTGGCTAGAAAATTCGTTCGTTTCAAAATGGATTGATAGATCTGCTGCATTGTAATCTCTCAATACACGACTCTCAATATTCGTGCAGCTTCACTTGAAACTGGAAACATCTTTAATAAATTTGTCCACTCGATTTTTTTTTTTTTTGTCTTTGTACGGTTATGATCAGAGAAAAATAATAAGCATAATAACATGTAGCTACATAACACGGCAAGATCGATAACTTGAATATTCCACTCGACTCGAATAAATCTACGACAGTATTCCAGAACAGAAAACAGTGGTGAAGTACATATAATATACGTATAATATATATATATATATATATATATTTCTATATATACTATATGAAGGCGAGCTAGTTCGGTAATTCGACGAAACTTTTTCACGGAGGGATAACACCTTCGTTGCACTTGTCAACGAAACGGTTGGGCTACCAGGAACGATATCATCGAATGGACCTCCGGCTGCTCGTTGTCGCGGCTAGGAACAAGAGGATTTTTCGAAGTCTGGGAGCGAAAGGCGTTGGTATTAATTGGCTGGACTAGTCCGTGTGGAGTGGGCCGACTACACGAATGGCACACTACCACCAATGTCGCGACTATCACCACTACCAGCGCGCGACTATCACGGAGCAACGCTATTCTCTGCGTTCGAACGTTTTTCGTGGTCCGTGCCACGGAAATGTTCGTTCATTTGGTGACCGTCCTGCCTCCTCTCTTTCTTCTTTCTTCCGCGACCCCTGGGGTCGTACCCTCTTCCTTCTTCGACCCCTACCCATAGTGCGGAACTCTCGAGGAGACCAGCGGGAGTATAGGCCGCGCTCGCTTGTAGCCGTGTCTATACACACGTATACTGGCGCGTAGAAAGGCATAATAAAGGTTGGGGAAACAGTCCACGCGGACTTAACGGACGGCTGTCAGCGCGTTCCATATGGAAGCCAGTTGGTCGGAGTTACTGCGCTCTTCCGGCAGGATTGGCCTTTTTCGTTCTCGATTACGCCTCTTTATTCGCCCACTGGGCGTCGCCTCGGATTTTTCTGCGCTCAGGTTGGCTGCAGTGGTTGACTCGCGTCTCTTATAGGCCGACGTGGTGCTTTTTCACCGAGCGGACGCAGCGAGAGTCCGCGCGGACAAACCGAGGCCGAGGTTAAGACGCCTTGGCAATCAAGTAGAACCTCGGGCAAGCAGGGGCGGTTATGGGTGGTTATCGGAAGGGGGTGCACCAGCCGCACCGGTATAGAGAAAGAGAGGATGTACGAAGGCGGCCATATTTAGAGAAGGAAATCAGTGAAGAGCATTTCGCGCCGTGTACCGTGTTCAACCGTCTGTCCTTGTTTGGCAGACGATACGCTCTATCCCCCTTTCCTTCTCCCTCGTCTTCGTCCCTCGACTATCGGGTGTCCCTCGTTCCTTCTTTACGCGTCTCAACATACCGCTGTGTCTGCGCCCGTTGAATTTTGACGGATGAAAAGTAACCGAGGTCGTCAGAAGCGGCCGAGGTTTCTTCTCGCCAATGGGGAATTATGGTTTTGCGGCAGCGAAGGCGTCTCGACGATCATCGGCACGCTAAAAGACGAATCGAAACGTTGTTCCTCGCCACGAGAGGAGAGTTCCTCGCGCACTCTCAATCTCGTTCTTTCTTCTTCTTTCCCCTTTTTTTCTTTCTCTACCCCACTCTCTTTTTCTCTTTCATCGAGACCGTCCTTTTAGCACGCGCGTTGCCCTCGGTACTTTACGCACTCCAAAGAACTCGTCGCTTCGTATCTCTCGTCTCGACGATCAGTTTTTATGGAAGGGAGAGAACAGTTGGCGGTGTTTGTTATTAACCAGTGTATAGGGCCGCGACGTAGCAGCAACTCGAGGAACTTTACTGTTCCTGCCGTCGTAAATAGACCGGCGCATCGGGAAGCTATTGTCACGTATTTGATCCGACGGTGAGACAGAAATGTGCTTCATGATTTTTCATAGGCCACAGATAGAGTCGACGGTTCTTCCGTGACGTCTCTGTGTGTGTGTGTGTGTGCGTGTATGTATGCCTCATTGTCAGTGTCGCGTATTCATAAATCTTCGAAAGATCATCCTCTTCCCCCGACAACGAACTCGCATATACACAAATTCATAGCGAGTGCCCAATGGCGTAGAAAAGATTTGGCACGACGTCCCGTCAAATCAAAGTTAGCGCCGCGTTGAGATCGTATTTGTGAAGGATCGCCCGATCGAACATCAACGTGATACAAATTTGTACATCTAATTCGACAGAAAATCGCTAAACCGTTCGTATATTCGCAATCGTGTCGGTTATTCCCCCGTCTAACGAAACCTTTCCTGTAGGATAAATTTCATTGCAATCGATCCTCGCGCAGCCATCGATATACGTATGCACAATACGTGCATACGCTCGATATTGATAGTCGCGTTACGGCCGCTACATCTGCCGGCGACGCGTGCAAAGTTATTTCTGCGCTATTGTCTTTCAAGTTGGCGGTAGTCAGTGAAGAAGAAACGAGCCACTTCTAAATGCGTAAACGCTCGCTGCACGCGTCAATGGTACGCGTATAATCGCGTACCTTGGATCCGGGCGATCATTCGAGCTAGGCAGCCGGAGCTTTTCAACCAGTTTTTTGCATTCGTCTACGACACGGCGCTGCTGTGTGTGTGTGTGTGTGTATGTAGCCGGGCGCGGCGTGGTGTCGTCAACGGGCGCGAAGCGTTGCTCGAAGCTCAAGAGCTTTTTCTGCATCGCGCCTTCACGGTATATAATGTCATTTCTCCTCGCCTCGGTGCCGTGACGAAAACACTCCTCCTGATTTCTCTCGCCGCTCCTCCCGGCCTCTTCTTCTTCCCTTTCCTCCTCTTTCTTTTTTTCCTCTTTTTTTTCTTTTCTTTTTTTCTTTTTTTAATATCGTACCCGCGCCAGGCCTTTTTTTATTTTGCACTTACCGCAATGTCGGAACGTTCTCTGTTAAGAGGTTCGCCTCGCGAAAGAACGCGCGGTTTTTTCGATTTTACCTGGTACAGCATCTGACCGTACGCGTACTACACGTATGAGCCGCGGCCGCCTGCGTTTATCGTCGTCGCGGTTGTCTGACAAAGGGAAACGATTAAAGCACGATAAAAAGAAGAAAAAAAAGAAAGGAAAAAAAAACGAGGCAAAAGAAGTACGATAATATATTAAAAAGTTATAGTCTGTTTCTCGTTCTTGTCGCTGCCCTCCCCTTCCCTCTCACCCCTCCCCCCGCCCCCCCACCACTCCTTTTTCCCTCCATTTTCGTTTCCCTTTGTCCCATTCGCCGACAGAAAACGGGAACGCAGGTGAAGCGTGGACGATAAAAAGCGTTTTCTACGAACCAAAAGAACACCCTTTTTCGTCGCTTTTTTTCCCCTCCCCTCCCGCCACCTACCCCACTCCCGCTTTCGTACACACGCCGGCGCTATATACGCCGCGTTATCGACACGCCGCAGAAATTATTTTTTGTCCCGGTTTTATCGACCGAGCCGCTTTTGTTCCGTACGAACGACTTCAGATAGGATTCTAATGACTTTTCATATATCAAAATCCGAGCTGCGGGCAAGGCGGGTCCAAAGATTCCGGCGGAGCGGCGAGGGGGAGGGTTGTTCGTGAAACTTTTCCGTTTAACAGTGGCAAGCGAACGATCTAAACCCGGTGCGGTTGCGCCGGGTGATAAAACTTTCCGCTTGATCTATTGCCGCTTCGGCAATTAATTCTCGCGCTCGTGGCCAGCTGATATCAGTATGCTCGTGTGTCGGTTATCAGGAAGCGTGGAAATAGTGACGGCCGCATCGGATCGCGGCGTTATAGGTGTTTTCGCGGAAAATCATTTTTTGATCGTTTTCCAAACACACGCCGGCGCCCGCTGCCAATGTATACGTATAAATTTCAAAACTGACCGATCCCCGTTAAAGTTTTTATCCGGGACGCCGTGCATGTACGAGTCTGCCGAACGCAGCGTAGTATAATAAAACGGGATCAATGCTTGGCATTTGATAATGTTCAATATGCTTAGAGACATATTCAGTAAACGCAACGACATATTTTGAGTAAAATACGAATACGCGTGTATTTATTACTGAAACGCGAGTTATTTGGATATCTCATCTAAAAGATCTCCGACTGAGATCTTAAAAAATCAATTTTTGCAACTGCGAGATAGTCGATGTATTAAATATAAGGAACAAGTTATTATTTACTCTCCTGTTTGCACGATACGACGTTTCAGTATATTCTCGTCTAAAGCGTCGCGTCGCGAGACGCAAGTTTCCTTTTCGGATTAAAAATTCATTCAAAAATCACGTTTAAAGAATGAAAGTACACCTCGCGTATTTGTCTCAATGTCGTTAACGATATGAGGATATATATTTCGGCACGTATTCCGTCTAGTGAAAAAATATATATATATATTTTCACGTCACGTCTCTGCATCATCTCTGCATCTCTACGTCCAAATAATGTCCAACGTTAAAACCATCGTGACATGATCTTCATCTTAAAGGATGAAACGTCATTGTTCGACGTCTGTTTGAAACAATGCCGAATTGGCCGCTAAATCAAATTTACTTAACCATCCGAATTACATGACCGATCGGTCGGCGTCGTCAATTAGTCAAATTGCTCGAATAAATATCATTTCGATTAAAGTTTGCCGTGCACGCCGGTGCCGATGCCAACAAAATTGGCCCGTTTCATAAACCGACCTGACAATGATCGGTTTATTCGGCCGTTGATAATTATCCCCGGTAACAAAACAGCGTCGATTACGGGCAGGAGACCCGGGGGTAGCAACCTCGGTGCCGTATCCCCGGCCGATTTCCAGCCGAAAAAGGTGATCGTTAAGGAGAGTAGTCGATCCGACTGTACGTACATATATACAGGTATGTACGATGCGGCGAGTGGCGTACAGAGCGAAATGCTTTCGCCGGATATCGAGCGGACGTGTAGCCCGGCGCGTAGCGATTGATGGCCGAGCCAATTGGCAGCCGGGCACTTGGCAAGAATGATGCAATTAACCAATAAACACGTTTTCCAACCGGGCAACTGCACGTACATGGCAGAGAGCAAGCGTACACAGCCGGACAAACTCGTACAGGACACACGCGTTGCCGTTGTCGTGGATGTTGGGACGATGGTCGTCGTCGTCGTCGTCGTCGTCGAGGAGAGTCACGTTCCACGTTCACGTCAGACATTCCACGATTATCTGCCTTCCGTGATCGCATTCCCGCTTTGTCTTCGATCCTGTCGCGATAATTCGCTCGACGTACGGTACGGTTCCCTGAAATCGAACGTTGCGCCTTCCGAAACTAAATAAACCGGTTCGCGCGTTCGCTTCCAGGCGGTATGTATGTAAGTGCTCAACCGATGGTTTTGCATCGGGTTTCCTCACCTTCTATCGAGTTTCGTTTCCGTGAGAGATTTTTTTATTTTCTCCCTCTGTTCCTTTTTTTTTTTTCTTCTCTTGTTTCTCTTTTCTTTCAAACGAAAATTTCAGAGGCAGAAGGGTCACAGTAGGCTTGTTACGCGCGTGTTTAGTCTAACGAGCACGTTTCGTTTTAATATTCGAATGGTGTTTCGCGCGAGTGGGTAACGTTGGAGGGCACGTTGTTTTATATACACCGGGTACACGTGTAGATACGCGTGGAAAAGCTGTTTTTCTTCGGTGAATCGATAGAGATTCGCATGCACGGGACGCGTCACGTTGGTAATCGTGTAATCTTTCGATCGCGCTAGAATTATCACGTATGTACCGTGGCAATCGATTCCGACATACGCCGATCAATTTCACCCTCCTCCTCCTCCTCCTCCCCCACCCCCCTCCCCCCAACGAACCAACCGAACAATAGACCGATGTAAATAAATACACCGCGTGAACGGAGAAATTCTGTCGGCATTAATAAACCATGCGTTGACAAACATTCGCGTTAAACAAACTATAAACATCGATGATCCTAAATATTCTCATTGATAAACGTGAGTCTGGCTGCGTGACTGTTTAAACAGAAAGAGAGAGAGAGAGAGAGAGAGAGAGAGAGAGAGAGAAACACGGATCGATTCCTCCCGAGACCAATATCGCAATTGAAAAAGCTCAACTATGTGAATTAATTGTGATTTTATTCCAAACAGCAACAATGATTCTTCGCATTGTCACAATGGATTTGTTGGTTTCAAAATTACCCATAGAGGTTAGTTTCAAAATTGTCCGATTAGATTAAGATTATGAGGCCAACGTCATTCAAACGTAATTGCGCGAGTGTTTTATTGCACAGGGATCCTATTGAATATAAAAATAGCATGGATTTTAAAGATTTTCATTGAAGTTTCGTAGAGACAAAACGTAAAATTTTGAAGGTAACAGACACGTCCACACTATTGTCTGCAACGGGACAAAAATCGTGTCTTTTCACAAATAGTTTCAGAGAAAACATATTTGAACAGTCTTTTCCAAACGGTTCACCTTGATGCCGGTTACCCTAATGCCTCTCTCTACCTGGGAATCATTTTTACTGCCGTAATATGTACTTAGGCTTAAGACACCACAATGGAGTAAGAAATCCGATTCCATCTAGAATGTTGAAGAATGCGTGGAAATATTAAGATTTTTATTTCTTCGAACAATAATAATCGACCGTAAATCACCTATAGTAGTAGCAACAAGCAAATTATAATCAAAGAGGACGAATCTAAATTTAAACTGCTAACCAAAGAAATCACGTATGAAAGAAACGTCCGACCCATCACAGTTGTTGCTTAGTTCTTAATGCTCGACGTCCGTTCATATCGTGTAAAAATACAAAATATATATAAAATGACGAAACAGAGTCCGATAGACCTGTAAAAAAAAAAAAAAGAAAAAAAGAGAAGAGAAACATCAACGAAATTACAGATATAACGAATAACGCGAGAGGATAAAGCATTATAGCTGCACGTCGGAAAGCTTCAACGGAATAAGTGCAGAATGGTAGTAGAAAAAGGAAGGGAAGACAGGCGATCGTTAAAATGTTTGTTAAATACGATGAAATGGGAAATGTTTGAGAAGACGTCATCCATTCGTCAAAGCCGACGTCGTAAAACGCGGTGTTAACTCAATTTTGTTTGCGAGCGGAGGCAACCGGTTTTTACTCGCGATCTGTCGCGGCTCGCGTTACATCGCGAACATTCGAAAACACGGTCGGTAAAAGCGCGGAAGATCGCGAGAGGGATGGGGAAGAAAAAGAAAGAAAGAGGCGATTCGTAGCTTTTAATGGCGCGCTCGCGTAATAACCGTTCGAGCGAGAAACCGTTCTATTTTTGTCGCTGGCCTATCCGGTTAAACGCGTCGTCGATATGTCAGAAGATAGCGGGAGCAAAGGAATTTCGTATCGAGCGTTCCAGTTCGATGACAAGCGGTGACGTGTTTCTTTCTAGCTTTCGCGCCGACTCGGATCGTTCGTCACAGATTTCTGCATCGGAGCGATCTTGCGTTTTACGTGCGACTTTACGAGTATTAACCAATCGAGAAGCCCCGAATTAAAATCTCGTATCGGTAATTACACGTTTGCCTGATCGGCGTACGAGCGATTTTCTAACACGGGAATCGACGAGCCATGTTTTTTGTTGACGCCGCCGATCGAGAGCAAATTAATCTCCGATGCAGTTCGATCGCCGCCTAATTTTACCGGCGACGCTGGATTAATTAGGTATGAGATTTAAACTGAAATGTTAAATTACAGAGCGAACGAACGTGTCGACGAAGGATTTGCAAAACATTCAGGAAGAATCAGACAGAAAGTATTGCAAAAATTTCAAATGTTATTACGCGCGATATAATTAGTGTTACGCTTTATTGCTCGTGAAAGAGTACCAGCGCGTTATTACGGATACGGGAATCTTGACGACAAAAGAGCAATTATTCCCCGAATCCTTCGTTCCGAATTCTCTGCAATTACACATACATATTATAAACAGATTAAGGTGACGCTAATATTTCACGGTCGAACGACGCGCGGCGCTACGCGGCGACAGAATTCTCGAATGCGCGAGACATCGGGCACAGAGAGACAGACGGTCGACGAAAAAAAAAAAAAGAAAAGAAAGGAAAAAAAGGAAAAAATAGTACTCGCTTGTCCGCGTGCAGGCTGCGCAACGATTAGCTCGAATTACAGTCGCTAAAGCATGTCGCTCGGCGCACGTTGCCCGGCCACGGTGTCATTAGCGAGCTCCGGTAATTTCTTCTTCCATTTGCTCCGGCGTACGCGAAATTTTCGTGACGAACGTGGCTCGCGTGTCACCGCTCGTTAAAACTACCCGCCTCGTCTCGTCTTCCATCCGAGGAACACCTCTTTCCCCTGCTGCCCCTTCACGACCGCGTGTACCACGGTGTTCTTCTTTCTCCTGTTAAATAACGATAAGATTAAGCGTCACCGGGGCCGAGTGGAGGAAGGGTAAAGTGATAATAATTGTTTGCAGGGAGTTGAGGCGGAAAGGTCGTCGATGGTTACCACCCCATTCCAAAGGGAATGGAACGTCGGTCGCTTGTAACATGGTGTGCACGCGTGTACGGCGTATACACGCCGAACTGTAGAATACACACACACACACACACACACACACACACTGTCTGAGTTCGGAGTCACTGGGACGAAAAGAGGCTGAAGCAGGGTTGGGAAGGGTATCGACGTGCTTGGAAGGGGCGGAGAGGGTCGCGGGGTGCACGAGACAAGTAAGAGGTCGAGGATGAAACGACTGGCGGCGGTGAGATACCGAGGTCGAAAATGAGAGAAACTAAACGAGCGTGACGAGGATGACGGATGAACCGAAAGCAGGCTAAACTTCAATCTGAGAGGTTCGTGACTACAAACGGGACAAATGTAAACTAACCGAAAAGCGTGGGTCCACGGTGGAAGGCTTTCACCGATTGTAGTTACATACCGGAACGACGCGACGGAAGGACGGACGAGAGATTTGAGAAGAGGAAATAACTTTGTTTGCAATATAAAACAAGTTTATGCCTGGTTTATATTGTTGCTTGACGTTTGCTTTCGGTTTGCAGTTGGAGGGAAGACAGAGTTGGTGAATTGCAGTAGTTTTGGTTCGATTCGATTCTTTTCGAGATTCGATTCGAGGTAGACCTATATGGTATAGAACGTTCGCACGCGTCGAAACGCAAACGATAATCGTTTGAAAACGATTCCAGATGCCTGCAGGTAATTTAATTTAATAAATGCATCGAGAAGGAATCGCGGTAGCGGCATTCGTTATGAAGCGATCAAATTTGCATGTAATAAAGAGGAAGGTTAACATGGGTTTTCCGGTGCGCGTTAGCGATGTTCAGCGTGTCTGGAGTAATAATTTAATACGCGCACGGCGTAATGCAGCTACAAACTCACCGCAAGATCTACCGCGTGCAAATCTCGTTTTTGTGTAAGTAAAAATGCAAAGCGGATCGCGACGAACGGATTCCTCCTCCCCCCTCCGTCTAGCTGAAACGTAGTACAGAAAGAGCCCGTCCATGCCGCGCGCGCAACCGACCAGACCGGACGGAAAAGAGACGAACGAGCTAAGAGGCTGATTGTCGGAGGTGCGAGAGCGAGAAAGAGAGGAGACGACCGCGCGGCCGGATGAGAACGAGCGAGACGGGAAAGACGAGCAAAGGGGAGACCACGTGGTGTCGCGGTAAGCAGTGGGGGGGCGTAGCGGGCGATGGTGCGGGAGAAGGAGAGGGAAAAGCTTCCCCTCGACTCTGCGGTTGATTAGTTGATACCCGTCCGTCGTCGAGGGTAGGTCGCTCGAAGTGTACGTCTTGTGTATATGCCGTCGGATATTCGTGTCGTGTCGTGTAACTACTAACGTGATTCGATATCGTCGTGTACGTGAATGTTTCCCCATTCCATGCGCGCGTCGTACGTTGCTTTTTCCGTCGCAGTGTGTATTCGTTGTGAAAACGAGTAGCAAGTGAGTAGTGGCTGCCACGAGAAAGACGAAAGTGACAGTGCTTTGTGCTGTGTGCTCTCTCGCCTCGAGACTCTTTCTTTCTCTTTGTGCCCTTCTTTGTCCCGGTTCCATTGCATCGTTTCTTTTTTCATTGCTGACCAGTGAATAACAGTGCGTACTGGCTATGACCTGGGATACCATCGGATATACCTGAGGATAACGGAGACATATCCATTACTCCTGACAGGACTCCGTCGTGACGGGTGGAAGTAACATAACCTCTTCGAGGGCCTCTGACGATAAGATGTATCCCAGTGCCAGTATAAACGCAGCGGCAGCTGTGGCTGTGGCAGCTGCGGCACGGCACCCGGTAAGTGCTTTTATTTTCTTTTTCTCGCTTGTCGATCTTTTTTTTTTCCCCTCTCCCCGTTTTCTTTCCCTTCTTCTCCTCTTGCGTATACTCACGCTCGATAGGAATGACTGGCACGACCATCGCGATAAAAATAAAACGGCAAAGGATTTGAAGTATTGAGACATCTCGTATCGAGCTCTCCACGAGGTGGGGAGCGTTTGGATTTTCGCGTTTTAGTCGCGCCGAACCGTGTGATTCGATCCGACGCTACCGACACCAACAACTTTCGATCGTACAAAAGTCGTATAAAATCGCGTTCTTTTTACGGAAATTAATTGTAAGCTTCAATAACTATTTATACGCAAATTACAACGAGCGTGTAACTAGCATTTACGCGATGCTTAATCGTCGTATTTATAATTGCCAGATCGTGCACGTATTGAAAGAATCGGTTTTTCTGCGAATCGGCAACGCAAACGTAACCTTTTTTCCCGCTCCGATCGTTTATCGCACATTTTATATTTCTGTTTATTGTAATTCTTATTTATCGGGATATTATACGAGGAGTGACGAGGCCGATTAACTTGGACCGGTGACCTTGCTATATCTTGCTGTCAATAGCCAACGATTATCAGCACAAAGCAACCGTGAAAACATTCAGATCCGCGGTCAGATTAACGTTCCACCATAACCGATGTTTCCCTCGACATTATCGTGTACTTGCACACCGTGCGTGCGTCCTCCTCGACGCGGATATTACGACCAAACCGGTGAAATTAAATTTAACCTTCCTCGTTAAAAAGGTTACGACGGACTGGCAATTTTACATGTCGTAAGGTATAAGGTTGTAAAAATTGCACGTAAGTAATAAACGATCGTATTTTTATTTTTTACCTGAAGCGTCTCGAACGGTCAAGCTGTTTCTTCGATGCTTTAGCTACGGAAACAAAACCAAGAAATATTTTCTTTCGAATTGTTGTTGGTTTCATTTTTTTACATCGATAATTCTTGTAACTTTAAAACACTTTGAAACTTTATTTTTGTAACATCGCACAGCACGATTTACTTAAGAAATATGATAAACGTACAACGTGAATCACCGATGAGTCGCTTGATCCGAATGACAAATTATGGAATGTGTTAATCGAGTGCTCGACAAATATTGAGTGTCAATGCCTTGTGACGAACGTCTGGTTGAAAATCATGGTGAAGCGCGTAAGTGGCAGATCTTGAAAACTTTGATTCAGACACGTGCTTACGATTCTCGTTGTAATAAACGTACAACGTTATTTTTCTTGCGAAAAACGACAGCACCGAACTGCCTGGCATTCGTTGTAGCTTTCAAGCGGCAAATAACAAGCGTGCACAAATACTGACTGATTCGAGAAACGGAGCTGAGACAAAAATCAGATACAATTAAGTCGGGAGTATACATCTCGCAATTGACTAGCTTTCGATATTTCTATGACACGTACATTGGTCGATGTTGTCTTCGTAATTCGTCGTCTCGTTTCGCTACGGATATATCGTCCACGTATCGCGATCGAAAATGCTTTCGATAAGTTTCGTTCGTTGCAGTACCGGTCGGAGCCTCTATCCATGCTAATTCGAGATACCGATATATCGACCGGTATATGGGTGCCAGGTCCACAGACTCTTTCTACCGTCGGATGGATTCTCGTAGCCCACGGTCTATGGTTCCATCCATTCCCCCCCCCCCTTCCTCCCTCCTCTCCCCACTCTTCCCTTTCATGCATCGCCGTTAGTCAAAAGGAATAAAAAAGGCAGACCTGAAAAGTACTGTCAGAATGGATTTTTTTTCCTTCCTGTGTTTTTTTCTTTTTTTTTTTTTTTTTTTTTTCGGAGCCGGTCGTCGAAACGGTTGCGACGGCAGGCGAGTCGCGCGCGCGCGAGCGTATACCCGCTCTGCCAGACGGACTCTTTCGGATCGTTAGTCGAATGAATCCGGTCCCGTATTTATTTTCTCTCGATAGTTTACCCACGTTCTGCACCCATCACCCTCTCCACTCTCTCCACGCCCTTCCCTTCGTCGGTGCCTCTATCATTCTCTTCCTGCAAAGTACACACACGCGGCAGAAACTCTGACTCGCGCGCGAGACAAAGTTTGCTCGCGCGTCTGTGCGCTAAATACCTATGGCGCTCCTCCTGTGTATAGATACGCGTCCGATGAAATTGACACGAACCTAATTTTTTTCTTGTGTGTGTGTGTGTGTGTGTGTGTGTGTGTGTGTGTGTGTGTTTCTATGTCCAGTTTTTTAGTCCGAGCTTCGAATTTACTGCGCGTAGCACAGCTACTGAACATGATAGGGACATGTGCGCGTGGTATTGGTAAACATGCGGGAGCACACGTTTGATGTGGAAACGCCTTGAACTTCGCGTGGAAGTTATTTCCGAATTGGTATCCCGTTTACAATCTTTCATTTATAATAAGTATTGATCTGTGGTTGTTCGAAATTGCATCGTGACAGACAAGATTCCGAGATCGATGTACGTTAGATTTTAATGTCATACCTCTGAAAGAAGTTCGGGAATTCTTATCTGTCGAAATGCGTCTCGAATTGCGCGTTTCGAAACGTGTAACTCAACTCCTCGCTGATTTGACAAACCCATACGTAAACAGTGGTATATCTGCGTCACATCAGCTTGTCGGTATTTTGTTTCGTTAATAGACCACCGTTATTCCCACCGTATGGGAGTGAGCCACTTATTTCCTTCAATGAAAAAACATTGAATGAGTGAGAGACACCGAGAAGAATTCCTCGAATTGTAGCTCCCAAATAAGATTACGACCCTTGGCTAGTTAACGTTCCACTACTGTATGTTGTTTTCATCTAATGTACGCGTTCGTTCGTTGGTTCGCGAGGCTTTCGTATATCTTATGTGTTTGCGTTGCACGGCGCGGGTGCGCTGTATACAGACGGATAGACGGACGGTGGCGCAGAAACGGCCGAAAAACGAACGAACGAACGAAACGAAACGAATGACTGAACAGGGGGAACGCAGTGGGGAAAGAGATCGTGAACGAGCGTTGGGGTCGCCGACGGAATAATATTTGGCCGGCGTGCAAATTTCCATTCGGCCGTAAACAGGCCGCGAGCCGAGGCGGAAAAGCTCGTGTCGGGAATACGACGAAAATAAATGCGTGTATCGTGACCGCCGCCGGCCAATATCCGCAATTACATTATGTTTGCTATACCGTGGCACACCGGTTGGCCGACGTATCGACGATTACCGACCGAGCAAAACGGCGGGAGTCGAAGGAAGAGTGAGAGGAGAAAGAAAAAAAAGAGTCGGCAGAAGGGGAACGGGAAGGAAATAAATCCCGGATAAGAAGGGACGCTTCTGTCGCGTGGAATTATTTGAAACTGCTGGAACATTTCCAATACGGTATATCGAAAGTGGAGCAGATTTGCTGCTCGCTTTAAAAGCCTGGTTTAGGCGATCCATTTTTATTCGACGTTCTGCTGCACAATCGTTTTATTGTCCCGACCGTATAACATATGCGCGTCATCGAACACGCTTCTTTCCGTCGCGTACCCCCCCTTTATCGAAGATTTATAACGCGTTTGATGTGTATGTGCGTTTACTTGAAACTGTAGGACTCTAAAATTATGCAGAAGCAGTTCTGGATTTTTCTTCTTTTTTTTTCCGTTGAAAAAGTGTGCGAAAAAGAATTCTATAGTATTATTCCGAAAACAGTATATAACCTATAACATACAATATATATATACATACATACACGAAAAGTAGAGGTTCTTGATTCGTGAAAGATAGTTTTGTGAAGAGGTTATGTTATGAAATAATTGATGTAGTGTACCTACGAACGCGAGTTTCGTCGTAAAGATAGAACTTTTCAACAAATTCTTTTCGTAAATATTCGCCATCATATAAACTGAAGAAAAATTGTAATCTTCGTTACTTCAGCGTATCAGCCTATAACTATACTAAGCGCAGCCGTAGAACCTGTTCCTACATAGCCGCGTTTTTATCCGATCGTAAACGATTCTGCGTTTAACCGTACTATCGGTAAGTCGATGGAAGTCGGTTATTCCTGTTTTATCGCCGTAATACGCGCCGTTTACAGGTTTCCGTAATCGATATGGGAGCTGCTTATAAAATCTACCCCGAGGACACGCCGCCTCGTTGCGTCGTCTTTCCACAAGCGTGTTTTATTCATTGTCAGTTCGCTGCTACTTCGGGCAAACTTCTCGGTATCTTAGCTTTTTATGTTTTAATCCGGTAATCCTATTAACGTCGCGCGATCGTAAAATTCGAGCCCTTGCTCCAGCGTGGTTATAATTTACAAAAGGGACGAGTCGATTGTTGACAAGTGCCTGCAATGTAAACACAGGTGCATAGATCTCGAAAGGCGAGAGGAAGAAAAAAGAGAGAGAGAGAGACAGAAAAAGTAGAAAAGGTGTATATCTCTGTAGCGGTCGGTATGTTTGCCTGTCATTGTCGGTCTCGATTGTTTGGCTGGCTCGTTACACCTACTTTTATTGATCCTTCGCAGTTTCAAATAATATTTTTCAAGTAAACACGATTCGGTCTGAACGCGAATGCCATTCGTAAGTCTCGCTTTTTAGCGAAGAGATGGTTGGGCCTTTATTAAAGGATCTTTGTTCGAGGAGTAGACATTTGAGATTCGAGGAAAGTTGGTTCGAAATGTCAATTGTACGACAATCGACAAAAGACGACAGATATTATTAATTATTGAGAAAGTCAGAGTTTGCTTGGTTAAAAGATACTCGGAACTAATTTTAAACTTCGAAATTAATTTTGTTATTCACAATACCAGAAAAATATGTAACGAAATATTTCAATGGAGATTAGATTTTTAGTAATGTGAATTTGAAGGTGGTAACTTTGTATATTTTATTTATTTATTTTTATCGTCTCCTTTTAAACAGTCTTTCAACATCCATCTAGCGAATTTTTACATCGCGCGTGATCAAAAGCTTCGATCAAACTGCAATTACATTTTCGCGCGTCTTCGACGTTGCTCGCGTAGGTTCTTCTCGTATCGATCGATCGGTTTTAACAAAAGATCGAAATTGCGTCTACCGCGTCGCTTCCATTAAATAAAAAACGAAAGGCCAGTGAACGAAGAAGGGGGAAAAAAGAGAAAAGCATCCGTCTAAATCGGAGACGGAGGAATACATTTGAAATCGCGAATCGAATTAAATCCCGAACCGGATAATGGAAGCCGGGAGCTTTCTTGTAATTATTATATGGCGATATACGCGAGAACAATTGGTCGCGTCGTATAATTGTCGTCTGGCGTGTGGAAACGAAGAAAAGAGGGAGCACACCGGGGGCTTATATATATATATATATATATATAAAAGAGAAGAAGAGGGTTGGAAGAGTGACGTGCAAAGAGGGAGAGGAAGGAGGGTGGTGTGTGTGTGTGTGTGTGTGTGTGTGTGTAGGCGGAGAGAGGAGATATATTCAGGCTGGATCAGGGGCGAAATTGAAATCGAGACGAGTGAAACGACGAGATGGCGTTGAGATATGGGGAGGGGAGGGCGTCGGCGGAGAGGGGGGTGTGAGACGCGAGGAGGAGGGCGACGAGAGGGGCGAATGAAGGGATTCGAAGTACGATTGCACGAAATTCGCGGTTCGCACGCTTCCGAGCTTCCGCAGAGACCGCAATATGCATTGGTAATTACACGGGATGAATTACACCGCGGAATGAGCGAAGCGTGTTACGTGTAATTGGCGCGCATTATAAATCTCGCGACGTGCAAATAGCTCTGCACCTCCATTCCGCATGGATCGCCGGCTGCGGTGTCGTTGTCACGACAGAGGATGCCCCGTTCTTTTCTGCGTTACCTTCATTTCCCTCCCGATCTTTCTCCTGGAAATCCTTTCGCGATAATTTATCGCCGCCCGTTATATTGGACGCGCGCGGACGTTGGAAAGTGGAAAACGAGGAAATTTAGAACCAGCCGCACGCCACAGGCATGTTTAATGTTTTTAATACGATTCTTGGTCGTTTCAACGAAGTTAGACAACCTACAGTTTTTCTTTCTTTCTTTTTTCTTCTTTTTTCTTTTTTTTTTTTGTATGAATTATTTTATTAGGTTGTAACGTCTTTAGATCGATGGGAAATGTAGCAGATTTCGTTTCTGGGACGGTTTGTGTAAAATTAAACGCTCTTTAAATGTTCAAAGGAGCTAATAATGAGAGCAATATAATGAATATGCATGAAATTTGAGTTTCTTTCTTTATGAGGTTAAAATTGATCATTCCGTGAATACTGCTTACAACGTTAATATTGTTTTTTTTTTTTTTTTTTTTTATATAAGAGATTCGTTGGTTTTTGATTCTCTTTTTGAAACACCATCTTTGAAAAATGATAAATAGGTACGTTTGTAAAGATCTCACGTGGAGCACAATTTCGATATTGTTACTGCAAATGACTTGTTTAAAGGTAGAATATTAACGAAATTAGAATATAAACGCTGCTTCCTTTGGTGGTGTATTAAAACGGAGACAAATAATTGAGAATCGCCATGGACGTGTTCAGTACCTTTTTGGAGATGCGTGTATCAACTGCAAATATTTAACTCGACAAAATGAACCGTGTCAATTTATACTACTCATAAACCTCAATTCATTCGACGCCGCGTCGTCTCACAGTCCTGTTTGAGACGTTATCTTCGGAACTTCTTTCCTCCTGTATCGCAGTACCGCATATGTTTAAAAGAGTCGTCCTAACGGCCCCTGTTTCTCTCGATCGGTCGGATCTTCCTCGCTCCCCGGTGTTTCGGTGTTTCAAACGACGCCAAACAAGCGCGAAGGCGCTAAAAGCCTTTCGTGAATTACTAATTTGCATGGTACGTAAACTCCCGCGAAACGGAATCTCGCGTCGTTGGTCATTGCGAATTTATCGGCGGTGAAGCGAGAAGAAAAAAAAAAAAAGAAAAAATGGGAGAGGGAACAAGAGCGAGGGAAGTCTCTGGTGGCGTGGTTGGACACCGCCCTGGGCTCTTTCTCGAAGCCGAAGAGTGTTACACCTTTCTTCTCTCGGCTCCTCGCATCGTGACTCATTTGAGCGGTCTGGTACTTGACCGAGTTGACACAGGCGGTGTTATTGGCACTCTGGAGGGCCGCCAGGGTTGTTTACGTACAAGCTGTACAAATATTATTTCCGGACAAACTGGCTCGCCGATCATTACGAAACTCCAGGCGGAAAGTTTTAACAGCGCTCCCTCCCCTCCCACGTTCCTGCGCCGTCTTTCCGCCACCTTTCCTTTCCGTTCCGTTCTCCAGACGATACTTTAAACTTCTAGACGTGGGGATCGATCGTTAGGATCGACCCCTGGGACGACTACTTCGTGAGCCCCGGTGTAGCCACTCGAGAATTTCGAACAGCGGCGAGGGAAAGAGGCGAAGAGGAGGAACGAACGTTTGCGGTCTGGCAATCGTCGAACGATCCGTTTCTTTCTTTATTTTTCGGTCCGTGCGATCGTTGTTCAATCCCGCGAAACTCTCTCTCTCTCTCTCTCTCTCTCTCTCTCTTTCTCTCTGTTGGGATAAAGTCCAATAGCTTGATAGTTTTTGGATGCTAGAGGAGGACCCTCGAGAGGGATGATACGAGTGTCTATCGTGCGTCTCAATTGGTTCTGTTATATTATGAATTGCCAGCTGGGAATATAATGTCGTAAAGTTCAGAGAGTACAAGGCATTTTAATATTATTTTAATATTTTATAAAAATGTAATATTTATTATTACAACAATATTATAGAAATATAATAATATTTTAATATTTAATTAAACTTGCTAGACACGACTATCTTTCACAATTATCTTTGTGAAATAAGAGAATCAGTCTGAAAAAACGTTTGCTTATAGAAGTAACAAGACATTCAGATAGAGTGTGAAGTTCAGCCTTAACCACTTGCGGACCGTAACGAGTGACCGAACCGTATACAATAATTCGTCGCTTTTTCTTTTTCTTTTGAACTCGTCGGTAATGATATCACTGGATAGAAATTATTGAGAAGTAATAAATTTATTATTTGCTTCGGCTATTTCGTTTCACTTAAATATACTTGGAACTGAGAAAATATTACAATTTTGAAACGAAAAATTCTCGACGTGCGTGGCACGTGATTCCAGCACAAAAGATTAATGTACGAGAAATGTTGGAAATGGGCTCGCTGAATACTGAGGTTTACTATACAATGGATCTAAACTAGTCTTGTAACTTTTTTCGAATTTATTTTCAAGCTTTCAACAATGTTATCGCGATGCGAAATTTCAAAGTGTTTCGTAAAAACACACACGGTGTACAAATGTTTGAATACTTCCGTGAGTTTATACAGGATTCAGTATTTTCTCTATTTTCAATATTCCTTGACAACGATCATTGAAAGCGTACTAAGTTTTTGTTCGTACAGTTTTGTCTACGTTCGTCACGCTTTACGATTGTTTTTAATACTCGGATAAACTTTTCGAGTATTAAATGTACAGTTGATACCGTGCAAACAGGTATGAGAGCATCGGAAGATTCTAATTACATAAAGCAAACCGAGAATGACGCATCTTTGTACAAAATTCGGTCCGTCGAATGGTGAAGTTAAATTGAACGGTCAGAGTAAATAAAAGATAGACATATTTATACGTTGCGTTACTGAAAGCAATTACGACGATCGCCTATTCAAACAACGTGTTATCGGCTGAGAAAACGAGTTCTTCAATTATTCTATATGTCAAATAATTAACACAAATATTATCGCGGCAAATAAGATTAATCTCTCGTCCTTGACACTTGGTTAAAAATCAGGCACTTGCGTTATCAAGATTGTCCTACTCCGTGTCACTCTAGTATAAACTGTATCTTACTTGATTGTCCGAGATAACAAATTACACGAATTAGGGATGTGCAAAGCTACAAACAAAGAAAGCGAGCGAGCGTTATCGCTAGTAAAATTTTCAAACATTTTACACTTTGATATGTCTTTGTCAATTAATTTTTAATAATCGCCGAGCTTAATTATATCGCAGCAATTGCAAGCAGAACGGACGGAGTTGTTTACCTTTTAGTTCTAGTATCTTTCCTGAAATTCTTCTCTCAGACATAAAGTATCAAGCTAAAATAATCTTTTTACGATTGCCTACTTAAATCTTTCCAATTTCGGAGCAAACACATCTGTACTTCTTCGAGCGGTATATATATCTATTGCGAAGCACGCCTTGAAAGATAGCGTGAACAATGAAACATACATGTATTGCAATATTTTACAAGGTGACTGTCGTTTTAAAATCCCATCACGTCACGATGCTCCAAAATTCTCCGAGCTATAACCTCTCCTCCTTTTTCTGTTCCAACAATCACGATCAGTGTTGCATAACATTTCGCGAGATAACATCACGCGAGGGGAATAATTCCGGTTTGAAATATCACGAGAATCCGCGTGTGTCGTTCTCGCGGATATTGCCCGGAATAAATCAGATCTCGGTTGGAATGTCTTTATCGACGCGAGGAGGGAATATTACTCGGGGAAAACGTGGAGAAGGCTCGATCTCTGGCTTACAGCTGGGTTTGTCTAAAAATTTCAGACGATTCTGTCTGGTGAATCTCGGCCAACAAGTGACCGACCGCCGCGCCCTCCTTCTATTGTTCTCTCGCGTCTCTCGCCCCGCCATTTGTATTCGCCGATAGCCACCAACTCCTCCCAGAACGCCTTTGCTTACTCTATCTTTTTGTCTAGCTCTTTACGATCGTTTCGCCGTGTCTGCTCTTGTTTCCCTGCACATTTGTATGATAAATCATTTCGCGATTGGATGTCGAGGATTGTTTTTTTTTTTCTTAATCGTTGAGTTTGAAAGGAAGAACAGGGACGAATACCATGTGGCTGGTGATTTTAGGTTCGCTCATTTAGATTCCTTTCATTCTCTTTTTTTCCTTCTTTTTTCATAGTTAATCCTATTTTCCTCGAGTTTATATGTTTCGAAATGCATACTACGTTACGATAAAATATGTTGTTAAAACATACATATATTTTAACCTCTCGCGCTGGAATCGCGGTGCGTCCACGCACGTCGAGAATTCTTTTTGTACCAAATTGCAGCATTTTCTCAGTTTTAAGTGTATTTAAATGCAACACAGGCAAAACGAACGATAAGTTTATTACTTCTTGATAATTTTCATCCAGCGATATCATACCGACGAGTTCAAAAGTTAAAAGAAAGCGATGAATTATTGTATATACCGGTCCGGTCACTCGTTATGGTCCGCGCAACCAGTTGCCAGCGCGCAAGGGGTTAAACTACTATTGATGCTACAATATATAAGAAATATATATATATGTATAATTATATTAAATGTAACCCGGGCAAAACAAACGATAGGTTTATTACTTCTCAATAATTTCCATCCAGTGATATAGCGACGAGTTCAAAAGAAAAAGAAAGCGAATTATTGTATACGGTTCGGTCGTTCGTTATGGTCCGCAAACCAGTTGCCAGCGCGCAAGGGGTTAAATGTTTCAACGTCATTTTATGATTCTTTTCTTATATATTTGTTTATATATATTTTTGTATATTTCTTACATATACTTGTATTAATAATTAATATAAGTAATATTTTTTTTCTCTTATATATCTTTTGTTATCTACTCTTCTTGTGAATAAAGTGTTCCAAAAGGAAGAACGTAACGTGATGAAAAAGTGAGGAGGACAGCTCTGAATTATGGTTAGCTTTTCGACGATTCAGTTGTTCCACAAGATTTTATGACACGCGCAGCCACGTTTCAAAAAGTCATGACATTTCTCGAGCGTGTAAAACCCGCGAGATTCTTCGTCGGAACGCACCGTCTTTTTGGCTAATTATACGAGTTTTGTCGATCAAGGACAGGTTGGCAACGACCATTAGATGATAATCTCTCCGTTCGTTGCGAATGCTACTCAGGGACACTGATGCGAATTCTTGGGTTAACAGCGTCCGTCTGATAACGAGTGTCGATTGTCTACCGATTGGAAATTTCGCGTGAATTTCATAGTTCGTTTCTCGAGTGTCTTTCTTTTGGGCGGTTTTTGCTTTTTCTTTCTCGAAGAAGTTTTCCCCGATCTCGTTACATTTGAAGATTCCTGTATATTTTTGTCGTTAAGATTAACTCGTCTGTTATTTAAAGCCAGTTCAAGATAGATTTGTCACGCTTCCGATCAGAACTTGAAAATTTATCGTTTTGAAGTTGTTATCGGCGCGAAGTTACGCTTAAATGTGAAAGTCTTCACACTTGCGTCTGTGTTAACTCACCCGACAAAAATCGAGCTAGGTATATATGGGTAATCTTAGAATTGCAACTTGAATATACTTCTTTTCAATATTTAATTACTGGAAATACATTTCTATGCAAACACGAGTGGATCGTCATGCACGTGAGCAGAACGAGCCCACAGCCAAACACTCGCAAGTAGAAGAAATCCGTTCATAATCAGACATTCGCAAGTAGAATTAATCTATTTGTAATTAGTAACTCGCAAGAGTTTATAATTTACAGCTGGATACGAATGAGCCCGTTTGTTGTCAAGAATGAGTTTATACCGAGTAGTCTTCGCGTAAGATATTATTTTCAGTTTTAAAACAGCAATTAAACTAAACGTATTAATACGTTGAGTGTCATTCGTTTTTTTCCTTTCTTCGTTTAAAGAGAGACCAAATTTGAGTACAAATGATTTGCAACAAGTTGTTGTCAACGTTGACAAGATTTTTGATGCGTGTAGTTCTATAACGTCGTGCATTAGTGATTAAATGAGATAAACGGTGAACGTGCGTATGTTTGTTTCGGATAAAATCCGGTCTTAAATTCTCAAAAAAATGAATCAAGCGTCGAGCAAACGTTCGCCCGGATTTACCGCTCATTTTTCCATCTCTAATGAAATTCGTTAATGAGTTTAATTAAATTTATTTGCGCCAAGTGGATTGCGACGAGCTGCTCGCGACTCAAAAATTCATTGTTAATCGGTGGTTGCGGTACGCGTTCACGTGGACAGGTCCACCGAGAAATCGGTCCAGCGTACAAATCCCTTGGCTGTAATTGTTGCAAAATATACAAACAGCCCTGCGCTAGCCCGGAACAGCTGCATTATCAAACCAATTCCGCACGTAGCTGGGAATCCCTGCAAAAAGGCACAATCTTTCACCTCGCTGTAGAATTTCGTCGATTAAGAGGTTGCTCTGCTGCGAACGAGCTAGTTTCAATTTATTTTCGGATTTTTTTTCTTTTTCTTTTCCCTTTTCTTTTCTTTTTTTTTTTTTCTTTTTTTTTGAAGCCCGACGATAAGGATGTCGTAACGTTAATATTTGCAGTCTAAAAAGGGAATTTGAAATGCAGCCCAGTAATGTGTACGATCGACATTCGGACAATTTCTCCCCAACAGTTTTAGAAAGTACAATGTTTAATCTCACTTCAGTGAATCAATATTATCGTCACTATTTTAAAATAGACAATTATTTAAAAATGGACAGCTATTGGTGTCAACTGAATTATCGTTTTGTCGTGCTTTCCTCTACTTGAGTAAATTTATCCGAAAAGATATTGAATGAGCTTGTTTTAGTCGTCTAAAATGAACGATTCAGAGTTTATTTCTGATCCTTCTGAATACGATCGTCGTACCAAACTAAACAATATAAATAAATATCCTATAAAACTCATTAAATCCAGTTAAGCAGAAGGAAATAGGTATTTGTATAAATTTAATATAAATATCAATCCGATTGATTATAACAATAATTACAATGATATTTCAAATATTCTAATACAATAGCATTACGTAGATAGACGTTAGCCAGTTCTTGTAATTGTAAAGCCATTTTAAAATTTCAGTTCGAACGAAAGACCCGCTTTACAAAAAAAAAAAAGAAAATTTCGTTCGAGGATCGCGACTTTTTCAAAGCGTATTCGTGAAGTTTAAAGAATGAAACGCTTCGGTAGCTGGATGTTTCTATCAAAAGCGAGGCAGCGCTTTTTTCTTTATTCTTTTTGTTTTTTTTTTTTTTACACCAATTAAGCGTATCATCGAGGCGGACGTTCGCACAGCTTCACAAACGCATCGTTGAAGCCCAGATTTGGAAAATAACGTAATCGAGTCACGGTAAGTTACGCCTCGGTGCCCAGTCTTGGGCCAGCCATTTATTTTATTGCGGTGCACGTTTGCCAAGCTTACTGATGACTTTTTATCGATACGATTAAGGTGATTAAATCGATTCCACCCTCCTCCCCGACGATCTTTTGACCTGCGACCGGATCGTTGAAATAATCGTCAAAGCAATGTTTCCACGAGTTGGGGAGAAGTGTGATACAACGTCCACGCGTTTCAATCTTCCTGCGAGGAATTTTTGTCGTTATTCCATGCTGTGCAAAATCATCGATGGTTATAATAATAATAAAGAAAATACAATAAACATAACACTACCAGTTCTTAACTATTATTGTTATAACCATGTATATAATAATAATATAATAAATATATATAAAATAATAAAGAAAATACAATAAATATAATACTACCAATTCTTAAGTATTATTGTTGTAACCATCGATATAATAATATTATAATAAATATATATAAAATAATAAAGGTAATATAAAATAATATAAAATATATATATACAATAAAATAATAAAGAAAATACAAAAAATATAACACTACCAGTTCTTAACTATTATTGTTATTAATTTAATATTATTAAATAAATTAATATTATTATTATTAATAAAGAAAATACAATAAATATAACACTACCAGTTCTTAACTATTATTGTTATAACCATCGGTATAACAATGTTATATTTCAATATTATAATATAATATAATATATATTGTAATATAATTTAACAATATTATATTACAATATTATAACGTTATAACAATAATAATAAAGAGAACATAATACACTACCAGTTCAAAAATCAGTTCTTAACTGAACACACAAAGTTTTAACAGCATTAATCTTTAACTTCACTACGATTGAATATATCGCTGTTTCTATTATCAATTGTCGGTAATAAAAATTTCCTGCAATTCAATTCTGATTGAATTGAAACACGCGACGTTCGCTCGCAGAACGTTCGTTCTTCGTCCTTCTTTCGTCAGTTCGACGCAAGACGAGACATTTCCTCTCTCTTTGCATAAGTTCGTGAAGTGAAAGATGTTTCAGGGGGTAGGGGAGGTAGTTTTTGAGCCAGGTCTGTCTCGCGCCAGAAAACAGAGAAGTAACCGCGCATTGTCGGCGCGATAATACGGGCTAATTTGTAAGGGGCAGCGAAACGTTGGAATCAAGAGGACCATTGTCAGCCGGAGTCCTTGGTGGAACATGTCGAACAAAGCCCCTCCCCCCCTCACCGACTAGTGTCCTTAAGATCGCCTCATTGTTCACGGACCCGTGAGTTCTCTTCCACGCTCCACGGAGCGGCCGTTTAGTTAGAAATTGCCGATATTATGCGCTCGGCACTTCTTCCTTTGCGGGGTAACGGGCAGCTAGAAGGAGAGAAAGAAAAAAAAAAAAAAAAGAAACAGAAGAAACGAGAGATCTCGCGTTGTTTGCCAGCCACTGTCTGTCAAATATTTGTCGACGCCAGAGTCTCCGAAATAAAACCGGATCGACGAGATCCCCCGAGGATCGTCGTCTGGAATTAGTTCTCACACGTTTGCCGGTTAATGAGCACTCTCGCGCGTCACAGTTCAACGTTCCCGATAATTTTCGATTATTTTATCGGCCGTCGGCGGCAAGCCCGCCAAGGCTTCTGTTTCAAGGGTACTTTATTTCGAAACATCGTGAATTTTACCATTTAATTAACAGATTACGCAAGGCTGGTTCCTGGAAAGAAATTCGTCGAAGGAGAATGATATCGACGATTATCGGGCGATAGGCGGTGCAGGTTCGATGTTATTGTACATTAATGCGTTTGCTATTTTATCTCGAAAGCGTGCTCGAAATTCCGTGTTTTCAGTTCGGGTAATAATACAGATCGGAGAAAACGATTCTTTTTGTTGTTTCAAAATACCGATCGAATTCGGAGTTTTTGAGAGTATACATGATGATAGAGGGGGTATGCATGTTCAGATCACGTGACGACAGTGCGAGTTTCGCAAGATATACTCTACAAATATCGCAGCGAATTAATTCGGAGAAATAATTTCACGGACAGATAACTGTTTTTTTTTTTTTTTTTTTTTTTTTTTATTTAATTCCGCGATTTCGCGTCTTTGCTCGTATCGAATATATCGTCGCGCGATGGTTGTAATCGCGTTTGTCGCGATTCTGAGAGAAATGTGAATGATTAAATTACAGAAAAACGTGAATTATTAAATTACACACGTTGCGAAATATCAAACGCGTGTTTGCGTCGAGATAAAAATATCCTCGGTGAAATGTAACGAATTATTTTCCCGTGGCAAAAAGAATCAATGGCACACAAGTTTTGCATATTATTTGCGCCGTGTTTCAAAGACTTTTTACGAGTCTCGCACCACGAAACATCGTCGTTCGACTTTCGTTCTCTGTCACGCCTAATTGTTAACGCGATCGCTCCACAATTATCGCTCATCGCCGATTTATCATTGCTGTATCATGCGCGCGTCGCAAGAAACACGCACCTATCGGCTTCGTTCTTTGAATTTTCGATCTCATTCGCCTCGAATTCGTTGTAGTCGTTTCTCTCACTCTGATTAACAAATTTATCCTAACCAAACATCCGTGACTTCATCCCCCTGTATAGTAATAATGATGATGGTAATAAAAAGAGAAAAAAAAAATAAAAAAAAAAAATACGCCGTGAATTCAAGTTACAAAGAGCCCCCTTTGGCGCAATTATAATTCGCGTCGATAACTTGATCATCACCCGATCATCGTCCCTTTACGGTACAGGACCTATACTTTGTCCAATAAAAGGAAAAAGGGAGAAAATAGCCGTTCTCGCGATAAAAATACAAAACGATACAAAAACGCTGCGCGAGCAGTTCTCTTCGCCTCGCGTTGAAATACACAAACTGGCGAAGCTTTCGCTCTACGTTCTCTCTCTCTCTCTCCCTCTCTCTTTACGTTCAGCGTTGAACGCGAGAATCAGAACTCGGTGCCGTTCGTCGTATAATTAAGAACGAAACTGGAAGTTTTAAGCAAGCCGGTGAGTAGGTGAGAACAACAGGGTTGCGCCATGAATAGCTTGTGTTCTCCAAAGCAGGCGAGTTTCCTGCACCGGCCGGTGTGGATTATTGCGAGGGGGATGGAATCGACTACGAAATTGAAGGGCTCCGGGCAATTTGGGACGGTCCGCCCTAAAACTGCCGTCAATTTCCGCGTTAATGGCCGAATTCGGGAAATGGTACTTGGACCCTCGTCACCATTAAAATGCCTTAGGTACGGAGTTTCGTGTCGTGACTCTCTCTCTCTCTCTCTCTCTCTCTCTCTCTCTCTCTCTCTCTCTCTCTCTCTCTCTTTCTCTCTCGTAGACCGGGATCTTTTCTTCGCGGCAAGGCCGGAAAGCAGCCGAGTCGATTTCACGGCGAGGGAACCCTCCCCGGAGGTCTTTCCCCTCTCGACGCGTATCGATTACTTATTTCGAACGTCGAGTCCTGATTACAAATTAAAATCGTGCCTGGCATTTAACCCGGGAGGACTGGGACGCGACGCCGCTTCGCCTTTGCGGGGACGTGTTTCAACTTTTAAAAGACCCCAGAGGTGCTTAATCGCGAGCACGTCATCGTCGTCGCCGTCATTATGTAGGTACCATTATTCTTGCCTGGTTGTACGTTCGTAGCTCTCTCTCTTTCTCTCTCTCTGTCTCTACTATATGTGTGTGTGTGTGTGTGTAGGAAAAAGAGAGAGAAGGGATATTTAAAAAAAAAAAAAAAATTGAACGCGAATCGGTGATCGCGTTTTACGCGTCATCGAATCCTTTTTCTTAATGCAATCTCGTACTCTGGCGCGCGTTTATTCGCGGTTTTTATGCTCTCGCCCGGGCTAAACGAGCGCAATCGAAGCCAACGAGAACACTTGAGCATCTGTGTGCAGTCGGCGGTACAAGGGGGTGGCGGAACGTTTTCATCGGGTCGCGAAAAAAATTCAATCGCGCCTCCTCGTCATATACGTACATATGCGCGGTGGTTTGCAGTGATTGTACACGTGTAATGCACACACAGTCGTGTGCATGCCCATACTTGTGAACACACACGCGTGCACACATGCGTATACACAAACGTAAATACACCGTCGTACACGCAGATGTGGATGGTATATTATATCAATAGGTGAGAGACAGTTCCTAGTCACAGTGTGGCTACATCCACACACGCGCATGCGCGGTTGTATACCGGCGAATACGCGAGAGCGCGGAAACGCACGCACGCACGCACGCACGCACGCACGCGCTATGCCTTGTGTACATTGTTCGCAATAATGAGGAGTTTGCACAGACCGGGATCCCGACGTTCTTCAAACAAGGAGAGCAAGGACAAACAGCCCTATATGGACGGATGGACAAACACACTCAGCCACGAATCACACACCGCGCCAGCAGGCCCGCGCGACATGCGTATTGCGTGCTTATGTACGAGGGGCTAAGCCTGTGGAGCTGCGCGCGTGCATATGTGCATATGTGTGTGCGCGCGCGCGCGCGCGTACCCGCTCACGAACGAAGCCTCTTCACCGCTCCCACCACGGAAACTATCGACCATCACCCTCGCTCAACAAGCACCATAAGCGATATGGTGGCTAATATTTGCCGGGCTAAGCACACAAATACAATACAGTACTGTTTACCCACTGCCAGTGGTGCTCAACCGTTTTGATCGACGCTGCGATACCCACAGGCCCCGTTTGTAATTGCGGTTCTCTCCGTTTCACGCACTGTTCGTCGTTTATCTCTCTCTCTCTCTCTCTCTCTCTCTCTCTGTCTGTCTCCCGCGGACGTGTGTAATGTTGCACCACCGCGTCGATTTGAAATGGGAAGCGCGCGTTTCATTATGAATCGATCGATGCCATATGGGTTGGCGCGACCGGTTCGTCGTCACGTTGTCCATGCTCGACAATCTTGATTTTACGAAGATACAGATCACGTCGAGCATCGACTTCTTTTCCTCCTTGGTGCTTTGTCCCGGGCGTGTATCGTTGTTTGTTCAAGTACACGCGTATCGTTGATTTCAGGGAAAGAGATTGAAGCATTTAATCATGTACGTACATGTTCGAGGGTGTTGCGTTGCGTGTTACGTCGATATTTCAGCATTGTTTTTATTTTATTTTACAGAGCAACCGTAAAATATCGAACGCAATAGTCGTCATTTGTACATGGCTGTACTTTCCAAGTACATATACGGAATCAAAAATTGTACTCTTCTTATCGACACGGCCATCCAGAGGACGTACTCGAGATAAGCGATAGACGATCAAGATCGATTTACGGTGTTTGTAAAACACCCGTTATCACAATATCGATCTCTCGATAAAATGTTTCCCGGATATGATTTTCGAAGTTTCGATATCGCCGACAGATATTCTCGACGACTCGGCTAAATAAGTTTAGTACGTGCCGATAACGATTGTTCACGGTTTATCGATGACGTTAATTCTACATTGAATCTCAAGTGGAGACCCAAGCACAGAAGTTCGAGAAAACCATACAAATGTACGATTTGATTGTACGAACGTGTATAATTTTAACTCATTCGTGCCGATAGAATTGTGAAACGAATTCCGATTATTATTTATCGCTGGCCACCGGTTACAAAGAAATATTGGCGCCGATACCGATTCTTCGAAGGCCGCCGTTTTAAATCGTAGCCGTTTTTTTTTTTCCATCGGCCGAATCGTTTCGTTTCGTTTCGTTTCGGAGGAACATTTCTGCAAATCGAACGATTTTACGCGGGAAACATGACCACCGGTCCGGTGAATTTCTTTTTTGCCGGCAGCTCGACCGCAGGGGCAGCTCGCTATCGAAAACGAGCTTCTCGCATTCACCGCTTCCTTTTGAACTGCGAAATTCTCAGCGAGCAGCCGCGAGCCAGCCAGCATCCTGGCGTGACGGTTAGGTCAGCTGGTCGGTGGTTTGCGAACTATCTCAATTTGCCTAAGCCGCAACCGCGGCGACCACGGGAACCGCAACTTCCCTCATCCGTGGCCACCTTTGCCCCTCTTTCTCCGCAATTTCAGCCGTTCTCTATCCCACCCGCAACGATCTTCTTTCCCCTTTCCACCTTTTGCTTCTCTGTCTCGCCGAATATTCCCCCCCCCCTCTCTCTCTCTCTCTCTCTCTCTCTCTCTCTCTGTCTCTGTTTCTCTTCCTCTATCTCGAGAATTTAGCAACTACCTAGTCTCCGTGAGTCGGCGGCGTAACCTCTGACCACAGACCCTCGCGTCGAGAGGGCGACACCATCGTGTACTTTGCTACTAGTACTTAGCAAGCTCGAGCGATTTTAATGGTAGACTAAGGCTAGAGGATATTCGAGGATATTTCAGGGCAAGTTGAGTAATTTATCTCTCGTAATTTTTTTTTTTTTCTTTCCTACGCACGTTCGCGTACGTTTGATCGTTGTTATCCGTGACGAACGTGATAAACAACGAAATAACTCGTGTGCTTACGTTGGCAACTTGACGACCGTAGTTTTCTACGATATAACCTCTGCTTGTCAAAAGGTAGGAAGTTTGTTCAACCAATGCTAATATTTCCAGTTGTAATTATCGTGATTCGGTAGCGTGTGTACACTCGTGTGGATGTTATTCAAACAATACCGGTATTTCAATCATTTTCTCAATCGTTTCTTTTTTTTTTTTTCTCTCCATATCTTTCCTCGCCGAGTCTAAACGTTTCGTATCCTTACGTGTTGAGGCTCGTACGACTTGAACAACCTTGCCATTGCTGGGCTCGAGTACGAATTCAAACGAGCGAGAGACAGCAGGGTTTCGAGAATAAAGACGAGAATGGCGGAGATTCCGCGAGCAGAATTACGAATAACCGCGACTCCATCGCGAGAAAGAAAACTACTTACCCCGCGACTCGGTGTATAAAGACAAGAGATTGAATTCTTTCGGGATTGTTGTGCTCGCTGTATCGAGCGTAGAAATTGCGGTTTTCTCGCAACTCGATGGCCAAGGAAGATTAGTCGTGTGTCGTAACGTGTAGTGTAAAGGTGTTAGTTTCGAATGGAATTGCCTTATACGAAACGATGGTCAGTGTGGACGAGGCTATTTTTGGTGTGCGATTGAGGTTAGAAAAAGAAAAGAAAATGGCGGCGAGGAAAGTTGGAGCACGAGTCGGAGTTCGATATATATTATCAAGTATGTGTTTTTACGTTTAAGTGGAATTCTTGATTCATATTGTACGTGAGAACGTTCATTTACGTGCTCGCGCAATTTTTTTAATCGGCGCGCTTTATTATATAGATCTTTTAAATCGGTCTTATCGTTACAGTCTGTTTATAGTCTGTTTGTTGAGATATTTGAAAAATATCGATTTTTTTTTAAATATTTCCGCGAAAAAGAAACGTAAAATTCTATCGAGTGTTGGTTACAATACACGTTGCTGGTGTATTGTCAAGATTAAGATCTTGTAACATTTTTTTTTTTTTTTTAATCGAACTAATGATACAATCTGTTCTACTAACCTGATTCGTTCCTCTTATTATCAAATATCAAGGAAAAGTGTAAGGCATGTTGATCTTAAACTTTATGATTTTGTTTAATTTTGTCGTATGGAGTAATAATACACGTTATTTTGATAAAATGCGATGTTTCTTTTATTTTAATTTTCCGTTTTAATTTCTAAAATTTCACGAGATACTATGTAGAAATTAATATAGCAGTAAGAAAACTCGATATCGCGAATAAACCTTGCACATATCGCGCGTACTTGTAGATAAGTTAGAGATATATGTAATTAAGACCTATATATGTATATATATATATATATATATATATATATATATATATAGAGCTTCTTGTTTTAAATAGACTTATTTACTCACTCCATTTTACTAATAGAACAAGAACTTCCTCCTTGTATGCTTATAGCTTTTATCTGATTAAATATATCACTGTGAAGGATATCACGTCTAGAATGAGATATCCGCTTGTCGCGATAACTGCCTGTTAAACTATTTTATTAACGGTATTAACCGTGTATTTTTGGAACGAAGGAAAGATTAGCAATACCAAAATTCCAATTGAGAACTCGGATGTAACTCGTGGTTTTCATTGTATATTTGCAACCATGAAATATTTGGGTATCAACTCGTTACATTTATCGGAAAACTCTTTATTTAACATTTCAATGCCAACGAAATGATAGATTTTATAATAAAATGAACTGGCGAAATAAAAGCGGTGAAAAATTTATTTTGTGTCTGCTAAATATTAGCTTAAATTTGATTAAAAAAAAAAAAAAAAAAAAAAAAAAAAAAAATAAAGATTTCACTGCGAGACGTATTAAACAGAACGCACGTTTTATTTTCTCGTTTTAATCAATTTATTTTTGTTTTCTATTATCCCTTTACAAATAGGGGTAGAGAGTATATCTTTACATTGCTCATACGCATAACTTCGACCGACGGGGGGAAAACAATTTTTCCATCGCATATGGGACAGTGTCGGATGGCTTGAAAAAACATAATTTTATCAAACAAGCTCGAACCGCTTGTTATACACACACTGTAATGTTTGTCCCCTCGTGTATCAGATTACCGGAGAATAAATACAAATGATAAAAAAAGAAAAAAAAAAAACGCTAGCAGCTCTTTGAAATAAAAGTTATTGAAACGAAAATAAATGGAGACACCCGTGCTCTGTTGCGTTGTGTAGCCGAGATCGATGATAAAACGAGCCGCCAGTTTCCTTCCACGCGCGTCTGTTGATCGTCGCACCAGGCTTGATCCAGTTCTGCCCGATAAAACGATTTCTCGCGTGACATTGGAAACGTGTTCGTCGAGGCCGAAACGTAAAAAGATTTACAGTTCCTTTCAAGCGTGGATCCGCGAGAAAATAAATAGTCAATGACATCATTACTATTTCGCGTCAAACGCTGTTTATCGCGTTTTTATCTAGCGCGATAAGTTTCATGGGGACTGACGGCCGGAGGGAAAATATGACTCGCCGCGCGTTCCACATTTTACGCGGTGTATTTCATACGAGCGGACGTAGGGTAGGAAGGCAAAGTGTCTTAAAAATTTCCCCGCGACTAGTAGTCGCCGGTGGGGAAGAAACTTTCGTCGTGCGAGAGAAATGCTTTCGTCGCGTTAGAGAAATGCTCCCTCGTCCGTCGCCCGGGCGGGAGTGAAGTCTCCGGCGAAGGGAAACTCGAAACGAAACGAAAGTCCCTATCGATGGGTAAATGAAATTTATTGGATATCGATTGGAGGAGATAACCGTAGCTGAAAAATGTTTCCATGCCGATAAAAACTCGTAATATCGGAGCAAGTTGCCGGGTTATAAAAAGTTTATTCTCTGATAAGCCGCTTCCAAAATTGATCCGACGAAACGCGTTCGAGTCTGCCGTGTGTTCTACTGATAAACGTTGAAATTTGATCGGTATCGACCGAGTGTTTCTTATTTGCAGCGAAAGTGTTGTTGCTTGTATTTGCCCAGATTTACGTATATATTTGCCTAGAAAGGAAAAAAAATATTTCTTATTCGGTGTGATTTTAAATGTTGATTTTGAAAGGTGGATGAATCGTTGCAATGTCTAGATCGATTGACAAATTTTTGGTTGTACAAAAGTTTCAAATTCTGATGAAATCTGTGCTCAATCCACATATATTTACATTTGCATATACTCTGATTCATATCTATGTATCATATATATATATATATATATATATATATTGTATATATATATGTATATATATATATAGATCATATTCTGATATATATCTTAACATACAAAAAGTTTCAAATTCTGATGAAATCTATGCACAATCCACATATATTTATATTTGCATATACTCTGATTTATATCTATATATCATATGGATATATATATATATATATATATAGATCATATTCTAATACATATTTTAACATACAAAAAGTTTCAAATTCTGATGAAATCTATGCACAATCCACATATATTTATATTTGCATGTACTCTGATTTGTATCTATATATCATATATATATATATATATATATATATATATATATATATATATATATATATGTAGATCATATTCTGATATATATTTTAACATACAAAAAGTTTCAAATCTCTACATATTTATATCTGTATACACTCCGATCGTGAGATATCCTGATATACAAAAAGCTTTCAAATTTTGATGAAATCTATTACAACGACACGTCTACTCTAATTGAGACACTAGCCAATAGTTAAACTAATGAATATTTCATTTCGAAAGATCACCCGCTAACATTACACGTTGGACATTCAACGTGCCCTCTGTACTGAAATTATCCATATTCCGTGTGCTTTTTTCAAATGGACCTGCTCTCCTCGCGATATATGGACTCGTCTATCACGGATCTCCCAGCGTTTCTTCCGCGAATTGTATTCGAATTTCTGCCGGGTTGCCGCGTGATCAGACGTTTTCACGTTCGCCACGTTGGTTTATCGCGACGTGAGACGTTTTCACGTTCGCCACGTTGGTTTATCGCGACGTTTGCCTCCTGGGACAAATCCCTCCCCCCACGGCGAATGGCGAAAATCTCCGGGCGCGTCGGCAAACTATACGTTATTTCCACCGCAGCGGGGTGTAGAGTGAATGCACGGTGTGTGCCGGCCGGTTTGCATTGCGGTGCACAGCGTAACGAAGTGCATTTTAGCGCATTAGCCGAAACGCTCTAAAAGCCGCAAAGTGCCGCTTGCGTTAAGAACCGTTTAAACTACGCTGCAACAAGCTGGCCAGGGAACGAACGCTGCGTGTGATATAGCCTCTGTGTTGACGGCTGCTATTGAAGACGGCAAGATGTTTGACAAAGGCAAACCAACGGTTTCTACAAATTAATTACAACATCGTCGTGTCTGTGCGCGTGCGCAAAATCACGACGATCCGTGACATAAGAGTCGGTGGCTTGGCAATAGCGCGAATGGAACGTAACGAGAAGCTTTCGTGAAATTGCACGATTTAGAATGCGGATCGTAGATCGGTTGCTTTCATCAGGTTCTATGAATCTGAAAAGCATCTCGCGCTTGGTTTTTCTACATTTTCCAGCTGGTTCTACGGATTTTGAACAAGCCGTGTGAGAGTTTGTACCATTGAACGATTAAAATACCGCGAGGGAATTTAAGAAAGCAGTCGGATATAATGAACATGATTTTTATATATTAAATTTCGTTAAATATCGTGTAAATTCTTTCGCTTTTAGTTGTTAGATATACGCTTGAAGAATATATGTATATATATATATATATTTTTTTTTTTTTCGATAAAAGTAGAAAATTTGGTACGATAGGGTAAAAGTTTTCTTTTTTTTTTTTTTGCAAATAATTCCAATGTCAGGAAGAAAAGGAAGAACTTTCGTGCAAGGGAGAACCTTGATTTCGCGTTCACCGTTTAATATTTCATCGGGAGCTGACGAGATCGAGCTTCTCCCTCCTCGGGGATAAAGGAGCCACAAGCGGAAAAGCGCGAAGGGAACCGCAAGAATGCTGGCACAAAGAGACTCGATGAATTCCGCGATCGATTCACTTGGTCGACAGCTGAACAGAACAACGAAGAGAGGAGAGGAGACAGAGGGAGGGAGGGAGAGAGAGAAAGCAAGCGCCAAGCTCCCTCGGTTCATTCGATTACAACGGCTCGATTGTGATCGAGGTCAGGAGGTACCCGATGCACTTCTAGCTTAACCCGAGATAACTCCGACGGGTCTAGCCTTCTTCCTTCTTCTTGTTTCCACGATGGTGCTCCTCGACGCTTCACGGAGCATCTCGAGAATACATACTTCACTCGGGCGAAGGGAACTTACGCGGCTACCACGGCTCGATAGATACAGACGCTGATTAATCAGCGACCTTTTTTTTTTTTTTCTTCTTTTGTGTCCTTTTCATCGGAGCGGGGTAATCAAAGGAAGAAGTTTCGCAAATTATCGAGCGATCGGCACCGATTCTCCACGATGAACGATCCTCGTGGGAGATTGATGAATAGCGAGCAACTTCTACGCGGAATAATTGATGCGATTAAAGAGTGTTCGTTTCGCGTTTACTTTTCTAAGGGGCGGAGGGGGTGGAAGCGGTGGACATTATCCGGTAATCTGATTCGCCTTCGTTACGCACGTAAAGTGATGGTAAACGAAAGCTGCTGGTATTTATGGGAAATCGTTCATTACCTTTGTTAATTGCACGTTACGTCCGGATGTAGGGTTGGTTGATATCTGAAAAAAATATCATTAAACTTGAATTCGGTGCTCGAATTTCGTAATACGTAGTTTCTTTCGAAATGAACAGATGGTGAATTGTAGCATTCCATATCTTATATTTCGTACGTATTTTTGACCAAGAAATTACTTCAGAATTTGCTTCGATGTACATAATCTCAATACCACGCAATCGTTTCGGATCTTTTCCTATCTTGTTGGAATCATTCGATAGTTGCACTAATCGTCGTAAATTTAAAAATACTGAAAGATGACTTACTGTTGCAAGTTAATCTTTCAGAATACCTCTTATCTCAAATATTAGATAGCACCTTGGAATCTGCTATCTGTCACTCGTTTGTTCGCCGATAGTCTCCACTGCTCCCAGAACGCCTTTGCTTCTTGCTCTATCTTTTTGTCCAGCTCCCTACGATCGTTTCGCGATGTCTGCTCTTGTTTCCCTGCACATTTGTATGATAAATCATTTCGCGATTGGATATCGAGGATTATGTTTCTTTTTTTTTTAATCGTTGAGTTTGAAAGAAAGAACAGGGATGAATACTACGTGGCGAGTGATTTTAGGTTCATTTAGATTCCTTTCATTTTCTTTTTTTTCTTCTTTTTTCATAGTTAATCCTACTTTCCTCGAGTTTACATGTTTCGAAATGGATACTACGTTGCAAAAAAATATGTTGTTAAAACATACATATATTTTAACCTCTCGCGCTGGAATCGCGGTGCGTCCACGCACGTCGAGAATTTTTTTGTACCAAATTGCAGCATTTTCCCAGTTTTAAGTATATTTAAATGTTATAAGTGTATTTAAATGTAATTTAAAGGCAAAACGAACGATAAGTTTATTACTTCTTAATAATTTCCATCTAGTGATATCATACCGACGAGTTTAAAAGTAAAATAAAGCGACGAATTATTGTATATAGACCGGTCCGGTCACTCGTTATGGTCCGCGCAACCAGTTGCCAGCGCGCAAGACGCTACAATATATAAGTAATATATATATATATATATATATATATATATATATATATACACGATTTATACAATTATATTAAATGTAACCCAGGCAAAACAAACGATAAGTTTATTACATCTCAATAATTTCCATCCAGTGATGTACCGACGAGTTCAAAAGAAAAAGAAAGCGACAAATTATTGTGTACGGTCGCTCGTTATGGTCCGCGCAACCAGTTGCCAGCGCGCAAGAGGTTAAACCTACTATTGACGCTACAATATATAAGTAATATATATATATATATACGATTTATACAATTATATTAAATGTAACCCAGGCAAAACAAACGATAAGTTTATTACATCTCAATAATTTCCATCCAGTGATGTACCGACGAGTTCAAAAGAAAAAGAAAGCGACAAATTATTGTGTACGGTCGCTCGTTATGGTCCGCGCAACCAGTTGCCAGCGCGCAAGAGGTTAAACCTACTATTGACGCTACAATATATAAGTAATATATATATATATACGATTTATACAATTATATTAAATGTAACCCAGGCAAAACAAACGATAAGTTTATTACATCTCAATAATTTCCATCCAGTGATGTACCGACGAGTTCAAAAGAAAAAGAAAGTGACAAATTATTGTGTACGGTCGCTCGTTATGGTCCGCGTAACCAGTTGCCAGCGCAACGGATTAAATGTTAAAAAATTTACAGTCGATCGGAGTCGACCAGTTCGTCGTCGCGTTAGCAACCCTGGACAGCCGTCGTCTCTTCACGGTTTTGTCTTTGTCGATCGATTTCCATCAGGTTCAACAGAGAGATACTCCTCTCATCGGCTAACGTGACTCTGCTTGTAGGGAAGCGTATCCGACACGATCTACGACAGGTCGGTCGAAGGACAACGCTTGCGTAGGCAGGGTAACTGCGAATGTAGTTAACCGGACACCCTCTCTCCCTCCCTATACCTCTCTTTAGGCCACACGTGCGACAACGTCGATGGGGTGCATATCCACGTGCACTTGCACGCACACACGTGTACACGAGAGAGAGGGAGAGAGCGAGAGAGACTCGCAAGTTCATAGTTTCGGTTGTAGCGTGTAATCCTCGTGGACACCGCAAACATGTAATTAACACTTGCTCTCTCTCTACGAGCCGCTGCAGTCAGTCGAGATCGTGTTGACTATACCCGGTCTCTCGACTGTACGCCCGTGTAATCGTGTGCGCATGCCGACCAACCTAACGAATAAGACCTGCTCTCCCTCTCCCTCTCTCTCTCTCTCTCTTCCTCTCTCCCTATGTGCTTCTGCCTGCTGTGCATCTACCGGCATGTACCGTAAATGTTCCGTCAGTTTTGTACGAATTTCGCTGTACGATTTGCGGAATTGAGGTCATTTTGCACGATGTTTTTGCGTCGTCTGACTTTGAGCGTTGGAAATGATCGGAGAGGATACGAAACGTTGGCTGTCAGAAAGGACACGAGTCGCTGGAAAGTTGGTCAGTCGATAGCGATTAGATTGGGATTTTTTCGGGATGGATGTTGTTTTTTGATCTTTTGATTTTGAAAATTTGTTGAAGAATTATAGGCTGAGTCGAAGAGCGATGGCCCACTTTTTCTTTGGAAGAATTATCACATCTTAAATGTAATCGATCCACATTTTAAATATAATATATTTGATGTTACGTCTTGATATGATTGTATATAATATAATGTATCGCATCCATTATACATAATATGATCTACATTTATCTTAAATATAATACAATCTAGTATAATCTAATATAATCTAAAAAAAGAATATATTACATCCATTATATATAATATGATCTAAATTTTAAATATAATATAATCTAAAAAAGGATGTATATAATTTAATATGATCTAAAAATAGAATATATATATATATATTCTTTATATAATTTTAGAATATATTTTAGAACATATCTGTAAAAATACATATAAATTTATAATGTCACAAACTGAAAATCAAATGATAATCATAAACTTACAAAACAAAGGAAATGGAAATTCCATCCCATGCAAACGGCCGTTCCACCCTGTGTGACTTACACGAAACGTTAGAAATTATTAGAAAGGATACGAGCAGCAGCTGGAAAGTTGATTGGCGAACGAATAATGACGCCAAGGATAATTGGAAAATTGAGACTTTTGGAAAATGTTTGATCGTTCTCTCGGTGGTTTTTAATCTCTCTAATTTTAGAAATTATTGTAGAGAATGTACGATAGACGTTGGAGATTATTGGAAAGGATGTACGAATAGCTGGAAAGTTGGTTAACTGTGAAAGTTGGAACGTAGAATGATCGAATCGGTTTAACTCATTTGCATCGCGAATTGTAGATCGCTTGTATTCGGCACGTATTATCAAAGCCTACACCACCGATCGTCCGTAGTTCACCAAATCGTTCGTAATTTGTCCTGGTTTAAATATTTATCATTCTCTATTAGTATTAATTGATTATAATGAAATATCAGAGTACAAAGGATAATGTGCATTAATAAATATATTAATGGTATTAAATATTAATTATTAATATTATATGCTAATATTGGATATTAATAAATATAAAATTTCTAGTAAATCACTGGCCGCGAATTATTCCTCATTCGGAATATTATTTCATCGCTTCGTGATGCGAACGCATTTTAGTTTATAACGCATACTCCACAAATATGGAAACTTTGGTGTAAAAGATTCGAAAATTATTCTGACCTTGGAAAGTTATCTGTAGAATAACTGATAGAACTCGTTCTTTACATTTCCATAATATGTTCGACGTTTTTTGATAAAAAGCGCGAAAGAAACGAAAAAAAAAGGGAAAAAAATGAAATCAGTTATGACAGGGAATGTAACAGAGTAGATATTTAAGAGTCACATCTCATAGAAAAATCAAGGAATTGATACAACTCTGTCGTACAAAATTCTCGTTATTTTCATACAGCGAATTTTTGGCAACGAAATTACACGACCGTTTCGTTTAATCCATCTTCCAGAGACAACTGCCTATGGAAAACGAGTCTCACCGCGAATTTCGCGGAGGAACTTTCGAAAAATCGATACGCTGTGTATACAACCAGCGATCGCTAGAAAACTTAAAACCTATGATTTGCAAGTCTCCACCGGTGCATGAAACTCGTTCGAGCCACGAACCATCTATCCAGCCCACGATCGATCGACCAGGCTCTACATATTCCTCGCGCATAACACACATTTCTCCTTTCTATATTATCTCAAACGTTCCTTTGCCTATCCCCAATAACGTTCGAAATCACGTTCGAGTTACCGCAGGATGGCCCCGTGTCAACAGTGTCGTCGTCCCCCATCCCGAAAATCCGGTTCGAAACTTTCGTCATATTTTTCGCGCTCGGGATCACCTCTCCAGAATCGTTCCGGCAGATACAATATTTCTCTTTCGCGGCAGAAATTCAGAATCGACGCGAGGATGTACAAATGCGAATAATTTTCTGGAGAAACGTTTCGGATCTCTCTGTCGAAATTTTCCTTTGGAGAAGTTTTTAGCTGCGTTCTGACGCTTTCGCGCGAATTTAAAAAAAAAAAAAAAATGAACGACGACGTTTTGAGTAATTTAAGTGAGATGATGGAATACGCGCGAGTCAAATATGTTCAGATCGATTTTAATAAACTAAACAAATAAAATAAAAATTATACTGTATATATAACTATACTATATTATAGCTATACTGTATTATATACTATGTTATAGCTATACTATATTATATACTATATTACAGTTATACTATGTTATATACTATATTATAGCTATACTATATTATATACTATATTACAGTTGTACTATGTTATATACTATATTATATACTATATTATACCTACACTATATTATATACTATATTATATATTATATTATAGCTATACTATATTATATTCTATGTTATAACTATACTATATATGTATAATTCAAAAATCTTCTTTCAAGATATCAAAAATTATTCATTCAATTTTTATTCAGTCAGTTTTATTCTATTTTCAACCACATTCGAGTTAGCATTCATAGTATATCACATACATCCCGACGAATTAAAATCCACCTGCAAGTGATTTGTATTTAATAATTTTTAACTTGGTAGCTAACTGAGCTAACGTTACCTGTCCGTATTGTTCTTCAAAAATCGAAACTCAAAGACAAAAGAATTTCAATTTCCATTTTCTCTCTCAAGCTGAAACACAGCAACGCGACGTGATTTACCTTGCTGAAACAAACTGTTGTACATTGAAATCTGCTACAATTGCCCCGCGGCTCTTGCAATAATCACCGTTGCATCGATTTGCTGAAAATTACCGACAACTTTAATTTTGAACTTTGATCAATAACTTAAGACCGGGGGTCGAAAATCCTTGTCGAGAAAGCAAGTCTCGGTGCATGTTACCGTAGATCGTGGAGCGAGAGGCAACGTGAATCGGTCGGTCTTTCGAAAACAACAACGGAGGGAATTTCCTCGAGCGGGCGAGCTCGGTGGTGAATCGCTCGGAATCGCTGGATTCCCTGGAGAACAGCCGGTCGAAAACCACCTGCCAACGAAATCTTGTTATCGCGTTGCGTTACGTTACGAGTTACAACATTGCGGGTTTATCCACGCGTGCGTGATTGCCGATGGCGTTTGGCTGTCTTTCGCTGTTTACTGTACGCCAGACGAAGCGAAACAAACGGTGCCGCGCGAGATCGTCGTCTCTCCTCTTGCTACGCCTGTTTCATCCCCCCCCCCATCTCCCCCTGTTTTCTTCGCCAAGCTCCCGCAAATCGGCTAACGCATTACTTCCTGCATCCATTCTCGGTGCTCCTTCGCCGGTGAACAGCTGTGTGAAATTAATTATTCACCGGCGGGCATTGATGCGTATTCACGTCGCGCGCTATGCTCGGCTTCCGTCGCCTTCTCTAGTTTCTTTCTCCTCTCCTTCTCCCTTTTTTCTTTTTTTTTTTTTTTTTCGACAAATTGGCGACCACAGGTGGAGAACAACAACAGGTGAGGATGAGTCACAGTTCCTCTTGAGGTGAAAGAATTTTTTTTTGTTTTTAAATTTGACGGATCGTCGATTGATTTTGAGAATGACAGGTTGGCACGTTACTGAAATTGTTCTTTTTTTGTTTTGTCGGACGACTTTTTCTTCGCTTATTTTCGCGTCGCGGCTAAGTCTCTTTGTGTGTACTCCGTAAGCATTTTAAATGAGCTTCCTTAATTTAATTTTATTAAATATAAATGTAATTATAATTATTAAATTAGATGTAATGTAAATATAATTTTTATTAAATGTAATGTAATGTTTCGATACTGAAATAGTACAGGGATTGATTTAGTCGCACTTCTTAGAAATGAATATTACAAAAAATTTACATAAAGTTTAAGGTGTCAACAACTTTTTAGAAATGAACATTGTATATATATACTTAAAAATGCTCACTAAAATTAATTTTCATTTTTAATTGCTGCTCTTACACCAATTGATATTAACTGTAGGAAAGTTAATTGTTAAATATATTAAATTATATATATATATATATAATTTTATATATAAAATTAACAGGAGAAAAAAATATCAACTTTTTTTGATGAAACCGTACTAGTTGTCCAATTATTCGTACGCGATAAAAAAATCGAAAACATCAACGTAGACACATACTCACGCGTATCTAAATTCTCCTTTTATTTTTTTTTAAATCCTCCTTGTTCTCGTCTTCTTCTTCAATTTTCCTCTTTCTTATTCGCCCTCCTTTGAAATCGAATCGAATTCTCTGTTCGGGACAGTACTCCTTCGAAGAAGAATCGAAGACCTGATGAATATCAATGGCATTTAACGAGGATTTGTCTCGCGTGGTTTGATAAATGTGAAAGTGCAATTGTTTCGATGGCGAGGGAGAGTGTGATTTCCAGCATTGGGTCTCAATGGTGTTTGATTTCAAAATACACGGGGACTTGGAACAGTATTGTACAATTTTAGGTTACGCGGCAAAATTTATCTCTCGTCGGTATCGATAGAAGAAAAGGTCTAATAATATGCGATCCTCCGTCGGGTAGTTTTCGCATAACACGCGCATAACGATTAATGGGAGCAAAGTTTAGACTGCAAAGTTCGCCCGTGTTTTACGTGCTGTTGCGTTATAATGTGATACCACACACGTTTTAGTTAGATATTCCAACCAGCTATATCCCGCTACTTTCGCGGAATTAAGCCCTAGTTTATTACTGTGAAATCCGATAACTATTTTTTGGTGTTTAACTTGCGCGGGAAACATACGAAATCAGCCCCAACTTTGCCAATTAAAATGTACCTGTAACTTTATAGTTACGTTTCATGAAATTTATAAGCTAAACGGATACACCGCGAATGTTAAAGGAAAAATGTCGGGTAGCGGTTGAATTATCTTGCGAAAAATGAAATTTCGTCTTTTATATTTACAGATTGTAGAACAACTCTGTCTCTATTATTACGAAGATAACTTTATTTGGACACGGTTATTTGTTCATTAATTCTTCAAAATTATTCGTACTGTCTTCAAAATTATTCGAGTGTCATTTGTTCGAAACGATCGCTTTGTTAAATTGCGATCGTTTCAAAACGAACAAACACTTGATTCTGAAGTAATTTTTCGAAGTTCGCGGAGCAAACGAGATGCCGTAAATATCGAAGAAAAATTAGCGCGAGATCATTTGCCAGCAAGAGTGAAAGATTGTGGCGATTAAAATCGTTTCGCGACAGCCGTGAGCTTTGTTTACGCGGTTGAGCAAATGACATATGTATATTTCGTGTATTCGTAGCACAATGTTACAGTATCGTGTTCGATGAACATCTGCCAGAACGCGTGCTTTAAGAAATCGAAGACAATAAAATACTAACAAGATCATTAATTTAACCGCTGGATTATTAATGTTTCTCTGGTGAATTTATTGCAGGGACCGCCGCAACCTGGACAGCAAATTAAATTCACAGTCGGAGAATCCTGCGATAGGATCAAAGAGGAATTCAACTTCTTGCAGAACCAATGTCACGCGTAAGTGAGACACATCTTGTACCATAATTACTTGCCAAACAACTTCCTGTCGCGCCTCTTTAACGCGTTATCATTGTATTCGTCTCTCGAATACGCTGATTCAATTTTTGTTGGTTACCGTCTATCGTATATGCATGATACAGCGGATTGTATTTATTATTTTATGTATTATATACTTTGTAATTATATATTATATATTTTATATACTTTATATATTGTATTTGTAATTTATGCAGATACGAGTGCATTTACACTAGTACTTGACACCAGAATTACCAAAATTGCCAGAATTACAATTTTGTTGCATATTTACAGTAGATTGCATAGAACAGTACATTTCTAGAGATTTTGAATGAAATAGAAGCTCGTGCACTTTATTTTTTTTATCTTTCATGTATTTTCATTTTTTTTATTTTCTTCACTCTACGACATCTCTGATGGAAATTTTACGTTTCAACGCGTCGGTAGTTCTAGCGTTGATACGCGTCGGAGAAAATTATTCAATATTGTTTACAATAGCAGTCACAAATTACACGGAAATTGCAAATGTAGAATCCGATTCGATTCTAATTTAACTTGCAAAAGGCAAACACGAGAATCTCTGATCTCGCTGACGAGTCACGTCGTTGGACGCAACGAAAATCAAAATCGCCAGGAACCGCGACAAGAGTGAAAGAGAAACGGAGGGGGACAAGTACTTTCGGAGCAGCGATATTAAACTAGAGTCCGCGGTAAAGGCGAAAGTTAATTACAACGGGGCGTAAGTGGAACATAAGAACAATCATCCGGAGAAATTCTGACTGGAGTTCTTTGTACCCTTTGCCAAGTCACCTTATTACAGTTCCCTTTCTTTTCTTTTCTTTTCTTTTGCCCCCCCCCCTCCCACTCTCTTCTTCGAGTTCCAAGGGAATTAATATTAAAAAAGGCCGGTTTGGCAGGCTAATCCGAAAAAGAGAAGAAAAAAAAAAGTGTGCCCCGACTCGAATAAGTTTATTAAATCGCGCGACCGAAAACAAAAGGACGGAGGAAGACGAACAGGAAGGACGAAAGGAAGAAAGTGTTGAGGGTAGAGAAGGTGAAGAAAAAAGAGGGGGGCGGGGGCAAGAAGAGCCGTAAAACGATTGAAGTCGAGCCGGCACCTGCTCATCAGCCCTTTCAGCTTCTCTCCTCGGGCTCTCTTCTCCTTTTGTCTGCAAGTTGCATACGTAGCCGGCAGCTATCGGGGCAGCTACCAACCAACCCCGGTCGCGCGCGCGCGCGCACGGATCAGAGAAAGAGCCTGGGAATTCGTGCAGCTGCTGCTGCTTCCTTGGCTTTGCACGCGATAGCGCACACAAAAGCCATAAGTGATTTACGACAACGTGGCTATTGGCAGACACGTAATGACACCCGTGCGCCGCGTAGCCACCGCGGAATACGAAATTAAGGAAGCCGCCACGATCCTCGCTGCTGTTGCATTTTTCAGGCGTTTCGCCGATCGAAACTTTCATTGTTCGCGCAAGCTGCAACTTCCCAGCCGGAAGTTTCCGAGTTCTTTCCCTTTTTCTCTCCTTCCTTCCTTCCCTCTTTCTTTCTTTCTTTCTTTCTTTCTTTCGTCTCTCTCTCTCTTTCTTTTTCATTTTCTTTCCCTTCCTCTTTCTTTTTTTACCTCTTTGAAGTTGGCAAACGTACACGGCATTGTTCTCTCTCTGTCGATGACGCGCGCGGGGGTATAAGAGCAGTGCCACAGAGAGACGATAGACGCGATATTTCAAACGTTGCCGCGCTCCAACTTACACGCGAGAACATACAGCAAGTGGTATAACCCAAGTGGGTTCTGTATTAAAAAATGAATGGAAAGTGGTGGATGATGTGTTCCTTGGTGGTCTTCGGGAAGCTCCGTTTTCGAGAAAGTCGTGCTCGTGTCGAGTGAAAGTTTTTGCTTCGTTTTTCTTTTTTTTTTTTTTTTTTTTCTCGAAACGATTGAACTTTTGCAGACAATCGTCGATCCCTTGACGTACGAATTAAATCAAACTCGATACGACCAAACGATGACGTTTCAACATTTGCGTAAACTCAGACAGAGATCATTTTTATACTACTTGTCACATCGAGCATGTAGAAAGATATTTCTTTTATATTTGTATTATTATATTATTATTATATTATATTATATATATTATTTGTACGTATTAACCCGCGAACGTATTTGTCGACTTGTGCTTAGAAAACGCGTAACATTTCCCAAACGTTGTTACGTTCCAAGTGTATAGCTATAAATTATACTATACAGAATTTTACAGAACTTCTGTTCAAACGAAAGGAGACTTTCACACCGGAACTTACTTGATGCTGACTAAAACTGACCGTGAGTCTTTTTTGACGCTCCTGTAGCTTATCCTTGGCCATAGTACTAATTCCTACCAACGTCACTGTATGTCAAGGGTTTAAAACCACCAGTCGATAGAACAATTTAGTCATTACGGTATTATAATTATCAGAATATTGTAACGAAATTGTGTTGGGGGGCAAACCGTTTGTGCGACACGAGTCGATTTTAATTTACGCTGTTAGACTAGTCTCTGAAATGTCTCTCCACGCGTGAACACTTTTCAACAGGATACCAAAGTTATATATTCGAACGTCGATCTAAATTTGCATACTATTCACACGTACGTGTGCATTTCGACAGACGAAAATATCCGATGACATTTCCATTCATCAACGTTAGAAATTGGCAATCGTTTTGATGTATAATTAACGACGCGTCTATGGGGAGCGCAGCAAACGCAATCAGATGCACGCGAAGCCAAAGAACTTGATATTCTCAAGAATGAAGCTCCGCGTTCGCATTATACTACTCTATATTTTTCTTTCATTTCAATCTTTTTCTCTTTTCTACCTTGATTCTACCACTCTTTGCCGAATGTTCTGCAATTCGTTGAAGAGAGAGCGAGAGAGAGAGAGAGAGAGAGAGAGGGAGAGCAGTAGCATAAATGGCCATCGCGCGTGCACGCAATTACGTATGCATGATCGACGACAATTAATATTAACATTATGCTAATAGAGGCGAGCAGAAAGATCGCGTTGCCCGAATTACTGGATAATGTAGCCGTGTGTGACACACACGTGATCCACGCACGCGTGTTGTCTGTAGTGTAGAGTCGTGCAGCTTGGCAAAATAACACTGGCAAACGATATTTCACGCCAGTTAAAACATTAGAGAGCGGATGTTTGCACAACGTCGGTTGCCAAAGATTCTCAAAGAAAAACGTAATTTTATTCGAGGATAGAGTATAAATATCTGCTGTACGAACGCGATAGCGTAAGCGTGTGCTTACTCCAGTTTTGGAAACGTAGTAAGCTCGTTTTATTTACGAGCAATTTAAAACGGGCCTTTTTTTTTTTTGAAAGTCAGACTTGTGTGATGGAGCGACGTGTGAAATAATTTTAAACAATATCGTACATTTATGGGATAAACTTTAAATTTAATATATAATATATTTAATTATTTTTTTAAAATTGTGATTTTAGTATTAATTATTAATATAAAAAATTTTATAATTTATTTTTATTATTTAAAAATTAATTTATTTTAATTTATTTATATATATATATTTATTAAAAAAAAAATTTTTTAAATTATTTTAAAAATGATATAATGATTAAATTAGTAATAATTTTTTGAATATAAATTGTATTTAATAATATTATATAAATATAAGGAATTAGGCAAAATAAATATATTCACCTGTTTATCAAAAACATGTCTTATTGAAAATAATTTTAAGTCAATCTGCCCAATGAATAATTAAATGGCTGCAGTATATCTGACTGTACAAAGGTAGCATAATCAATTGATTTTTAAATGGAATCTGGAATGAAAGGATTAATGAAATATATACTGTCTCATATTTATTATATGAATTTAAAATTTTAATAAAAATGTTAAAATTTATTTATGGGACGATAAGACCCTGTACAACACGGGCGTTTATTCGTTGGAAAATTTTAGATATCGCTTCTCTCGAATGTAAAATGTTCTCGGCTAGAAACTTTGCAGGCCACGCTGCTTGTTACGTCGCAGCGACGTGATTCGCGTTATAAATTCTCCCAAAATGTAAAACTGAGAATCAACTCTTGCTGTTCTCTTTACTTCCTCGCACACGTTCTTTCGAACAGTTTGGTAAGAATCGTGGAATGTACCACGAGGGGTACATGTTTTAATACTTTAATTAGTATCTGTGTTGAAGCATGACCTCCATCTTCGAGTAAAGAGAACGTTACAACTACCACGATGACGAAAATGAGCAGTAATTTATTTTGAATAGAAATTTTATACTGCATCATAAACTTTTGTTCCCCATTCAACTCTCACTTCGTTTCTCTGATTTCAAATTTCGCACTGTCGTGTTCGTAGTTGTAGCATTAACTATCTGAAACTACCAAAATGGTCAAAGCGATCAGTTTATAATTTTTGTTAAACGCGAAACGTATAAAGTGCATTTTCAGGGATTTAAATAATTTTTCGTAAAATGTACGAACAGAAGCTTGTACACTCCATTATAAAGTATCACAACGATGGAAATTTTACGCTTTGATCGTTGGTAGTCTAGTGGTAAGATCCAACCACGCACACACACGGAAATGTACAGCCTGTAGAAACATAAGATAGTACCGAAATCATTTAATCTGTATGTATTCCCGTTTCTCTCTTGTTCGCAGGTTGAAGCTCGAGTGCGAGAAATTGGCCACGGAGAAGATCGAGATTCAGCGACATTACGTGATGGTAAGGAATTACCATTCCGTAACACTAATTCCGGTTAAGTCCCGGTTGCTTCCTTTCTCCCTCTGTCCCCTAAAGTTTCCCCCTGCTGTTTCACCCAGCCCTCTGCCTCTGTCTCTCGCCCGTTTTCCGTATCCAGGATAATCATGCTTGCTCGACCGCTAAACCACCTCGGCTTCTTAGCATTAATTGCATCCTCGCCGCACCGACTTTACATTGGCCTGTTACGCCGCGCACATTTCCTCCTTCTGTTCAGGTATAACAGCTCTACACACACACACACACACACACACACACACACACACACACACACACACATACATACATACATACATACATTCATTCATACATACACACAAGTACACAGATAGACACGCACAGATACCAGGCACGTGTGCTCGTTCTCTGGTGTATTGTGTATCTGTATATTTATCTTGCGCACCTACTGTGCATAGCTAATGATTCCAAGAGAGCCAGAGGTTCTCACTGATTCGAGGACCATCGATTATAATAATATTTTAAGGGGCCTAAAAGTTTCGTATACTTTGGACGGCTAGTGAAAAGAAACATTACACGTTTGATCGACGTGAGCTTTTGCGGTTTATTTTGGCACATTGTGAACTATAAGAAGCAACGTTAAAAGAGAAAGAAAAAGAGGGCTCTTGTTTAACTTTTCAACGGCGTCCTTTTACATAACTTTTTTTTTCTACGTTGCCTATCGGTGTGCACGATTCCAGGCAAACAGGATTAGCTGTAACAAAAAGGCAGAAAAAAGTAAACAATATTCTCTAGGGATTGACGATCCAACATTTTCATTTCTGTGAAGATTATGAAAATGGCAGCTATTTGTTTTCGATGTATCGAATTTACGCCAAAAATTTCTACGTTTTTTGTTCATATTTCTCGAAATTGTTAAAAATTAGAAAATGTTCGATCGTCAATCCCCAGTAAATGTTACACTAGAGATACGCACCAAGTTTCGCAGTAATCGGTTGGTTAGATTCCGAGATATCTTGCACACCGTTTCTAAAAACCTGGTTTCGAGAAAAACGCGTTTAAAGTTTCAGAACGTCATTTTTCATACGTATCCTTTACTTACTCTTTTAACTTATATATCGCGGTTCACGATTCTTACAACTCACAACTAAATCGAATCCAAGTCCCCTAATATTCGATTCGCCAAGAGTAATATTTGAATCGCACGATTTACACTTAATAATACTGCTTGAAGTTGCAAACAGTGATGCAAATTCAATTATTCTGTATCCGCGGATTTATTGTTATACCCCAAAATAAGTCGTTTTAAAGGCTAGCACCTTTTGTATCTTATTTCTAAGACTTCAAACTACTATTTAGAACATTAAAAAACAAAAAATCAATTTTTTGAAAATTTCACACTGTCCTGACCCTTTAAAGTAGCGTCACAATTGAAAATTATTCAATTTCATGTTGGAGGAGTATCAGATCATCAGGGGTGAATTTTAAGAGAGAATTAGAGTTCTGTTCTTTTTACCAATTTTTTTTTTCGGGAACTTTCAAATAATTTCTTTGTTTTTAAAGTTCACGTACCGGGAATGTAGTTTTTAAGATTTATTTTACGTCGAGAATATTTCGCCCAAAATTGCAATATTTTCTCAGTTTCAAGTACATTGAAATATAACCCAGGCAAAAAAAAAAAAAAAAAAAAAAAAGAAAATAATAATAAATTCATTACTTATTAGCAATTTCTATCCAGTGATGTACCGAATGAATTCAAAAAGAAGGCCAATTATTGTGTACGGTTTTGGTCACTCGTTACGGTCCGCAATCGGTTTGCCAGCGCAAGTGGTTAACGAATGAATCAGTCAATCCTTTTCATTTCACTCGCGCTTCGCAGTCGAATGATTCGAGGCTTCGAATTCTTGAAAGTCTCTGGTAAGTTTTGAATGACTTGGACGTCTTGGATGTCTTGGATGTCTTGAAAGTCTCGTGGAGTGTTCGAGAGTTTCGATAGGTCTCGAAAGCGTGTTAAGTATTCGGTATCTTGCAAGCATTCACGAAGTGGCACGAAGTATTAATAAAAGTCGGGAACTTTCGATTTATTTCAGAGGGGTGTGAAGACTTGGGAAAGACACTCGGGAAACGAGCTCCGGAGCTTCGAAATTATTGAAACAATGCTGCCAGTTGAAACTTTTAAAGCTGACTTTTAAAACTTGACTTTTGAGATAGCGAACTCCGAGCCCCGACCTTTTGAAATCGTACTACAAATTATCGAGATCGTGCGAGTTGAAATTTTAAGACGAGTCTCGACCCTTGTAAATAATTCGAGTGTTCCGTGATCTTGAGGAACTTTCTTCTTATCTTCTTAAATTCTTAAAAACACCCAAGACTCAAATCTTAAAGAGTTTGAACTTTGGAAATCGCGTCTCAAATTATTCAAATCATGCTTGCAAGTTGAAGCCTCAAGATAACTAACTCGAGTCAGCGAACCTTCGACAAACTCCCAAGTTGAAATTTTCATCCATGAAACGTCCAAGACTTAAATCTGAAATCTAAGAACGAGTCTGAACCTTGGAAGTCGTGCCTCAAAATTATTCAAGTCACGCTTGCAAATTGAAATTTTAATTTCGAGACAACCGACACACTTTGAAATCGTATTCCAAATGCTCGAGTCTCCAAATGCTTCATAGTCTTTTCATTCTTAACACTTTTGCAACCGTAGTCCTACGACATTCCAAACTCTTAATATATCTTATATTTCACGTTATTAATAAATACCACACAAATTCTTACGTAAAATAAATATGTAAATTTTATATATTTTATAAATTAATATAATATTTTATATTTTATATATTTTATAAATTTTAATAATTCTTGTATACTTTATTTAAAAAAAGAAAAAAGAAACTATTTTTCCCATAAAGATTTTTAATCTTTTGAAACTTTTGAAACGTTTTGTCCGTCGCGAAAGTGTCGAAACCATTCGACATTCAGTCTCGAGTCCAAAATCTGAAGACGAGTCTGAACCTTCGAAATCAGGAATTATCACCATCGAGACGCTTATAGTCTTTGAGAGGGTTCCAAGTTGAAATTCGAACGCCTATTACTACGTAGGTAGCTTACCACTACCCGTCTTCTCGGACGCTTAATGACAAAGTAATACAAGCTGGGCGAAGGTGCGCGAGCAATGCTGAAGGATAATGTAGTTGCCCTGGTTCGCTTGTACTCGAATGCTTTCCAACGATCGACCGCCGTAAACCAGTCTAATTATACCGATCCGCGTGTCCCGCGAGGAAATCCGAACCGCGTTCGCTCGCCGCACGCAAGATGCGATTTATTGCCGGGCGTTTTCATGGTAAATGCCTCGCAGTTAACCCTCGTGAAATTGGACTGCGTGCGTGTGCGGCGATACTAAGGGTGGTGGGGGAGAAGGGTCTGCGGAGAGTGGGGCGTGGTTGGAGTTTATTGTGGCCTCGGCGACATAATTAATTGACGCTGATATCGCCACTATTTCGAGCGATGTGAAAAATGAAACAGAGGGACGATTTTGACGTCTTTCGAGTGTTAATTGGAGAAATGTTTCGTGCGTTAGGGTGTTAGGTAGTTTATGGAGTAAAAAGTATTTGCCCATGAGCTTATTTTCTAAAGAATATATATTTTTATATGTATATTTTTTGTTTCATTGTTGCAAGTGATACGACAACTTAATGCAACTTGGAATTGATTAATTAATTAATAAATTCGGTGTGTAAATACATTTTGGAACCAGCGTACGTTGTACGTAGCCAGACGACAAATAGTAATGTTTCGTCCGATTCATTAACTGACGTTAGAAAAAGGAAATAATTGAAGTATTACGAAGAAAAAGATCTCGCCGTGATTACTCATTTCGCACTCCTACGCAACGTATCATTTTATATTTCACTGGAGATCGTCAGAAAATTCAACGTCATTCGAGACGTCGTAAAAAGAAAAGGAAAGAAAAAATAACCTGGATCATCACTGTTAAAAGAGTAGGAAAAAAAAAACGTGGAAAATGACGTTCTTACAATTTCATCGGGCTCTGATATCGCAAATATAAAATAAAGAACTGGAAGAGTATAATACGGCGCCTTGTTCGAGACACGTATATCGCTCTGATATACTAATTTATCGTGGCCCCTTACTACTCTGGCGTGGCATTTCGCCTTAGGTCCTGTTTTTCCTCGGACATTCCGGGTCGGATACGAGGGAGTGTCTCTCTCTCTCTCTCTCTCCCTCTCTCTCCCTCTCGGCCCTTTTCTTGCTGTTCTTGCACGGGGCGTTGTACAGACTTAATTGGCGCGGAGGCGACTAGTTTAAACACGATTAATCAAGCGAACGAGCCAACACGGCCTCCGCGCCGCGCCGTGCCGGAGGAAGTCGCCGTGGAGAGAGAGACTCCATGGAGATTTATCGACACGAGCCACGTTGTTCCACCAGCGAGTCTCCCTAAGACGCGTTCTGTCTCATAATTCCTGTTACCGTGGAATGTAGATTTCGTAACCCGCGGGACGTTGTTATTGCATGTAACATGCACTAAACGCATTGTTCTCGTCCGCTAACGAATACCAACTTCTATTAACGTGACTCGTAGATATCGTCAGCCACGCTGATACTTTTCCCCTCTGCCCCTACGTATGTCTGAATTTTCCATTTTACTGGTTATTTTCAGGTAATAGTCGTTTGCGTGTAATTTCCACTTTTTATCGTAACGTTAGTCATTATAAACGTGATTCACTATTTATCACGACTCGGTTATTATAAACGTGACCAAATATTGTCAATCGCGATATATCTGAATTGTCTGAATTTTATTTTATATTCAGAGTCATTTGAATTTTACTAGTTTGTTTTGTAGCATTTAGTATTTTATCAGTGTATAGTATTTAATATTCTGTATTCTAGTATTGAATTTTATATTCAGAATCATCTGAATTTTATTAGTTTATTTTATAGCATTCAGTGTTTTATTAGTGTATAGTATTTAATATTCTGTATTTTAGTATTCTATTTTATATTTAGAATCATCTGAATTTTATTAGTTTATTTTATAGCATTCAGTGTTTTATTAGTGTATAGTATTTAATATTCTGTATTTTAGTATTCTATTTTATATTCAGAATCATCTGAATTTTACTAGTTTATTTTATAGCATTCAGTATTTTATTAGCGTATAGTATTTAATATTCTGTATTTTAGTATTCTATTTTATATTTAGAATCATCTGAATTTTATTAGTTTATTTTATAGCATTCAGTGTTTTATTAGTGTATAGTATTTAATATTCTGTATTTTAGTATTCTATTTTATATTCAGAATCATCTGAATTTTACTAGTTTATTTTATAGCTTCAGTATTTTATTAGCGTATAATATTTAATATTCTGTATTTTAGTATTCTATTTTATATTTAGAATCATCTGAATTTTATTAGTTTATTTTATAGCATTCAGTGTTTTATTAGTGTATAGTATTTAATATTCTGTATTTTAGTATTCTATTTTATATTCAGAATCATCTGAATTTTACTAGTTTATTTTATAGCATTTAGTATTTTATTAGCGTATAGTATTTAATATTCTGTATTTTAGTATTTTATTTTATATTCAGAAGTATCTAAATTTTCCATTTTACTGATTATTTTCAGACAATAGTCACTTACGTTTAATTTCTACCTTTTGTCACAACGTTAATTATTGCCATCACTAGAACGTTATCAAAGAATTTGAAATCATTGCGGTCATTCGAGTAATTTTCTTAAATCAAATTCCTCGTGACAACGAAATTCTCAATTTCGTATAAAGGATGAGTATATGATCCGCTTGAAATTCCAGTTGTCTTCCCTGTCTAAATTATGTCTATCGAGAGCTCCGCCATACGTCGTTGCCTGAATTCCAAAACGTCCCAAACATAATTTTCCTTGTCTGCAGTTAGGTTTCTTCTCTCCTTGACACCTTCAAACCGAAATAATACTTCGTTCAATCAGCAAACAACTTTTCCTCCATTCGAATTCTTCGTGGGTGATCGATCGATTTCCATCCGATCAATGAAAATTTGTCGGGCAGAATTATACTTCCGGCACGCCTTGGTCCGATCATCTATCCCTTCTTAACTGGATTACACTCTCTCTCTCTCTCTCTCTCTCTCTCTCTCTCTCTCTCTCTCTAAGAGCAAAAGCAGTTGGAGCAATAGTACCGCGGCGGCAGTAAAAAAGGCCCAAAGGTCTCTAACAAAAGACCGCTTGTTAACTCGCTTAAACGACGTGTACAGAGTAGATCTCGGTGGGGTGTCGGTGCCAAGGCGGGGCTGCAGCGACGAAGGGTCGCGAAGTAGAAGAAGAAAGAGTAAGAGGAGACGAAGAAGAAGGTGGAGGAGGCGAGAGGGTGGCGGGAGGAGCGGTGTCGGCGAATCGAGGGAGATCGCGTGCTTTTTCTCGTTCTCTTTGTCGAGTTCATTAACAAGCGCCACGTTAAGGACGCTCGGTGTACAGGGGTCGAGGCCCGTCACGTTAATTTGTTGTGCAAGCCATAATGAGTCGCGGAAGTTGGTCCAGAGAGTGCGCTACTACTACTAAGGGCTGCTGTTGCCGCCGCCGCCGCCGTCGTCGTCGTCGTCGTCGTCGTCGTCGTCGTCGACGCTGCCACCGTCGGTGTGCTGCTGATCGTCGCTGCCGCTTCCTGGCTGCTGCAGTTGATCTTAACAACCTCTGCCTCCTGCCCTCTTCGCCCTCTGCTTGCCCCCTTCCCCCCCGTCGCTCTTCCTACCGTCGTTTCCTCGACGTCGTCTCTCTCCACTCCTTTCGCTCCCGCGCGTTCCTTCCCTTCCCTTCCCGGTCGGTGGCTCGCTTTGCCCCCTTCTCTCCCTCGGGTGGAATAACTTACTTACGACGCAATTAATTCGCCCGTGTAATTACGGGGCTAATGGCCCGTAAAATTAAGAACCTGTACCTGGCTCTGGAGCGTGTTGCACGCGTTCTGCTACTCTTCCGTTCCTCCCCCACCCTCCCTTCTCTCTCTCTCTCTCTCTCTCTCTCTCTCTCTCTGTCTCGTCTATGTTTGTCGTCTCTTTGTCTTTCATCCTCTATCTATTTCTGTCTTACTCACCGTGCTCTTCGGTGGTGATAATTTCTCTCTCTGCTGCTCACACTCCAATTCGCTCCCTCGCGTAAAATCGCACACAACGATGCTCATCCCTCTCTCTCTCTCTCTCTCTCTCTCTCTGTCTCTCTCGCTCATTCGCTCGCGAGTGTATTCGACTAGACTCGATTAAGTTTATCGCGATTAACGATAATTAATAACGCGTTACCGCGGAAAGTGCAGAGCCGCGTGCCGTGAGGGGGTTGGGGGGGGGTGCAGATATACAGCGGAGGCTCTCGCGCGCCACTGCTCGCTCGTTCCTCGAGATTAATGGTTAACCGGGGATGTTAATGACGCGAATGTGCAAGGAGGCGGCGACGTCGAGCAGGTGGTAGCTCCGTGTGTAGTACCCTCTTGCCTCGCTTCGTAAGAAGGCCAAGGTGTAAAAAGAAAAAGGAAAAGGAGAAGGGGGTGGGGGAAGCAAGGAAAAGGAGAAGCGAAAGATAAAGGAAGAAAGGGGGAAAAAGTAACAACGTAACGTCGATATAACGAAGCAAGACACGGACAAATCTGGCAAATGATGTTAAATTGCCGGCAGCGAATGAGACGCCGCGGCAAACGCGGTGCATATATATATATATATATATATATATATATATATATATATATATATATATATATACTGACGGCGATGCTAAATGATCGCCAGTCGAGCCTCGAGCAGTCGACTGTTAAGCAACGACGCTACAAAATCGTCTCTTCGGTAAAATGCTCGTTTACTGCAATTATGAGACCGCCTCATCGCTGCCCCGCTAACGACCCCTTGATAGCCGATGAAAGACACTGCGCGTTCTAGGCAATTCTAGGAATTTTCCCTCCTCGTGGTGTCGCGACCAGCCATCTTATCAACATCCCGCGTTTCCGGTTCGAACTTGCGCAGTAATGACAGTTTATTCCTCGAAGACAGGTTTTTGCAACTCCGTCCAGGTCGTGTCTCGTTGAACTTTTAGTCAGTATTGTTTTTGCAAAGGTTAATTGCACCGTCAGAAAAGCGATCCCTGATAAAGAGCAACGTTATTTAGATCTTTTAGATTTTTCTAAAAGAAAGTAGCTCTCCGCTACGTTGTTTGAAATTCGTAGTCTTGGATGGTGGCAGTTTCGTAGCCGGATGTTGTAATCTGTTTCGATGGCGGTGGCTTCGCGAGTAAAGTATAAAGTGTTGTCGAGTGTGAAATGTCTTCTTCGCTCGCCGGTATTGGAAATTTGTCGTTATCGTCGGGAAACGCGCACCGGTACCAGACATCAACTTATTGGCTGGCCTGTTATTTCCACCGAGAGCGTCAAAATGATGAAACGACTGTATAACGACGTTAGGCGTGATATTATGCATAATGGCGAGGCATATTTCTCAAATAACGGGCCGCGTTTCACGCGTGACGCTCTTCTGTTCACGTTAATTTATCGGATTCGCGGAAATGTAAGTCTTGAGAAACTCATTTTCACCATCCGGCTCGAACGTCCCAAGTCATCGTTGAGAATTAGCCATTAGAAAGTGTAATCAATCCTCTTTGGTTCACAAAGAAACAGGTAATTCCATGTCCTTGGTGTGTCGTTATGTATCAACGGCTCCTAACTATATTTTTTTGAAAAATCGATGGTAGTTAGATAGAAGTAGACTGCGGATTTTTGTGCATTTTCGGATTTAGGAAGACTCGTTTCAACTAAATTTTCCAATAAAAATTTCGCTCTGCTCTGTTTCGTACGTTTTATACAAAATATAACATTCTGTTTGGTTGGCCAAGAAGTAACTGCAAGCGATGAAAATGAAAGGCGAAATTTTCACGAGGAACAAAAACTTTGTGTATACTGTGTACAGTTTGTTCGATTGCCTTTTTCCCATCTTTCAGTCAACTTCAAAGTTCTTGTCTTTTCCGTCGTAGAGTTTCAAGGATACTTCACCCGCACGCGTTGGGTAATTTTGTACGAGCTTGTACAGCGTTTTCTTTTTTTTTTTTTTAGAAATCTGTACATCAAAATGTTTCTTGTTGATTTTGATCCAGCGTCGAGGAAACAAGCTTGAATAGTCAACCAACTGTCAAGTTCGACTTAAAATATTGTTAACTATATTTTCAAGATACCTATGTGTGTCTGTCTGTTTAAAGAAAGGCAGTTATTTTCTTGACCAACCCCAGTGTTTAATAATATCGTACCGTTTCATGTGTTTTGCGCTTTTGTCACGTGAGAAATGCAGAAAAACCCGCAAGTCTAGCAACAAGTTTCGCACACTACTACATGTCAGTAATTAATCTTCTCTGTTGCAGTATTACGAGATGTCGTACGGCCTAAACGTGGAGATGCACAAACAGGTAAGTTGTTTCGTCTTCGTCACGTGAAATCACGTACGAGATTGTGTACGGTGTGCGAGATTCGCGAGCCGACCGATAGAAACGCGATTCGCGCGCGTGTACATATCTCGCTCGCGCTCACTTCTCTCCTCGCAATCGCGCGAGAGACACTCTTCCATCGGCTCGAAACCCCGCGCCGCGTCGTTTAAACGTCGCGTGTTTGCCAAAGTCATTAAATGGGATAAGTTTGTCCCGTGTACACGGTCGAATAAACATTTGCCGCGATGACTCGGCGACACAAGGCTCTCTCTCTCCTCCCCGAGAGAGTTGCAGCCGCCGCTTTCGATTCCGTTTGCAAGCTGCTGTTCCGAGAAGACGCGCGCGTACCGATAAACTGGTAGCCCGTACACGTCGACCCTTTGTTTAAAGAAATTCGTGGCTTTGCCACGGGGAATCCCGTCGATCGGTAAATACGCACGTTGAAAAACCATTTCGGAGATTCCATGTTGCGTGGGAAATTTCTGGATTTCGTTCCTCGGTATTTCGTAATTATTTTGAGCATGATTAACGGTGGAATTAGAATCTAACGCGTTTTAATATGTAGTTGGAATTAAAAGTTGAAAGTTACGGGACAACGAATTTATAGTCAGATACGCAAGTCATTTATAGTCAGATCAGCTTCGAGTTAATATTTGGTTCCAAAAGTTATTTCAAAATTGCAATGTTTTCCCAGTTTTAAGTACATTGAACTATAACCCAGGCGAAACAAATAATAAACTTGTTATGTTAGTAATTTCTATCCAGTGATATACCGATGAATTCGAAAAGAAGACGAGTCACTGTATATACGGTTTTGGTCACTCGTTATGGTCCGCGAACCAATTACCAGCGCAAGAGGTTAAAGTTAAAATCCGCAGGATCAGAGATCGTAATGAGGATTTTTCTCCTCTCCAATCCTTTTTTTTCTCAATTATTCTTTCTTAATTCTTATTTATTTTGTCTTAATTCTTACTCTTAAGTATTTCTTAATTATTTCGAATAAGATCAACTGGTAAATACGCACGTTGAAAAACATTTCAGAGATTTCAAGTAGGAAATTTCTGGATTTTCTTCCTCGGTATTTCTTAATTATTTTGAGCAAGATTAACGGTGGAATTGATATTTGCAGACAATTGGTTAGTCGACGAATTAGAATCTAACGCGTTTTAATATGTGGTTGGAATTGAAAGTTGAAAGTTAGTCGACGAATGGGACAACGAATTTATAGTCAGATACGCAACGGATCAGCTTCGAGTTAATATTTGGTTCCAAAAGTTATTTCAAAATTGCAATATTTTCCCAGTTTTAAGTACATTGAACTATAACCCAGGTAAAACAAATAATAAACTTGTTATGTTAGTAATTTCTATCCAGTGATATACCGATGAATTCGAAAAGAAGACGAGTCACTGTATATACGGTTTTGGTCACTCGTTATGGTCCGCGAACCAGTTACCAGCGCAAGAGGTTAAAGTTAAAATTCGCAGGATCAGAGATCCTAATAAGAATTTTTCTCCTTTCCAATCCTTTTTTTTCTCAATTATTCTTTCTTAATTCTTATTTATTCTATCATAATTCTCATTCTTAAGTATTTCTCAATTATTCTGAGTAAGATCAACTGCAAAATTAATATTTGCAGACACTTGGGGAAAATTGTTGAATCGATTCCCAGCCACGAGAAAAATATCTCCGCACATTGGTTGTGCTTCTGACACAGTAATTGGCGCGGTTTGCCGAATTTTTCTCGATCGGGCGTCACGTGGATGTGGGTACACGGCTCGTTTCCTACGCAAAGACGACGGGAACCACGTAGATGGGGATCGGCTCGTTAAACCGGCGAAACCGAGCCGTGACGCGCAGCTTTTATACGCGTCTCGTTAATCATCCTCCTTATGTCTGGCTGCGTCGCTTATTTCCGCGGTGCTTCCACCGCCTCTTACGAGCTTCTTGCGACGAAAATAGAGACGCAGCCCGTTTCGTGCTAGAAATATACGCCGGTTCGATGAATGTCGTTTGCATTCCGCGTATTTCCTTTGCAGAATACTGCTGAAATATTATTACACACACACACACACACACACATATATATATATATATATATATATATATATATATATATATATATATATATAACAAAAAAGATTAACGAAACGACTTTAGAGTTATTTCATTTTCGATAGATAAAAGTCGACTGTGACGAGGTCGATTATTACGATAACTCGATAGATGAAACGTGGAGATTGGAACCTTTTCGTCGAGCTGAATTTTTACAGCAGTTATGATCGAATTTTGCTCCATTCTCTTCATTTTTTTCACATATCAGTACGTTGATTACTTGTACACGTATTAAACCAAAAAAAAAAAAAAGAAATGATACTACTTAACAATAATAAATAGCCACACAATTGCTAAAATCCAATTTTTCCTCGTCATTGCATGGAACCAGGGCTCCGACATTCGTGCAACAAACGCCTGGGCAATTAAGAACGAGACGCAGTCGTTCAAAACGAAACAGCCTGAAACGTAATTTCGCGGCGGCGTTCACCGTTCCTTTTGCACGTCTAATTTTCGCTGCGTCGTGCGTTAAAAGTGTCCACGGTTAAACGAAACTCCACTTACGAAAAGTGAGAGCCCGGCCAAAAATATTTTCCATCTCTTCTCGGGGGAGCCAGCTGGGAAGCATGTGTTCCGCCGCGAGAGCGAAATAAACGCCTCGCGCCACTCTCTCGCGCGCTTTGTTGCCGGCGCGTTTCACTAAACGCGTAGCTCTCACGCGTCGACCGATCACCCGCCGTGTCAAGTTTAAAAAAAAGAGAAAGAAAGAAAGAAAGGAACGAACCGTGACCGGGGGGGACCCTCTTGCGCAATTCGGCGGGTATAGTGAAAGATACCGCAAGTCACGAGTCGTCACAACGCTAACAAGTCTCTCCTCAACGCGAGATGGACGAGGTAAACTTTTCATTTGTAAATTCGTAACGGGTTACAAGTGAACAGATCGTTCAACTCGGGGCGAATTTAAGCGAAATGAAAAAAATGAAAGTAAGCCACGTAGCGTGAAAATTGCGTGGGGTTCGACTCGGTATTTTTGATGTTGAATCGATTGAGTTTCTCGAAAGTACCTTGAAAGAAATTTAATTGCAAATTAAATACGAATGTTTTCTTATTATTTTAAGGAGGTATTCTGGTAATCCGGCTTGCAAAAATCGACTTTTTGGGGATTTTTTTCTAAGGAAACCATGATACATTTTGGCATGCAGTTTTCGCACACAGATTTATTCGTACTTGAAGAGTATTTACAATTTTTTTTTTTTTTTAACGAAATTAATGAAAGGTGTGAAAATTATATGGTCGTAGGTAAAGCACGTTTTTAAAAATGGGTTCGAACGGCTAATTCCGGTCCATCTGGTTATTTGAAACTAAAAAACCGAAATGCATCTTAATTAGTATAAATACGGCTATCGCATGAACCACGGAAACAGCGAAATTTCGAAAATTAAAAAAATGGCAGCATTTTGAAGTTTAAATATCGATTTTCCTTGTGCTTTTCGTCTTTTGGGTGATAAAAAAAAATATATATATAAAAAAACGTCAGATTTTGAAATCCGTGGTTCATGCGATAAAGATACATCCGATGAAGATCTCTTCCAAGTTTCAAGTCAACTAAAACGTAAGATATCCCGCCAGCCAGTTTAAAAAATATGAATTTGAGGAAAACACATTTGAAGTTTTCGTTACCCGTTGTACAAAAATATTCATACTTACAATCAATCGAGCAGTACGGAAAATAAAATATATTATAAAATAATAATAATATAAAATAAAATATTTTTTTAGAAAAACACATTTGAAGTTTCCGTTACCCGTTTACTTTTAAACATCTGTAACTTTGCTAATTTTACGAATTCAAACGAATTCTTTTACATAGACATTTTCAAAAGCATATACTTTGAGAAAATGTAAAAAAAAAAAAAAAAAACAAAATTGATCTGTTTAAGCCGGATTACCAGAATATACCCCCTTAATATTTCAACTGAACAAAAAACGCGTCGTAATAATACGAGAATATCTTTCCTTTCTTTTTTTTTTTTAATTATTAAAATTTAATTTCCACAAGAAAATTATTGTTCAATTATTGACAAATTTGTGTAAAACCGGCCGTCAAACTAATTTCTACGCTCAGTGTTATTAATCGTCGAGTTTCCGCGAGGGACTTCAAGTTCGTGCGCACCCCCATGTTAGATATTTATCGCGAGTGGACAGTTGCTCATTAACGAGCGTTTCTCCATTGTTTCTTTTTCAGGCGGAAATATCGAAGAGACTGAACGCTATCATCGGACAGATCCTGCCCTTTCTATCTCAGGAGCATCAACAGCAAGTCGCAACTGCTGTTGATAGGGCGAAACAGGTCACGATGACGGAGCTGAACTCCATAATTGGGGTAAGTGCGCGTCATGCTTCGTAATTGACTAATTTTCCAACGAACCAGAGTGGAGGTTGTTCGATCGGCATTACGCGTCAGGATATCGCAACAGGTGCGTCGTGAAATTACGCGCCTCCTTGGTGGAAAAGGTTTGCCAATTATTTTGATAATTCGCCGCGCAAAAGCTTCCACTCTGTCGTCGACGCGATGATTGAACGGAAGTCCGAAGAATCTCTTCGAGTGTGATATTCATCGGTTTCTTATGAATTTTTCATTGAACGGTTTTGTTCCTTAAAAATATACCAGTATATATATATTTTTTTAATTTTCTGCCTCAAGATCGACGTAAAGCTTCGGAGGTAACTCGTTATTGTAATTTTATTAAATCGGGAGTATAATAGATTTAACTCGTAGACTAGAAAAGAACGTCTGAATAATTTCTCTAATATCTTGATAATGTTAACAATATACGTTTCAATTTTTGAAATAACTCGAACGTTTCCAAATAATCCAGTTTATTTCTTTCATTCTTGTCTTGTTGAATTCCTTTTTCATGGTCGCTGCATTTTGTTCATATTTCTTTTATTTTGTTCCATTACGTGCACTCGTCACGTATAAAATGTCATTCAAATATCAGTCAAGGGAATAAATCGACAAAATTCAGACATTCACCCCGTCAAAGATATACATTTATACATCCGACAAGTCTTGATTTAATTACTTTAAAATCTTCTTATTTTCATGTTAATTTAAGAAAATACTTGATCTTTCATACACTTGCACGACTAAAGAGTTAATAATCTTGGGTAATTTATGGACACAGAATGACAAAATTTCTCGTATCTTTCGTATCTTTGCGAAGTTACGTAGGGTAGCAAAGTTACGTAGAAACCACGACAGGATCTCCCCGATATTTCGGAGAGAAAAAAAAAAAAAAAGGCTCAAAAACCTACTGCAGCAGGCAAAACACGGGGCAACTGTACACGCGACCGGCCGTTTATTCGGCAAAGCGGGTAATTCAAGATCGTTAAGGTCGACTGGCTCGCGACGAGTCGCGAAGCGCGCGTTCGCAGTTTCCACTTGAAAGCAGAAAATTTTTTTGTCGCTTTTCCCCTTCTCGCGACAGACAAGATCGCCGTGCGGTCGAGCTTCAATTTTACACGTGTAATAGCCCGTCGGATCGAACCGCGCGGACCGCATGCGTATTCACGTGCATGCGTTGGAAAGGAGAATAGGGTTTAGGCACGGCTGCGTCGTGTTCCTTCGCGTCTCGTGTACGACAGACTTCCGGTGGGAAACGTTTTTCTCATACTCATGGGCTACGAGCGCTCTGGTGATAGCAGGGTCGACGAATGTGAAATTGGCATTCGGCCGTCGCGGCACGTATAATTGAGTTCCGAGTCGGTTCTCTCGCGTGCACGACTTGAATAATTCCCGATCGCCTAAACGAATGCACGGCCCCTCGTCACGTCGTCCCCGGACACGCTTGAATTATTCTTTCTGCACGCGCCGCCGCTCCGTACCACCGGTTTCAGAAGTGCGCGTTGAGGATTTCGGCGACATTTGGTAATTATATATATATATATATATATAATATTATATGTGATATATATAATATATACATAATTATTCTTTCTGCACGCGCCGCCGCTTCATACCACCGATTTTAGAAATTCGCATTGAGGATTTCGGCGATATTTGGTAATTATATATATATATATATATATATATATATAATATTATATTATATGTGATATATATAATATATACATAATTATTCTTTCTGCACGCGCCGCCGCTTCATACCACCGATTTTAGAAATTCGCATTGAGGATTTCGGCGATATTTGATAATTATATATATATATAATATATATAATATATATAATATATATATAATTATTCTTTCTGCACGCGCCGCCGCTTCATACCACCGGTTTTAGAAATTCGCATTGAGGATTTCGGCGATATTTGGTAATTATATATATATATAATATATATAATATATACATAATTATTCTTTCTGCACGCGCCGCCGCTTCATACCACGGGTTTTAGAAGCGCGCGTTGAGGATATGATATATAACATGTATATGAATTATAAATACGGAAGAGATGAAGATTCTTTTACACATCAAAATAATTTTATTTAACACTGAAACGATAAAAATTTTATCTGAAAGATCGGAGTGCAAATACGAGAAGGTTCATAAAGAACACGAAACTTTCATTCACTTTGCTCCATGTTAAACACTGAAACTACCGACAATAAGAATTATATCCGAAAGATTGAGGTGCAAGGAATGATAGAAAGTTTGCAATATATTTTGCAAATCGTTGTGAATCCAAAAAATTAAACTAAAAAATTATAAATTGATCACTTTGACTTGATACAATTGTAGTTATACGTTTTCAATAGAGATTAATTATTGGAAATTTTTGCTAGTTAACAAATTAAATTAATCTCTGTCCGACTGGTATCAAATTGTTTGACGAATCAAGAACATGCGTTTAACGAACTGAGCCATATCGGTAATTACAGCGAGCAGTGGCTGTGAATTACGAGTTAAAGGTGATATATTTTCGTTACCAAAAAGGAGATGCTTGATTTCTCTTTCCAATGTCCGATTTCAACATCTTCATCCACTTCTTTTTGTTTTGCCATCAACAGATTTATCATGTTATTACGGGCTAAGAAAGAGCGAGAGAGAAAAGTAAAAAAAGAAAAAAAGAAAAAAGAACGGTTATGTGCCGCAATCGGCACGAACAAAAATCAGGAACAGTCGGTACGCGGCCGTCCTCGATTTAACGAGCGCAGGCCTGACCGCTACAAATCGTCCGATCGAGGTCGTGACACAAACCGCAATCTGCAGTTGCGTAATACGCGTCATCGGCATGTGGGGACATAATCAGCGCGTGCACTCAGCGCCGGCTAGTGGCTAGTACAAGGTGAAGCCGGCAGCGTTAAACACGTGCACGTGCACTCGTCTCGTTCGCACATACGGGTTGCTGATATAGCCACCAAGGGTAGAGAGCGTGTTCCTACGTTCCTATTTCCCTCCGTGCCCGGTTTCCTAGGGTCGGGAAACAGGCTAAATAAAGACGAGGAGACCAAGTGGAGGCAAACCGAACGAGATGGAAAAAGACGGGTACACACACGTACCATATATATATATATATATATATATATATATATATATATATATATATCTATGTGATATGCATATAGGAAAGGATAAGCGCGGCAAAGACCAACGTAGAAACGGTGGAGGAGAGACAGAGAGACGATGGGATAGAGACAAAACACGGGAGAGCAAGAGGGGCCAAAGGCTGAAGGGACGACAGAGGCAAATAGACATAAGCGCCAACCCCCATGAATATGTATTACTCGGTAAACAGGGGTTGAATCAATATTTCGTTTAATAACACTGCACGCTGGAACGCAATTCTCCCTGCCCTGTTTCTCCCTCTCTCGCCTTCCACTCGCTCCTCTCGGTTCCTCGTCTCCTTTGTATCTGATTGGACCTCTCTGTTTTCACCCTGTCTCGTTCGGTCGCTCGTGTTCCCTCTTCTTCTTGCGCAGCCTTCGTACGCCAGCGGTGCCTGTCCGCACGCTCTCCTCCACGCACAGGACAGACAGACAGACAGACAGACAGACAGAGAATAGCCAGCCAACCCTACCAACCTACCCCCGCCCCCCAGCCAGCTAGCCAAAAGGGGGGTGGGTGGGTTGGGGTTGCATTTGTACAGGCGCGCAGGATATTCCCTGACACGTATTTAAACGCGCAGGTATGGACGAGTCGCACCTCGGGCAACGCGCCGGACCCGATCCTCCCCTCAGGCACCAGGCCAGACCAACCCTCCCTTTCCGCGTATTATTCACGCCGCGTTAAACCTCGTTTGGGACTATTACGTTTCGTTTGCCGCGCTGCACGAACGACGACGCCGGCCCTCCCTGTCCGTTCTCTCTCCGTTGCTTCGAATACGAATTGAATACCGTAGGCAGGATGGATGGGAGAGTTGGAGGAAGATGGAAGGGTGGCGCCGGGGGTAGTTCGCGCATCGTGCCACCATCATCTCGCGTGTGCTCGATTTTTCCCGTGTATACGCCGCTCGATTTTTTCTCTCCCCCCCCCCTCCCCCCCTTCAAGTGATCAGGATCGTCTGCTTAATAAACGTCGTCGATCGTACGCGGGGACACTAGGGATATTTTTTTTTTACCGCCGATTTACAGATCATTTGCGCGAATTTGAGAAGAACTGGGGGAGGGGGGGGGGGGACCGAACGTTGAATTGGTCAGAATTTTTAAGTCTGGTGCGCACGTCGAGAATTTTTTTCTCCCAAAATTGCAACATTTTCTCAGTTTTAAGTGTATTTAAGTACAACCCAGGCGAAACAAATAGGTTTATTGCTTCTTAATAATTTCTGTCCGGTGATGTCACGTCGACGAGTTCAAAAGAAAAAGAAAGCGACGAATTATTGTATATACGGTTTTGGTCACTCGTTATGGTCCGCGAACCAGTTACCAGGTTAAAGTTAAAATCCGCAGGATCGGAGATCGTAATGAGGATTTTTCTCTTTTCCAATCCTTTTTTTTCTCAATTCTTATTTATTCTGTCTTAATTCATACTCTTAAGTATTTCTTAATTATTTTGAATAAGATCAACTGGTAAATACGCACGTTGAAAAACATTTCAGAGATTTCAAGTTACGTAGGAAATTTCTGGATTTTCTTCCTCGGTATTTCTTAATTATTTTGAGCAAGATTAACGGTGGAATTGATATTTGCAGACAATTGGTTAGTCGACGAATTAGAATCTAAACGCGTTTTAATATGTAGTTGGAATTAAAAGTTGAAAGTTAGTCGACGAGTGGGACAACGAATTTATAGTCAGGTACGCAACGGATCAGCTTCGAGTTAATATTTGGTTCCAAAAATTATTTCAAAATTGCAATATTTTCCCAGTTTTAAGTAGAACCCCGGCAAAACAAATAAGTTTATTACTTCTTAATAATTTCTATCCGGTGATGTCATACCAACGAGTTCAAAAGAAAAAGAAAGCGACGAATTATACGGTTCGGTCACTCGTTATGGTCCGCGGTATCAGTTGCCAGCGGAATGGGTCACAAGGATCCCGTTGACGCTAGAAATTTCTCCATTAGATCAACGAATCCTTCTTAACGTGTGTGTCAGTCTTGTATAACGATTTTGTAATAGTCCGTCTTGTTAAGGGAAATTTTCAACGACGACAGAATTCTGTATTAGTGGAAATTTTCCCATTCTCCAATTCTCTGTGGAATATTTCTCACATAACGATTCATAAATTGAAGAACTCGGAGAATGAAAACAGTTTGCCAATTACGAACGTACGAGCTTTCAAAAGTTATTAGCATTTTAATCGGCTTGTATAATACTACTGTTTATAACCGCGACTATAATTTGTAGTTGAAACTTTGTCAAAACTAAGCAGACGAAGCAACCCTGGTTGCTCGTTCGAGTGATCCTGACTATATTTCATTCTTGTCGATCTTCCTTTGCTAAACAGAGGAAATGGCTTGAATGGCGTTCACGTGTGCTTGAAGAGCGATACGGTGGCGTGAACTTTGATCGGTATTGTCGAAATTTAGATAATCGATACGTTTTTGTTACGCACGAAGCGACGATGAGAATGATTATACGTTGCGTTGACAATGGCAGACATTGTACACATGGTACAGCGTTGGAGGTAAAAAATGGTAATTTATGTAAATCGTATTCTTGAAACTGGCCGAAATATACGCGGCAAGTTGTGATACAGTGGCTGTGAACCCTCTGATACGCGGCGAATGAGCCGTTAATAAAATATGTTGATTATTCAAGTTGGCGCAACGACGTTGGCCGGTGTTGTATTTTTGGCAAATTGGTTTGAAATACGCGTCTTAATATCGGTGGCTCGGTCGGCGCCGTATTTCTCTCGTTCGAAAGCAGCGTGCTTCAGAAATGCTCGAGCTAATTTTAAACGAAGCGAAAAGTTATCTTGGCCATTCGATAAAATTATTCAGCATTTCGATTGTTCCTTGTAAAAATAAACAGTTTCGCGTACACTTGCCTTTCGTGGGTTAAAATATCCTATCGGGCAAACAATGTCTGAAATAGAACAAATTTTTAGCGATCGTGACAGTTGGGCAATCGTCAACACACAGCTGCGCTATTAAATCGAGGTCGAAATTCTTTGTCCCGAGGATTAAACTCCATTCTGTTCTATTCTAGTTCTGACATTTCCTTTTTATTTATATAATCGATCGTCAAAGGCCGATGAAAATTTTCGCATCCCGAACGGCGTCATCAATTTCATGGATATTTATTCACAATTAATCATTGTCAATACTTTTGATACAAATTAAGCATTGTATTCATACGTACGTGCGAACACACAAGGAACATCGGTTCTCTATTCGATCCAATTAAAAACAATTTTATCTTTGTCAATTAATCCCACGATTTGAAAGTTTTCCACTCGGCGAATGTTTAAAATTTTCTCCAACGCTATACTTCGCCGATCAATCTCCACAAAGCGTTCCGGCAAAAAAAAAAAAAAAAAAAAAGAGAGAGAAAAAAGAAAAAAAAATATAGAGGAGGAAGAAAATTCCATAGCAAATATCGGGCGAAACATCAAACGCCGCAAACCGTTTAGCATGCGCGTCGATAAAAGCTTCACGGTTACCTCGAAAAAGCCGGGACGTTTCTTGGAAAAAAAAAAAAAAAAGAAAATCGATACCCCCTAAAAAATGAACGTCAACGAGGCGTTCCTTTTCGTTTCATCGTCTCGCGCGCGCGTGATATCTCTGTGGCTCCCTTCTTTGGTCGTTGAGTCGTGGACGACGGGCTTCGAAGCATAGAGAGAAAGAAAGAGAGAGAGAGAGAAATAAAAAAAAAAGTTGTTGCGCGTCAAAAGCCCCTCGCCGGAAGTCGAGTGGCCGCAAGGCAAATTGCAAGCTACATCCGTGGAGTAGGTACACGTGCGTAGGGCGGCGCAAATACGTCCCTAGGGGGTAAACTGTGCTGCGGTGAAGACCATACGAGGCCTGTATACACACACGCCTCGGCCGCGCGACCCCTCCGGGGGTCTCTCTTGGCCCATTCAGCGACAGTCCAGGAAAATAACTATCGTACACAATCGGCGCGTAGCCCGAGAGGGGTTATTTCGCATAATCCACCCTCGTCGCTGCGACCACCGACCCCTCGGCTCTACGAGAACCGTGTGTTACTTTCTCTCTGCCCCCCCCTTCTCGTACCCTCTTCGTTTCTCCCTCTGTCGATCCTAAATGCCTAAGTGAAATCCACGATAAGCATGATTCGCACACGGTAACGAGTTTACCGGCCTCTGTTATCCCCTCTTGATCTTACGCTGCGTTTCTCTCCTCTTCGCCACCCCTTGTTTCCTCTGTCTTTCTCACCGAGGGTTTCTCTCTCTTTCTCTCTCGTGATCGCGTTGGTTGATTCATCCCCTCCCCCTCGTTTCACGTTTCTTTTTCACGAAGCTGGGGAAGCGGTAGCTCTTGGGACCCGGTGATGAGCATCGCCACTGGCCTGCAAGGGCTCTTCAGCACAGATTCGTTTTCACCCCCTTATTCAGGGGCGTATGACGTCAGGCTCGGTTCTCTCCCGGATGACATTTCATCCCGACACCGATGGTGTCGCGTGAGGAAACGTACACCGGGGACTTGCGTTGTGTACTTCTGTAACTCCGGTTATTAACGATAATCAGACCGCGGACTTTTGTGAGGAATTCAAGAGTGGAAAGATGTAAATATATAGGAAAAAAAACCGGTACTCTTTTTTTTCAATATCTCACCCTTTGCCCTGGAGAACTTTTTGTTTTCATGTATCGTCTGTAACAATTCATTTAACGATTCAAATAAAACGACGTAGCATTGGAGACATTCATTCGAGTGGTATTTAACACGAAATTTTGTTGATTATATCTTTCTAACACGTAATTCTAATGTATAGTTTAAAGCAACCACCGAACGTGTGTAACAGACGAAGAGTTAATAGATACATGGTTTCCAATATCCTCCGCCATTTTTCAAACTTTCGTACGAAGCAAAAATTAAGAAGTCTAGTTTATTCCAGTGAGAGTGTCAATTTCGACTCAGGACTGTCTTTCAGAAATTTCTTCTTCTGAAATACTTTTGTTCTTCTTACGTCGTTATTGTAGCTTTCACTCTAGACGTCCGTTCAGATATTATACCATTACACACACACACACACACACCAAATCTATACGTTCTTCGTTATAATTATGCAGCAAGTTATAAAAAGGAGTATTGTTAGTCAGATTTAGTACGATGCCCTCTCAAACAGAGTGCAAAGGGTCAACAGATAAAACGTTCATTATTTTCTCTAGCCTGTTTATTGCGAAGTTATGAACGTCTTTACGACGAATGATTAGCCATTTACGATTGACTAACAAGATCTCTTCTACTTTGCAGCAACAAAGGCCCGACATATCGAGACTGCTGCAGCAAATGCACGCTCAACAACTGCCACCGGGGACGGCGATCGGTGCTCATCCAGGGCTACCCGGACTTCCGGGACTAGGACCAGCTGCTGGGCTTCCGGTGCCAACTTCCGCCTCCGCGGCACTTCTTGGCCTTGGCTTAACGCCGGGCGCCGCCACAGCACCGGGAACAACAGCCGCTCATCCATTGTCGATGTTGAGTAAACCGGAATTGCATCGCGGTCAGCCCGACGATTTGAAAAGCAACGGCGGTGAGCATTTTCATACTAACTCTCCACCTCTTACTCTCCCTTTCCCCTCTCTTCGACGAAGGAGTACAAGTTCCTTTTTTTTTTCTTTTTTAACCCTTTGATTCTCTTCGATAATTTTTCACTTTTATCCTCTTCTTAGAGAAACAGGGAGAAAGAGAGAGAGAGAGAGAGAGAGAGAGAGAGGAATTCTTTTATATATATATATATATATATATATATAAATTGTTGGATTCTTTTTTCTGCAGTATAAAATCGAGATTTTTTTTTTTTTCTTTTTTTTTTTTTTTTTTTTGATAAAAGATAAAGAAATGTAGCGATGGAAATCGACTGTTAACGAAGTTAATAGCAAATAAGACACTAGAGAGAAACACCGAGTGGGGATCTAACTGTTCGTCTCGTTAGGAAAGTCAACAAGAATAACGATTAAGACGATCATTGTTTGACGCGTGTGCATTACCATGAAATATGCTTTCGATGGAAACGAGACGATAAACGAGACCGCGCGTTTTCATCAAACGCGAATCGCACAACGCGCGTGAATCATCGACGTGAAACGAACCAGTCGGAGGGTTAATTACGACATAATACGTAATCAAATCACACCCTATACATGTGCATATCTATCTTCTGTTTTTTTTTTTTTCAATCTAAAAAGAGAAAGTTTAGTCTGTTCACGTGCTAGTTCCGTTATGTACCCACTCGATTGTCGGCGCATTTCGCGAAAAACGCATGAAAACCTGCGATTTAAAACGACGTGGAGAGTGGAGGGGGTGGGGGTGGGGAGACTTGAATCAAATTAGCGCCAGTTAATTTCCACGCTTCCTTTCACGACGCATTACATTCCCTTCTCCCTGGCAGTAATTCCAAAAAACCGCAGAAGACCGGCCACCCTCCTGGTGTACAGCCCTCCGCGCCGACACGCTCCCTTTCACGATCGAATTCCTAGCCGCTCCACGGGAATCGTAAAACCCCGGGAATACTCGTTATACGCATACCTTCCGCCCTTTCACACGATTTTAATTGCCACCTCTGTGGGCAGCGCGGCGGGAAAAGAAATTAACGAAATTCCGGCCTTTGGTCACGTTCGAGTGGCGCCGTGCCCCGATATATATACACATATACATATACATATACATATATATATATATATATATATATATATATATATATGTATATATACATATCACACAGAACGAATCGCACCCGCGCCTGCGCGCGAGCGAGACGAGCGAGTAGTTGCACGCTCCAAACGGTCCAGACTCATCGGCGGGTGGGGGAATTTTTTCTTTTTTTGTCACCATCATCCGTTTGATCCCGCTTTTGCGATACCTCGGACGAAAAAAAAAAAAAAGAGAGAGAGAGAGAGCGCCAGTTGACCGACCGTGGTCTCTGTGTGTGTATGCCTTTGTATATCGGTCTGTATATATGTATATGTATATGCGACGTGGAAAAGAGGTGGTTGGAAGCACTCTGGACCACGGGACAGTCGACAGCGAGGAGGAGGGTGTATGGGGGTGGGAGAGAGAGAGAAAAGAGAGAGAGAGAGAGAGAGAAACGGAAAAAAGAATATGTAGCCGACGTGGCGCGAGCGTGCGGCTCGGCTCGCTCGACTGGAAATTTTCAAAGCGCTTTTCGGGTATCCGCTTTCGGGGAGGAAGGGGGCGAGAGCGTGTTTGCGTCACCCTGTTAGCGGACACCGGCGATTTTGAGCGAAAAGCGCATAAATATGCATGAAGATCATTTATACGGGCGCCGCTCGCGCTTCTACTATCCACGCCACGCTATGCCACATCGCATACGTATCTAACACACACCTACACACGCACGCGCATACACGTAATACGTGTACGCGTATATATTTATACATATGTGTGTGTGTGTGTGTGTGTGTGTGTGTGTGTGTAGTCCGATCCATTCTCACACCCCCTCCTGTCTCTCTTTTATGGGCACGTTATTAACATTTTATCGACGCACGGTGGCCAGGATTTCGACAGTTTTTTTTCTCTCTCCCTTTTTTCGTTCACCTGTCCCTCCCCCCCCCAACCCCCACTGAAATCGTCCTCCCGTTTCATCCATTCCCGTTATGCATGAAAATGATTTTTTTTCTACCCCCCCCCCCCCCCAAGTTGGAAACTTTCCGCACGGCTTTTGACTGACGACTGTTTGCATTTGTTTCGTTACAGGTCTCAGCTCTACCGAGGAGAGACACGTGAGTAGAAAATATTTCGCTCTATTTTTTTCTACATACGTACATACATATATGTATATATATATATATATATAAAACAATAGAATTTTTCTCGCTTTTTTTCTCTCTCTTGCACTTGTCCCAACTTTTCTCCCCTCTCCCTCTTTCTCTCCGTTGCATTCATTTCCAAGTATCGCGGAACGTTTGTCGAAATTATCGCGTTATTTACGAGCCCGTACGTCGTAGAATAGTCGAATGGCGAGCGGGGAATTTTCTTTAATCAGAAGTCCCGTCGTTAGTGGGATTTTCGCTTTTTCGGGGGGTTCTCCACCTTTTGCCCGGTGTATTTAGTTTTTTCTTCCGCCGGTTTTAACGAGTAATTTACGGGACGCGCGCGTACCGACGCAGAAATCACGCGCAACGATAACGTCGTCATTTCGAATTAAATTATTAATGGACGTTGAAGTGGCGGCGACGTGGCGCGCTCTTTGTTAGAATTTTCGCGCGTCAGAGACGCAGAGAGAAAGAGAGAGAAAGTGAGATGAGAGACAAAAGTGCTCGTTGCTTGTCGAGAAGGCGAGAAACAGAGCGAGGGAGAAACGGTGGAAACGTGGTGGAGACACGCGCGCTTTATTTTTCACGTGTCGTAATTAAGGTTTACTACGCAAATGAAATTATGTCAGCGTCGCTGTTTTATCGCCGATGAAACAATAATACGCGCGGAGATTTACGGACCCATATTTTCGCGCCGGTAAATATTTCGCCGCTGGAAACGGCAGACAAATCATTTATCGAAATGTCGAGTTAACAATCGGATTATCCGTTCGACTTCTACGTATCGATCTGGCGCATAAATAAATAAATAAATATGCGAACGGATGGGCATTTTTTACCGTTTATCCGTTCCCACGGCTGCTGTTGCGCCGTGCTGAAATTTCGCAAAGGATTTAATGACGTTGATAAATAAATCCAATTGAAACGAATCGAGAACGAACGGCAAAAATTGTCTCTGTATTTTCAACGATTAAAATTGCTTCGACATCCGCGTCTCTGTTGCTGAATTTATGGCGCCGGGCGACGCGACGCGCTTGGAAAGAAAGTTCCTTTCTCGTTGCTCACCATCGAAGTTGCGCGCGATAAATCGACGCGGCGCTTTTTGATAGAGGATCTGGCTGTAAGAGTTATCGCATCGTTTCGTAATAATTTAATGCCATGCTTTTGAAATATATATATATATATCGTCGTAGCAACAAATCCCTTCGATTTTAATCGATAATTGGTTATCAATAGGTCGTTGGTTAAATTTATCTGTTTCTTTGGAAACAGATAAATCATAGATAGAGAACAATTAAAGGTCTTTCCGAGATATAACGAATAATAACGTTTCGACGGAGAATCTTGTTATCGTTAGAGTTTCTTCTTTGCTTCACGAACGTTCAAATTTTGGCTCCTTCTATCGCATTTGTTTTACGTGTCGGACAGTGAGTTTTTCGTTTATCTTTCGTGGACGATTTAACTCTGGAACTATCAACCGACTAAAGTATAGAATTTTTATCAGAGATGTAAAAAAATGGAGAAACTGTAAGATACAATAGATTACACTTACAAACTTTTATTTATTTTATAAAAAAAAAATCATTTAAATGTATAATATATTTAAGAAAAATTGCAAATTTCGATCACCTCGGTAGTTCCAGTGTTAATCGACATAATTCAGGAATACTGTCCCCCTGTACAATCGACGTCTTCTCTCTCACAGACAATGCGCTTTCTCATATAACACGCTCTATGTTCCGCAATTGAATCACAACGCGCGGACGTTGAAAACGACAAAGCTTTCGTTCCAATCGATGGAACTCCACTCTAATAACTCTAGCCTGTTTCCTCGGCGTAACGTAAACGACGCACTCGAGACGACTACGTATTTCTAATCTCTCTCGGGGATACGGCAGCGTGAACACACGCGGCGTCTATACGCGCGTACAACCTACTCGACACACTCGAGCACTCGCGACCTGACCTCCTACCCTCCTTCCACCCTCTGTATTACAGCCACATTACACGCGTGTAACTTTCCGTGCGCGTGAAGGGTACAACGAGTGCTTCGATGTACTTCGCTCACGAGCACCCACTGTACGCGCAATTATGTTTTCGACGAACGCGCGAGTGGTATAAAGTGGCAGGCGGGAAAGAGGCTTGGCGTGAAGAAAAAAGAAAAAAAAAACATGGCCGCGCGGCTACTAAGAAAAGAACGTGGCGCCTTTTGCCTTTCGACTTCTCTCTCTCTCTCTCTCTCTCTCTCTCTCTCTTTCTCTCTCTTTCTCTCTCTGGTTGCCGCGTTTCGGTTCGTTGGTTTTTCCGGGCTCAAACATCCTCGAATCACTTCCGGGAATTTCTTTTCTCTTTTCGCTTTCCCGCGCGGTTTGTTTTCCATGGAACACCATTCAATGATTGGACTTGTGCCGTGTTTTTCATAGTCATGTCTCTCTTTCTCTCTCTCTCTCTCTCTCTCTCTCTGTCTCTCTCAATTTCAAGATTTTTAACTGCTGGACGAACAGTTTTAGAATAGAAATTTTTCGAAACCAAAGTTTTCAAACTATTTCGCCTTCCTTCTTTTCTCGTGAAATGTTTCGAGATTTGTTTAACTCCTTGAGCTGGCAACTGGTTCGCGGACCGTAACGAGTGACCGAACCGTGTCGCTTTCTTTTCCTTTTGAACTCGTCGGTACGATGTCACACTGGATAGAAAATTATTAAAAAGTAATAAACTTATCGTTTGTTTCGCCTTTATATATAAATATAAATTACATTTATACAAATATAATTTAAATATATTATAAATATATTATAAATATAATATAATATAATATAAATGTAATATAGATATAATATAAATAAACTTAAAACTGAGGAAACGTTGCAATTTTGGGACAAAAAATTCCCGACGTGCGTGGCACGTCATTCCAGCGCAAGGTGTTACCGCGTCAATTTTAATTTGTCCATCTCACTTTTTCATCTCAAGGTCGGGCCGCGACGTGATTGATTCACTGTTTGCAAGAATAATCTCGCAAAGAGATAAATAAATTTAAAGAACTAGGATCTAGTGTTAACACTAGACGTTTCTAGAAGTAGACGTTCTCGGCTGTGCAAAACTGTGCATCGAATTGCATACGTAAACGTCGACTTTGTCACGAGACAAGAATTCTCATCGATGATTGAATCTGAATAGAATTGACAAACATGTGCGTCCAAATACATTTTATCTTGTACTTTAACACGTTTCAATCTGCATACGTTTGTTCCACGCTTGCACTCGAACGTGCATCACGCACGAGTGGAGTCGCATCATCATTTTCGCGAAAATCATCGCGATCCGAGACGATGAAATCTCTCTGTGATTCAGTTTCTTTTCTCTCTCGAAGTTACCAAGAATACACAGATGCGTTGGTGAAATTAATCATCGCGACATTATACTTTTTAAACAACTATCGCTCTCTCTCGTCGTTTCAAATTACAGCGCAAGCTCCGTTTATGCGAACTTTTATATTAAAAAATAAGAAAATTGAATGATAAACTAGGATTAGATACCCCATTATATTAATATAAAAAATAATTTTACAATTAAATGTTGAATCATTAAAATAAAATAGTATGGCGGCCTCTTAACCTTTTTAGGGAAATTTGTCGTTTAATTTGATGATCCACGATGGGAAATACTTAAATTTTATTTATGTATTGTTATTATAATTTATGAATAGAAATTACATAAATAAATATTTAATAAAATAATATTTTACATCAAAATATAGTATATTTAAGAACAAATGAGTTATAAAAAATTTTAGTTTTGAAGAATTATTTTTAATATTAATTTGAAAGAAGATTTAATTAGTAAAGGAGACAGAAAGTTGATACAACTGGGAAATTCATCGATTCTCCGCTCGGCTAATAATCTTTCGTTTCGCGCAAGAAACAGGAAAGTGGATTCACTCCACTGGAGTTCATTCATCGACTGAAATTTGGCTGGAGGAAAATCGGATTCGTACAGACATTAGTTGCTGTGCCATTATCACGCATCATCATACATTATCATACATTAGGAGCTAGTTATTCCAGTGTTAACCGACAACACACAGTTACAATAAAAATTCAAACTAATTACTAATTACTGGCAGAGTGCCACTCGTTTCAATATTCGTGATACACTCTGCTCTTTCCAACCGTTAAAATTTAATTAAAATAATAATAACGATTATTGTAAAATATTAACGGTAACAATGAATTTAAATATAATTCAGAGTTGTAAATTATCGTCATTATACGTCAGGATACGTTCGGGACTAATCCGAAGTTGCAATAAACAATACTGTTTGGCCATTATCGCGTGTTTGTCTTGCGAAACACTTTACCGGCGATTCGTTCGGCGAATGTTCGAAACAAAGGTTTCGGTCGGTGTAAATCGAGCGAGAAACGGAACGAATCGGCTCGCGGGAACAAGGGGCCGGGGGGGGGGAGGGGGGAAGGGGAGGGGGAAGGGACGAGATATATAACCGGCGAGGAACGGATAGCATTAAAGTTACGAAAGTAATTACAGACGAATACTAGAGTTCTCGATTGTATCGAGCTTAGGGGATAAAGTCCCGCGTGCCGAGCCTCGGCCCCCACGATCTCTCTCTCTCTCTCTCTCTCTCTTCCTCCCTCTCTTCGTAGTAGAAACTTTTCTTCTCGAAGTCGTAGCCGTAGGGATGGAAGAGAGAGTCTACGGTTCTTCGCCGGTAGAAAATGCAAGTAACGACCTTCTTCTCAGCGAGAACACAGTCCCGAACCAGTCTCGACGAACGAACGCAGAGAGACGGGAGAGACTCGAGATGAATAGAGAGAGAGAGAGAGTGAGAGAGAGGGAACACACCACGGGCGCGTCGGAAGAAAGGGGCAGCCGGAGAGAAAAAGGAAAGGGAGGAGAGGGAAGAAAGAAAAGAAAAAAAAAATGGAAGGAGAAAAATAATGGAAAGAGCGGAGCACCCATAAAGAAAGGAAGAGGGAAAGGGGAGAGATAGCAGCGTGTATTATAGGTTTGCCGAGCCTGTAATCATCGCGGGACCGCGAAACGCCCATCGACGCCCTCTCATTCTGCCTCTCGCCATTCTATTTTCCTCTCTCCTTATCCCACACCCATCCTCGGGCAGTTTTCTCTCGTTCTTTCGTCCTTGCCGCGTGCATCGCCTCGTCCTGTTCCATCTTCCAGCCCATGCCGACTCTATAATCATTATCAACCTCTTCCCAAAGCATCCTCTTCCATATTTCTTTTTTTTCCCCTCTCTTTCTCTCTCTCTCTCTCCCTTCCCTTTCGTTTCTCTTTTTTCCCTTCTCTTTCTCTCCTGCCTTCCTTCTGCTCGTATATCGCGAGCTTCCTTTGATTCTCTTTCTGCTGGGAGTCGCGCCCCCTCCTTTTCTTGGATTTTAGAGTGTGGCCTCTCCATGGCCAGCCTGGAATTCTATTAAGCTTCGTTACAAACTGGATCTGGCCGTGCGGGATATAATCTGGACACGTCGCGTGCCGACAAGGGACACGGAATTTCCGTGGGAATGAGTTGCGAAGGTTACGCGCGAGAAAATTGGCTTAGAGGGTGAATTAGACTCGGGACCTCCGCTGGCCCACGGACGCGTCGGAGACGAGCTATGATTGTTAGCGGGAATTCGATGCGAAGGTTTGACCCTTTTCCACACGTCGTCTCCCGGTGTTCTCCCATTGTGACGCATACACGCGGATGTACTCTACGGAGCTGGAAACTGTGAAACTGATGTCGCAGTTTTTACTCGAAGAGAATTTGTTTTGATCGCAGAGAATTATAACGTCTTGCCACCACGCACGTCGAGAATTTTTTTGTCCCAAAATAGCAACATTTTCTCTATTTAAATGTAACAAATTGTAAGTTTATTACTTCTTGATAATTTCTATCCAATGATACACCGAAGAAGAAGAAAGCGACGAATTATTGTATATGGTTCACTCGCGAACCAGTTGCCAGCGCAAAGGGTTAAACCGATGTTTTTTTAGAGGACAATTCGCAAGTTCTTTGAATTTCGTAAAGATCGCTGTAATTTTTTTCATTCTTAATCCCCAGACAGCAGAAATCTGTTGTCAGAGTAGAAATTTAATTTTTCGCGGCCATTGTTGAACAAATTGTGTTTATAACATTACAAACACACACGATGTACGGAATATAATTGACACGGAAGATTGAAGCAACGAAGAATAAAACCGAGGGTTAAATTGGGGATGGCGAAATTGAAGACAGTTCTTATGGAAATTATTGGAAAACAAATGTTACAAGAACGAACGATACGAAGGCACAGAGTATTACTCGAAGTGATACGGCGATTGACAATTAACAGCGAGGAATAAAATCGAGGGTTGAAATCAAAATATACACCATTTTTATGACTTCAGAATCGAAGACATTTCTTGTGGTTATTGAAGATTAAATTGTATCATAATATTACAAAAACGAACAATATGAAGATACAGAATATAATTTAAAATGATACTGAAAATTAACAGATAACAGCGGTTAACAATTAATGGCGTAGAATAAAATCGAAAGTTAAAATTATCAAAATATACACCTAATCCATTTTTATGACGTCAGAATCGAAGACATTTCTTGTGGTTATTGATGATCAAATTGTATCGTAATATTGCAAAAAAACGAACGATACGAAGGTGCAGAATATAACTTAGAATAATACGGAAGATTAACAAATAACAGCGATTAACAGCGAAGAATAAAATCGGGGGTTGGATTAAGTATTATATATCTGTTCCACATTTATGACGTCAAAAATTGAAGACTCTTGAACTTAGCGAGTAAAACTCCAAACCCGAGTGAATATCAAAGATTCGTATAAAAAAAAGAAAAAACGTGACGGAGAATTTTCAACGAACAATCAACTTTTTCTCCCGACTCGAAAGCTCGAAAGACTTTCAAGTTCGAGGACGAACGAACGTCGAAAATTTGTGTAAAACGAGGGCAAGACGAAAAGGAAAGGAAAAGAAAGGAAACAGGAGATATATAGATAGATCGCGTTGGAATATCATCGGGGCGATGATTAAATTATATTGCGCATATCAAAATCACGGAAAATCTCTCGAACGCAATTCCGTCTCGCGGATATAGTGATTTTATTCACCGTAACGTAAACCCCACTCAAAATCTACGTATCGTGGCTCGTCGTTCGGCTGTCACGGATGGAAAGTCGAAATCGATTATCGCGAACGGTCGCGTGACAATTGATAATAACCGTCGACGCGGGTAATTACGGTTTTGTCACGTTGATCGAACCGCAGGAAACACGTGGGTAATCCGTTGTTTCAGTCTATGCCGGTTGTCTGTTATTTAACCAGAGATTAACGGCTGTGTAAACGTGCGCCTCTGCACGGATAGAAAACCGTATCAACTTCGTTCGTTCTTATCGTCTCGTCCCTATTAGCAAATTGATCTTCTTACCACGCGGTGGCTCGAGATATTGAATCTTGTTGCGTCGAAGTACCCGTGTATAATGAGAGTGTGTGAATATTTATGAAAGTATTTCTTTTTTATAAATATATTATAAATATGAAATAATTATAAATATATATATATAATTATTATAATTTATATTATAAAAATATAAATATAAATATATAAATATTATAGTAATATTTATATGTTATAATATATAATATTTTTGTATTGTATATATATATATATATATATATATATATATATATAATTACGTATGTTATTTAAAAAAGATAGTGAACTAAAGTACTACAGTGGATTGAAAAATGCACGTGAAAGTTACTGTTTGTATTGTACACGAAATTATTATATTTTGAATAGGTCATAAAGTTCGTAACGTTCGTGACCATTTTGTACGTTCATGATATTTTTAAGACGACTGTTGCTGTTTGCACTAATTCACTACATTTATGTAGTACGCGTGTAACTTTTATGTATATACACTTTCAAATTAGTTTTAAATTTTGTTAATAAAACGAGATTTCAGAAAGTTGTGCATAACGCGACGGCTGCTAAAAATTCCTGGCTAACATTTAATTTTGTTTCGTACGATTGCAACAAAGAATTTCTAAACACGTTGTGCTACGTTTCATAGTATCACGAAAATTTTTGTAGAAACAATTTCGTCGATGGATGGATTTTAAATTAAAATGGAATGTAGCTGTGGTCAAAAATTTTTCAACACCCTCTCCATACTCTCTGTATATAATGCCCACGATAAAAATTTTCTACGATTGAAATGTCATATGAGAAACGTATTTTCTCCTTTCTCTCTCTCTCTCTCTCTCTCTCTCTCTCTCTCTCTCTCTCTCCCCCTCTCTACCTTTTCCCTTGCTCGAGTCCCAAAGATACGATCGAAACGCGACCATCGATAACAATCTCGCGTGCCATTTTATGGTGCGTTATTCGAAACGAGCGAGTGAGTGCGCGCCGCGAGAGCCGTAATTTTCGTCACGTTACAGAGAAGCTCGATATCGCCCGGTGATAAATACAGTCGTCCACGTACACCGCAGGAGACGCACCATTCCCATCATTCTCAGAATCACCATGACCATCCCATGCACATCAAAAAGATGAAGAAGGAGCAGGACAAGGACATTGGTCACGTAAGTCTTTACACTGCGTTATTGTTCTTGGCCGAGCATTCTCACCTCTTTTTTTTCTTTTTTTTTTTTTTGTTTTGTTTTGTTTTGTTCGACCCAGTTTCGCTCGCGTTTCTTTGGAACATTGTGATTTCCAAGGGAAATGGAGAGTTGGGAGAAACCGGGTCGAGAAATGAAAAATATACGTAGGACAAAGAACACATCGGAACGATTCGTTGAAACTGCGGATTACCTCCGTTACCAGTTGAAACACTGATTTTCTTTTTCTGCTGGAAGAACTTTCGTTTCGAAAGTCTCGATCAATCACCGATTCCCAGATTTTCGCGATAACGCAGCATCTTGAAAACGGGATCGCGCAATTTTTGTTCGTTTAAACGGATTTTAAATTCGAGAAAAAATAAATAAATTTGTCAATTTTTCATTCCTTTTTTTTTTTTAAATTTCAATTTTAATACAGACACGAGTGTGTTCGATCTCTAGATCAAAATCTATGCAACTTCAAATTTTTAGGTGTTGCAATTTTTTTTTTTTTTTTCATTTTTGGCAAGCAACACCCACGTGTTCGTATCTGTCTATTTTCACGCAAATTTCTGCTTCCGAAATTTTGATGACACGGGGCGAATCAGTCGAATCGCGAAAAATCTTTCTCGTTGCAGACGTCGTTCTTTCGCTTATCGCGGCAATCGGTCGAGTATTTAATTTGGATTCAAATCGTTTATCAAACCGATCGTAAGGTTGCGAGTTAATTAGCGACGCTGACGAAATTGGCATCAGATATCGTTATAATTCCAATGCTAATAAGACACGAAGGAAACGTTGAACCGTGATTGAGACTTAAACGAGATAACACCGATTAACCACGCCAATGTGTGACTCAAGTACAAATCGTGCGAAGTTCAAACACACTTCGGCACGAACAACAAACCTTCGACGAATTTCTTGATAAAACGAAAAAGAACGTGTGTCGCATTTAATTTTTCGCCAGACATGCGAGTTATAGCAAAAGATCACTTTAATAGACTCGCTTTTCTGTACATGTATCTATTTAAATATATTTTTTTTTTAATTATTAAAAAGTCAATTTTTATTACAATATCGTATAATCAATGCAAATAGTATATTAGTACGTCAAATTTATATAAATTCATCTTTCCATTTAGTCGATTATTAGTCTCTAAAATCAGTTTTTATTACAATCATTTTTTTACAAATTTTACAAATTAAATATACTGTTTGCATATATGATAATTGCAATAAAAACAGTATATAATTTCATCTTTTTATTTGGTCGATGCAATAGAACGATCACTTATATTGATACTGATACATTTGTACAGAATGAAGAAGCACGCTTTTGTATGAACGAACATCCTGTTTTTTGTAATAATAGGAACATTTAAGTAAATCTCTGATGTACCAAAGAACTATACTACACGACACATAAATATGTTAAAAGAAAATATATTAAAGACGTGTAATAAGAACGAATTCTCAGTTTCCTACGTACACATTCAATACCAAAAATTGTTCGTTTGTGCTAAAGAACTATACTAAAAGACACGTAAATATATTTAGAAAAAAAAAATATATATATATATATATATATATATATATATATATATATATTAAAGATGTGTATTGAGAACGTGAATTTTCAATTTCCTACGTACACATTCAATACCAAAAATTGTCCATTTGTGCTAAAGAACTATACTAAAAGACACGTAAATATATTTAGAAAAAAAAAAATATATATATATATATTAAAGATGTGTATTGAGAACGTGAATTTTCAATTTCCTACGTACACATTCAATACCAAAAATCGTTCGTTTGTGCTAAAGAACTATACTAAAAGACACGTAAATATATTTAGAAAAAAAAATTATATATATATATTAAAGATGTGTATTGAGAACGTGAATTTTCAATTTCCTACGTACACATTCAATACCAAAAATCGTTCGTTTGTGCTAAAGAACTATACTAAAAGACACGTAAATATATTTAGAAAAAAAAAAAATATATATATATATATATATATTAAAGATGTGTATTGAGAACGTGAATTTTCAATTTCCTACGTACACATTCAATACCAAAAATTGTCCATTTGTGCTAAAGAACTATACTAAAAGACACGTAAATACGTTAAAAATATATATATATATATTAAAGAACGCGAATCCTCAATTTTCTGCGTACACGTTCAAAATCATAGCGATTTCTAAAGCCAGAGTCGGAAAATAATCTGTCGATCACACCCCCGTGTCTCCAGAGTGACGGCGAGAAGAGCGATCAGGATCTGGTGGTGGACGACGCCAGCGAAGGTCCGACGAGTCCGGTCGTGAACGGGACGACGTCGCCGCGAGAGAACGGCCTGGACAAGGTGGCACCGATCGGCACCGGCGTGCAGACGAAGAAAGACGTGCCGCCGCACTCGCCTCGAAGCGGGACCAGCAGCAACGCGAGCACACCGTCGGCCAAGAAGATGGAGGAAAGAGAGAAGCCAACGACACCGATCTCCAAGCCACTGACACCGACCTCGGGCTCGGCGATCAGCGGCGGTTTGAAGCCATCCGGGTCGGCGAAGCTGCTTCAGGGACCGCCGCCTCCCGGCGTACCGAGCGCGTATCCGCCGCACTACGCTCCCGGACCGCCGCCTCACCATCTGGCACCACCCGGCCAGCATCCTCACGTCGACATGATGGGCTATAACGGCTACGTGGCGCCTAGAGCACCACCTTCGCTCCAACAGCTCTACGATCCTCATGTGGCCATGAGAGCACCGATGGGATCGGTTGGAGTGCCTGGAGGCAAACCGTAAGTGGACACACACGCACACTTATTATGCGTGGAATATTCGATTCGTTCGAATTCGTTCGATTCTTGCGTGAATTTGTACTTTTGAGTTGTAGTACGCTGATCGCGTAAATTGGGGGATGTTTCAAGATGAATATGAAGCGATAAGAAAAAAGAAGCATTGGATTTTTGGTTTTATTGAACGGGAAGATCAGAAAAGCATCTGATGTTCTGACTGATTATCAACTCTGTAGAAGAACTAAGTACACTGCTAGCAAAAATTAGAGGGTATTTCGAAATGAATCTATAAAGCGATAAGAAAAAAGAAGCAGTGGATTTCTGTTTTTATTAAACAAGAACATCAGAAAAGCAACGTTTGGTCGTTTGCTTCTCTGGTGTTCTTGTTTAATAAAAGAAATTAAATGCTTCTCTTTTTTATCGCTTCATATATATTCTGAAATATCTCTAATTTTTGCGAGCAGTATATTTAGTTCTTCCACAGGGAAAATCTAACGTTGATAATCATTTAGATTTGTTTTCTCTTTTCGTTATTTTTAGGAGTTATATCAATCTACGAGTTGTAATAATAATTACATAAAGTTTTATTCCTACATAAATTTGTATTTTTATGACAATCTTGTATCTTTATAGGAATACGTCTGGGAACGATTTTGTTCATTATTTTTCATGAACTTGAATTATATTAATGTTGCAATGATCAAACGGGTTCTTACTTCTATGTAAATTTTTATGAATGCAATATCAATCATTCGCGATAGATGTCTGACGTCGCTATCATAGATTTTATTTATCATTTTCGTGGATTCGAATTATATTAGTATCGCAGCGATTAAATTGCTCCTTATCTCTATGCAGATTTCTATTTAAATTTGTAATGCAATCCTATGTAAATTTATATTTGCATTTTTGCGAGTATCAACCCTTTAGGTAGGACATCTGACGCGTTAATGACTTAGATTTTATTCATCATTTTCGTGCATTTGAACTATGTCAAATATTACAACAGTGAGGTAGACGTAATAATAATTTCGCGGCTGTATGTCGATTATAAAATTTAGTAGCGTTGAAATAACTTCTGACACAATACGGCGCGCAGACGTTGAAAAAATAACTAGATTTACGTTTGAATAGATCGTGGATTTTTATGCAAATATATATTTTCATCAAGCCAGAGTGAATTATTTCATTTACTGAATATTCTATTTTGGCTTCTATTTGTATCCACATTTTGTGTCTTCAGAGTTTTCGTAAACGTAGAAAAATCCGCAGTCTAGTCGTATCAAGTATTGAATATTTTATGAGCAACCTCATCCGCGCCATTAGAACAAGTTAAAATCTTTGCATAAATTTCGTCGCGAAGATGTGGAGTGAAACTTAGAGGAGCAGGTAGTACCAAGGCCAAGTGACACCGCGGGGCTGTTTACCTTCGAGGTAGCTTATAAAAATTCGACAGAGTGTTTCGCGATAAGATAATTCGATCTTAAGTATTTAATCTGGGGGATATTAAGAGAAAATATTTGGCACAGTTACTCGTTGTCGTAATGATAATAATCGTTTCGATCGATAAACCGCTGGAAATCGCACGTGGAAGTTTCCAGCTGTCAATTTCCAATTTATGTTTCCCCGTTTGTGTGTATATATATATATATATATATATATATTTTTTAAACTAAAAAGTTTTTTTTTCCCTTTCACACATTCCTTGGAAACGTAAAATTGACGCGTTACATTTCTAAATGAAAGATCGAACATCCATATATAATACGGTTTTTGTTAACGGTTGTTGTTTGATATTCGGTTTGCTTGCCAGCCAGGGCTCGTTATCTTCTGTTTGCTATGAAAATTTACCAATCCGGTTGTTTATTGTAGCGGACGGACGGTTAAAATACGATGCGTTATCGATATATTTTTATTTTAATGCAGATGTCAGCGCCGCCAGAGATTAATGTTCAAGATAAAGGTTGATAGAATGCGAAATTTCGTGTGTAGAGTAATGTGTGCACGCTCAATTTACGAAACGCGTTGATACACTTACTCTTGATAAACGAGTGGATTAACTCGGACGTAAGTTTTCGCTTTTCTAACAGGGAAATCGCGAGACGGTTGTAACAATTGTCAATCAAAAAGAATACAAAAGAATTGAAACGTTAGACTTCTTATTAGCGTGACGAATTTGGTTTGGTAAGTTCACAGTGTTGATCAAAGGTACGCCACTTTTTCATGCTGGTTCTTAACGGCTGGTTTCAACCTTTGGAAATCATGGTTAAAAAATGAACGCTATCTAAATCCAAGTCTTAAGTCTGTGAAACAGGCACGCCGTCAATCGGTGTACGAAGATGTATATAAATGTTGGAGAAAGAGAGCCGGGAATAAGTACAGTTTTTACTTTAAATTCGATTATTAAATTGATTACGGGAAACGTTCCATTTAACGCGTGTGCACAAAATTAAGTTCGAGTACAGACGACTCGATTGAATCAGTCCCAATCGTAAGCGGACGCGGCTCTGCAGAGTTAGTTTGAGAAACCTGGGAACAATTGTTAATTTAAATCGAACCAGATTCGTCCAACGAAATTCTTTCAAAGGAATTTTTATCGTGGACAGTAATCTCATTACCAGCGTTGTTGCCCAAAATTTCATAAAACGTAATCACAAGTACAACGTAACAGGGGCGTCGATGGTGGTATCGCGTGGGTTTTTTCTTCGACTTTTTTGAAAGCCTCGGGTGGAGCGAAGAGTGACGCGCAGTTTGCACGCAGATCGATTCAATTTGCCTATATATCTACAATTTAACAGTGTTAATTAATTAAATTTCTCCATTACTCTATTAAATCCTCTAAAATATTCCTACGTTAAAAATCATGTTTGTCGTGGCCAAATTATTCCCGAAACACAAACGATCCACTTTGTCCGCTATTAATATACACTATTAATTAATTAAATTTCTCCCAGTCGTTACAAACACCTGATCGTTTCGCTCCTGTGTTACGCACGTCCGCACGTCAAAATTTCACTCTCCAAAAAGAAAGAAAGGAAAAGTACAAAACGAGGAGTGAAAGTTCGACGATCGAAATCCCGATGTCCGTCGATTAACTTCTCCTAGTTTCGTTGAACGATGGTTGGATCCGGGCGTGGATCGTGTCCGAAGCGTGTCAGCGAGCGGAACAGCGAACGGATGGTTTGGCAGACGCGTGTTCACCGCACGAGTCGCATTTTTCTGGATGTTTCAGAGCGTACAGCTTCCACGTGTCGAGCGAGGGCCAGATGCAGCCGGTGCCCTTCCCACCGGATGCGCTCAGCGGACAAGGGATACCGCGTCATGCGCGGCAAATTAATACCCTCAGCCACGGGGAGGTCGTGTGCGCTGTCACGATCTCCAATCCGACCAAATATGTGTACACCGGCGGCAAGGGATGCGTCAAGGTCTGGGACATTGGTCAAGCGGGCACAGGAAGCACCAAGTCCGTCTCCCAGCTCGACTGTCTGCAACCTGACAACTATATCAGGTCGGTGGGATTCTCCTCGATTCTTTTATTTCCGTTTCCGCCTTTTCCTTTCAACATCTTCTGGAGTACGTACAACACGTTGACGTGCACGAGTTATACATGCGTGTATGTTTAATTTTTATTCAACTCAGCCACTATTGCAATATTTTCTCAGCTTCAAGTATATCTAAGTACAACTCGGGCGAAACAAATAATACATTTGTTGCTTCTCAGTAATTTCTGTCCGGTGATAACGTATCGACGAATTATTGCATACGGCTTGGTCGCTCGTTATGGTCCGCAATCGGCTGCCAGCGAGGATATAAGAGACATTTTTATCAATTGGCGAGGCCAAGTTTATGAACGAACGTTTGGATTTGTTATTAACGTTAGAATCAAAATTAAGCGGCTGTCAAAGCATGAAAATTTCCATCGAAGCGGCATTAAAGGATAGGAAATCTTCGCAGTAGAGGCTTTTATTTGTACATTTTGTGAAAAAGCAATTTAAATCTATAAAGACACGCTGTTTCACATTCAATCATAAATCGCTCGTTTCGACTACATTACGTTCGCGAATTCTTCGCCGAGGTTCTCCGTTTGGGAAAAAAATTTGCCCCTTGGCAATCGTCGATACTCGTTGCAAAATTAAATCGAACATTTTAACATAACGTTTCTGCTTGAAAATTTCAAATTCTGTCGTGCCGCGTCCGTTTCTATACAATCGTGAAACATTAATTACGAATAATTCGTTACACGCGCGCTGACCCATTTCCCACACATTTTTACCTCGAGTTTAATTGCTTCAAGCATCGAACTCGCATCCCGACTCTACCACAGACGATGTTCGCGAGACACACACCCACATGAAATATGAAACGTCGTTTGAAAAAAGGCAATCTGTCAAATTGCCTTACCACCGAATTCGAATCAATTTTATATCGAACACCCTTGCGACACCGCGAGCGAAAATTATGCAAGCCATCCGCGTTTTATTCCGCGAGAGGCACAGAAAGAGAGAGAGAGAGAGAGAGAGAGAGACCCGGCAATCAGAGCGAATCAAGCGGAACGCCGCGAAAAAAATAAAAAAGAAAGATGGCCGCTAGCGAACGGAACGGTCGACGTATAATGAGATTCGACGTATTCGTCGCACGGAACGCTCGAAAAATCGCGGCGAAGTGTGGTGTCGTGCTCTCGCGTAGAACAAACGCGACGGCGTGACGTTTTCCACGATACATTTCGCGCTGGTTGCGCGTTTTAACGCGCCGCGCAATATGGCCGCCGCGTATAATATCGCGCCCCGGTATATATATATATATGCACGTGACTGTTAATGTCCGCGATACGCTGCCCGGTAATTGAAGTCCCCGGCCGCGTTTTTTGAACGTAGCCACGCCGAGCCACACTGGTAAATTTAATACATTTCGTCCGGTAATGCATGCTCTAACCCCTACCTCTCTCTCTCTCTCTCTCTGCTATGCCTCTTCTGCATTAAAAGGTACTTTATGAGCCATCGGTCACAGTTGCTAATCACGGCCGCTGCAGTTCGCCCGATTTCGACACGCTCCACCGCGTAAAAATGATTACCACTTTTAAAACCCTGTCAAACCGAGCGAAACGGCCGGAACTCGCGACGCGACCCGTCCCTCGTCCTCCAGGCCGAGCTCCAACAGTTTTCATTCAGCGGCGGATTATTCGGCTCGACTTTCTCGCCCCGTCGAAATCGCAGATTCGAATTGCCGGAGATTTCTGTGTCGCGCACTTTGCGTTGCGAAAGTTTTCGCAAAGTGATGTTGCGTTTGACGATGTTGGTTGGTTTGGTGGTTCTGAAAGTTCCAGTATTTAAAGCGCAGTTTTCCCTCCTCGCAGAGAGTTCGTCTGTCGATTGGAATTAAAAAAGAATCGTTGCTCATGCCCAAAAAGTAACCAACGGTGCTTTTGGATTCAAGCTAACAACGAGACAGACGTAACGTCTCTCGATTAGATCAATAAATTCAATGCAAGCCAAAATGATCCAGGATGAACAAACGCGACCTGTCCAACGTATGAAACCTTTCTTCGATCGAATCGTAGAAAAACGATCCAGAATAAAAGTCTAACGTACTCCAGTATCTCGAGATACTTTAACCTTCCTCGATCGAGCCATTTGATTAAAAACACCCGATACTTCAAAATACTTCAAAATAAGACTTCAACGATCACTTTATAACCTGGTCCCTCGATCGGGCCAGCGACTCGAAACACGTCGAAACGATCCAAGCTCCTAATACGTCGAGACTCGAACGATATTACGTATCATCCTCGATGAAACCATCGGTTCAAAATATCTCTCGAAGCAATCCCAAGCTCCAATCATCTCAATGCTCTTCGACCACAACCTACAACTATCCCTCATTGAAAATGACCCAGAATTAGACTCGAGAGAGACACACCTGAACTAAAAACGAAACTTATACGTTGCGACGTGTCCAGGTCAGTGAAACTGCTACCGGATGGCAGAACGCTGATAGTCGGTGGCGAAGCCAGCCGGCTGAGTATCTGGGATCTGGCGAGTCCGACGCCGAGGATCAAGGCCGAATTAATCTCCGCCGCCCCCGCCTGCTACGCTCTGGCGATCTCGCCAGACTCGAAGGTGTGCTTCAGCTGCTGCAGCGACGGTAGCATCGCTGTCTGGGATCTTCAGAATCAGTCTCTGGTAAGGCAGTTCCAAGGTCACACGGACGGGGCGTCCTGCATCGACATATCCGCCGACGGCTCGAAACTGTGGACCGGCGGATTGGACAACACGGTGCGCTCGTGGGATCTACGCGAGGGCAGACAGCTGAAGCAACACGACTTCACGTCGCAGATATTCTCTCTCGGCTACTGTCCCACGGGCGAATGGCTGGCCGTCGGCATGGAGAACTCGAACGTCGAGGTGTTGCATGCCTCCAATCCCGACAAATATCAGCTCCACTTGCACGAATCTTGCGTGTTGTCGTTGAGATTCGCGTCCTGCGGCAAGTGGTTCGTCTCCACTGGCAAGGACAACCTGCTGAACGCGTGGCGCACGCCTTACGGAGCGTCGATATTCCAAGTAAGTGATGCTTCTCTTGGTTTTCATCTGTCACGAATGTTTGAGATTTTTTCTTTTTTTCTTTTTTTTTCAACACAAGCAATCGAGCAAACGAAGGAACATTGTTTCGACATTGTCAGATGGAAAATATCGAAATGCGAAAAACGTGACATGTAGTTTCAATTTATTTATTTCTTTAAGGCAAACTACACGCGAAAACGCCATTCTCTTCATTATCAAGTCCTTATTCAGCTACATTTTCGTGTACTACTTGAAAATTCACGTGTCCTTCAGCTTCTCAATTGTCGATGCTTTCTAAATTTTTTAGCAGAATATCGAGCAATCTCTTCCCAATTCGATACGAAGAACATTTCCGCGCAGAAGTCACTTGAACCGAAACGTTTGTTCATCTTTCCAAGCTAAATTCGCGGTCTTGTTTCTAACACGATAAATACGTATCGCGTGAGAAACAGATTTGAAATTCTAATTGCACGACGTCGTTGATAATTAATGCGAGAGAAATATACAAAAAAAGAAACGGTCTTTTCTCGCTCGATTTCTTCCGAGCGACGATAATAATTTCTCGAGACAGAAGAGAAACAAGAACTGAAGAAGGTATAAACGTTCGCCTTCCTCGAGTGAAACAGTTGCCTCACGAAACGATGTGTCTTGTGATGTTTTCAGTCGAAGGAATCGTCATCGGTGCTCAGCTGCGATATATCGGCCGACGACAGGTACATCGTTACCGGTTCAGGCGACAAGAAGGCGACTGTCTACGAGGTTATGTACTGAACGACGAAAAACCGCAAACGACCGACGAGAGAACCGCAAACGGACACATATTCATCCGGCAAGTCGGAGAGCTCGTTTCTCCAGCGTGGGTGTACATAATTCTTATTACGATATTACGAGAGACGTTTGTTGCCGTTGTTCTTGTTATTGTTGTTGTTGTTACTCTTTGCGACGAAAAAAAGGGTCCGTGCAAGTGGAAGAAGGTGAGAACGAGCCGAACGAACGAGCCGGCGAAGCGACCGAGACACGCGTGCAAAGTGATTTTTTTTTCTTTTTTTTTTCTTTTTTTTTTTTTTTTAGAAATTGTGATCGCCGAATCGCGGTTTGAATCGTATCGTTTGAACGGTATCGTTTTACGGTTTATAGGAACGAATCGACTGCGCACGGCTTTCGATGTTTCGCGAGAGCAAATCGCTTGCCGAAGGGTCACGTTAACTGAAAATTCATGACAAGAGGACGAAGAGGAGGATTCGTTTCGCTACCGCGGAACGAATCGCCGTTCTCACGGAAGGAGATTTCACGAAAGAAACGAGCACGTACTTTTTTTTTTCCTTTTTTTTTTTTCTTTTCTAAGCAGCAGGCACGTGAAATCAACCAAGTTCGTTCCGCTCGTTGCGCGTACAGCCGCCATTTTGTGGGCAAAATGGCGCGTACGATTAGAAACAAACGCTGGTGTTCACGCCGCGTTTTTCGCCCCCTCCCCTGTACATTTTGTATATACGTATATATATTATATTTGCATATATTTTATGTATATATATATATGCATGTATACTATATATACATACGTCAATCTTTAAGTATACTATGATATTTTTCTACGTCCCCTAAACGTGAGACGGAAAGCGAGTAACAGAAAACGATTAAGAAGAAACAAAAAAAAAAGAAGAGAGAAGAAGAGAAACGCGTACATACACATACACGATCGTACACAGAGATACATGAACACACGAGAAACTGAAAAAAAAAATTTGTAAATATTGTCTGGCTTAGAGAATAATAACAGAATCGTGACGAGAGACGATTAAATAAAAAGTGATACTCGATAACGAACTCGGTGATCCGATTCATTCTCTCCCTTCAATCCTCTGCAATCCTATGAACCGTCATCGACCCAAAAAAAAAAAAAAAAAAAAAAAAAAAAGGAAAAACAAAACAAACGGAAAACAGAAACAAGAAGAAACGAGTATTTACGGGAAAACGAGGAGGGAGGGGAGGATTTGGACTAAATAAAAAAAAAAAAGGGAAAAAATATCTACAACATCGAGGAATAGAGTTTCGATGGGAAAAAATAACCTCGTGTAGGAGGGACGCGCCAGGTTATCGCTCTGGAATGGCAGGTACGAAGCAAAAATCGCAGGCAAATATTATCTCGCCACGGTTGTAATATAAAAACCGATGAACGCGTGGCGAGACCACTTCGCGCCGCAAACATTCGAAAGCGGCCGAAGCGGACTAACGAACGCGTGCCACGGCGGCCGTCACTGAAAATATAAAACAAGGGCCGTCACGCGGTCCTGGTCCCCGAAGCCACCACCCGTGCCCATAAACGTGTCAACGGCGGCCAACGTGCGTCGAGAGAGCCAGAGAAAGCCACCACCACGTACACAGCGAGAAAAAGAGACGGAGAGAGAGAGAGTACGCGACGTGGCGTCAACAATATTTAGTCACAACGCTGGCGTATCGTGTCGCGAAAATTACGACACTGTTTCGTCGATGGAACAGAAAAAAAAAAAAAAAAAGAAAAAAAAGAAAAAAAGAGAAAAAAAGTAAAAATCGGGGGAAGAGAAAAAAATATAAACGCAACCGCACACGCGTATGTGTGTACGGACGCCGCGGCATTTCGTTCGTCGCGTTTCCGTGCGCTCGGCCCTCCGCGAGGAGGGAAAACGAGTTGCGGTGAACGCGAACGCGATGGTCACGTTTCGCCGACGCGAAAGCGGGCTGGGGGTGAGGGTGTTATGATGGTCGGTCGATCGATCATAAACAGTAAAACAACGCGTAGAAAGAAGAAGCAGTTACGCGCTTGTAACAAGAGCGTAACACGGTGCGCGCCTCGACGCGAGGACGTTCCGTTGGAAATCGCGATCGGGCCCGAGAGAAGAGCCCCGTGCGAATCACGCCACCCGGTAGATAATTAGCGATGCAATCCACGATCGCGGAGCGCATATTCAATGGAAGGTTCATCGGCGTAATGTTATTATAATAGTGGCACGTTTTGCATATGTGACTGGGTAGCTGGTGCGAAGTGGGATCGGCGATGGACGCCGGGCGTGGGAGGTGGGAAACGGGCGAAAGGGGGAACTGACGTAACGTGGGAGGAAGATGAATACTGCCGTTGGTGTCGGGGGATGGCGCGGGGCGAATCAGGAGTGGTGGAGGGGTTGGGAACGATTTTACACGGGCTTTGCCGCACGCCAAGCGTATTTGCATGGTAATGATATGCGGCGCGGCAGGACGGATGGAGTTCCGCCGGTGGCGGTGGTAAAACTGGAAGGGCGAGGGCGAAGCGGGGACGGCGAAACGGCGGCGATGGTATTTCGTGCGCAAGTTTTGAATGTCGCGGCTAAATGCATCGGTTATTACGGTTAATTCGGCGAGCGGCGGGGAGGAAGGAAGAAAGGAGCGAGCCAAACCCCGGTCGCAGCTTTATTTATTCCGAGTCGAACGCGCTCGCTCGTTTCTCCGGTCGTTTACATCGGGGCGCGAGTACAGGGAGACCGGCGGTTGTTCTCGCCATCCGCTACTCAACGCCTTCGTTTCTCTCCGTGGCTCAGTTGGTACCCGGTTCTCCTTTGCGTCATCGCTTTAATCGTCTACACCGATGGAGTTTGTTCTGCGGTAAGAGGATTAACAAGCGCAGGGAGTCAGTCCGTCCGTTCGATCGTGTCAAACGCGGTGTAACGACTTAATCGACCGGCCTCCACCTCGGTGTGATCGCTTCTCTCTCTCTCTCTCTCTCTCTCACTCTCTTTCCCTCTGGTCGGAGGCCCTACGGATCTCACTCGTTTTATTTCGTTTTAGAAACGCCATTTTCCACGTGCGAACGGCGAATGCCGGTCAACTATCACACACACACACACACAACATGTGTATATATATATATATATACGTGGTTGCGCGGCGGTACGTTTCTAGAAATGGATATACGCGGCGACGGCTTGATCGATTGTGATCGTAATCGCGATCGTGCCCGGACACCGTGTAATCTCCATTCTACGCGTAAAAACGGCCGGGTAACGGCGTAATAAGTGGAGCCGTACCGCTATCATTCGGGATCGTTAGCCAGCCAGTAACTTGAGCTATCCGTGCCCGCGAGCCTCTGCCCTATTACGCGCCGCGCAGTCGATGTCCAATTTCGCGGAAACCCGTGTCGTACCCTTTTACGCCCGTGTGTGTACCGTGTCGCGCGTTCGTCACGCCTTCCATCCCTCGTTCGCTGTTTCCACACCGATTTCCAAACCGGAGGCTAACCGACGGCGTAACAAAACTGACTGCGTTCTCCACGCCCGATCGCTCTCGATTTTTACCGATTTTACCGATTTCTCACTCGGTTCCGGACCGATTTCACCCTCGTCCCGAAGACGAGTTTCAACAGCTTTTCGATAAGGTCCGAGAGACCAGTTTTGGAATTTTAGGTCCGAGAGTACGTTGCGTACGAAACACACGTTCGAAAATGTTCCACGTAGATACGTTGTAAATATAATCTGTAGAAATTTCGAGGAGGATTATTGTTCAAAAAGTGTGTGTTTTTCAAATGAGAAAGGTTCGTTCAAATTTCATTTTTAAAGGGAGCCCCTCGCTTCGATTTCTTCTTCGTTTGTTGCGTGTAATTTGAATATTTGCATGCATAAGATATCAAGTGTGAACTGTTTTGTTTTTTTTTTTCTTAAATTCAAAAATATTATCGACAGAGTGTAGCTTTTTTTTTCTTTCTGTCTTATATACACAGGTTAAATACACGGATAAAAGTGAATATTTGCCGAGTATTCGATGAAAATAAATGAAGGAGCAAAGACTGACAATGAATTGAGAATAACGACGAAAAGCTCGTACGATAAAAACAGCCGTATCTTTCGTTCGATCCATTTAATGATTTCAAGGATCGTTTGCATCATTTGATCTTCTTCATTTTTTCACATGTATATTACATTTAAAGTAGAAAGAAAATGATAAAACTCCATTTCTTCAATTCAAAATATTTCAACTGAGAAAACCAGTAATGTCAGTCATTGTCAAAAAGTGCCTCTATATTAATATTGCCTATAGTCGTCACACTTTTACTAAATCTACCCTGCATAGATACATATGTCATCCCATGAATTTGTTGGATGACCAAACCAGACAATATCGGATCTATGCTAATAATGACAACGAGCTAGCAACAGTCCACATAAAAGTGGACTGTGAATAGTTGGTTATAAGGGCAAGATCCAATACTTCCCCTTCCACTTGACGATGATAACCAAATATATATAAGGACATGTTTTACGGTAGAGAGTTAGAATACTACAAAATACTACAGAATACAAAATACTACAGTAAAGTTATACAGAATAGAATACTACAGTAAAGTTAGACAGGATAGAATACTACAGTAGATAGAGACAGACTAGAAGATCACAGAACATTCTATATTATTTTATATCATCCTACATCATACACGACCACGAACAAGGAATAAACTCTTCAAAATTATAAGCGTGTTGACTCCATTACACGGAATCCAACAAATTTACATTAACTTCTTTTCAAAATAGTTCCACCAAACAAACACTTGAACGCTTGAAACTTTTGTACTTGCACTTCCCAGTCACTCGTCCCAAAAACATCATCATACTAAAACGATTGGAAAAAAAAAAACAGCCACGCAGAAAACCAAAAATCGTTCAGTTCCGTGAAATAACCCAAGCAAAGCTATATCCTTCATCATCGACGTACGTAGTACACGTGTCCGTGCAAACTCTATGAACAAGATCAAGCTCCCGTCATACAGCATTTACAATACAATGCGATACGCGCGCGCACGAGCGAGGAGGAACAAAAGCGACAAAAGGTTACAAAAAAAAAAAAAAAAAGAACGAAAAACAGAAAGAAAAAACAAAAAGAAAATAGAGAGAGAGAGAGAGAGAGAGAGGAAGAGAGAAAAAACGAGGCGTCGAATGTCGAGGCGATTTTTATCCGACGCACCGCAGGGGACCACCCAGGCGTTGGTACGCGAGCTGACGCGCACGTACGCGTTCACCGCGCGTTCTCGCATTGCGACGCGGGCAAGCCCAGGGTCCGGAGAGGCCGAGAGAATGAGAGAGAGAGAGAGAGAGAGAGAGAGAGCTGGGCTCTGGCCGACAGGCGGCGGTCAGGCACCCACACTCAAAGCGCTAATTTTCTCTCTGTCGGTTGGCGAGGACTGGCTTGTGCGTGCCGCGCCGCGCCGCGCGGCACCGTGCTCACACAAACGTGGCAAATTAACAGGCACGCAAATGAGCGAGTTCACGCGCTCGCTTTCGTGTTGCCCCGCGCCTCTCTCGTCACAATTGGACACTAATAAACGCGGCAACGTGTCTCTATCCCCCGTCTCTTTCCCGTCTCTCTGCATAGAGATCCTCCTCGTTCCACCCCCTCCCTTCCATGTTGTTGCCCGCTGTTCATCCCTTATGCCGCCGCGCTATTCCACGCCATCCAGTTCTATCCAGCTCTCTGTCCTCCTCGCTCGCGCCGCTAACAAACTACCTTCTGCGTCTGCTGTTCCTGTTTCCGCTGATCTCCTCCACGTCGTTTCTCTCGCGATGCTCTCCGCGACCGCCCTCGTGTCGTCTGTCACGCGCGTTTTCACTTCCTTCTCAACGGCGTTCGTACCTGAAAACTGAAAAGTCTCGAGTTTTTAACAAGGATATCTTGTTAAAGAGAAACTAATATAATAAAATCTTCGAGGGCCTGTGAAGGCGTTCGATGTTCCGAGATCTTACGGAGATTCTCGAATTATAGAAATCTCGAATTACCGTGTTCGACGCTTGTATGTACGTACGTAGTTGTTTCCTCGCCTGTTCTCTTCTCCCTTTGGCTAGGATGAGACTATTATACGGTCGGTGTGCTGTTCTTACTCCTGTGGCTGCAATCTCTCTTGGATGGGCCATGATATCTGCAAACACCGGAGAGCAGCTCGCAGCGGGAATATGTACGCTTGTCCGCGTGAAAAGCGAGATGCAGGAGAAAATTACCGGTCTCCGGACTGCTGGAATCGAGACACGTGCCCTCGTGCTGTGAATTTCGACGTTCAATCAAGTCCGCGAAGATTCCCGTGGATTTGCATGTATCTGTTTCTCTTGGTATGTTTGCGTGTTGAGGATAATCGCCAAGACTGCGGATTTTTAGTTTTATTTTTATGAGAAATTTGATGACGCAGGGAAACGTTTTTGTGAAATATCAAAAAATAAAATATTTATAAAAATCTATATTTTTATGAACGAAATCCGCTGTTCAATTGCAATATTCAATCCTTGAATCTACGTGTCTAAAACTTTGCTCATGCAGTGAATGAAAATTTTCATTTCATTTTGCTTTCTTATGTTCTCTCTTGTCTTATATTTTTCCTCTCGCGTTTCAGTCTTTTTGGTCCTTGTACTCGTTCCTCTCTTCTCCTGTTATTTATTACGCTTGCTTGGTAAATCGTTTCCTGAGAAAATGTCGCGCGAAGCGTAGTACGTAATCCCGCGCATCGTTGGAGAAAGCTCGAAAATCTTCGGGATTCATGCTGATTTGCATGCATTAAAGATCGTCGAGGATTCTCGGGGAAGTGGAGAAGTCGAACGGAACGGAAAAAAAAAGGATCGTTTTCTGCGAACTGATCACGAAGCTATCTGGAAGAAGCCGAAGACACTGGGACTCCTTTTTTGTCGATCTGAACGATTCGACCTTTTAAGAATCGCCTTTCGCAATGGAATCGATTAACCTACTGCACCGTCAGACCTTTTTTGGATCCGTTTTTTTTTCTTACTCGATGTTGCAATAGTAACCGATTACTACCAAACTGCATCTAATTTTTCCACACTGGGTAATGCGAAATTTTTTGACGTATAAAATAAGTCTTAAATCGTTCACATCGACTTGATCTTTTCCAGTTCGACATTTTTCGATTTGCTTTTTATTTTTCTATTTCGTGGAAACTAACGGTGTTGAGACCTTCACGTCTCAAAATTGAAATTTTAAAAATTAGGACATTGTGGAACATGTATCTACTCTAGTAGAAATATGTATCCAATCTCTGCATTTGAAAGAAAAACAATTTATATATTGTATCATCATGTCTACGTATGTACGTACAAGATTATATTTTTTTTAGATTAATACAGAAAATATGTACTATATTTGTTTCAAAACTGGAAAAATGGAACGATACTTTATGAGACAAAAGATCTGTAAAATGTATCGTAAAACACATGCAGTTTTTAAAACCGTGAATAAAAATCTTAAGATTCTCGGACAGCGATGTACATGGATGTATTTGTGTGCAGAAGAATTTGAAAAAAAGAGAAAGAAAAATCCTAACATCAAAGGCACGCAGATTACAGCCGGTGCGCGTCTACACGTGAATCACTGTTTCAGCGGTTTTCTGGCTGCGGCAGTTTAAAAGTTTCCAAGTAATCTCTCGATTTTTCGGTTACAAAAATCAAATATCACCGGTTGATCGAGCGCGTGTGCAGACGAGTGTGCACACGAGCACACGTTGCACGTGTGTATACGCGCGCGTTCGACGAGAGCCGGGCCTGTGTAAACCGCGAACAGCTGAGGTGACGCGAGCCCATGAAAACGCAGCGAGCCACCGATGGCGGTTGTTTTTCTGCCGTGTTAATGCAACGACAAAAATTGCTACAGCCACGCACGGTGGCAGCTGCTCGCGCGTGTCGAAACAAACGCGCAGCCAACGCGAAAACGCTCTCTTTCACTCTCTCACACTCTCTCTCTCTCTCTCTCTCTCTCTCTCTCTCTTCGTTTCGATGCTCGCGATTCTTGCACGTCTATAACGCTGAAATTTCGTTTCCCGGCCGTGCCGCGGCATAATGGATTTTCGACTTCCGCTTTTTACGTTTTCAATATCGGCGACGAATTGTTTAACGAGGGCGCGAATTTCTTTTTCCTCTTTCGCGCCACTTTGCTCCGAATTCGAACGTGGAATCCTATCGTGAATCTTCTTTTTACTGAAATTTGGAATTTATCTTAAATGAAAAATTTTAAGGCTGAGGCAGAGGAAGATTCTGAGAAATTGTCTGACTGAATTCGAAAGGTCCACCGATTGTTTAATTGTTAAAAATTCGAAAGGAAGAAAATCTGTCGCCTTCAATTTTTTTTTTTTTTTATACAGATGAAACTGCCCTTGACCGCGTGAATCAGAGGTCGGCTACGAGATTGAAATCGACAGTAAACGGGGAAAGCAGATTTACGAGAAATTCGACCGGGCTGGGAGAACGGCTCGAGGGATCCACGTGAAACGGCAGCTGGCTCGCGGAATTGTAAACGCGGCCTAAACATGTGTACGGGCGTAAAACGTTACTGCACTCTCCGTCTGTGCGTCGCATAAATATACAGACGCCTCTTTAGTCAACGAGTAGCAATGGAGTCAAGTCCAATACGTACTTACCAGAGTCCAAGTCAAATTCAATGTCTAATTTCTAATTTCACAGGCTTCGTTCGCAGCTCGAAAGTAGAAATAATCGAACGTTGCAAAACAAATGAAAAATGAATAATTTAAATCGAAACATGCGTGTCAATTGTTTCTTACTATCGTCGTTTCTTGTCAACATCAGATTGAGGTTAAATTGTATATTTGAGTGAGAGACGCATGCGCGTTGGACGCGTGCGCGTCAGCATATGCGCAATAGAATATGTGCGTCGGCACATGCGCAATAGAATATCCGCGTCAGCACATGCGCGTTGGCAAGTCTGCGCAGCATAACCAACTCGTCAGTCACAACCAACAATTACTGTTTATCGCGAATGCAACGTTTCAAGAAAATTAAACGAAATACGCTTCGTTTAATCGAAGATCTACGACGTACAGGCAGTTGAAAGGTTGAAAGGTTCGTATCTACTTGTGAGGCGCTCGATCCCATCTCTACCTCTACCGTGGTGCGCTTGAATTTCTCGGTAGCCATAAACGAAACGAGACGGAAAGAAAGAGAAAAACAGAAATGCGGAGAAGCACACGCGGGGAAGATAGAGAGACAGAGAGAGGACAAGAAAAGGTAAGAGGAAGGGCGGAAAGGAAGGCGAAGAAGGTGGAATTTATCGTGCAGGCTGGGTCGCGGCGCAGCTGAGTGAATCGCTGCAATTACATGCCAAGGTAATTGCACACGGCGACCGGAGATTTTTATCCTCGCACCTTACACAAAGAAATCCTTCCCCTGCCGGGCTATTCAATTTATTCGTTCTCTTTCTAGCGTCTGCTACGATCCGCCGCGGCTCGGCCGCAAAAACTCAGCCACCGCCGCGCCGCGGTTTTTTCGTTCCAGTTGAAAAATTGCGACACCGCCGCCGTGCCTCGCGGTTTCCCCGAGGCTAGGCGGTTCCCCATCGCGTGAAATCCACCGGTGCAACGCCATCCACGTGGGGAGGGGGGAGGATGAGTTGCACACGTACGTATATAGAGGCGGCGATTTAAAAAGTGGCACGTAGGATCGATAAGGATCGATGATTAACCGAGATCGATTAAGCGAGAGAGCGTGAAAGTCGTTTCTCACTCACAATCAGTGTGATCGATTGCGATTTACATTCGCGATCGATCCAAGCGATCGTCGTGTAATAGAAAATGGTTTTGTTGCCTCGCGGTGATGGAGATTAGTTGACTGTTAGCAGGCCGTGGATCTTTATGTGTTTGTGAAAAAATACACAGAAGTATAATATGAAATTTGTGTTCGAAATATCCGTGGATTAATTATTACCGGGAAGTTCATAACAATCTTTCGTTAATTATTCTGGGAACAAATGGATAAGCGGATGGATAAATGAATTTTTATTGATTTCGATTGATGACATTTTGAGGGAATTGTGGACAGACAAGCTGCGAAAGTGAAATTTTAGTTTGAAAAGAACTTGTAATTGGAATCATGGAAAACGGTGATTAACCATTGGTATTATAATTGCGACATTGTAATTAGAAATTGAAGTTATTCTATCGCGTACAGCAGCGATATAAAATCCCACAAATTGCACGTTATTAAATTTTCCTAAAACGATCAACAATCATCTCGATTCATCGTATCTCGTGGCATCATCGTCTCGAGGAAATTACATCTATCAACAAAATCCAGCGCAGTAACAAGTGCTTATTAATTAAAAAAAGGAACACCTTCGGGTACAGCATAAAGCCGATCTCTGAAAAAGAAGAAGAAGAAAAGAAAAAAAGAACGCGCTGGCAACGTTCGCACAATGCAATCCAGGACAAAAAAGCCAAACAACACGGTGATTAAACCTACGTTTGCTCTGGCTCTCGTCTTGAAAAGCCTTTCGATCCTTGAAAACTTTCGACATTAAGTAATTACCGTGCCACCCAGGCAGATCGTTAACGCTCCTACGTTTCAGTTTCGCGACCCAGCTCGTTCGCGCGGTTCACGAGTGAACATTTTCTTGTCTCTTTTCTGTCTTGCCACCGGAGATGCTGAAAAAAAGAGGGCAGAAAAAATAAAATGAATCCACCGTTCGACAAACGTACCGTGGAAACAACGAGAAAGAAAAGGAGAGACAGAGAAAAAGGAAGAAAGAAGACTGGAAGACCCAGAAGCAGAGGTGCTCGTTGACGCGTTAAAAACGTTCTTACGAGCGTTTCGATGATCGATCGACACAAAATTAGCGAGATAAGCGAGCGTTACGTCGGCGAGTATCGTCGCTCGGACGACGAGGGTCGGTAGTGGTGGTGGTGGTGGTGGCGGCGGTGGTGGTGGGTGGGTGGAACGGTAACGTGGCTCGTTCTCTCTGTCTCTTTTAGCTGGCCAGTCTCTCTCATTCCGGAGGCGGAGGTGTGCAAGAGGCGAACGTGGAGGCGGAGGGCATCGGCGGCGGCGGTGGTTATCCAGATAGCAGATAGCCAGGACGGTGGTCTCGTTTGCGGTTTGACCACCCTTGTGGTGCACTGCCCTAACCGCCCCTAACCACCATACCGCACCATCCGCAGCCGCGCGGTGTGTGCAACCGGCGATAATGTCGCCCTTGCTGCGGCCGATGCATGTCGTTGCACTGGCCACGGCTCGAGACACAAAGTGTTCTGTCAAATGTTCCAACCTCGCCGCCACCTCCTTTCTCTTTCCGCCGCCTTTTTCTTTCTCAGTTTCTTCCTCGTCTCTCTGGGGGGATCTAGACCATTCTTCCGCTCGTTATTCCGATCTGATTTTTTCTCTCTCTCTCTCTCTCTCGTTTCGGATTCTTTCGTTCGTTTGCTCGCGCCTCGGGTCGACGGTGAGTTCTTCTTCTTGAGATTTTCTAACAATATAATAGATCCAATTTCGTCAGTGTACCGTGGACATTTGCAATTCCTCGTAATCGAAATTTCACACGCTTTCACACAATGCAGTTTCGCGGGTTTTCGAATTAACTTCTGCGAAGCTTACGTCGCACGTTCCTCTATAACTTGCTTATTTCCATTTCCTAATTCGCGAATCTTATATTTTAATCCCGTTGATCCGCCAGCGTTGAAACATCTCGTGCATTTCAATCGGTCAACCGCCATCCCCTCTCGGCAAGATCAACAAAACAGAAACGATAAGTCAGCGATACGGGATGATCCCGATTAAAACTGACCAACACGCTGGCTAAACGTCTTAACGGATTATCTGGACGCGAGACAGGTTCATCGGCGGCCACGTTTGACAGGCTGTTTTACGCGGACGGCGATATAGGCCGAGAGGGAATAAATAAGCGACGTGGACGAGTTAATTATACCAGTCGCCGGTGATTCGATAATGCGATTCCGCTGGACCGTTTACTCCATTATGAAAAAGTCCGATCGCGTACGATACGCGGCGAGGCTTAACGAGATCCTTTCAAGGAGCTCGCGTATAACCACGTAAATGCTTACTTACGTGTATGCAACAGGCCCCGCGATAAACGAAAGCGTATCGGTCACTCGTAATGCGAGAAAACATCGAGAGACAAGAGGGGACACCGTGTAATGAGCCCCCTTCCCCCGTGTCTTCAAGACCCGTTTTTCGAGATTATCGATCGCCAGAGAAATTGGGTAATTCCGACGTGTTCTGTCTGAGGAATTCTTGAAATAATATACAGAAGCAATATGCAGAAAACTTTGGTAAATTGTTAGCCCTCTGGTGGACAAAGAAGTATCAACAGGTGAGAATTTTAGTTTGTAGAAAAGTTGGTTTCACAATGTTCAAATTTATAACGCAACGTAGTTGAAGATCTAGTGTTAGATTTTGATTCGTGAAAGTCGATGATAAATCTATCGTACTTCGAAGTATACATCATTTTAGGAATTATTTTGATTGAAATCGAGCTTGTATAGAGTACTTCTACAGAGAATAGTTCAGGCGTTCAGAATTATGATAAACTGTCTAACAACGAGATACTTTTGCTGAGTAAGAGAGAATATTTCTCCCAAAGTCTACAATTTGAGAATAAAATAAAATAATCAATATTCAGAGACACGTTTCTCGTGAGAAGGAAAAGGGAGGATCGACGTGATTGCGTGGCCAGTGTTGTAGAATTCATTTGTGCTGTTACCATGCCATTCTTCTACTTTTCAAGCTCGATTTCTTTTGAAAAACTCAGCTCTCGCTGATGATTGTCCTTTGTTAGCGCTCTCTTCTTAACGACCCGTTAACTAGGTCGTCGTTCACGTAGAAACCCTTCTTCTTCTTTTTTTTTTTTTTTTGGCGCGGGATTAAAAATTATCAAAGACAGGTTAATTTTTAGTTAGATCGACGCTGACGTTCGAAAATTGTAAATATAATGTAATCTTATATTAACGTGTAACAGCAACGTAACGATCCATTAAAAGCGGCAGAACCCTTAGATAAATAAATTATTAAGTTCAAAGGTTACTCTGTCTTTACTAGTTGTACGAAGCAAGCAACTTTCTACTTCGTAGTTCACGTCCTGAGCTCTGATATACGAGGCAGGAAATTATTCGAAGAAGGCTGCGTTTTTCCGTGAAGGTTTATTAGGAATTTCAAGTAACGTTAAATTTCCCTAACTTCTGCGAGGAACTTTTTCTTTTTAAAATATTAATATCGTACGCGAACATTCTGATCATTTATAATCGTTGATAGAAAAGTTTTAATCGATATTTATTTCAAATTATTCATGACCATTGATACACGCGATCTAATTAACATCCGGTTTTAATTACTCATTAATATTTCTTTAACCTGTTATCAATATTTATGTATCAAACAAAATTTCGTCTCCCTAAATATACCTACGTACAATTTGAAAATCAAGGAAAGTTTGGTAGATAGTAAAACAGTTCTCCTAATTTTCTTAATAATAAATTTAGTGAAGCTTGCCACATCAGCAAAGTCAAGTTTCTCTGAGAAATCTCGCCCGAAGAGCAATATTCTACACTTTCGATTTCTTCTCTATGGACAAAAAAAGAAAGAAAAAAATCATCCTAAGTCACTCTTATCGTGCCTGTATAATTTATCGTTCCCTCTGGAAATCACGCAGTTCTACTATTACGTTCCACGTGGCAAGCACCTGAACGCGTGAAACTTGAAGTTAAGGGTCAATTTCCCTTCGATCTTCGCCCCGAAGAATGGCCCCGCCCGATTAGCCAAAACTCGCGAACTCCACAATACTCCTAATCGCGGTCGTGGCACGACAACTGCCTCGGGAATGCACGAAACGGTTGTTCCCTTGTAAATCGGCTGAATGAATCCCCTTTGGTCACTGTCTCCAGAGCGAGGTTACGGATCGTTTGCATAGAACGCGATACGAGTCGAATTTTAAGTATATTTTCCGATTCTCCTCCGACTAAAAAAAAAAAAAAAAAAGACAGTCGAGCGAATAAGACAAAGTCACTCGGGAGTAACGAATAATCCTGTCTGTGTTCGAGTGAAATAAAAATTTATTCGAATAAATCAGAGAGTAGAAGTATCGCGCGTATCGGCCGATCCTACGTGCGCATACTCGCGTACGTATACACGTATTACGAGTATATATGCTCTCTACGAAGATGGTTTTTCCTTACCTCGTATATATCGAGGTGCCCCTCGGATTTCCATCCATAAATGTAAAGCGGCGACGCTTTTATTTCTGACGTTCATACTTGTCGCAAAATCCTTTCGAATAACGAACATTATTCAATAAAAGTATTGCACGTTCCTCGTGACATCGTGATCGTGAAAAATTTCAAAAACGAATCTCCCTCCCCCCCTACGTTCTACGATTTTATGGAATTTCACGAAATAGAGATATTTATAACATCACGATAAGTTGGTGATTTTCTCTCTCCTCTGTGCACGTGCGTGTATCTCCTTTTACCTCTGTGCACCCGGCGACCGTAATCTCTAAAGTACAGGCAATAAACACGGACGCATGGCAACCATGTGCCGACTGGTAGTATATATCCCAACACAGATTTCCCCATTCCCTTCTCAACTCGATTCATCTATGTGCAGATATACAACGCAAAGAAGTGGGACTCGATTCAGTCAGGTAAGGAAGGAAGGCAAGGTCCGGGAAGGGGCTTTTCGTCTCGATCCACCGTTTCCGTTCGAACGATCGACCGACCGACCGACCAGTCGGTCGTTTACGAAGCGGCTAACCCCAACGAAAGGAAACGTCTCTGCACGACGCGAATATCATCGACAACCGATGGCCAGATCGTCGTACACGTGCGTGCGTATATACACACACATACGTATATACTCGTACGCGGCTGTGTGTACATGTGTACGTACAAATGGAGGGCGAAGCGTAGTGCAACCGCACGTGTGTACACTTTACATATGTATACCTTGCACACGACGTATGTACACCGCGTAACGCCTATACGACAGCGGGCCGCGCCTAACGAACCGAAATGATACCTACCAGCCGTCGCGTGTGTACATACATACGTGCATATTGCATACACGCGTACACACGTATACGACGCGCGAACGGCGAAGTCGTGCGATCGTCGCACAGTTACGCAAGGACACGTGTCCCCACGGAGAGCGAGAAGAGAGCGTGGCAGCAGGCTCGCTCGATGCTCGGACATTAACGCTAATTGATGGATTGTTTTTAATATTTAACGCTTCGTTTCTCCTCTTCTTCGTTTTCTCTCGCGGCGATGTCTGCTCTCTCTCTCTCTCTCTCTCTCTCTCTCTCTCTCTCTCTCTTTCCTCTCTTCGTTCTCACGTCGCACACGGCAAAAACTGCTTCGCTCCAACCTCTGTGCCTCTTCTTCTGTTCAGCGTTCACAGCTGACCACGTTGTACGAGCATATAGATATTTCAGTGTGTCGTACGTATGCACGTGTGTACGCTTGCACATACCATCGCAAACGTCCAAGTACTACTCGTACAGGTATTATACGCATCTATCGTACAAAGCAGCACGTCGGCGGCCAAGAGAGCTTGACGACGACGACGACGACGACGATGACGATGAAGGCAACAGCGACGACGAAGACAACGGAGACGACGACGTCGGAACAACACGATCATACGCGTACATATATATAGCTCTCTCTCGGGCGAGAGCGAGAAAAGGAGTGGAGAGGAAAGGAGTGAAGTCTGTGAGATAGCCGTGCAGCCGACACATACGGTAGTCGGAGATCGGCGAGGCAGACAAGGGACTCGAGCAAGCAAAATGGAGGGCAGGCGAGCGTGGAATATAAAAGGAGGAACGTGAATTCATATCTCGTCCGGGGGATCTCGCTGCTTTGCTGCTGAGAGACTGTTTTCGCGGGCTCGACAGAGAAAACGGATGAACGACGAACAGAGAGAAAAAAAGAGAAAGAGAGAGAGAGAGAGACGACGACGACGATGGAAAAAGACGGGTTGCAGGGTGAAAGAGAAAGAAGGATTGAAGAGCCGCGAGGCAAGGAAAGACTGCGAGAAGGAGAATGAGAGACTCGAGAACAGCCGACCGTGGTTGCTATCGTATCTGTCGCAAGTGCGACGACGACGTTCAAATATCCCGCCGATAGAGAGACAGGGAAGGAACACTGGTTGCGGTACAAGCGAGACGGAAACGACAATCTGTTGGCCACGAGTGGGACAAGGACGGGAGAAGGCAGTCCGCGTGGAGTCCGCCGTGGAAACACAGCTTCGGCGAGCCGACCAATGAGCGCGCGGCAACGGCCAATCAGGCAGCGAGCTACGAATCCGCGCTCGACTATTACGTAGTCTCATCTCTCACCCGGGCCAGTCGTTGCCGAACCACGTAAGGAGGTAGTCTCTTTTGTCTCGCGGAGCTGTGAATACACGATGCGTATACACAATGGTCCCTGCTAAGGATACCGCCGTGTACTCTCCCCGTGTAGGCAGGTGAGAAAGTACGGCGAGAGAGGAACGGAGAGAATGAGCAAGAGAGCCAGAGTACAAAATTCCCCGAGTATTCGCCCGGTATTACCATGGATATAACGTGTGGTTTTTCGACTAGGTTTTTAGAGAGCGTTCCACGCCACGATGATAAAACCGTGCACAGATTAGTTCCGATTCTCTGGCATCGCGCGGCTGTTTGTACCGAGTGTAAAATTATTCGTTGACCTCTCTATCCAGATTCGCTTTTATTTTTCGAAACACTTCGTTAGCGTTTTATTTCGAGTTTAGATCTCTCGATTCTTTTTTTTTTTTTTTTTTTTAATTCTTCATTTCGTTTAACCTTCTCGTTTCTGTTTCTCCCTTCTTTTCTTTTGCTCCTACGAATTCTTTCTCTTTCGTAGATCCGCCGAGCGTAAGATCGATTTGCAACGTTGTTATTTGCACGATCGATAAACTTCTCGGGACACGATCGTTTGCGATAAACCGAGCTTTATATTCTCACCGTCTGCGGTATTACGTTCATAATTGATCGAACAATGGCGAATTGTAATTTCGCTGGTCTTACGTGTTTGCTCTTCGAGTTAACAGCTTTATTCTCGGATGACGAACGCGTCCGTGAGAGAGAGAGAGAGAAACATGGTTGAGTTTCTAAAAACGTAAAACGCCAGGGAAAAATTTGTTCACAGTTTATTGAGGCGTTGTTAATTGAAACGCGTGTGTCTCCTTTTTTCGTCGGTGTGGATTTCGGAACGGGGACTAGTATTTGTCTGTTCCGTGTTGTTCCAGCAGCTGTTTATTTTTGCTACGCCGTCGGATATCTTTGGGAAGCACACACGAACATAATGCCCGACTGTTTGAACGTGAAGACGAAATTCTTCAAGTTATTTAGTAGACAGAATTTCGAGACGCTGGCAGAAATGCCTGTCTGTATACGTACACGTATATACACTGCCAATTGTTCGTTGCATTCCCGTTTAATTTATTGTTGCAAAACACGTATAAATACACACGTCGTTACGTTTCCACTTTCGCGGAATGCGCGTTCGCAGCGTTGGACGCTTGAATTTGATAAAGTTAAACGGTCCTTTCTGGTTAGATAGTAAATTTCGATAACTGCAAACGACAAAGTTTGTACAAAGTATTTCACTTTAATTGGTTTATGCTTTTAGTTACGCATCGAAGTTGATTTCCTTGTCTGAAGTGTTGTTCTTATACGTTTTATTTTTTTCCCTCCCGGTGCGAATTTACGTAAACCGGAAGCTCCTCTCTCGGAATTAAGAAAATTAGGTGAAAATCGTTGCAGTTTTAAAAATAATTTCTACATCTTTCGCTTCATCGATGCTTCCATTCGTGAAAGTACGAGATCTCCCGTTTTCCTTCACGTGAAACTACAAAATAAAATCGCACTTGGATCTTTTATTTCTATCATAATCCTATCCCTGTAAAATTGACGTGTTGATTTTTATCGACACGGAGTATTCATTTCGATTGCAACTATTTACATGCGTAGAAATTTAGGGATCGTCGTTTCAAAAACTCCGACATTTCATTCATTTTGTTACCTTGCATTGGAATATAATCAATTATGTGAAAAATTACGTAAATTGATTATATATTATATAGGTGCATCAGTATACGTATATCGACGCGTATAGGTTAGGTTTGGCAAGAAAAATAAAAACACTACTTTAACATCAAATAAATATATTTATTTGAAAATGTAAGATTGTGTAAAAATTCTTATTTTGTTTCTGGTCTGTATGTACATCTATGCATACGTATATATACATAGACATGACGTGTAATATTTTATAATACACGTTGCACCGCACAAACAATTATAATCGCGGATACGAAACCCAAGCAAATAACAGAGGAGAGGAATGCCTGGAAAATTGCCTGCGTCTGCCATGATAAGTCGAAATACTCCGGAGAGCGAGCATGAAAGATCCACACGGGGCAAGGAGAAAGAAAAGTAAGAAACGAAGGGGAACACACCCTGGGGCGACGAATGTACGTGGCGTGTGGTGGCAGAGCGGTGATGGTAACGAGAGGAGAATATCACGGCCCCGTTACAGAACCAGCGAGAATCCTTCGCCCTCGGAGCGCGGTACGATTTCATTAGCGGTGGTTTCGTGCGCGGTGTTCACGGCGAGCCGATTGATACGAGGCATCCGGTCGGATCGGCGTTTCCAACGATCCGATTAAATTCACGCGAGCAGACGGGAGGCTCTCGTTCGCGCGTCCACCCGTGAGAAACACGCTCCTCCTCGCCTCCCTCTCCTCCCCCCTCCTCCCCTCTCCTCACCCCTTCGAACGACCACGCTGAACGGCCGGCGTTTGGTCTATTTGTTGCGCCGAGCGTCGAAACGGAAGACGCTCGGTGTAAACCGTGGTATAATCGGTATTAGACGCGTGTTCGAAATCGCCTTCGACCTCGCGTCGATATACGTATTCCGTTGTTACCGGCAATTTCGCTGCGCCTGACTTTCGATTCTCACGTGTTACAGAATCGCGATCAGAGCGTCGCGGCTACGAGACGGAGAATTGGCTAAGTAGAGGAGGAGGAGGAGGAGGAGGAGGAGGAGTAGGTATCCTCGGTAAAAGCGAGCCATCGGGTATACCAATCACGTGGCTTACAAAGCAAGCCTAACGAGCGTTTCTAAGAGCCTTCGTCGGAGAGATGTTTTCTCAAGGTACGGAGAATTAGCGTACTTAAGCCGTTTACGGGCAGATTACGGGCTGACTACCGGTAGGTACTCTATACTTCACCGAGGAAAGGAGAGAGAGAGAGAGAGAGAGAGGTTTTTCTTTGCGAAATGTGTTTTACAATTTCCGAGATCGAGAGAGTCGAGAGATTGTCCGTGTTCTAGATTTTCTTTTCTTATAGGAAACACTCGATGAAAAATCGTCTTCGATACTTTCATCTTTTACCATCTTCGTGAAAAAAAAAACAATCGTACGAGAAATTTTAAGAGACCGCTTCAATCGCTCCGATATTGTGATTAATTTAATTGTGAAAGAGACTTGATCACTCTTCCGCAGAGACGTTTGAATTTGCAAAATTTTCGAGATGAAAAGTATCTGTTGGAAACGATGTAAAAATATCTTTGAAGATATATTGTGAAAATGGAAGCTTCGCGCATTAAGATAATTTGGAAAATCAGGTTGGATTCTCTGGTTTTATCGTTTTGTTAGAAAAGTGTCACGTAACTTAAAAGAAAGGTAGAGAGAAAAGAGAAGTTAAACTACGTGAAGATAGAATAAAGATTACAATTTTTAACATCAGAACAACGAGAATGTTCAAAATGACGAATTTATAATTTTCTACGGAAATTTTATACATTTCGTAACGGCGTATTTTTAGATACTCGAGTGAGATTTTTAATAAAATATATCAACAAAAGTTTGTGTTCTCTATCGTATTATTAATTTCTTCTTGTATCTTGCACTTTGAATTTCTTTGTCACGAAATATTATACTTTGGTCGTCGGTAGTTCTAGTGTTAATGAGAAATTTAACGAAGAATCCAAGTGCAAAATAATCTGAATGGAGATTGAAATTGCATTAAAAAAAAAAAATCTAAATACTATCGAAAGGAACAAAGAAAAATCTAAAGATCAAGCCATCGAGCAATATATTCGTAGCAATCGTGAATCTCTACTAATCCTCATTCCTCTAAAAAAAAAAAACTTTGATCAATCTCGTCAAATTTCGTCTTGAAACAAACGAGAAATCTGGTTGCAAAGGGAGTCAAGAAAAGCTCTCTTTGAAGATTGAAAAGCAGTTTCTTCTTGATGCAGTGCTGCAGAACCGATGGTTGCAACGTTATCACCGTAATGGACCGCTGGCCCACAAAAGTTTAACATCAACAGATACCGCTAAGAGAGGAGGAGAAGGAGAGAGAGAGAGAGAGAAGAAGAAAAAAGAAAAACTTTCGTTTGTGATTCACAAAGATGACGACGGTCATAAGAATATGGACGTACTGACCGCAAACTAGAACCTGAGCACTCCATTTGCGAATATTCCTCGGTTTCTTGAAAGTTTTTCGAAACGAGGACGAGTACAGCGGGAGCAAGACGTTGCTCTCCGAGACGTGTTCGTTCTTTGTCCTACATTTGGCCCTCGAATTTGAAACGTCGAAAGAAGAGCGTTTAAGAATACAATTACAGCTGTGTACACATAGGGCATGTAATGGAAATCACTGTGCTTTGCTGCGAATAACCTCCAGCCCGCTCGGCAGTAAATATTCAAAAATATTTGAACGTGGAATTATATTGATTTGCAGCTTGCCCCGGAACAATTTAAATACGCAACATTTTAAAATTGAATCTCGAAATTTTTTGTCGCAATTTATTCTCTCTTGCCGGATGGACTAACGAGGTTCATTGGTGAAAAATCAATTTAATGTCGTTGGGCTGACATACCTGTGTATGCACGTATGTACGTATGTATGTATATTGAAAAAGTTGTTACGATTCTTTCATAGGAATTTTACGAGCCATTAAATTGCATAACATTCCGGCAACTACTTAAAAAGCTACCGCTTGCTCGTTATTGCTGTTATTTTGTGACAATAAAAATCTTTATTAAAAAGAGAGAGAGAAAGAGAGAGAGAGAGAGGAATTCAAATTACCTGAAATTAGAATTTATTTAATCTCGAATTTACATCTTTTTTTTTTTTTTTTTTTTTGATAAGCTGAAAAAAAGGTGAAAGAAAATAACGTTTAATAACCCGTAGCGGATTATTGTATTATTACATTCGGATTAAACTCTTCGCTGTTTACAATGACAATTTAAATACAAAACCTTCGACGTTAATCGACCCGCAGTTTCGTTTCGTAAACTGCGAAATCAATATAATCGACGTGTTTGCGCCTTCGAGTTAACGTCGTTCCAAATGTTCTCTGCTCTGTTGCGTGGCTCCTTCGTGCCCCGCCTTTTCGAAACACGTCGCCGATGACTCGAAGAAACTGAGAAACAGAGAGAGAGGAGAAACGATCTTGAACGATCGGCGCGAGAGATTTATTTAGCCGATCTTGCTCCACGCTCTGTTATTCTTATTTCCATCGAGAGCCCCGCGTGTGACAAATTGCGAATACGCGTGACGCGTTTGGATCGGTGCCACGTTAAAAGTACGTTCAATACGTCTTCTTATAAAACGCTCGGTCCCTCGTCGCGAGACACTCGCCGCGTTACGTCGAGGACGCATTTCGCACGCCCGTAGCGTTTTCCTTCCACTCGAGGAAATCCAGTTATCATTCTAACGACTCTGTTACGACGTTGCAATTACGAAACAGATCGAAGGACTTTCTAGAGCTTTTGCTTTTTTCGTTTAGAGTTGCGACAACAGTCTTCTTTCTTCTGGAAATTTTGCCACCGTTTTATTTTTTTTACAAGCCGTAAAACATAAACCGGAAAAGGCAGAATGAAAACAACCTTCGACTAGTTCAAAGATGGCCGCCTATTCTTTGTAGCCTAACAAAAAAAAAAAAAAAAAAAAATAAAAAAAGAATGAAAGAAGAGAAAAGGTTTTTACGACTGTTAGTTTATGGTTATTATCTATATACCAAGAAAAAAAAGAAAAGAACATTAATATCGTGTTCAATATGCCAACAGTTGCTCCGTGTGTTTATTTAGAAAGTACCTACCTTATTAGAAAGTGCATGTTGCAGCATGCATGTTTTAATAAAAAAAATGCAAGTTTCACTTGTTTCGTCTACGTGTAATCGGTTTTAATTACAGAAGGATTAGAGTGCGTTTAATTGAACGCTGAATGGTCTGGCTAATTCGATCGGGGAGTTATTTTCACTGCTTGGAATTGGCTCGAAGTAACAAACTCGGAGCTACGAATGTATATATATATATATATACCGTTTAGCCAAGATACTAGAAATATCATTGATCAAGTGTTTATTAAACATCAACTATGATTCAGCTTCAGTGACAGGAAATTTGCTCTTCCGTTCTCATTCTGGATTAACGTTAACGTTTCGACAGTGACTTTCGACACTCGACTTTCTTGAGTAAATTTCAGAATCAAATTTCGCTGGAATTAATTCAATACCGACTGGTGAGTATCTGCCGTATTCAACTGTACTTACTGCATCTTCACTATGTGTAATTTGGTTTAATCCTCGTTCTTTCGAATACCAATTTTATATACCAATTCACCATAAATAGTTGCCATAAATACTTTATGTATAACCTACTGTGTCGCGAAATCACACTTCTTCCCTTCTATCATGTTTTTTTATTTCCTATTGTCATTTTACAATATCGCCACGTAACTGTACGTTTTTATATATTCAGAATGCTCTCTCTGTTAAATTTAGATTATTATCATTTTTATTTGTTTTTTTTTTTTAATTTTTGATCGCCGTGTGTATTTTGATCTCGAAATTTCACACCATCACTGTCAAGAATTATTTCAAGAAAGTTGTTCTTGTAAAAGCAACTCTAGAAATAATGGCTTGGATCGATCCACGTTACTGTAACTGTCGGTGTGATTTTTCAGCGTTTCTACCGAAACTTGCCAAGTCTTTGGAGAAACATTATTCCCAAACTGACGATTATGATGTTATAATTGATAATTACAACTTGTAATTATAACGTTACAACTTATATAATTATAATGTTGTAATTGATAATCGACAGATTGTCAAGTCAAAAAGATAAAATTCTTTCAGTTCCGCTCGAAATGGCCCGATCAAAGGAAAGCTTCTAAAATTATCATTCGCGGTGCAGTTTGCGTCACTTGCTTTCCGGCCGTTCCTTACGAAAACGAGAAGCCGTTTTAACGCCAGCTTTAACACATTCCCGTGTCCCGCCCCCGACGCATCGCGGATGGTAGGCGCGAGCGCGCTCGTGCTTATAAATTATCAGCGGACCGGTATCGGCGCAACGAGCGTGTATTATCTCGGGGCAAACACTGGTCGGAGGCCTCTCCGGGGCCGCGTTTCCATCGACGCGGTCCGGTTTTATCAATCGTGCCGACGACCACGACGACATCAAATTATTCTGTTTATCGAACGAAAACGCTCTCTCAACAGGCGTGCTCGATACGTCGTTTATCTGCTCCGCCTCGTCGTATTTCTGCCTGCGGCTGTTATCCTCTTCCCTCTCTCTCTCTCCCCCCCTCTTTTTCCACCATCCTGCCGATTCGTCTTTCGCTGCTTCGCGCTTCTTTTTCTCCCTTTCTCGCGGCCCCTCTGGTTTCTCCGGGGCTGGTCGTCGTCCGGTTCTGGTACCGATTCTGCTCGGCGATTTTCGACGTTCTGGTCCGGGCGCGCTCTCGACAAAATGCACGACGAGTGACCAACGAGTGCCGGAGGGAACCGAACGGGCGAAAGAAGGGAGACACTCGGCGTGACAGGACGACACGAGCCGTCTTGCTGATACGTCCGAGCGATCACTGCCCCTGTCCCTCTCTCCCCTTCCCGGGGACAAATTATTAATCCCCGAGTCTTGACCCCTTTCGCCTCTTAATCCGGATAAAGAGAGATATCTCGCGCCTTCTCCGGGGACAAAAGGAGCGGTCCAAGTGGTCTCGACCGCGTCCCCCCCCCCTCCCCCCACCTTCTATCGTTTTCTTCTTTCTTCTTCCTTTTCGACCTTCCCTTTCACGATACTGGCCCCCCTGGTCTGTTCACGAGGCTCGACTTTCTCTCTGTCGCTCGGGTCTGGGTCCTCCTCTTGGACGCGAAGAGAAAAGAAGTTCCTTTCAGCCTCTCCTTCTTCCTTTCTTTTCTCTGCTCCTTCGCCGATCGTTCGCCGTCGACGGCGAGAGTAGTGCGTCGCGTTTTATCTGCCGCGACTTTTATTAGCTTTTTGGGCATCGCGGAGATCCGGAACACCAGGGAATTCTTGTTTCGTCGTTCGCAGGTTTTCTTTTTTCCTTTTTTTTTTTTTTTCGGTTTTCGTTCTCTCTTTCGGGCTTGGCTCTTTTTTTCCTTTTTTTAGTCCGCTGTTTGGCTCGTTTCTCTGCTCCCTCGGCGATACGCGAGTTCTGGCGAAACGAAAATCCGGGAAGACGCTTTTTAGACACAGTTCGGCGATCGTTCAGGGGGTTCGTGGGTCGAATCCTGAAAAACACTTGTAATTTTCGAGAATTTTTGCCTTGATTGAATAGCTGAAATCCAAACATGTGTTTATGTTTAATAAAAATAATGAATGATTGCTTTTATACTAATATACTAATATTTTCGTTTTATCAATATTATTAATAATCATTTATTGTTCTTACGAAACACAGCTGTGGATTTCAGCTGTATACATACAGTAGTATCGCATAGACAAATTTTAGACATGTAAAATAACATTCTCGATAATTCATCTGCCGTCAAAGACGTTACAATCGCGTTATTTCTGCAACGTTTTGCCTCTTTTACGAATCGCGAGCTTCTCGCCTAGAAACGCATTGCCGTTCAATCATGCCGAATATCGTTCAATTATTACAAACGAATCGAATCATCGCGGCTGAACTAATCGCAAGAAAGCTAGATCGCCTCACTCTCTCTCTCTCTCTCTCTTTCTCTTTCTGCTTCTCTCTCATCATCCAAATGAAACAACCCTCCAAACAATCAGAGCGACCAAACAAACTTCCCTTGTATCGATCGTCGAATCCATCAAATCTCCCGCAAACGCGGAACGCCAAATAAACCGAAACTATCCCGGCGCAAAAAAAGAGAGGAAAGCGTTGCGGCAAGAAGGTAAATAGAAGAAGACGAAACGGCGAAATCAGGAAGAGAAAGAAAGACGCGGAAACGCCAAACTGTAACAGAACGAAAAATATATATGTGTGTACAGGATGGGTCGCCACATATTGCCATCTAGATTACGTCATTATTATTAGGCGTAGCGAGAAATGTTTCAGATGAAGTTGAATGGTTTCGAGAGGGGCACATTTTGACGATGCTAGTTTTCTTGCAGGTGGGTGGACGTGTAGAGGACGTATGAAGGTCATTAACGTTCTTTAAAATGGAATCATATATTTTTTATTGCATCAGTTGATGCACCTTGATATTCTTTATGGGAAAAGTATTGACCTATTTATGTTAAAAAGTCATTAGTTTAGGAGGTACTTTAATTTTAATTTTGTAAAATTATCTTAAATATTTTGTATTATTATAAATTGTGAAAGTTAAATATTTTGTATAATTATAAATTATGAAAGCTAAATATTTTGTATTACTATAAATTATGAAAGTTAAATATTTTGTATTATTATAAATTGTGAAAATTAAATATTTTGTATTATTATAAATTGTGAAAATTAAATATTTTGTATTACTATAAATTATGAAAATTAAATATTTTGTATTACTATAAATTATGAAAGTTAAATATTTTGTATTATTATAAATTATGAAAGCTAAATATTTTGTATTATTATAAATTATGAAAGTTAAATATTTTGTATTACTATAAATTATGAAAGTTAAATATTTTGTATTGTTATAAATTGTGAAAATTAAATATTTTGTATTACTATAAATTATGAAAATTAAATATTTTGTATTATTATAAATTATGAAAATTAAATACTTTGTACTATTATATTATAAGTTATAAATTATAAATATTATATATATTAATATTGTGTTAATAATAAATTATATATATTATATATTATAAATTTTATAATATTATTGTATTATAAATTATGAAAGACATGGAAGAATAGTATTCTTATACGTATACTGTCTTTGTCTTTCACGTATAGATTTTACAAAATTAAAATTAAAATATCTCCTAAACTAATGATTTTTTTAACACAAATAGGTTAATACTTTTTTTGCTAAGAATATCAAGGTGCATCAATTGATGCAACAAAAAATATATGATTCCACTTAAAAAAACGTTAATGACCTCTACACGTACACCTACGAGAAAATTAATATCATCACACCTCTCGAAACCATTCAACATCATCTGAAACAGTTTTGGCTACGCGTAATAATAATGACGTAAATTTAGATGGCAATATGATCCACCCTGTATATAAAGAGGCAGAATGGAGAGTGAGAGAGAAGGAAAAAGATAGAAAGAGTGGACATCCCGTCTCTTAATTAAGCCCTCTTTTCTTTCTGTTTCCTTCAAGTTCGGCGGCGTCGTCTCGCGTCGCGTCGCGTTTATCCGGTACAAACTCACGGCCCGCTACCGTTCGCCTGAATCTAATCGTCAAGATACATCGGGCAAGTTACGTGTAGTAGCTTGTTCACGGATTGTTTCGTTCGCCTGGCTCTCTCGGTCTCTCTCTCTCCCCCTGTGAGAGAGCGGCCCGAGAATCGTAGAGAAAGACGGATAGCCTTGCGCTCCCGCGACGTGAAGCGAAACGGAGAGAAGAAGCAGCGTTGTTTGGATGAGAAACAACCCCAAGAGAGAAAGAGAGAGAAAGAGAGAGGCGAAGTTGCAAGGAATAGGGGGAAGAAGCACGATCCGCTGATTAGAGGGGAGCATCAAGCGATTAGAACTCAACCCGACAGAGCTCAGATAGAAAAATCCGGTATTTAATTAAGCTCGTTCGTTCGTTTCTGTGTCACGCTTGTTCTTACTTGTGTCTTCAATGTGTGTGTGTGTGTGTGTGTCCGGCTTTATACACGTGTGTGCAAGCTACACGTACAGAGTGTTTTAGAATTGAAGCAACTACTACGACGTGGCTATTGTATCGTACTCTATCGGTGTAAACTCCTTTTTTTTCCTCTCACGACAAGTATAATTTAAATATTGCACCAGCATTTTTACACTCCACTCGTTCAGCAGCGCATTTAAACATAAACGCGCGCCTTGAACGAATAATAAACTTTAAATAGATATTAAATTGTCAGCGAATTTATACTTTTATTAATCACTTTATAATTTTCTTACCTCATTACCATAGATTTATTACTTTCCCGACTGTGTATCTAGTCTAACGTTATGTCAGGTCCAAGAACTGATTTACTAACACAAGCTTAACCCAAACTATTCTACAATTATTATTATTATTTTTTTTTTCTTCGTTTTTCTCGACAATTTAAAAATTAATCAAGTGTGGCTCAACGCAAGTGTTCCTCTGATAAAAACTAAAACGTCGAGTCACGCTCGACAAAGGGGTGCACAGGGTTAAAACAGTAAATCGCCAGCAATTAAGTCAAACACGGACGTGCATATGTTCGAAGGAAATTTCAAAACACACCCTGTACCTACACATGTATTTCAGACGATTTCGCGTTGCACGGCGGCGTCGAGTCGCGCTCCTTAATGCAGCTCGTGTTAATTGCTGAAACGCCAACCGATCGTTAATCGTCTCGTCTCGCATCCCCAGCGGAGCCGGGACAGATAATTGAGCGTTTTGAGGAACGAGCCGATCCGAAGATCCGGATCGCGGCGAGAGAGACGACCTATCTGCCGCGAAGCTCGTGCATCGAAACGACTGTTTCATTTAAACGAACCTCTCCTTTCTTCTTCTTCTTCTTCTTGTTCCCTTCTTTTTTCTTTCTTCTTTTTTTGAAACATGTCATTTTTAAACACCAAGAAGCGAGCCGCGAACAAGCTGGCCGATAACGACAACGCGACGAGCAATTTCGATCTTCGATCTCTGCCTCTTGCTTCCTTCCTTCCTTCCTTCCTTCCTTCCTTCCTTCCTTCCTCCCTCCCTCTCTCTCGCTCTCGTTCTATTACAAGAGCGTTCTCGAAACGAGGAGAGGCCCGATGGACGCGCGATTAAGCTCGTAAACGTCGCGGAATTAATCGGTTGGGCGTCAATTTTCGAACCACCTTGAGTTCCTCGCCCCTCTCCTCCCCCACCTCCTCTCGTTTTTTTTCTTTCTCTCTCTCTCTCTCTCTCTCTCTCTCTCTCCTTTTCCACAAAAGGAAAACTCGTTTCGCCGTTCGTTCGATCGTGCCAGCTTCGAACGAGATAAGATTCGACGCGTTTCGGTGATTAACTGCGCGGAGCTCGTCGTGTTAATACACGACCGTACGAGGATCATTACACGCTGAGAGAGGTCCGAGCGACACACACACACACACACACACACACACACACACACACACACACACACACACACCCAGTCAGACTGCTAGAATCTGGCACGATACGCGCGCGTGTGTTGGCAGAAGTGTATGAACGGCACTCCTCCGCACTTGACACGCAGAACGACGTCATTATATTAGCCGATTCCGCGGTAACTCGCGCCGCGCGCGAGCTTCAAAGAGCTGGTATATGGGATCGCGTGGACCAGTGATCACGAACGAACCGTCGGATTCATAAATCGACGTAAATCCGATCTCTGGCTTCTTCCGCGCCGGTTAACTATCAACCGCGTGTTGAACTTTGAACGCTCTGGTCCCCTCTTTTCCTTCGTTTTCCATTCTCCTCTTCTGTTTTCTTCCATCTTCGAGTTTCGTTTCATTTTCCATTTTTTCGACCTCTGCGAGTTTGCCTCTCTTTCTTACTTTCCGCTAACCTTCGATTTTTGCTTTTAACCCCTTGCGCTGGAATGACGTGCCACGCGCGTTTCTCTTTTCTTGCCCCAAATTGCAACGTTTTCTCAAACGCAATACCTCTTCCTGATGCAAATTCAATTATTCTGTATCCGCGGATTTATTATTATACCCCAGAAATAAATTTTAATTGCGTTTAAAGGCTAGGACCTTTCTGCTATTTAAGACAGAAGAAAAAGACAAAAAATTTTTTTGAAAATTTCAAACTGTCCTGACCCCTTAAGTATATTGAAATATATAATCCAGGCGAAACAAACAATAAATTTATTACTCCTCAGTAATTTCTATCCAGTGATAACGTACCGACGAATTATTGTATACGGCTTGGTCACTCGTTACGGTCCGCAATCAATTGCCAGCGCAACGTGGTTAACCTTCTGTTTTTTTCTTGCCAATGTTACCTTTGATTCCGCTTTGCTATCGTCTTCATCCTCGAGTTTTAAGTGTTAAATTTGGAATTTCTCTCACATGTGTTATTTATAATTGTTATGCTTCCGTCCTCCTTCTCCTCGTAGTCGCAAACGATTAAATTAACATTTAATTGCATTTAAAAGTTTCCACAAAGAGCAAGAAAATTTTGAAAAGACGAATGGTAATGATAAAATTTACATGGGAGTACAAAAGTACTTTACACTTTGTTGAGATTTAACGACTGTTTGAGATTTCATAATACAGGGAATACTGGTTTTAATATCGTGTAATTTAATATCATTTGGGAAATGCTTCGTCAACTGGTTTCTTTGCTGTCGAGAGGTACAAGATTTTCATACCAGCGAGTAATCATGTTGGACACGCGTTTCTACGCGCCTGTACGAAGCTTCGCGGTTATCGTCGTACCTCTGTTGCTCGTTCTTTTTTTTTTTTTTCAGGAAAAATTCTCCCGATACACGTACCGATTAGTCGTTCTGCGTAATGACAGAACGAACTGCATCGAACGAGTAATCAATTTTGACGAGATTTATAAACGTGACACACAGTATGCCTGACGGGAGGAGGAACTGTCAGAAGTTTATCTGCAATCAATTAATATGTTACATGTTTTATATCTTTCTGACTTCGACTTGATTATCGAATATTTCAATCTCTTATTACTGACAAAAGAAAGTTACAAAAGTAAGAAACAACCATCAGAGTTAACAAAAGCAAGCAGAGAGAGAGAACGAGAGAAAGAGAGAGAGAGAGAGTTTTCTTTGGCTCAAAATTAAGAAAATCATTTCGTACTTTCCTCGAGTTTAACAAACTTCCTAACCGCAAAAGTACTCCATAAATCAGCCTGATTTGAAATAATCCGAATGCGTCGAGGTGAAACGTCGAAGTTTCCTCGCCAAGCTCGCCAAATTAAGATTAAAATAATCCGCCTGTTATTCTAACCTTCCCGGCTGTTCAATCACCTTCATCCAAGATTCAATTACACGGTCCCGAAAGTAACGCGACTCGTCCTACGATTCTGCACGTTCAATTACGTACACATGTATCCTGCGAGCGAACGTCCACGAGACTTGTCCAGAAATTACAATTATCTCACGATTTATCCCCTCTGCCCCTATTCCCCTAGTATTTGCAATCCGACCACTTTCCCGCACTTTCTTCGATCCCGTGAATCCGACCGGAGTGAAGCTGGCATCGGGATCGAGAGCAATCGAAGCGACGCCGGAGCGTGTTGCGAGCCAGCTTCCCCGAGAGACGATTTCAATATCGGCGCTAATAGCGGCCAGATACGATAATCTCGGCCCAGTGGCCGTACTTAACGCTGACTTAACGCTAATCCCGGTCCCATGCCGATCCCGCAAACCTACGTATACCCGTGGCGTTATGTATATACGGGCGTGTATCACGTCGAATAAGTGGATACCAGACGCGCAACAAACACGAGCGAGATTGTTGGCATAAAGGGAGAAACACACACGCATACAAAGAGAGAGAGAGAGAGAGAGAGAGAGAGAGAGAGAAGATAGGCGTTCGCGCGTGTGCATCGCACGCAAACAGGAGAGGAAGAGAGAGAGAGAGAGAGAGAAAAGGAACATGGAACGTCGAGTGCGCGTCGAGAGGATAGAACGAGAGAGAAAGAGAGAGAGAGAGGGAGAGAGGGAGAGAGGAGGAGGATGTGGGATTGCGTCGAATGTCGGCGCGGCGAACGAGCCATTTGGCCATTTCGAGTTTAGTGACTGTTGCCAGCACTGGTGGCGGTTGTACATCGTTGCAGCCAGCAGCTTGCGCCTCGAGAGTGGTAGCAGTCGCCGCGGTAGCACCGCCAGCAGCAGCAACAATACACCATGCCCGTGTTGCTGGCGCGCAATCCGCCGTCCGAGACGATCAGCCAGACTCGGTTCCGAGCCGGTCAGCCAACTTTCCGCCGGTTGCTAATAAACGCCAGCTTCGCGGCTTCGGCTACTATGAACCTTCTCTCTCTCTCTCTCTTACCGTAAACGTTTCCAGGGACGTACGTATCGAGCGTCGTTTCGATTCCCGAGGATCTTGAAATTTCGGGATGGCTGTGTACACGCAGGCCACGCGAAAGGGGGAGGAACGACGCAGTCAATCCGGGGGGATATTAAGGGGGCATTAAACGGGATCTTGGCAAGCTCGTAGCACCGAGATTCAGCCGTGTATGTTTGTGGCTAGTCCCGAGGATTCTTGTTCCGCGGAATTCGTCGAGGATATTAGATAAGCTTTTAAATCGCGTCTTACGCTTGGTCGATGGGCGGTTTGTACGGTCTGTTTAGCGGTTGTTCGATGATTGGGGCAGGAGAGGATAGTTTCGCTCGATAACTGGTTTGAATGTTCCGTTTAGTGCAGGTATATCGAATCGTATGTTATATGGCGAATAATATTGGAAAACTTTGTCGGACGATTACTCGTTCTTTATGAGTCACATTCATGTTTGCCAAACGGCTGATTAGATTGCTTAGTCAAGACTGGCGTCTCTTTGGTTAAATCGAAGATGGCCGCCCACGGATCCGAGTGCTACTTATTTAGTATTCGGTAATAGACGTGAAGCCGCGACTTGCGTGAAACCCAACAACCTTTTCGAGACTTATTCTCGTAACGAATCGATCTGTCGACAAACGGATCAACCCCCTTGCGCTGACAACTGATTCGCCGACCATAACGAGTGACCGAGCCATATACAATCGTTCGTCGCTTTCTTTCTCTTTTGGGCTCGTCGGTATGAAATCATTAAGGAGTAATAAACTCGTCTGGGTTACATTTAAATATACTTAAAACTGAGAAAATGTTGCAATTTTGGGACAAAAAAATTCTCGACGCGCGTCGTTCCAGCGCAAGAGGGTTAAAAAGCCTCGAAGTCTCTCCCGGTACCTAAAAAGCAAAACGTGAAACAGCTTAGAAGCTCGCTGACGAGTGAGTTTCCTTTCTGTTGGTGGAAGTCGGACGAATTAATAGTCCGTCACGCATCGCACGAAACAAATGACGCCTGGGCTGTGTATTACACATTACGTAAAACGCTATACGGTTTCCGGGGACACTTATGTTTGCAGTTTGTTACATCCATTCCTAATGTGATGTAACGATGATACGCGGAACGGGGCGTAAAACACGGCTGGTGTCGTTTCGAGAGCGTTCCTATTCCGCTAGTTGGTCCCGCCAGATATATACCGTATCTCGTCTCTCTCTCTCTCTCTTTCTCTCTCTGCCCGTAGCTCGAAAAGTCGCGTGCACATACATCTGAACCACGACAAACGATCGGTCGACGTCCGTGTGTGTCGCGGCCGTGTCGTTACAATTCGCGCGGCACCACCGCTGGATTTATCGTACGTAGAAGCGCGGAACGACTTTCGCCTGGGCTCTCGGTGTGATCTCGCCTCGCGTTCGTTCCGTTCAGGGGCCGTGCGGCGGACAAACGACGAGCAAAAAAATTCGAGTCCGAGGGTCTCGACCTCGTGTTACACAGCCCGGCCTCCGCCGCGGCACGGAACCAGGATTAACGCGTGAAATTGATATCGCATAGTGGCGTGGAAGTGTACGGCGAAGAGAGGCAGAGACGGGTAGCGAAGGACTGGCGAGAGAGAATGGTGAAGGGAGAAGAGAGGAGACTCGATGGAAACCGGAGCAGCGGGCTGTGGAAGTTGGGCTAATTTTTTCTTGGGCTGATCGAAGGGGACGAGCAAACCTTTCTCCCCCCCTTGCCCCGGCGTGTCGATGATTTAGGACCACTCCTCTCCTGTCCTCTGAAAAGAAGGAGCCCGGGAGGGAAACCGGCAGTGGCTCTCTCTCTCTCTCTCTCCCCCCCCTTTGCCCGTGTTATTTACGACCGACTCTCGACAGACGTTTCCAGGACCAGTCTTTCACGTCGGAGGTCGGAAAGCCAGCGACAGACGAGACCCGGCGGGCGAGTAGGGCATGAGAGGAGGGGACTTTCACGGTCCTCGAGGACCTTGGCGCTTTTTCTCTCTTCTCCACCCTTCTCGGCCCGTTACGAAACGCAAACACTTTCCTCCGCCGTGGCCGACTAATTTTAGTTTCATGATCGTTTTCGACCGGGCGGCCCGAGCGGCCCGAGCGGCGCGCCCGTTCCGCTCCGGCCGCTCGTAAATCTTCCCCCGTTGAGCGTGACCGTTAAACGGGCACCGCCGGCGTAATCTGTGGAAAGATGTAATTTGTCGCGGGGAGCGGAAAGAAAAAGAAAAAAGAAAAAAAGAAAAGTCGCGGGCGGGGGGGGGAGGAGAGGGGAGGGGACGATGCTCCGTTGAACGCGCTGCCCGAGGAAATTCCGGGGAAAATAGAAATTTTGTAAAGGTATCCGAGGCGTGTTGCCGGGCGGGACGAAGTAGCTTCGGAATTTCGCGTTACGGTGGATCGGCGTAAATATTAATCTTCTCTCTTGATTTTTGCCGCCTTTCGAAACTCTCAGACGAAAAGGTACACGCGTACGCGTTTGTTTCACCATGCGAAATTAATTTCGTAGCTTTCGTAGTTTCTTTTCTTTTTTCTTTTTCTTTTCTTCTTTCTGTTTGCTTATCGACAAGAAGAGAGAATCTCTGGCAGAGAAAGATCTTGCGAGATTGGAGGAAGAAACGGGCCGATCGCTACGGCCCTGGCTATAAGCCATTACCGCGAGGCACAGACACTCGCTCCTTCTTCTTCTCTCGCCGTCCTCGTCTTGGTTGCACGTCGCGGGCCGCAGTCTCTCTCGCCTCTCGGTCTCTCCTTCTCTCATCAGGCAGGGTGGCAGATAACATTGCTGCATGACACCACCGCTCTTGGTAGGAACTACTCAAGCACCGAGAAGCGGTAGATACCTACGGGCTACACAGCGAAGCTTCTCTCGTCTCGTCTCGCACGGTTCACCGCCGCCAATGCAACCTCTCTCCGTCTGTTCTCCGCGTGTGTGCGTCGCTGCCATCGACGTGCACGCAAACACCTTAGTCGGTGGTCGTGTTCGTGTCGTCGCACAGTCCTCACGTACGGGAGGTACACACACACACACACACACACACACACACACACACACACACACACACACACACACACACACACACACACACACACACACACACACACACACACACACACACACAGGGACAGTTGAAACAGCTCCGGAACGGGGAACGTCCATAACCGTGCGGCGTGGAGCAGCGTACGGCGGCGGTGCAGTGCATTAGGACTGGGTTACGACAGTAAATTTTCACTACCGTGCGGAGTTCTAATGGCCGGGAATGCAGCTGGTTTCAGTGGCCTCCAGTTGCCGTCTTCGTCTTCCATCGTCCTCCCTGCCTCACTGATTTCCTCCTCTTGCACGGCGTCTCGCGCTCGGCAAGCAGACGCGGCCCGTCTCTCCGCTCTGTGTACGTACTCACCGCATTGGTTTCCACGGCGAAACGCGGAAACGAGAGGAAACGAGATCCGCCAGCACGTACAGAAAGACAGAGAGGAAACGGAAGAGGGAAAGAGACGAAGGACGAAAGCAGAAAGGGACGGGGAGAGGGGGGGGTGGTGGTGGCGAGGAGTAAGTTGTTCGCGGTTCCTCCCTGCAGGAAATGTTCGACTCCCCGGCAAGATCCCTTTAATATCGTCGAAACAGCTCGCGACGTGTGTGCACCCGGAGGTTCGATGCAGCCAACGGAGCAAAGGGGTGAGCGTGTACAGAACGCGTATGCGCGTTCGTGCGTGCACCGAGCGAAAAGGGAAGAGCAATCAGACTGTCCTCCCATCTTCCGCTCGTCTATCCTTCGTGCGTATATGTGTGTACACGCGTCTCTCCGGCATCCTGTTTCGTTCTTTTTCTCTCTCTCTCTCTCCCTCCTTTCAACCCCCTTTTTCGTTCGTTACTTCGCGGTTTCGCTAAATCAAGTTTCAGCGCGACAACAAGTAGCATGTATCTCTGCCGTCTACTACTCTCGCGATCGGTTTGCCCAGCTTCCCCCCCCCCCCACGGGAAGCCAGAAAATTCTCCCTCGAAATCGCGATTCGGAAACGTTAATAGAGTGTTCCGCTTTCGGCGTTTCGAGGAACCCGTTTTTCTTTTTTTTCTTTTTTTGCAATTTTTCTGCGTTCTTTCGGAACGTTGCAAACGCGTGTTCAAAGTATATCTCTGATCGAAAAAGATCGACGACCGGATATATACGTACTGGTTGTATACTTTATATGTGTTTTTAATTTTGTAGAAGCATCGGGTCCCTACACTTTTAATTCGCGAGCGATCGTTTGAAAAAAATTATTCCGAAGAAAACGATACAAAATCATCGTACTTTCGCGACGATGCGTTTTTTAAATTTAAAAAAAAGAAAGTTAACAGAACAGAGAAAACGGAATAATTGCAAAGTTGATAACAACAAACTACGCTACTTGTTCAAATGCCTACAGAAATGTCGATAAATATTCATTTGTAAATAACGTCGATAAAATCGCGACTAGATTTCCTCTCTCTCTCTCTCTCTCTCTCTCTCTCTCCCCCCCTTCCCCTCGCCGTAAAAAGCAAGAGAGGATTTGATATAAAAATAGGCAATCTAATAAAGCATCCCCCTTGAAGGAGGCACGATAGATTAGCTTAATGCCGCTGGTTAACAGTTGATACTTGGCGTGCGTGCGCGTTTGACTGGCGACCTTGTTTGCTAATCGAATCTGCGCGGCGTGGCGGCGGTGTATCGCGAAACCCGTTTAGCGGTAAATTAACGAAGAGCGCGTTTTCGGTGTCGGCGTCGCATCGGTGGAAAGTCGTTAAACGGCATTAACCGGCAACGAGACACCGGCACGCGGGGACATAATGAAATACTTGAGGAAAAGTTTGCCACGCTCGGCACGGTACGCGTCGCGCGCCTATCTGTCTATCTTTCGCAAAGCGACGTTTAACGCAACGTTGCGACGGTTGGTAACGATCTTTTTTTGTCCGCGTAACGCGACAAAGGTACACACACACACACACACAAAAGTAGCATGCGCGCGCTATTCGCGTCCAATTCAACACGATGGCGCGAGGGAAAAACTGACGATTATCCGGTGCTCCGGTTAGCGCGAAAACATCATCCGGCTGGAGTTATATCACTGCGCGCTTTCGATATCTCTGGTGAGGGGATCGATAGCAACGATACCTACGAGACAGTCGATAGCCCGAGAGCCGCTCGTTAAGCAATTTCTTGCCAGGAAATTGAAATGCAGTCCTCGAAGCGAAGTTTGCCCGAGCGCGGAAAACGATTTTCCCAAAGGCGATCATTATCGACGCGATATTCCCACTTTATCGACGACCCGCAGGTATATCCTTGCCGACGTCTTTCAACGTGGGCCACTCTCACGGCCGTAAGTTTTCAGAACACGCGAGCAACGAGCGACAGAAAGAGAGAGAGAGAGAGAGAGAGAGAGAGAGAGAGAGAGAGAGAGAGAGAGAAAGAAAGAAATGAAGGAATAATTACGGGTTAATGTGCATGGTCGTCGACGGTGATTAATGACTTCATAAACCGCGCGCGCGTCGCACGATGTTGGGTTATACGCGCATGGTGTTTCCCGTAATTGCCGTCCCCAACGTCGACACCGGGTCACCGTGCGAACGATTAGAGAAGATGTAATCGTCTCGAACGTCGCCAAGGAGAAATCTGAAATCCGCGAAATCGGGGTCGATAGTTGCGCGAGCGTGTCTTACGTTGCCTGCATCACCCTCGTGACACGACCCAAATTCGCCGAGGGTCGCTGCTACTCCTACTCCTACTCCGCCGACGTCGTCTGCAACGTTTGCTCGCTCATCCGCTGTCCTCGATAAGTTTTGACAGCATTCCCCTAATCGGCTCGTACCACTATGACGCGGACCGGTGTACTGTACGTTATGGACATGAATATATATATATATATATATGTGTATATGTATATATTATATAAATATATGTATGTATGTAGGACGGTAACTCCCCTTGTTAAAAAGTGGCCGGAGAACAATGGCGAGGCATCTTGCCTCCCCCGTTATGCCAGCGCACGACTTCTAACGTATCACAGACGCACTCGATTTCAGCGCAGAAGAGGCCGATTGTGCGCAGGGATAGGCAAGGGAAACGGAAGGGGGAGAGGGGAGGGCGAATGCGAAAGCCTGCTGGTTCGGCGGTATATTGACGTACGATCCGATATACGCGACACGACCGGACTTTGTTATGCCGTAATAGCGCACCCCTAGGGAGGACAGAAGTCTGGAAGGACTCTCCGTTTGTCCATCCGCCCCTGGCGAGCGAAAAAAGCTCAGCGAAGAGAGCCTGACGAGTGGAGCCTCTGCGCTCGCTCTCAATCGCTTTCTCTACCCCCCCCCCCTCCCTCCTGCGCCCCACTCTCTCTCTCTATCTATCTATCTATATATTCGTCTCTATCTCCCTTGAACTCTGTTTTTCTCTCCCTCGAGGTACCGAGGGACAGGATAAGAGAGTGCGAGAGCGAGCGAGCAAGGCAGGCGTGGGTGGCCAATAGTTTTACCCCCTACTCGACCGCCGTAGAGCGGCCTACCACCACCTTTTCACAGTGCTTCGACCAACTCCGCGCGGACTCGACGAGCGTACGTCAGTCGGCGCGTAGCCTACGGTACGAATCGCGCGGGCCTTCGTGCACCGCGCTCATTGGCCGAGGTCGCCGTCTCATTGGCTGTTTTTAAAAGCCGCCAAGCGGCACACGGAAAGAGGGGTTCTTTGCTTAAGAACAAGCAGCAACTATTGGATAAGTTGGCATCAGGAGCGACGGGATTGGCGGACGGGAGTCCGCGCGGACTTGCAAGCAGGAGATGCAAGGGGGACTTATACTCGGGCCACCCCGATGGTAAGGTCGTCGGGGTGGAAAACGCTCAAATGGGGTGGTTTAACGCGAACCTCGGTGCCAGAAGGACCCGCCACCGTGAGGGCTCTACCAGCCCCTCTCCAGACCCGCGGGGGGTAAGGGGGAGGGGGAGGAGGCGCTCCGGCTCGTCGAAACAACGTAACGACCAGCGAAATTAGGTAATTCGGCCTCGTAATAATGCGCCGCCACCGTTCCACCTCCCTTCGTCTCACCCTTCTATCGCTCCCACCAACTGTGTTATCCCCCACCTCCCACCCATCTCCTCCTCCTCCTCCACCTCCTGGTTCGCTTCTCTTTCTCCACCTCGTCAGCCTCCACCTCCACCTCCTCCTCCTCCTCCTCCTCCTCCGTCGCGTAGTCGGTAATGAATCGGGTACGATGGAAATTAGGGGCTCACTGGACGCCACCCGTTCCCTTCTCTCATCTTCGCCCAACACCGTGTTGCCTTCTTCTATACGGTGCTTACCGGTTCGCGATGTTTGTTAAACGTATCGTCCGTGGTAATTCCAACCGTGAAATCACGGTGGCAGAAAGAATTTGTATTTAGACTGGTAACCGATCGATCCTGCGTTTTTCGTTCCGTGTGCGTGGTATACGTACGTACGGTATGGCATCTCGACGCGTACGGTATCGAATCGGTTCCGGTAACGCCGGTTATCCCCGCTAACGCTAACTGTCCTAATCATGGACCATTCAACATACAAAATAACCGTCCCACTTACGGTGGCGATCGGTGATTCAATGGATTCGCCCGATTACTCCAAAAACTGACTGTTATCGAAGCTCGGAAATCCGACCGCCGTGTTCCTCGTCCGAAACGTTTGACAAACGTTTTGTCCAGGGTTTTTCATCCTTTCGTCCTTGCGTTCTTTCTTTCCTTTGCTTTTCTTCGGGCAGCGGTTGTTGTTTGCGAGAAACAGCGGCGGTAAGGATGCAGCGTTAACCGAAATCGGATACTTCGGTTTCGCCGTGTCGTGCATCTGGTCAGCGATGGTTACTCTCTTGAGTGTTTCTCGGAGAGAGAGACCGGGAGTCCATGTCCTTCGCAGTTTGGGATACTCCCCTGAAAATGTGTAATGAACCGAGGACAATAGACTTTCAAGCCCGGGGGTTAACCGGCCGCGACCGAATCCCGCAACGTTCTTCTTTTTTTTTTTTCTTCCTTTTTTTTTCTTTCTTCGTACGCGTTTCTTTCTCTCACGGCACTTGCGTGTCTTGTTTCTTTCACGCGTCTTTCATTCCCCTCCACCTGTGTGTCCCCCCTTTTTTCTCTTGTGCTTTTCAGTTGTACCGAAGAAAAAAAAAAAAAGAAAAGAAACAACAACTACCGTGCTTGTAAGTTTTTACGCGCTTTTTTTATGCTCCATGTCGTCAAAGCCTCCTCCAAACGCTTCTTGTTCGTTCCTTTTTTTCCCCTCTCCCTCCTCTGTTTTTCTTTTTATTTTTACCCCCCCCCGTCCCCCTCCTCGTTGTTGGTGCGCACACGTTGTATACGTACAGTGCGCGCGGCTCCTCGAAGGATCGAATTACGTGAATGGAAGTAAACCGCAACGCGCGACGTCGCTCATAAAGGAACATCCGCAGATAACGTCGAATTACCGGTTCCATGAAAAGAGGCAGTATCTCGGGGAAAAGGCCGCGTCACGGCCGCTCCTGCTCTCTCCCCCCCCCCGGGCATTATTTACACGCTAAGGCGGCTGATCCTGTTTGCACGCAAAATTCAATTCAGTTCTTTACGCCGCTGGCTTTATCGTTAACGCGACCGGGAATATCACGGTGGTGGCGTTCACGCTGCCAGCGTGTAAATATTAGAAGCCCCGAAGACCTTGGCGTAGCCGAGGGACGAGGCGATTCAACGGGAACAACAACAACAACAACAACAACAACGTCGACGGAAGGGTGCTGTTGTTCGCCGGTCGTCGGGACAACAGCCCAGGCCGACGATAGCGGTCGGAAAGTCTTGGAAAACTGTAAAAGCAGAAAACGGGACGTTTCTTTTCACGCGTACGCTACGGCGACGATAAAGGAACATTGTGCACGCGCCTTTAGAACGGTGCTCGTGCATCTTACCCTCGTTCCTTTCTCGAGATAGTTCTGCGACACCCTTCTCGACGGTGTTTCGAGGAACTTTAAATTTGCTACATTAATACGCAACACGTCGTCGACGACGTTTTTTTCAATGGCCATCGAAGGAAACGCGTAAATGGAAATTCGTTCGTTCGACGCGTTCAACCTCGTCGCTCGAGAGCGGACGGAACGTGATTTCCGAATTGTTTCGTGCGCCATGATTCATCCGCGCGATTTGTCCGTAAGGTCGCGCAACGAAATATTTCCCTTAAATTAAATTAGCTTAACAAATGCGCCCCTTCCTGAAGATCAGATCTTACCATTACGCGATCGCTGCGAAAGTGGCTCGTTAATATTCATTTCCGTCCAAGGAACAGAGGGAATAGCCAGCGGCGCGCGAAGGTGGACGAGTGGCTGGCGGGGCGGCTGGTGAAAAAGAAATCGAGGAAAAAGAGGGAGAGGAAAGAAAGGAAACAGTGCAGTGAGGAAGAGATGGAAGGAGGCAGGTGAAAAAAAGGAAGAAACGGGGGGACGAACGAGGACGAACACGTCGATAATTATCGAGGGAGGAGAGGGGCGAGGGAAGCGCGATTTATTAAAAACACGATATTCCTCGGACAAACGGAAAAGCTACACGCACGATTGAGCGCCACTGGGAAACCCTTCGCGAAAGATTAATTGTTCACCCTTTCCTTATCCTCTCTTTTTCTCTTCATTTCCACGCCCACCCTCCGGTCTGTTCCGGCGTGCTCAACGAAAACTCTCGTCGCCGGCTTCCACAGGCGTAGAATATCGCGGCGCGGTGGCCAAGCCGCCCCTTGACTCCCCTTTTTGAGAGCGTGTCCAAACTTTTTCACCGTGTGTTCGTCTGTGAAGCTGTGCTTTGCCGTGCGGCGGCGGCGGCGTTCTCTGCGCCGGTGGGTGACTCTGGGGCAGTGGCTGTGGCGCGCGGCGCGGCGTGGCGGCACGGACCAGCCGAAAAAAGTTTATCGCAAAATGGCTGCCGGTATTTACGCGATTCGGGGGCGGAGGCTTTTTCCAACCCTCCTACGGCAAGCTGTATCCCGCCGCCGCCACCACCGCTGCCTCCGACTCGATGCTCGGTGCAACGGCGCGGAGCCAGAACGACCCAACTGCCGAGAAAGCTTTTGCATAATAAAACAGCCTGTACTTCCTCCACCCTGCTTCAACCTACCCCTCCAAACTCTCACTTGCCCCTGCGCCTGTTCCACCCCCGTCGCCGCAGCCATAGCTTCCTGCTTCTCTCTTCTACCTCGCTTCCACCTCGCTTCTCTTTTTTCTCCCACTTTCATCTCGTCCTCCTCCTCCTCCTCCTCCTCCTCCACCCGCTCCGTTCTCCTCTTTTCTCGCTTCTTTCCCTGTCTTTGTCGGTTTTCTGGCCGTACTCTTTAACCATCCACCGCCGCGTCCTCCTCTTTTCATCCGGCTTTTTCCTCTCTTTTTCCACCGAGCCGACGTCGAACCGTGGAGGAGGAGGGGAGGAGGGGGGAGGAGGTGAGCAGAGAAAGAGTATTGGGTACGGTGTACACCTGTGTGCACGGGTGACGGGATCGTAAAAAAGAAGGGTGGAAATGTCGATTCGCGGCGTCGAGAGAAAGTCGAAAAAACGTGGCCATCTTGGTGCCACCGAGCGCCGAGGCTGCTTTTGTACAAAGGGCTTTGTCCTATTTACGGTCGATTTGTGCTGCTTGTTTTGTTGCAGAGCTAGATAACAGGACAACGGGGTCACCTCGATTACAGTTAATGCGAGATGCACGTAAGTATAAGTATTAGACAGGTTCCTATCGATGGACAAACGTGAGCTAAAAGCTAAAAATCACCATATATACTTTTCTTATAGTCGCAAAAAAATTAAAATATCATTTTCAGTGTCATTTTACCGCTAGGTTTATTTCAAGTTTCATGACATATTAATCGTGAATCTAACGCTAACGCAACATTTGAAAATTGCGTACGTATAGAAACAAGAAGAACGCGCTTTCTCAAGTGGATAAAATCTTTGTCACATTAAAAATTGTCAATTATTCATCATAACATTCCTGACTATAAGTCAACTAAACAATATATTGTCAATTGTTTTTCAATATTGTCTTTTTCTTTGTAGTACGTGTAAGTCGTACTACGTATTTCATACTTTGGCGCATGCGCGTTAACGACATGCGCGTTGGCACATGCGCATCGGCACATACGCACCAGCATATATGCGTCAGCACATGCGCATTTACGCAGATAAACTCATTGATATTATATTTAAAATTGCTTATAAAAATGGAAATATGAAGAAAGAGAAATCATCCACCTGTAGTATTCAGAAATTCTTCAAATTAAAAGATATGTTGTCATCACTCTTAATTATATTAAGGTTAAGTGGCAGTGCATACTTGAAAGATAGGAAAAGGTAAATGACAAATAGAAGAACGAGATAATTTTATTAATTTTAATGTTGTGATATTCTCACAGAACTGAGATCCAATCTTTACTCAATATACCACTTTTATCTTAAATTTTGTCAATCATGCCACACCTTTGTAGTTTGTAACTATATGTTACAGTTAGCGTGACTCGATTTAATTAGGGCTTTCGTTTAAACGACGAGTTTACCAGACGTAGCCGAGTTCCAGAATGTTTTTTTTTAAAACTGAAAAAGAAGAAAAAAAAAACGTAACTTCGAAACGAAGGTACGATTGGTGAATACGATTTATCATAAGGTGTGTCAAGGATTTCGAAACTTTCGTTCGTAATTAAAATGTCCCCGAAATCAATTAAAATTTCGTCCGTAATAACGAGCTGACTACAGTTTTAAATAATTTCCTAATGACATCGTGACTAACGCGATGCAATTAGTATTAAAGTAACACGACGCTTGAAAACTACGATAGATGATTAAATATTCTCCCTCTGTGCGTTGTTAATGTTCTGTTAATGATTTAATCTCCCTTCGACAATAGAGAGTTAATTAGGTGGTTCAGCCAGAATTTTTCCACCGTTTTCAAACTTATATTTTCCACGGGAATTTGGTAATTTTTTGAAATGAAGGGAGAGAACAGAACTTAATCTGTACGTACGCGTGCATGGAAATATGAAACAGCAAACTGTATAAAAAATTTTTCCGCGTGAAACGATCTCGATTTGAATTTTTTGAATAAACTGATTTACAACACGAGTTTACAAGCGTGTGTATCGTTCGCGTATAAATTTTGTTAACCGCGGATCCAGGAAACGATCAATACAAAAATTTCTCATACGTAAGTACCTATTTTCGTGCATTTGGTCGAAGTAAAATTTTAAATTAACAAACGGATATTAACGTAATGGAATCACGTAAACTGCTCGGTAGAAATGAAAACAAAGTTAACACGCAACGCAGAGAAATCTACGAAATACAAAATTAAAGAAAATTCTCAAGAAACCAAGAGATGCAAAAGTTTTAATTCTATCGTTCTATAGTTAGTCTGCCCTTTTTCTTTCTGACTGGCAACTGCAGTATCCCACAAAATAGCATTCAACTGGCGAAGTAGATCATTCTGGACGTAATAATTGATTTCCCTCAGATTGTTCGATGCATTATCTGTGCCATCAAAAATACATCACGGTATGCACGCATTTGCTCGCATCAAGATCGATCCACACTGAAATTAAATTCTTCTTGTGAATTTTTAATTCCCCGAAGATAGTTGCGTTTAAGAAACGACCCAGTTGTATAATAGGTCAACATCGATCGTTCCTGTTGGTTGTATTATCTACAGCTGACCAGCGAAGCTACATTTATCAAACTGTATGCTGATTGAGATTACGCGCCCTCAGGTTTCGCGTTGATTCGCTTGTCCAGACGTTGGACCGTGAACGATTATTAAGATCTCGTAAAGCGTTAAACGAGGCCATCGATTGATCTAACACGCTGGCTACGGCCATTATATTCTGAACGCGGACATCTATGATGATTTTTTCGTTGTAAGATGGAGTTTGCAGAATTTTAAAACACTTTGTGCATTTGTGAGAAACCTGAAGGATGCAAAAATGCACAGCAGAGTGTTCGTTGGCTACGAAGTTTCATTTTGTGGGGACTGATAAATTTCAGACTCAGCTCACTCACTATCGTTTGGAAATGAATATGGATGTGAAGTACGATGTAAACGTACAATGTGGGATACAAAATGTAGGATAATACGTAGAATGTGGATGGAACGTGGGAATGCAAAGTACAAGACACGGAATGTAGGACGTAGTATACGGGACATGGGTATATAAGATGCGGCGATGTGGGGCATAAAATACGCGGAGATGTGGAACGTGGAATAAGTATAGGACGAGGGAATAATGGGACATCGCGTTTGGAATATCGCGCGTGAAACGTGGGATATAGAATGTGGACAGGATATGGGACAGTAATCTCTTAAATCGCGAAAAGATTTAGAAAATGTCGAACAACGCGGGTCCACCGTTTTGAAAAACCCGCCTGGAGAAACGAAAAAACGTGTTCCCGTCGGTCAACGAAACGTCTACCGTGCGACGACGAAATACTTCCGCCTGTCGCTTTGCAGACATTTCGGAAAGTCCGGGGCGACTTTTAAGCGCGTACGCGCACGATCCGGACGCGTTTTACGAGCTACGGAAACGATTCGTCCGGCTGGGTCGATACTGGCGCCGCGGTCCGGAGCGATAATTTCGATACGACGTATGGCGGGCGGTGTCCGATCGGCGAGAAAGGGAGATCGGGCAACGTGGTTAAATGGGAAAGGTAAATAAAACGGTCGAACGCGGAGCGGAACGATAACTCAGCCGGCTAGGACGGTGTAATAATGAAATGCAAGCGGCGAGAGCCGGTTTTTCAACGGAAACGAGCGGTGAACGATGGCAGAGAGGCGAAAGAGTGAGGGGAGGGAGGAACGGTTGGCGCCGCTTTGAAATTAATAATAATGTTATCGGGAGGGGTAACAAAAAGCTTTTTAATCCCGATATAATGACGCGCGTATTAACGCGCACCCGTTTTCGACCTTTTATCGCAACAAAAACGCGACGATCGCTGCGCTTTTAATCGGGATTATTGCTTTATTTCCGCGAGCACGGTCCGTCCTCCGCGGGCAGGCGGGAGGGCGAGAGGGGGGGAGGGGATGGGGACCCCGGCCCTCGAATGAATAATCGAATTGGGTTAATCCATATTTACCGGGATCAAAAACTCGGGGATTATCGGAAAGTAATTTTCATCGGCCGAGTCCGTGACAGGGGATCGACCACTTTTCTTGATCCTCGGTGCAGCGCGTGGGTGGGTGGGTGGATACCGCGGCGCTTCGTTTTGCCGATCGATGTATGTAAATATATCGCTCGCCGTTTAAGAGCCGGCGTCTTCGGGGGCGTCACTGCTCCACAATCGAACGTAAACGCCGGTTACGTGCTTATTCAACGACGATTCTCGTCCTGTTTCACATTCCTTGTCGTTCAATTTCGAATTTTACTTCATTTACAGTGCGATATTAAGACGCGGTCTAAAGAAATGTTTAAAGCAGGGACGCGACTATTATTCAGTTAGGCGTGATCTATTTGTTCTTAGTGTACTTGCAGCGAAGTTTCTTTTCGTCGACGAACTGATGAATATTCTTGAATACTACTTCGAATACTAATGAAGCTCTGAACGTGTACGAGCTACATGGTGAATTAGTAGTAAATCGTGGCCATTAGTAAATGGTATTTGATGCCATTATGGCTATCCGTAACGAAGAATCTGCTACGAAGAAATCGATCGTGGTAAATCTAGAATTAGAAATACATTACGCTCGCTCGGAATAGGCACGACAAAATAAAATTAGAATTCCCAGTATAGACTGCAACGAAGCTCTTTCCAAAATCAACGTCCGCCACGAAGCGGGGAGAAGAAGTTTCACGAAATCCAGCTGCTTCCTCGTACGAGGATTCAATCAACCGATCGATTGTAAACGCGCGGTAACAGTTACGATTTCAACGAAATCTCGAAACAACGACTTGGGGCAAACTCAAAGGGGCAAACTCGCAAGTGGCCGGAAACCGAAATATCCGTCGGATAATTTCTGGCGGAACTTGGGCGGCGCGGCGAAACTTGGCGGGGAATCGTTCGTGCAAAGAAAGTGGGAGCGTACTTTCTAACGAGCTGCTGGACGAACGAGAGCAAACGAGAACGAGAGGAAATAGAAAGAAGCGAAACGAAAAGAATTCGCAGACGCGTTTCATCCCCGCCGCGAAGCTCGGAAGCTATTCGAGATTTTTATTGGCCTGGCCGAAGTTCGCCGGCGAGTTTTAGCCAAGTTTTACGCCGTTCTCCGCTCGGCTGGCACCGGCGATCGCTCCAACGACTTCGCAGAAAACGAATAGACGAACGGGCGAGGAGTTTCCGCCGCGCGAAACGAGGCGTAAATGTAAACGAGCGATCGACTCGTTTCAGCTGGTTACCGGTGAATAATTCGTCTGCGCGTGCAAACCTGCCGCGAGCGCGTGAGCGTTCTCGCTCGCGTGAAACATGTTGGATTACGGTAGCTTCTGGAGGATGTGGTTGGTGGAAACGATACGGAGAGTAGAAGAGAGAATGATGATGGAGACGAAGATTACGATGATACGGCGTGCGTTGTTGACTAGTTTCATGTTACTAAAATATGCATGTATGCGATACTATACTTTTATTTAATTTTTGGATTAAACGTCCTAATAAGCCGCAGGCGCGTTCGCGAACGTAAATATGTTTGACGCGTGTACGTGTGCACGTCTAACGCGCATGTGCTGGCGCGCATGTGTCCAACGCGCATGTGCTGGCGCGCATGTGTCCAACGCGCATGTGCTGGCGCGCATGTGTCCAACGCGCATGCGTCCAATATGAAATACGTACTGCAACTTAACCTACCTGTTAATAAAGAGGACGTAATATTGAAAACGAAAAAACATTGACAGTACACCTACATCTACATAAATATGTCCGACATTTATAGGAAATACGAGAAACACAATAACATTCGCGAATAAAATTATTCGCGTAGGATTTAACAGCTTGGTAGGTAACAGAGAGTTTACAGCTCACTCACAATCACAGTTGGTTATACCGGCTGTCTCGCGGCTAATCCGATCGCAGACGTGGCGAATTATCTGTGGAAATGAACCGTCCGATCGGCTGGATCGAGATTGCCGCGATATCACGATTCGATCCGCGGTAATAAGATGGCTCCGGGCAAAAATCCGTCAACCGTGGTGAAACTCTCGTTGTCCACCAGCCGTCGCGACCGATCGATCAGCCCCGATACTGAGTGTCCACTGATAACTGGTCTTATCGTTCAGTTAGTCAGACGTATATCGAGGTTTCAGCGTCGAGATTGTACGACTACCGTTTCGCCGGTCGTGTTTCTTACGTTTGATAGATAATCATTCGGCATTCAATTCTACTATCTCAATGCTCGATAGTCGTTGGTTATAAAAGATTCTGGTGATCTTTTTATTGAATCTGTTGTCTTGCGATTTTTAAACGATAATAACTATTTATTGTTTGTAACATGGTGTAACTTGAAAATTACCTACGTATTCGCATGTCCACTTCATTGCATTTACTTTGTATTGTATTTTATCAGTACAAAAATGCGATTGCAACAATTATGTTACCTCCCGCCAATTTTAAACTGAACAAGTAATTGCAATGAATTAAACTGCCTTTTCTTTTGTCAGTTGTAGAGAGTTAATGAAGAAGGACTTGGTAATTCTGTCTATAAATAAAACGATCGGGACGATTGTAATATTCCGATCCGTCTTTCAATCGGATTTTCAATCAGTTCGGATTGTTCCCATTTTGACAAATCGGCATCGTGTACGAAGGAGCGACATTGCTGAGGTTTTGTCCGATGCGTTCGCAGCCTACGCGTGAAATCTTTTGGCCGGCTCGTATTTCAATAATGCATGGCGCCGCTCAAACTGCACGATAAACCGCCTATCGATCGCGCGCCACTATTACTGTCGTTTCAACAACTGTTGCTGCCGGATTAGTGGTGGCGTGCCGGACCACGCAATCCGCGGTAAATAACGATAATTACGTAGCTTTAACGTGTGCACGTCATTTTTCGTGGTTGCTCGCTTCGGTTAACTCCTATACAACCGTTCGATTAGTCAGTTCTCCCCCTTTGGAATTATTAAAATACAATCAATTTTACTTGTTTTGTTTCTTTCGCTCGTTCGACAAAGTGTTTGGCCTTTTCAACATGCGTTCGATTGGCCGGCAACGACGAGAAACGTACAGGTGACTGATCGCGATGAAAACACATTAGCCAGCCAGTCACCGAACGTGCTTATTCACCGTAATTGATTGTATCCTCCCGAAGTTGATAACAATCGCGCAAAGTTTAGGAAAGTTTGCCAGAGAGTCTCGTTAGTCTCTCTTCTTATATGCTAATATCGTTTCGCTGCGTCGCGTACATTCAACGATACACGCGCCTTCCAAACTTGTTGTTTCAACTTTATTTCGGAGCGTCGATCGGTTTTACAGAGGAGCGCCCGATCCAATGGAACTCCCGCGAGAGGACATCTGCCGCGTCAACCAGAAAATTTATTTTATTCTTCGCGGAATTTCGATCATTCATTCAACCCCGACTGGTCGAGGAAAAGTAAAAGAGTGTCTTCCAAACATCCTTTGCAGTGTCGTGTGATGTGAATTAATTTGCAACGCGGCGTGACGCGCCGTAAGAACCGATCGTTTACGCCCGGATGTTGGAAACAAAACAGGCGGAGTGTGTAGAAACGCAATGAGCCCGAAAGAGTAGCGTAACGCGGCGCGAAAGAGAGAGAGAGAGAGAGAGAGAATGGTTGGAGCTAGGGGAACGAGACAATGACCGGCAGGACCGCGGCTGTGGAAAGGGTGGGAATGGGGGGGGGAAGGGAGGGGTGGCCGCGTGATATACGTATACACAAGCGAGGTGTAACGCTAACTCATCGTTATCACGAAACGGTTGGCCATTATTTTCCCCCGATGATGGGCCGCGACTCTCGTAATATCTTGTACGTGCGGGCCGTGCCGCGGTTCGGCGTTGTTTGACGAAGGGCGCATGCGCGCCGCGGTTCGAATCGCAGGGGTGGCGAACGCGGCGCACAAACACACGCGACCGGATACGTGTACGCGCCACTTCCGAAACCGGCAGCGACGTGTGCGCGTACACCACGGTGGTTAATTTCCAGTCAAATTTCATTACTTGACTGCGGCGCGGTCGTAGATGGTCCATGCCAGCCGCCCACCCCTTTCTTCTATCCCTATCCCCGTCACTCTCTCTCTCTCTCTCTCTCTCTCGCCCTCGTTTCGATTCGAAACGCTGTATCTTTGTCTGGCTGTGGATCCGTACGGACGGTGTTACCACCGCGCCACGTCGTCCCCTCGTGGTCATACACGGGGAACCCGGAACATTATTGTTACACAGTTGTCCATTGTCAGCGGTGTAAAATGGAGACGCGAGGAGGCAGGGATATTATTAATGATGGTCGTTCGCGCCCCGAAACTTGTACCGGCCCTGGTCCTGATTCTCCCTACCCTCGCGTTTTTCTCTCTTTCCTTTCGTTTTTTCTTTTTCTATTTTATCCTCTTGATCTCCTTTCTTCTTCTTTTTTTTTCCTTTCTTTCTTCAAGAGGAGATTAGTGTTAATTGTAGGATGTCGGTAGACTGGATCGAGATTTTCCAAGCTGTAAGTATATCTATGCAAATACCTCGAAAGCCAGGAAATGTTTAAAAGTTAATGCGAGGGAAAAATTTGCGAACGCAACTGACGATGATACAAATATTTTGCCTGTATAGTCGCTATCACCGTGATTAAGTTATCTAGTTTAGTTGAGGAATTTCTTTATATTCAAATAGTCGTTAGCGACTACGAAATACAAGTAAACGAATAAAATGTTGAATAAAAATCTCGGGGAATGTTCTGTTCCGTACCAGAATTCCAAAAGAAAAAAAACGGAATTTCCGACCACGGTGTTAGTATCCTTTTACGAATACTAACTAGTTCAATGTTACCGTCTTGTCTTAGGAGGATTGCCTTTTTATTTACACTATTGTCTATATTATTATAATTCCTTTATTATGTGTTAGATTTGTACATGAATTGTGACGTTGTTGTCTCGATTGATTCCCTTTTACGACTGACTGTCTCGAATCTTCCAAACGCTGTCGACTGTCTTTTTTCTTGGAGTGGATGTAAGTGGATGCGTGCGTGTGTGTGAGATGTAAACAAGGCGAGTGTAGTAGTGAGTCGTGGATGGTGGTGTGTCATAGTGCGTAAGACGGAACATGCCGCCCCCCGTTGAACGATTGGTTCAACTGATGAGATGTTGTGTGAGTTTTGAGATTCGATGATGGTCTTACATCCGATTGTATAAATTGAGATGTGCTATCATTATTAATGGGTAACGGGGGAATTATGTTTCTAATGTTTCGAGTTACGATTCCAGCTGCGATTTTGATGGAGATGGTTCGCACGATGCTGTCAGCCCCAGGATGATTTTGAACGATCCTTCCCATTTTCCACTGGAGCGGTGGTAGGTTGTCCTCTCGGATGATGACCAAAGTCCCTTTTCGGAGTTTGATCTCTCCCCGAGTCCACTTCGTACGAATATTCAGACCATTGAGATATTCCTTGTGCCAACGAGTCCAAAAATTCTGACGGGTTTTTTGTAGGTGTTGCCATCTGGATAATCTGTTGACGGGTGTATCTCTGAAATCATACTCGGGAATGTCTGTTAATGGTTGACCAATTAAGAAATGACCTGGGGTAAGTGGAGATAGATCGTTAGGATCGGTTGATATAGGGGTAAGAGGACGTGAATTCAGTATTCCTTCAATTTGGATAATCAACGTGTTGAATTCTTCATAAGTGAATAATGTTTCTCCCACGGCTCGTTTCAATTTGTCATTCCGTAAAAATTCCTTAGGGAATAAACCTCTAGATGGAAAGTCGGCTGGGTTTTGACTAGTTGGGACGTGTCTCCAGTCGCCTTTATTTGTTTTGTGTTGTATATCTGATACTCTGTTTGCGATGAAGGTTTTTAACAAATTTGGTTCAGTGTTTATCCAATGAAGGGTTATGCTTGAGTCAGTCCAGAATACTGTTTTATTTACACGCAACTTAGTAGCTTGCATGACGGTATGGTACGGATTTGCTAATAGCAGTGCTCCACATAACTCCAGCCGAGGCAAAGAAATTGTTTTGAGAGGAGCTACCTTGGACTTTGCACACAATATGTGACATTTCACTTGATTTTGACTGGACGATCGTAGATAGAGACAAGCACCATATGCCTTATCGCTTGCGTCGCTGAAGCCATGTATTTGAATCTCGTCTGCCTCCCTGAGTATAACGTGGCGAGGATATGACAGGTCGTTTAAGAGCTTAAGTTGTATGCAATATTCACGCCACGTGGTGTAAATGTCTGACGGAACGGATTCATCCCAATCGAGTTTCAATTGCCAAAGAGATTGCATTAACATTTTTGCTATTACAATTGCTGGTCCGAGTAGTCCAAGCGGGTCATAAATTCTTGCAATTTGGGAGAGCATGGTTCGTTTATTAATTTTGTGGTCTATGTTAATAGGGCTGACTGAATAGGTGAGGGAATCAAGATGTGAATTCCAGAAGAGTCCTAATGTCTTCAATGTTGACTCCTGATTAGATAGGGTTAATTTGATGGACCCTTCAGGCAATCCCTTTAAAAGGAACTTATCGTTGGATGCCCGTTGACGGATGTGTAATCCACCTTCCTTTAACAGTTGAATGAGTTCGTCTCGGAGTTGGATCGCTTCATGTTTTATAGGTGTACCCGTAATGACATCGTCTACATAGAATTCTCGTTGTATAATTTTTGATGCCATCGGGAGATGATGAGCCCCTTGAATCGTTGGTCCCACCATAAGTGTGTCATTTAGTGACCAGTGTTGGATTTCATAGAACCATCGAAAATGACGCGGACCTTCGTCGTCTGACTGCTGTCCTTGATGACTGCGTGATGGGGTAAATAAACTCCGGATTGTGTATTGTGAGAAAGTGTTAAATGTCCGAGGTTTATGTATTCCTGGATAATTGCGTTGTATTGCTCTTTTAAAGCGGGGTCACTATTTAGTCTGGTCTCGAGTGATAGGAATCGTTTCAAAGCAGCCTTTTGGGAGTCACCCAAATTGTTTACAGTGTCTCTAAAGGGAAGGGCGACTACATATCTGCCATCAGTTGCTTGTGGTGTTGAGTCGGAAGTGGTTCTCCGCTGCCTGTTCTTCTGCAGCAAGGTGGGGTTTGCTAATGCCTTCTTCAATTTTCCAAAATTTCTCCAACTCGAATTGCAGATTAAATGTATGGTGTGTTTGTAACAGTTTCTTATTATTACTTGGGACACTTCCTCCAATGACCTAATTGTGTTTTTTGAAGTATAAGATCTAAATTGGTTGCTGATGGAAGTTTAATTTGTCCGATGCTGAGTAGGGATAGAGATGGACCTGACCCAATGAGTATTTGTATTGGAGCTGCTTTATTGAAATCAGGGTCCGCTAATTTGATGTTTGGTGGGATGGCAATAAATTCACGATCGATTGTGTTATTTGGGACGAATGCGGAGATAGAGCGTATAATGAAAAAATTGAGTGTTTTCGTAAGATTGGTGTGATTGGATTGTATTTTTGCAGTTGTGTAATAGTTGCATGTAGTATGCAGAGAATTTAATGCTCTTACCGGAACAGCACAGTACCTTTTCTGCAGGCGTAATCTCTTGACCAAATCATCGGTGATAAAGTTGGTAGTGGATCCAGTATCAAGAAGAGCTCTGCATTGTGTGTGTGTTCCGTCTCTTGCGTACACCTTTATCCTCGCAGTGGTCATCAATTCCTCAGTGCAGGAATCGTGGGGTGATGCAAGAGATGGTGCCGTTCCGGTGGTTGTTGGTCATTGTTTTTCCTGAGCAGGTTGGGTTTGTTCCGCGTGCAGTAATGTGTAATGTCTCCCATCGCAAATTCGGCATGAGATTGATTTACACTGTGAGACAGCGTGTCCTTTACGCAGGCAGTTGCTGCATAGGCGAGCTTCCAGGATGTACTTCTCACGTTCAGGAGGGGATTTATTCGTGAGTTGTTCGCATTCATATACACGGTGAGTGTTGTCGTTACAAAGTGGGCAGGTGATTGCAGATGCATTAAATGTTTGTATTCGTTTCGTTGAGTATTTGTTCGTGGTTGACACTTCAGGTTTGTTCCTTGTGTTAACGCCTTGTCGTAAGTTCCTTTCTCCGGCTTCGAGATATCTTGCTTTGTCCAGAAGAAAATTGAGGAATGTATCCAAGGTTGGAATAATATCCGGTGATTCTAACTTCCTTTCGAATTCCATCTTCGTATCACGATCCAATTTCGGAAGAAGCATTATGATCACGATTGTGTCCCATTGATCAACAGGCTGGTTTAAAGTTTGTAAAGCTTTGAGATGTTGTCGTATGTTATTTGCGAATCGACGTATGGACGATGCTGAATTTTTTTCAATGGGAGAGGTATCGAGTAAGAGCTCACCATGACGCCAGACGATAAACCGTTTGCTACCGTAATTTTGATTCAGTAATTCCCAAGCTAATGCGTAATTATCTTCAGTGAGGTCGATTGAATTTAAAATTTCTGCCGCTTCATCGGAGAGTGCGGACCGTAGATAATGTAGTTTTTGTGTGTTAGATAGTGTTGTTTGAGTGTCAATGAGCGACATGAATTGTGATTTAAAGGAAAGCCAATGTTCCAATCTTCCATCAAATGTTGGTAATTCAATCTTTGGTAGTTTTACCTTACTGTTTGATGCATCCGTTGTAGTTGCCGGAGAAGAACAATTTTCAATTATGCCAGTACCCGCATTGAGAATCTTTTCCGCGGCAGTGGTTAGATCATCATACAATTCTTCTATATTTTCACGCTCTTCGGATTGATCATTATCTAACAATTCTATGGCGTTTTGAATGTTCTCAAAATTGTCGAAACCTTTGATGAGTCGTTTCATTTTTACGTTTAATTTCACAGGGTCTGGTTCTGAATTGTATTTGGATAAGTACTTACTGAATTGAGTCAGATGTCCCTTGATGACAGCTCTTCGTTTAATGAGATCCCTTAAACCTTGAGTTGTCTCTCTTCTTCTGCCGTGAATGACATTGTTCAGAATACTTGTATTGTCCTTTCACGTTCTTAGATGTTATGCACAATCACTGCACTGATTCTTTAAGTTTTATGCCGAATCCGGCTCGAAGGACCAATGTTCCGTACCAGAATTCCAAAAGAAAAAAAACGGAATTTCCGACCACGGTGTTAGTATCCTTTTACGAATACTAACTAGTTCAATGTTACCGTCTTGTCTTAAGAGGATTGCCCTTTTATTTACACTATTGTCTATATTATTATAATTCCTTTATTATGTGTTAGATTTGTACATGAATTGTGACGTTGTTGTCTCGATTGATTCCCTTTTACGACTGACTGTCTCGAATCTTCCAAACGCTGTCGACTGTCTTTTTTCTTGGAGTGGATGTAAGTGGATGCGTGCGTGTGTGTGAGATGTAAACAAGGCGAGTGTAGTAGCGAGTCGTGGATGGTGGTGTGTCATAGTGCGTAAGACGGAACATGTTCTGATTTCTATCGTTATTCGTTTATAGAATGCATTAGTAATTTATTCGTAACAACGATTCTATAAATGAGCTATAAAAGAGATAAATCTTGTTGCTAAAGCGAATGAAAATAGAATGATCGATAATGTTACTGTAGCGTCGCACGATTCTCAGGGTTGATAACCGATGGCTTATCGTATAGATAATTTTCAGCGACTACCGTCCGTCGAAAAATGCATTTATAATAAGTTTAAATATTTATGAAGTTTGTTCACACTCATATTTTTTACATATTTGGTACTTTTATTTCAATAGTTTCTACAATTTCATACTTAATGATTGTTTTTTTTTTTTTTTATACATGACAAACTTTGTGTGACTTCACTTTGGTGAAAATTACTTTATGGAAAACAGTCGGTGTTACACATGTAACATATTCTTGCTACGACAATAAACAATGAAACTTTAAAAGCCAAGGCGAAAGATTTCAGAAACGTGAAATTTCTCAGAATAAATCAATCTTATTTGAAGAAGCTTTCAGAAATCCCTGAGTTCCAACTGTATTAAATCCACAAGGTCATCGGTGATCCCCGTAAGCCGAAATTTTCAGCTTGAATGGAACCTTATCTCGTGTTAAATGAAGAAAGTTTTTGCTGTTGGTCATACTTGGGGATCAGACAATCCTATTTGTGCTCCACGTAAAGAATTATGCTTACTAGTCGTAAATGACGGTCGACAGATCATTGCAATCGTCGTATCGCATGAATGACCGCACAGTAAAAGTAATCGACTGTTTGACTCGAGTAACACGACAAGAAGGAAGACTTTCCCGGCCTCAAGGGTACGTTGACTCAAGATCCATTTTTATGTTACTCGAACAGAGCCATATCGAACGTCTATGAACGTTGAACCGTCTTCCATTACTTTCTGATTTCTCGTCTTTACAAAATAACGGTACAAAATAGAGGAGACGTTACAAACTGCAATTCAGAGACAACACAGGTTCGAAATATCCTCGGTATTTGGTGAAAATCTTTCTAGGCCAGAGAAAATAATTTATAACACAGTTCGCATTAGCGCGAGACGTATCTTTGACATTTTGTAGACAATTTTTAAAGTAAATAAACATTTACCCGTGGATGGAATTTTTAACCTATTTCCACTTGTCGGCAGGATTGTGTCACGTTCAACAGAGTCCGCCTTAAGTACACCTTAATTGCAACATAATTGGAACGTTAATGCAATTCCCGCGATAGCGATGCAGTTTCTCCGACTATTTAACCACCAATGTCAACGATAGCTGTTATCAAACAATTATCGTTACAGTTCTTTCGCACAAGATATACGCGAAAATATGAATTTTCGTACTGCAATGCGTTTTAACGTATTTACAATTTGCGTTTCTTTTGCTCAATGCCACCGATAACGCCAATATCGAAGACAAATGTCCATAAAGGCCACTAAATTCCGCAAAACCTTCGAACGTTCGCTTTAGATGCGTTTAGATAAAACGTAAAAAAAAAAAAAAAGAGAGAAAAACAAAACAAAAAAAGATCGAAAATCGTCAAGGAAATTCAGCAAACGACGACCGCGCGATTACAAAACGTTTTTGACTTCGGGTGCACTCAAATTACAGCGGAATGGCTGGCGACTAATTTCGCCGGTGTTTGTCGTTCCGAGAAAAACGAACCGGTCGGTCGATTCGCGGAGATATTTCGACGATAAGCTAATTTTCGCATTTGAAAACGCGTTTGCGTGCGTGTACGGAGGGACTTTGCGAACGCGCAATATTTTTAATGGAAATGGCGGAGAACACTGGTGGTCCTCGGTGGCTACAGCGAGAAAGAGAAAGAGAGAGAGAGAGAGAGAGAGAGAGAGAGAGAGAGAGAGAAAGCGGGGTGAGGGGAGGCGACAGCGACAGAGAGCGAGAGAAAACGCGCACGCTAATGACTTTTAAATATAGTTTTGCCTGTAGAAGTCCCCGGGTACAAATTGCTCCTGTAAAACTGTTTCGAACGGTGCTCGTTCATTCGGTCAACTGGCGTTTCCGGTTTTTTCTTCCGTGCGATTTGTACACACGTTTCGCGGATTAAACCCGCGGTGGCGAACATGCGAACCGGGTCAGATGCGCGAAATTTCCAATTACCAGCACGTGGACGTTCGAACAGCGTGTTAAAAGAGCGAGCCAACTCTGTCGACCGGAGAGAGAAAGACAAAAGGAAGAATAGCGAGAGAGAGAGAGAGAGAAGCTTTCGAAATGGAAATGAAAGGAAAACATCGAGGGAAAAAAAGAGAGAGGAAGAGAGAGAGAGAGGGAGAGACAAGAACTGGCGAGTAATTGGCCGATCCATTTCGAAAAGCGCACAGCGTTCCACCTCCCCCCCTCCCTCTTCCCCTTTCGTTCGGCCATTCCTGATGGCAATTATTATCTCCTGACGTTTCGATACGATCGTGCAGGTTATTAACGTGCAGCCCGTTCCCCCCCCCCCCCGCTAGATGGAAGAAAAATATTAGATACAAATGAGGCGTGCCTGGTCATTCGCCTTCGTAGATTGAAATCATAAATTCATCGCGTTCCGACCTCGCGGTTTTTTCTTCCCCTTTCCGCGATCTTTAATAAATATTTTCTTTGTTAACGGTGGCTGGGTCTGCGGTGACTCCTACTTTGCGTGTGAGTCATACAAAGTTAGCCTGTACGGCTACGATTTGGCGATAAAAAATCATATTACGTTTCCAATAAGAAGTCAAATCGGTGACGAACGTACGAGTCAGTTCTGAAGAAGCAGTCGTAGCGAACGGTCGGAAGTGTATTTCAGTGCATTGTTTTCGGTATTTTTCGTTAGTTTTGTAATATTTTTCAGTTTTTGTATTCTTCAGCCCTCTAGTGTTTCCCATCTTTTGAAACTTAAAGCTTCCAAACTTGAAACGATCGAGATGTTTCATTTGCATGGGCAATGACAACAAATATAGCGCTGAATGTGGCAATTGTCACAATTTTGTTTGTAGCAAACATAAATGCAATCTAACGAAAATAAATAATATTATTTATAGGCAATAAAAGTAGCAAAAGGTGTTTTTATTTCCTACTATCCTATTGTTATAACAATCCTGATAAAAATACAAAAAAGAAATAAAATTGAACCAGCTACCAACGACTACATATAGGCGTGCATCTCGGAACGTGTATGTATATATGTAGTCAGTAGCTTGGGTCTCGCGAGACCCGGTCACCGGCCAGTACGGCCCGTCATGCGAGGGTTAACGGCGATTCGCGGATTCATTAGCGTTTCGGAGAAAATAATTGTTCGACATTTTGCGCACGGTAATTTAAAATTCCTGGGAGGGAACAGCTTTTTAATTCGCGGAACTGTTCGAACGATTTCAAAGAAATTCTTTTAATTGCCGCGTGGATGTTTTCTTTTTTTTTTCAGCTTTTCGAATTCGGATACGTTTGGATTAAACTTCTGCTCCTGAGAATAAATATAATTGGCTCCTGACTGATCGGACGGGTCGTGCAAGCTCGTTTTATAGTCACAATGGCAGCGAATTTTATCTGACTGAAAAAAGAGAACGTTTGTTGCGGGATACTTCCTTCGCGGATTATTCAGCTTCGCGATAAACGATAGTAAGTTGAAACTAGCAACTTATTAGCTTGCAGACGCGAAGATCTTACTCTTCTCTCGAAATGTAACCAATAATTTGTGGGTAGAATATGACAGTAATATCTTTTTCACGAAAAACACAAAGTACATGATAACTCAATAAACACGAAATATCATTTTAGATGATGAATCAGTTCTCTTATCTCACTCTCACGTTGCTTTACCTCTCTGACTCTCTAGGACATTTTTCCAAACATCGTTCACGCTAGATGGGACTCTCACATATCACATTTACACCATACACTGTATAGACTAGAGACAAAAGATACTCACACTCACACATATAAAATCAACACTCACATAAATCTGTATAGAGAAGTCAAAGTAATCCTCTCTTTGACCGACTATTTTCACGAAAGAGCACAAGAGAAAAGAAAAAGCAAAGAAACTGCTACAATTCCTTCGTAAGGTAATAACAAGTATTTCTGTCCTCCTCATTGGCAAGCTGCTTTAGCTAGAGTCGGTGAAAATTGGGGGTGGGGACAGTCGGTGATTATTTAAGTTCGCGCAATCACGAATAATCGCGGGCGATGAATAAACGACAAGGTTCGCCGAAGGTTTGATCGAAGGCGAGGCCGGCCACCGCGAATGTGACAACAAAGATGGCAAAGGTACACACCGCGTCGGGGATGATGAGGACGATGTAACAAAAGCCAAGCCACGGTAACTGGCCACCGAAATGCCGATTGTACGGTAATAATTTAACAGCTAGTCGAATTAGAAGCGGGATAACAACGGGGGGGTTGCCCGGACGAGCCAGTCCACAAATGCAGTATAAACCGTGGCTTGGCATGGGGGAGGGAGAGGAGGGTGTATACGCGGGCTCTCACGATCTTTCGTTACGTTCTCTGTCGGCCGTTCGCGTTCGTTCATTACGACTGTAATCGATCGGTGGCAACCGCTGCCGCGGTCCCGCGATTCCGTTTAATAAATGTCAGTTCCATTTTAAAGGCCATTCCGTAAGTGAGCCGACAGTAATTATCGATAATGCACGGGGCAATAATATTTCCTTTCGTAACGAAACCGTTTTGCCCGATAAGCGCGCGAGCTGTACACCGAGGCACGTTCTCGCCAACCCATCGCCAACCGATATTTTCCGCCGTCGGTTTTACAACCGAAATTTCCACCGGTGTTTCCACGCCGATTTCCCGCTGCAAATGTTAATAAACGATTGACAAACGATTGTCGGCCGCCACGCGGAAAATTACGCGCCCGTGGCATTTCGAGAAAGCTTTTTACGCTCGAAAGAAGGAGGCTCGTGCGCAGGAGCTCGCTTTTTACGGTAATAATAAATTCTCAGTCAATATCGCTAATTTTTCCCGGACGAAGAATATCGATCGATATTTCGTGCTGGATCTCTTGCCTGCGGTTTCGAATTAATCAATTGCAATTGGTGTTTAACACCGCTACGAAAAGTAGAAAAATTAATTCACCCCGGATATTAAACTCCGCTCTTCGAGTTTCCTAATGTAATCATTTTCGCGTAACAAAAATTCTCATTTTTCTGCGGGAATCGCGATATAAATTCCCTTGGGAGTTCCCTGCGGCAACTTTCCTCCACCGTTCGGACTCTCTTGATATAATTATTTTACGCAACGAAATTTACGTTACTGCCGTTTCTCTATGAGAAACTACCCCCTGTTACGAATAACTATAAATCACTTATAGCGTGTGTGCATGTGGGATGGTGTGGTAGTGGTTGCCATAGATGAGTGAAAATACATGATGTTTGTATGGAAGGATGACTGTGGCGAGAGTGAGAGTATAAGAGTGGTGTGGTGAGTGTTTGAGATATTCCAGGGCAGAAGAAAGAACGAATGAGAGAGATGTATGCGAGAACAGTTGAGCGCGAGCATGGTGACGAAAAAACAAATGTGATCGGGAAGAAGCGCAATCGAGAGTTGGATAGACGCGAGGCTTGAGTGTAGCAGAGTATGAGAGTTGAAACAGAGTGTGAGAGTTAAATATATGTATTTCGTAATTTCTATTAAATCTATCTCCAACTAGTGTGCTTATCAGTCCGATCCACTAACAGATGGATGCGCGATGTATTAGTGTCGAGCTGTTTGCCTTGTGTGTGTGTGTGTGTGTATGGACAGCAAAAACAGTTGAAAGTTGTGTTATATAGATCTGAGAGGAAAGTGATCGCTCCAACTACAAGTTAATAAAAACCTTAAAAAAACCGAATATCCATGTTTCATTAACCTTCTAAGGACGTGGTACTGGACGGATTTAAATCGCCAGGTGAAATTTAATTTTACATGTTTTTATATAAATTGTCGTAGTTCCTATATCATCAAAGTTAATCAATCGAACAAGAAGAGAGAGAGACATTCGGCTTTCTCAGATATTATATAGGTGTCGATATATCGGACGTCAGTACTTGGAAGGTTAAGTAAAACCCAATACTAAATTACAACATCCACCAATTTGTGGCAGTGGTTACCACGGACAATTATATATTGTGGAATGAATATACATAATGTCTGTATGAAAGGATGTGGCGAGAGTGTGCATGTAATTGTGGCGTGGTGTGATCCGAGTGTTTGATATATTTCATGGGCAGAAGAAAGAACGAACGGGAGTGATGTATGCGAGAACAATTGACAGCGAGCATGGTGACAAGAAACAGTGGTGATCGGGATGATCCCCAGACGCGAGGCACAAATGACGAGATACAGAGTGAATTGATGAGAGTTAAACATTATACGTATTTCGTAATTTATATTAAATCTATCAATAATCTGTGTGTTTGTCATTCGATCCACTAACACAATTCGCGTATTCATGGTGAACAAACTTCCCCACGAAAGTTTGGCGGCAACTTTTTCGATAATCTCGGGCGTGAGAGGTTCACCGACGGGTTGGGATCCGGTTCTTGGTGATTGTTGAGAAAGGGCGGTGGCAAGGGGGTGGAGGAGAGTTCACCGTCAATCGGATTCCTCGCAAGAAGCGAGCCTTAATAAGTCAATAAGCTCCTTCCACGGTGGCTGATCACGCAAATAGGCGAGGGGATGGTGGCATTGACTGACGTCACGAAGTTAATTGATTCGAAACACGACCACAGTCTGCGCCTTCCTATCAAAGGGAGGGCGTACAATAGGGGGAGATAAATCATTCCCTCCGAGCGGGCGGGAATAATTGGAGCGTGCGACGATAATGGAATTCGAAAAGAATTCGTTATAACGCCCGAGCCACCCTGAAAATCCCTTTCTTCTTCTTCTTCTTCTTCTTCTTTTTCTCCGTTCGACAAATCCTTACCCTCCGACATCTTCTCTCACGCTTGCACGCTGCACGTTCGATCGCTTTCTGCAAATGAGTCTGTCCTTTGAAATCGCTAATGCGTGCTCGTCACGGCGTCTGTCGCAAATGGGAAACGGGTGTTTAAGTAACAAGGGACGGAGAGGGTGTGATACGTGTGTTTTTAATAACGGTGGGGAGTAAAGTGACCTATTAGTCTGGAATGAAACGATTACGGCGAGCGCGGTGAATTTGTTGGAAAGCAGATGCGCGTGCAAAACGTATCGCGGTATCTGCGGTACATAGAGTGTGGACTTTTATGCATTCGCTGAAAGAAATTTAAAGGTAACGAAATCCGTGAAACGAGAGAGTACACTCGTTATAATTATTTGCAGATGAAACGAATATCTATGTAGCTGAAAATAATGAAACGTGGCCAATGCAGATGTCGAATGCATCCTCCAAGTAAATTTGTATTTATTTCGATGGAAACAGACTTGTTCAAGACTCGCTATCCAATTATTAAACAGAGCCAGAGAAAAATCGAGGGAAATCTCTCTCAATCGCGCTATTTCGAAAGAGCGCGAGAAAAATTAGGAGCATCCCTTTCACGAATTGAACAAGATTTGAACGCAACAAGGTTGCAAGAGTCAGAGCCCTCTCGCGCAGATTAAAACACACTCAGTATTAAAAGAGCAAGTGACTCAACGCCACGCGTGATGCACATCTATCCTTAGTTCTTTCGAAACTACGCGGCTGAGTCGCGAGAGAGTCAGAAACAAATTTCTACAAACGGAGAGCCCTCACCGATTCGTCGCGGAGATTTCACCGTCGCTCTCGGAATGGGACGCACGCGGCGAAGAATTCATTTGCGCGATTAGCGACGTAATCGTGTCTGTCGGCGGTGGCCGCAGGTAAACGTCTCTCAGGCCTCTCTCTTCTTCGTTTCCTTTTTTCTTTCTCTTCCTCCCTCAGGAGCTCTTTCTACCTTTCCGCGAAACTCGCGCGCCTTCCTCGAATCAAGTAAGATCGGCCTGCTGAGAGAATGCCCCGTTTCGAGTTCTAAGCCAGAGCGGAGCAGTTAAGCAGAGAAGAAATAAAAAGGAGAGAAGAGAGAAAGTTGATCGAGAAAGGGAGTCGTTTCCGATCGACTTCGTTCGTCTTTTCTACGTTCCCCCCCTCCCGAGCATTTTCTCACGCGAGAACGTTTCATCGTGCATGGCTCTCGGGAGGGAAAAAGGCGAGACGGCCGTGTTTCCCTTCTTGCCAGGGAAGAAAGAGCCGGATGGAAAAGCACGGAACGTGCAAGCGCAAGCAGCGAGGGGTTCGAGGGGGGTTGAAAAGAATCGACTCGGCGCGGTTTGTTTGTTTCTTATTTACCGGTGGCGCAGTTTGTTCCGATATTACGGGCTTTCCACTTCATTTCCAGCAACCTGGGCACCGGACTGCGCGAGTTACACTTCCCGCGGCTAACCAGTTTAACGATTTTATACGAGACACGCCTCCTCCTCCTCCTCCTCCCCCCCCCCCTTGTCCCGTCGGAAAACGCTTGCGGAATCTGCGACGAACGTTTCCCCAGGAGTTATTTTCGTAAATCGAAATCCCATGTTTGATGAAAGGAAAGTCCCGCCACGAGATTCGAAAGTTGATTAAAACGCGAGCGAATTGATTGTTCCCTCTTCTTTCTCCTGTCTTTCTTTCCTTCTTCCTTTTTTTTTTTTTATTTCTTCTTTTTACTACAAAGGAACAGCGTGTTTTTTCTTTTGCATTCGTGTAACGAGCTGCAATTAATAAATCGTCGTCCAAGAACGCTTGGATTCGAAATAAACGAAATGAACCGACCGCGGTTGTCTCAGGTTCGTGTCGTACTTTTCCTTTTCAGTTTTCGCCAATTAAATTAAAACATTACTCGTTCAACTTTGACGGTCGGAATAAATGTAAAATCACGACTGTTTCTCGATCTGCGGGCAAAAAAGCTGAGAGAGACATTTGTCAAATTCAATCGAAATTACAGACCGCAATGGAAATAATCGCAATAAATTCAAACAATCGTCGCAAGTGAAAATAATCACGTTAAATGTAACCGTGATAAAACGTATCGCACAACAATACAAAAATTTTGCAAATTTATAAAATTTATAAAATTTGTGAATGTTGACAAATGTTAATGTTAATAAAGCAAATAACGCAAATTTATGAAATATTAACAGTGAAATGTAAAACTTACAAATTTTTCGTCAGAAGGAATTCCAAACAATTTCCAAGCGAACCCGCCTCTCCCAGACTTCTCGCAAAACGCGAGACTGCCCGATTCCTGGTAAAACGTTCGCCCTAAAAGCCGCCTTTGCAAACGATAAAACCAATCATCCAGGAGCGGAATCGACGTTTGCGCTTGCGTGCCGGCAGCCGTGGAATTCGAACAGCAAATCGCTGTTAGAACCGGCCGATTTCCCCTTTTACCGATCGTCACGAGAAGTCGTATTAATTAGAGAGTCGTGCCGTCCTCTTTACATAATTCACCGGCGCGGCTATCGAGGCCCGAGCTTTTGCATAACCATCCTTCGCCGGAGCCCGGGGTGTTCCATCGACACGACTTCGCCAACCCCAGCATACTGTTTTTCGCACGCACGTACATATCCACGCACGCTGTCGCACGCGATCGCTCTTGCACGCGATACTCGTTCGTGTGTTCGTCGAAGATCATGTTACTTCTCTCTCTCTCTTTCTCTCTCTTTCTGCTCATCGAATTAATCCTGGTTTACGATTGAAACGTTTCGATTCCGGGGGATAGCTTCGGGTGATCGGAAACGGCGTCGATAGACACAGTGTAAACCGAAGCTTTGTAAAGATAGAAATTGCTCTGATTGAAAAAAAAAAAAAAAAAAAAAAAAGAAAAAATGGAAAGTTATCCGATAAACTAATGCGTGTGATTTTTGTTTGCTTTTTTTTTTTTTTTTAGTAACACAGATGACTGAGCGAATATATTCAGGTAATCCTAGAGTGATATCGTTTGGGTCTTGGTGGCTATCAAAAATTTAGCAATTCTCTGGTGTTACTTGGTTTGAAATTGTTTACTTCTGTAAATCTAGAATTGTTAGAATATGATAAAAGAAAAAAGAAAAAAAATTCTGAGAATTCTATAAATTCTTAAAATTACACAACCATGTAAATTATAGAAATTATACGATTCTTAAAATTATAAATTGCATTAATTGTATAAATATATAATGTATAAAATGTATCATATTAATTATATAAGTATAATTCTCGGAATTATATTCAACTAGAATTAAACTTTCAATTCTGGAGTCAATGAAAATTGCTCATCAACTAATAATGTCTACTAATGTCTACTAATCTCTGTTGGAGTAGACCTAAATACCCAGAATTTTAGTAATTCAAACAACTGCCAAATTATCGTACAAAGAGATTTTACCAGTTGAAAATCTACTAATTGTTACTACTTGAAGATCGTGTCTTTCTGTGAAAAGGTTCTGATGGATGACTGGAAACGTTTGATTTGAGAGGAACGAAAATGACGACGGGAAGAGAGCTGAAGAATTCCGGAAAAAGGAAAAAAAAAGGAGGGAAACGATTCGAGGTTGATCGTCGACGATCCTCGAAACCGCGATTGAGAGTTTTGTCACGGTTTTTTTACTCAACCGTGGCCGCCGTCCGGATTGATGACGGTGATGGCCGAGTAATGAAACGTGTGTACCGGGGTTGATAATGGTAATAGTCGGGTAATGAAATGTATGCGCTCGCGGGGTTGATAATTGTGATACCGGGGCCAATGAAATACAGTACATGGAAATCTGGAATTATGGAAAATTGTGGTATTACCGACCGGGCTGTGTAATCTTCGTGGTGTTTCGACTCGATGACAGAGTCGAGGTCGCGATTTAAGAATCGCGACTTTTTTTGCGACTGCACAGCTACGTATGATGCTCGTACACGCTGATGCGAATCGAGGCGATACCGGCACTCAAGGGTTGCAAATTTGACGCTGTAGAATTGGCGAGCGTAGAATTACAATCGAGACAGAAAAATCGAGATAACGAGTTGGTGTACGCAATTTTAGTGCAGAGCGAAAGCATACTGCGAATCGAAGTGACACTTGTATTTGAGGGTGAGACGTTGCAATGGAAATTTCGCGTATTGGTATTCGAGAATAAAATTTACACGATTAAAATTTCGTATATCGACGACTTGAACAATAATATTCAAAAATCGCAATTTTGTTGCGTAGAAGAAACATGTCATCGTGACTTGAACTGATATTCGCATTCGAGGGTTGTGAATTTGTCTCTGTAATGGAAATTTCGCGCATTTAGGTATTTCAGAACAAATTGTACAAATATCGACGAAACGAATAACACTAGTTAAAGATTGTAATTTTTATTCTAAAAGTATCAGTATTCAAAGATCGCAATTTTGTTGCATGGAGAAAGCATGCTGCGAATCTGATATTCGTATTCGATGGTTGTAAATTTGACTTCGTAATGAAAATCTCGCCCCGTAAGAATAAATTGAATTTTCATATAATTGATGATCTGATTCGACGAATCGGATAATAGCGTTTGATTTGAAGATTGTAATTTTTGTTTCAAAGCCGGATAGTGTTGTGAAGTGATATCGGTTATTCGAGGATTGCGAATTTGACTCCATAATGGGGGAACACCCGATGAATCGGTGCTATTAGCGGTATTTAGCGAACGCAACTTTGTTGTTGCAAAAGCATAGTTGATGCCGATGAGTTGCGAATCGAAGTGACATCTATTGGAATTTGACGCCGAAATTCAATGACTCGAGCCGACAGTGGTATTTAAGGATCGCAACTTTGTTACAAAGGCAAGGTCGCAGATTTGACGCCGCAAAATGGAAATAATGGGAATATCGTATCACATAATTGTTATATAAATCGACATTAACAAACTGAAATGTGTGCAAGTTTCAAGTTTGAATCTACAAATTAAAAAGAAACTTTAGTACTGTCTTGCTGATTCAGTATGATCTTGACATTACGATGTTTTGAGGGGGCGACGTTATCGCGACTGGAAGTCACGAAGTCATGGCATTTGCTGTTAATGATCCTCATCGGTCATCGAAACGACTGTGACCGATACGTTGCGATACATCATCGGTACTTGATAGTCGTGAAGTATAATAACGTTAATTCGGTGTCGAAAGACCGAAGATTATGGAAAGTTAATACGAGCATTTTGAGGTAATGGAAGTTTAACGTTTATGGCAAATAATCGATCTGCTTTAAGCTGATTACCGGGTCGTTAGAACGACGCGCATGCGATAAATGTTAAATGGATTTGCGTTTCGTTAGTTTGAAATAAAATCGTACTAGCGTCGTTGCTATTATTTTTATATTCTTTCCTTTCTTCCCCGATTATTTCTCAAACTTCTTAACCAAAAGAAGAAAAGACGCCCGACAGAAAATATGCGAGAATAATATAAGGAGTACAATTTCACGTAGCTATGAAAAAAAAAGAAAAAAAAGGAAAAAACGACAGGTGATAACTCCAAGGTAATTCATCAAGGCGTTAATTCGCGCGTCGGTAGAGTAACATCGAAGCGTCTTAAATAATCCGGCGAGGCAATTCGTGGGATTAATCTTAATTCCATCGTGAGGGAAGAACGGCGAGCACGAAACACCCTCCTCATTCGTGGCACGTAAACCAGGCGGCATTATCGAAGAACAAGCAACCCTCCTCGGGGATATCTGCGATCGGCCTTCGACTTCGCCTCGCCCGCCTTCTACTTCCATTCCTCCGTTGCTTGCTTGGTCCCGTGCGTTGCGATGTAATCAACGTCAACCGGGGACGTTTCACTCGGAACTGGCTGCGTGGCGGTCGTGGCCAGACAAGCGAAATAATTATCGGTAATTTCTGCCAGATAAATCAACGCGGCCGAGTCGTGCGATTCGAGATACCGGGGGTTGGTGTCGGTAAACAGTCGCCTGATTAAAAGGCGTCGCGCGTTTCTCTCGCGAAGGATTCGACCCCCCTTCCCGACAGAAAGCAATCTATTCTTTATCTCGACGGTAGGAAATCTGTTCCAGATTTTAGAGCCGAAACGTAGGGGAACACGAGAATTCTTACATTCAGAGACAAAAGTAGTGGAACAATTGGAAATAATTGTGAAATGAAGGAACATTTGATACGCCAAGTGATTCTCTTCATCGAGATTCTCCTCTCACTTTCTTCATTTAATTTTTTCCAGTGTCAAATTGACATGATGGCAAAAAATTGACACGAAGACAAATAATTAAATTCTTTCACCAGCAGTAAATGGAGTAAATTTCTATTTCTCGTCTTATCGATGTTCAAATTTATACCGTGATCTTACCTGCACTGTAAGAAAAATGTGTCAAACGCACGAGGGTTTGGTCATGTTCACAAATGTTGGTCATGTACGAACCAGCGTGCAAAATTCGTTCACGTTCAGTTGCAACTGAGAAATGTTGCAACGCGAAGTATGAATGAAACGTGACGCGGGGGTGAAACCGTCTGGTTCTCGAGGGTGAATTAACGGTGAAGTCTTCAGGCACGGTGTGTGCAACCGTGTTTCCTGAAGGGGAGAGGAAGCAAGCGATGGGCGTTCGTGCGACGCACGCCCACGTCGTGCACACGTCCTCTCACCGGCGAGGACGTCGCGCACGAGCACGTATTGTCTGTCACCCCGCATAGCCGAGATAATCGATGAATGATTATCCAATCGCGGCTAATGCGGAAACTATCCGTTTAATTACGTTTAGTGCCTGGAACCGGAGGAGGCTCCAAGGATATAGGCGCTACTGCAGACCGAACTCTCTGCCAGAGCAACCGGCAACGAGTGTGTGCACACTGTACATAGTTCACGCGCGTACGACGCTGTACGTTAGCCCTCTTACACACGAGGGTATCCTTGTACCCTCACGATATTCAAGCGCGCGCGTATGATGAACGCTGATGGTATCCGTGTGTGTTGCAAGCAGAGGCTTGCCTCGTACCGCGACGACTTTTTGACTTTTTCTGCCAACTAAAGGAAATATTTGAAGTACACTTGGTTTCCAATCAGTACATATATATATAGAAAGAGAGAGAGAGAGAGAGAGAGAAATAGTAGAGAGTATCAGAAATTAGGCTCTTCTGTGGCAAAGGTCAGAGTGATCGACTGTACTTTGTATAGTTGGGAGATGAACATTCGAGAGGAACGTACGTGAAGAATAAGTAAAAATAGAAATGATCGATTTCTGTACTTTGATCCTATGTCGCAATATTAACGCTAGAACTACTGACGATTAAGGCATAAAATGTCCATCAGAGACAATGAAATCCAAAAAAATAGAGAATAATGAAATTCAGAAAAATAGAAAAATGTATATAGAGAGAGAAAGAAATAGTAGAGAGTAACTAAGAGTATCAGAAATTAGACTCTTCTATGGCAAAGTGATCGACTGTACTTTGTATAGTTGGGAGATGAACATTCGAGAGGAACGTACGTGAAGAATAAGTAAAAAAAAAATGATCGATTACTGTAGTTTGATCCTATGTCGCAATATTAACGTTAGAACTACCGACGATTAAGGCATAAAATGTCCATCAGAGACAATGAAATCCAAAAAAATAGAGAATAATGAAATTCAGAAAAATAGAAAAATGTATATAGAGAGAGAAAGAAATAGTAGAGAGTAACTAAGAGTATCAGAAATTAGACTCTTCCATGGCAAAGGTCAGAGTGATCGACTGTACTTTGTATAGTTGGGAGATGAACATTCGAGAGGAACGTACGTGAAGAATAAGTAAAAAAAGAAATGATCGATTACTGTAGTTTGATCCTATGTCGCAATATTAACGCTAGAACTACCGACGATTAAGGCATAAAGTGACCGTCAGAGACAATGATATCCAAAAAAAATAGAGGAACTTTATGACACAATGGACTGTACAGACTTTTATTTGTATATGTTACGAAAAAATTATTTAAATCATTAGAAAATACACTGTTTTACGTCCATAAAGTATCTAGCAAAAATTATAATAATCATTTCGACCACTTTGGTAGTTCTAGTGTTAAGACTAACAAACTAACAAACCAACGTTATTACTGACTAACAATTTAATTAATTAATCCGCCAATTCGCCAATATTGTCTAAGAATTCTCTAACTAATTCGATTCACTAACCAATTCAACCAATCATCAATCATAATTTACCAATATCGTTGCTTCATCCAATCCGCCCAAAAGGGTCCCATGGCGTCTCGTATGCGTGTCTCGCGATACCCGTATCGTTGCACGGAAGTAGCCACGGAGCGTTGGAGACTGCAAAGCGTGCTAAAGACAGACAAACAGACAGAATGCAAAAGACGAGAGAAAGAGAAAGAGAGAGAGAGAGACAATGTGGTGGCAAACAACGACGGAAGCTCTCGCGGGTGGGAGATGTGTACCCGTTGGCTTTGCAAACGGAGAAACGAGGTGGACGACGACGAGGAGGAACAGAGCACACTGAACGGGGGTTGAGAGAGGAAATAGAGACGGTGACGGACAAAGGACGGGCGTGGGTGGATCGGGTAGTTCCGAAAGGGGGTTGGCTAGCTCGTAGCCGGAATTGAGCCGCGATCGCTTAACTGACGTAATCAAGTGTTCGACAGTGACGCTCAAACCACGTGCCAGCTTGTCTTTTAACCGATCGTTCGCGTCCATTCGACTTGACCAGTTGTCGCGGCTCGCCTACGATGCTAGGTCGCGTGTAATCTGCGGATCGTCCGTGCGTGAAATCGGCGAACTAACTTCTACCGAGAGCTGGAAAGGGGTTGTATTTTTGTTTGTTTTTTTTAGGGGGGGGAGAGGGAAGGGGGAGGGGGAATTTTAAGAGGATCGAACGTATCCGCTACGATCGTAATTGGCCTGTAGCTGGTTGTGTTTCCGGGTAAACGATGCGAGAAGGGGATCTGAATGGGAACGTTGGCTTTTTCGAGGTTTTCTGCAAAATGGAAGTCGAAACTCGAGAAAGACGAGTTCTCTTTATTGTTACAGAGGTGGAAGGGTTGTTTGTGACTTTTGACACTGGGGCAAGTGATTCATAAACCAGCTTCCGTTTTCTTCTGAATTTCTCAACTTTCGCCTTTGTGACTGTTTCTGTGTAGATGACAGTGGAGATTTGAGAAAGACGATGTATTACAGAGATACGCAACTTGCGAGATTAGAGTGTGAGTTTGTGATCTTTAATACTGGAACAAGTAAATGCAAGTTTCTGATGTATAGTTCTTCAACGCTAAACTTTCAAGATTTTGCATTCATCTGTTATTTCTTCTGTTCATTTAACTCTCGTTAGAAAAAGAAAAAGAAAATGAAAGATATCACTTTTCTTCTTGTTATTTATTAAATTGTTATTTCACCAGTAGAAATTGGTATGTTTAAAATGCCGGTGCGTTTAGTGTTAATCCTTTGTCTCGTGACTGTAGATTTTTATGCATTTGTAAGAAATTTTTAAAAGAACGCGCAATACGATACAACAATTTTATTTTTTAAAAAACATGAACTTGCCGTAAATATCGCAATATCTATTTGTAACCTTTTTCCGCTGACATTTATTTAGGTATATCTTGTAAAATATAGCTGCAGATTGTTCAAACAGTCACGAACGGAAGGACACACTTACAATTAGCGTCGCATTTGCAAAACTAATTTTTTTACGACAAAAGTGCTCGGTCATTTTTAATTACATTTCTCAAAGATGAAAAGAATTCAAGCGAAATACGAAAAAATTCTTGTCACCGTGCACGATCTTTCATACGTCGAACCTTACAAATCCTTTCTCTTTGCTAAACGAAATGTAAAATTTACCTATTCAAAAATTCAGAGGTCGCGGCGAGAATTTTTGTTTACGATGCGATATTAGGTCTTGATGATCTAACTGTTATCGGATATTATCAGCAGCTGGGAAATAAATCTGAACTTTCAACGCCACGTTTGAAGCAAGTTGATAATAGCCAGGCGGCGTGTAACAGTGTGTTAAAGAACTGTATAATAGATAATGGCGCGCCGTTATCTGCGATTCAAAAACCCTGGCCCGGGCTGTATTAATGAAGGAACGTAGTAATTAATGGGATTTCATTACGCGATAATTGCCTGTATTTTTGCGGCGCGCTAATTGCACGCATGGATGATAATAATAGCGAACAATAACAATGATTGTAACGGCCATAGTATCGTTTCCAATTATACGTGGAAAAATCCACGATATTGTAAGACAATCATTAAAATTATCCATCTCGTTATATTTGCGATTTTAAACCAATCAATGCCTGTCATTATTCTCTCTCTCTCTTTTTTCCTCTCGTAATTTGTTTCGCGAATGTAAATCGCAAATTGCAATAACGGCGCGCACGCAATTTTGCAAACGTTGTAAATGATAAAATTACGTATTGGAAAATATACCGCGTAAATTTGACTGGCGTAATTTTCTTAATCCCTCTTTGTACCTTCGTCTCCCGTGTCTTGAAAATTTTCTGTCGCATGGAAGAAAATATATATACGCGAACTCGTGTTATATAAATTTTCTGACTCGTGATCAAAGCAAACTTCCAAACCGAAACCGAGACCGAAAGGGAAACGCAATTTGTTGCGTCGTTCGCACCAAAAGGAACAATGTGCCATCTGACGCACCCACGCTACGCAACAAATTAAACCTATTAGAAAAAAAGAAAAAGAAAAGGAAACCAAAAAAAGTAGCCTGGCGCGGTAACGAATTTGGCAGGTTCCATCCGAAAATTTTTGGAAACCGGTCAGAGTAGACGTCGAGGCCAATAAAGAAGGGAGCGCAGTTTCACAACGCCTCGTTCGTGACCAAAGGAAATGTCATGTGTTAACCCCCGAACTACGATACTACTAAAAAAAAAAAAAAAAAAGAAAAAAGGAAATACTCGAGAAAAGAGAAAAACCAGCGGAAAAGCAAGTCTCATTAATTTCACTCGAAAATTTTCAAAACAGAAAAAGAAAGAAACAACAGAGTAGGAAAACACCCCCTCTTGTGTTACGCGCAACAGTCTCTAGACTACAATCCCTACAAAGTTGAAAGAACATTCCAAATAAAATAAACGATACTCCAGAAAGAGAAAGGAAAAAAAAAACGCGGCGCGGAAAGCGAAATCTCGTTAATTTCGCTCAAGTAGCATTTTCAAGAACGTTCAGAAGCAGCCGTTGAAAAACGCCAGAAGGAAGGGAACACAATTTGCGGCATGGTTGGCAACCAAAGGAACGTTTTGCGTCAACGTTGCGCAACAAGCTTGCAGATTCTGCGCTTCGCTATTAAAAGAATAGAGAAAAAAAGAACGAGGAGGAGGAGGAGGAGGAGGAAAAGGAGGTGGAGGAAAGCAAATCTCGTTAATTTCACCTGCGCTGGGAGCAACGCATCAGCACGGACAGATCGGCCGGTTGGACCGCAAACGGCATTAATTTCGCGACCGACCGCAAAATGCTTTTACCAGGCGGATCAGCTTGGTCTCCCCTTAAAATCGTCGATCCTTACGCAACAACCTGGGCTTATGCCGTTAATCCCGCAACGCGAGCGAGCGCGCGCGCGATCCTATCGGAAACGACTCTTAGGTTAGGTTGGCGACCGCGCGAAAGTCGATAGACGTGCAACAACGAATCGACAAGGTAATTAACGAGATTGCATGCGGAGCTGCCTAGCCCGTGTATGTGTGCACGTGGATGATTCGCGTGTTGCGTGTTGACGTATGTATACGTACGGCGTATACAGGGTGTCGGATTTTCATCTATAAACGCGAATTAACTGGCAAAGTAATTATTATCGTGGACGGGGAGGGGGGGGGAGGGCCAATGATCTCGATCTCGTGTAACCCTCGGCACACTCGTTATTTTCTACGATACTGCGTATGTTCGTCGAAGCATAGATTGGAATCTCTTTTACGCGAATGTAAATAGGATTTCTAGTTATACGTCGATAAACCAATGCGGTCTCGTAGAAAATAACGAGCGTTGCTTTTTGTCAATCAGCGTGTGTGTTAACAATTATGCGATTCAATTATGTTGGCTTGATTGAAAGAACAAGGGTGAACAAGGGTGAACAAGGGTGTGAAAGTACTATGGTAATGATACATCCAAAAGTGTAAAGTATTGCTATTTAGGTGCTCCAATTTTTCCGCGGCCACTTTACAAAATTAAAACATCTCCCAAATTAATGATTCTTTGACATATGTACGTGGATTAATATTTCGATCCACAGATATCGAGCGGAATCGACATCGGTGAATTAAAAATTACACGATTCCACATGTCCATCCACATGATCAAAGCTAATCACACCCTTGAAATCTTGAATTCACTTCTAAACCATCTTTTTATATAGTCGGCGAGTGTGCCATAAGTTTGAGTTGCATATTGAAGTATCATGCAGATATAATCCAAGATGCTTAGACAATTTAGTTTACTTAGTAGATGTTCAAAATTCATGTTTCCAAACGAATGCATTCCTAATCTATTATATATCATATATTACATTATAATCTAATCCATTATATATATATATATATATATATATATATATATATATATATGTATGTATGTATGTATATTCATTTTGGTAAGCACTTGAACGGTGAAAATCGGACACCGTGTACAGGATTGGAACGAGTACACACAGGTAGGAGCGAACCCGCGATCCGTTACGTGGACATCGGCGGCTGGCGGCCGGGGGGAGAGGAGGCGGGGAGGGGAGGGGGGAGGGCGGGTGCATGGATTAGCAGTTATTAATTAAGCTTAATTGTTTCTGTTGGGTCGAGGCCGGCCGGGTTTACAAGGTGTACGCGTGTCTACCATCGCCGACAACGTGCCGAGGAACACGTGCGCGTCCGTGGACAGGCTGTCTGCCACGCCACGTGGACCGCTATTATGGTGTACGCGGCGGTTGTTGCGTCCCGCATTCCATCGCGCGCGCCTGTTCAGAAGCGGTATCGACGCCCACGCGTTACTCCATACACGCGTTCGTTCCACCCTCCCTCCTCACCATCCCTTTACCGTGAACCGGCGACGCGACGGTCACTCGATCGCACACGCGTACATACGCGTACCATCATCCTCGTACGCCTGGGCGTCGCGCGACACACGGCCAGACATGTTCATTTTCGCCTCGACGAACGTTGGTTAATCGATGCTCCTCTCGACGCAAGCCTCGAGAGGAATCGATCAGCGCCGATCGCCTCTTGGCTCCTGTCCTTCCTTCCTCGCCTTCGAAGAGACGGCCAACTGACGCGAGAATTTGCCTGTTTCTCGCTTTCCGTCCCGTGGATTTTCATTCCTTTTCCATTCATTCGAGAAACAAAAATGACTCGTGTCGTTTAATTTTTTAAACGATTTTTAACACACGGTACAACGAAATTTTTCGTCATTTCTCAGAAAATATATCGAAATAATCGAAACGTGCAATTGCACTACATCGAACCAATATTATTTATTTATTCGTATTCTGTGTTGAATTGTCAGTGCACACACTAAGAAATTTAATAGTTAAGCTTTAAGCTTTATTTCGTAGTATATCTAATGATTTAGTAAAGCGTGGTACAATTCGAAACATTTGCTCAACATATAATTCTACATCACGTTTCTTGAATTGGAATTCACTCGTTCGCATGATCCAGGTGAAGTTTGCTGCAATTATTGCCGATAATATTCGTCCGTAGGAGCCTCTCGTTTTAATAGACTGAAGTATGTAAGTAGGCTGACCTCGAAAGCAAATTTTGATACTGAGTATAGCCAAAAGGTTAAAATCGTTTAGAAAACGTTACTGTCGGTCTTTGATTTTGTTGGAATTTCTCAGAAAATCTTCGGCCACAATGTTCCTTCTTCGCGTCGAATGTTATTACTGATATTACGAGTTTAATTTAATTTTCTCACTAAACGTTTAATTTGATTCGACAACAATTGCCAATTAATTCGTCAACTTGTTAATATTGTTCTTACCGGCCGAGGCATATCGGTATATCGATACAAAATCTCGGAATTGAAGTCCGATTTTCACGATGAACGCGTCACCGGTTTGTAACGCCGAATTAGTCCGATTGCGCATCCGTTTTTGCCTTCTCTCTCTCTCTCTCTCTCTGGTAATCGGCCTGATTCTGAATTCTATCGGATGCTCCAGCGAGAAAGAGAAAAAACTGACAACGATTCCTGCTAATCGATCGCCTGGAACAAAGGGGAGCGACGATATCCGGCAAGTGTGACGGAGGGAAATTTGAGAAATTTCAACACAGCCCGGCAGCCCAGTTTCATCGAAATTTCATAATTTGATAAATATCGGGGGATACGTGTGCCGGACACTTGATTATTTTTCATACGATGTAATTTAATTACGATATCGCATGCACACGAAGGTTCTGCCAAACGATTTTACGCTTTATTATTATTACGGACACGTGTGCCGCCACGTCAGAGAAAATTGATTTCTGAAAGCTAATATCGCGTAATTGGAAAAATTGGTAAATCTCGCGGGGGGGAATGTTGTGCGATTAGTTGTTTAAAAACTATTTCGAAAATTGAAAAGCGACACTCGAAATCGCGTCGAATTTGCGTTTAATTGCTCCGCGTGAACGTTTCAATCCGCGTATTAATTCCGTAAATGATTAACGAGCGCGTATAATCACTTCTACGCGTAGACGAACTGTCGTCAATAAAATCGCGTTTTTCGCTCCTTGGTTTTCTCGAAATAGTCGCAAAAATTTGTCGCCTCCTTCCGCGGCGAAACTCGCGCGACTCATATTTAAAAAGGGCAGAAACGATTTTACACTCGAGGTGTATCGCGAAGCTCCTGCCGGGCGAAACACGCGGGACCGGGAACGGTTTCTAAACAAGAACACGCGGAAACCTTTGATTCAAAGGCCGGGGGAACTTGCAACCGGAATCGATAAACAAACACACACAGCAGGCGGAGTTCGTTTATTAAATTTCTTTGGGCGAAACGAAAAAACGCTGCAACCACCCCCGCTGGTGGTATATAAAAGTAGCGCGGCGAACGTACGTACCTACAGCGGATGTTTCCGCAAACAGTTTCGCCCAGTATTGAGGTGTACCACTGGCGGTCGTCGAACTGAATATTGCAAACGGAACCTTTTCTCGAAAAACCGATACAGAACCAGACCCGAGCGATTCCCCGCACCAGCTTTCCGCTTCCTCTTCTTTCGTAGAGGCCGCGTAGTCCAAAGACAGGAAGTTCGTACCGAGAGGGTAGGGGGGGTGAGGGGAATTCGTAAGACCGGAAAGGATCTTGCAGAAGAGAAGTCGGAGAACATATAATAAAGAAAGAAGGGTCTCGAGCTCGATAACATTGCGTGTTCGTACGAACGTTCGAGCACACACACACACACACACACACACAAGCGGAAGTGTGACACAGGTACAGAGACAGAGACAGAGTCGAACGCAGTGACGCAAAGCACACAGGTTTGCGTGCGGTTTACGTGCTTGCACACCACCACAGAGAGTAACGCGGTTTCGCACAGACGCGGACACTACGGCTGGGCAGAGCACGAAATATTTGAGTTGCTTGGCAAACACGTAAATGTAAACGCCGCGTTTACATTGCCGTTTACTTTTCGCCCCCTCCTCCGCGCTGCTTCACTATGCTTCTCGCGGCGACCGCTCGACCAGACCTCTCTCTCTCCCCCTCTCTTTCTCTTTCTCTCTCTTCGAGCTACGACGACGAAGAAGACGAACCTCGACGATAGCGGCGACGATGCGGCGATGACGACGACGACGACGACGACGACTTTCCTAGATAACGGCCAGGCCAAAGAGCCTAGGAGGAAGGGGACAGGCAACAGTGAATAGAGACGAGTAGCGGCGGCCGGAGATGTAGAGACGACGATGATGACCGTGACAACAAGCAACGCGGGACGAAGGTAGCAGACTAGGAGAAGAGAAGCTGAGGATGGAGTCAGGAGCGAAGGTTGAGGCGGAGGTGGCGACTGACGCCACTGGCGGGCAACTCGAGTCGACTAACCGTCAGGTAAATATTGACCGAGCGGGATATTGCTCCCGATGCTTGTTTGTTTATTTCAATACCCGTGACCGATGGGCTTGATAGGGGGTTGCTGTGTGGACAGGGAGAAGGGAAATGACACACACACACACATACACGTGGATACATACATGGATCGTGTGTTTTTCGTCTGCACAGAGACACATCGTACGTATGTACATATAAACTCGCGTACGAGCGTGTAGAGCGTTGGTCAGGATTGCACACGGTTCACGCGTATCGTACACGCATGCACGTGGCTAGAAAAATAGATAATTCCATATAGAGTTTAGATGGCGTGCAGAAACGCCTCGACGAGAGGAAGAAGAGACGCGCAGCGTGTTCCCACCCGGCGTCCACGCGGAATTCCATTTATATCCGAGTGATATATCCGCTCGAGACATCCTTGAGAATCGTCCACAGCTAACTAAACCGTGACGACAACACCGATAACCATCGGGACAACTCTCTCAGTCGCCGCCATTTTCTCTCCGCCGTCGTTCCTTCGACGATACCAGGCTCCTTCGAAAATGGTCACGGCCAGAGAACCAGTGTGTATCGCTACTTATCACAATATTAATGATACTCGACTGGTATCGTCACAAACGATCACAAAAGTATCTGGTTGGCGAGTCAGGTCGTTTAATTCTAATTTGTAGGCCTACGTCTTGCGCTATGTCTAAATTCGTCGACGAAACGGCTCCGTTGCGCAAAATACAGGATACAAGTTTCATCGAGTAATCAGGAAATACAATGTACTTCCTACATTACCTCGCTAATTAAATTCCAATCTGTTTTATATAACAGGCACGATGCTAAACGAGCGCTCGAACACTCTCGCGAGACACTGCATACGCATTTCGATAACTGTACATCGACGTTATTAACCACAGAAGTTAGAAACGTACGTCGAGTGATTTGAGCTGGAGGAAACGTTTCTCTAAAAACTGAGTGCACGACCAATCGATCGCCTAATTCGCTTTTTCGCAGCGAATTAAGTATACGGGGTGGGTTACTACATATTGACATCTAAATTTACGTCATTATTAAAAGTCTGTCAGATGAAGCTGAATGGTTTCGAGAGGCACATTTTGGTGGTACTAGTTTTTCTAGTAGGTGAACGTGTAGAGGACATATGAAGGTCATTAACGTTTCTTTTAAAAGGAATCATATATTTTTTATTGCATCAGTTGATGCACCTTGATATTCTTTACAAAAAAAGTGTTAACCTATTTCTGTTAAAAAAATCATTAGTTTAGGAGATATTTTAATTTTAATTTTGTAAAATTATCTTAAATATTTTGTATTATTATAAATTATGAAAATTAAATATTTTGTATTATTACAAATTATGAAAGTTAAATATTTTGTATTATTATAAATTATGAAAATTAAATATTTTGTATTATTATAAATTGTGGAAATTAAATATTTTGTATTACTATAAATTATGAAAGTTAAACATTTTGTATTATTACAAATTATGAAAGTTAAATATTTTGTATTATTATAAATTGTGAAAATTAAATATTTTATATTACTATAAATTATGAAAGTTAAATATTCTGTATTATTATAAATTGTGAAAATTAAATATTTTGTATTGCTATAAATTATGAAAATTAAATATTTTGTATTACTATAAATTATGAAAGTTAAATATTCTGTATTATTATAAATTGTAAAAATTAAATATTTTGTATTGTTATAAATTATGAAAGTTAAATATTTTGTATTATTATAAATTGTGAAAATTAAATATTTTGTATTGCTATAAATTATGAAAGTTAAATATTTTATATTACTATAAATTTTGAAAGTTAAATATTCTGTATTATTATAAATTGTAAAAATTAAATATTTTGTATTGCTATAAATTATGAAAGTTAAATATTTTGTATTGTTATAAATTATGAAAGTTGAATATTTTGTATTATTATAAATTATGAAAGTTAAATATTTTGTACTGTTATAAATTATGAAAGACATGGAAGAAGACGTATAGTATTCTTATATGTATACTGTTTTTGTCTTTCACGCATGGATTTTACAAAATTGAAATTAAAATATCTCCTAAACTAATGACTTTTTAACATAATGTAGGTTAATATTCTTTTTGCAAAAAATATCAAGCTGCATCAACTGATTAAAATTAAAATCATATGATTCCATTTAAAATAACGTTAATGACCTTCGTACGTACTCTATACGTCCACCTGCAAGAAAACCACCATCATCGAAACGTGCCCCTCTTCAATTCCATTCAACATCACCTTCAAACATTTCTCGCTACGCGTAATAATAATGATGTAAAATCTAGATGGCAATGTGTGGCGACCCACCCTGTATAACGTCACCGATTCTAATCGGGACGCTGCCAAGCAGTTGATTTAACTGTCGCTCGCCGAAGAAAAATCCACGTGGGTAATTACAGGCTCGGCACTGGTTGCATGCGCTGCCTGATAAACTGCACGGCTGCTCGATAAAAAAGAAACTGCAGTTTCTTTCCACGATGACATACTAAGCTTGCGCGTAATGGCCGGGGAGGCGGGGGAGGATGGGGGGAGGAGCCGGCCTGAAATAATTAATTCTTATTTCCCGCTGAAACGAAAACCGCTGGTTTCAGCGGCACGGTAATTCGCGCCATTAAAACAGTATAAACTTCTTCGGCGGCCAAGGGTTGTCAGCCGACGGCGATGCTGCCCTCGTCGTTTTTCCTTTTCCAGTTTCTCTCTCCCGCGCGCGTTTCAAACGTCGTCTCCCTCGCGTTTATCGACGACCGCAATCTTTCGCTGGCAAATTATCGTTGCATAATCCGCGCGCCGCGAATATCATTATCGCGAAAGCTGAGAAGCGAAGAATTTCAATGAAACGAGCGCCGCGTTACGTGAATGTCTGTACAATCTCGTTCAGAAGTATTCGAACGTCCGCCGATTCCTTTGTAGGACGAAATAATAGCGACGGGTTACTGATAGAGAGCGCGAGAGCGTTAGAGTTTTGGAATCTCGCATCTGTGTATAAATGGATCTATCGGCAAGTAAATAGTTTATGTAACTGTCTCGGAGAGGGGAAATTAATGGGATTCGTTTCAGTGATTTTCAAAATGTAATTAACGATCTTTCACACGGTGATTTACCGATCAACGATATTAACGATCTGACAAGTTGTAGGTTACAGATTTCGTCAGACACGGAATAATCGGACAGAGTGTATAATTTGTAAATTCTCGATTGTCCTGGTGGTGTTTATGAATATTGGAAGCTCGCAAAATTGGTGCTAGGTAGCGTTTAGAAGAGACGTGATTCTAAGATACGTAATGTCGATCAATACACTTACATATGTACCTACGTAACATATATATATATATATATACATACATACCTAGAGATATTCGTGCAACACTTCAACGCGGCTTACTCGCGTATTCTTCGCACTGCCACCAGTAATTTTTTCGCGTTCGAAAGTTCATCGAGCCCGAGCATTAACTGCTAATGTCATCCGATCCGTTGCTATAATACTGAAAACACGCGCGCCTTACGCTCCAAGGTTTCAAACGAAAGGTTTGTAATAATTTCCTAACGATCGCGCGATCTCGCATCGTCTCCCCACTCTACCGGGTGTCGTAATACTTCTGAACGACCGGTGTACGCGCGTCGAATGCACGGGGCCATTAGGAGACGATCGTGAACGTCGCCGCTCACCTCACTTTTTGTTTTATCTGTTTTCCCCGTGTACGTAACGGTAATAATATTCAGCCAGACTTCTCTCTCTCTCTCTCTCTCTCTCTCTCTCTCTCTAGCTAAATAGTCGGCTACAAGCCGACCGCGCGCGATAACCATCTTATTACCCGAACGATTTACTCCGTTGTACCGGATGTCTCGCAGCATTTTCGCAAACGAAAGAGGCCGCGATACACACGCCACGGCCGGTTAGGCTGCCAACTTTACGACTCGCGAACGTTCGTATAATAACGGTAATGAATCGTGTTCCTCTTTTCGCGTCACGGCTTTCCTGGCCTCACCCTAAAAATTCCTATCTCTCTTGACTCTCTATCTCCGAACTTTCTTTTGCCTTGCCCCGCCAGCCGTGATCCGTACACGCGACGAGAAACTTTTTGAAAATGATCGTCCGTTCGTTGGAACGGCGGTTAACAACGGTTAAATGCCATGGAGGTCGTGTGATGCCAAGATTAATAGAAACACATAATCCGAGTGAGCGTCAGTATTCTCTAAGTTTTTTTTTTTTTCAATATTACCTTCGTACTGTTGCAACGATGTGAAGAAATTAATGCACAGAGTATAGAACATATATAGAGATAGTTTAACATGTATTAAAGCACTGCAAACAAAGAGAAGGTGAATCAGTAATAGTCTTCACAATATGTGACATTTTTGGCAACACTTTTTGCTTTTGTTCTATATAATTGTTGTTTCGAATCTTTTTTCACATTTACAAAATCGTCGCCCGATACTGGCTCTTTCTGTCATTTTCTTTTCTTGTTTTTTCATTCCATGTCAGCCTCTGCGCGCTTGTACGCGAGGAAATGCAAATTTCCTCAATTTCGTTGTATCGTAAAGATTAAATGTTTGCAAAAAATAAATGAAAATCGGAGAAATGCGTTTCAGCAAGATCAATCTTCTAAAGAGGGAGGTATTTAAATCTCCCTTTGCTAGCGGACGGATTTAAATCGCCAGGCGAAGTTTAATTTTACATGTTTTCATATAAATTATTATAGTTCCTATGTTTTCAAAGTTAATCAAATCAAAGAAAGACGCAAGCTACTCAAAACAAGAAGAGAGAGACCGTCGATATATCGGACTTTCTTAGATATCATGTAGGACGTTAATGCTTAGATTAATCCATAAATAGCGCTTCCATGATGCACAAGTATCCGTAAATAAAAGTGGATAAAATAAATTACTTTATCTGCCTGTTTATGCCTGGTTTCTAGGTTCACGTAGTTTAGGTTTAATTGAAAAGGAAGTAATTAGGAGAAAAAGCTTCGACATGACTGACGACGATCTGGCGTTGTAATCAAGCTATAATCGCGACCAAACATTGTGACACTATACGACACGAGATCCGAACAGCGCGATCGCGCCGCTTGGCACTGAAACGGCACTGAAAGGTTTCGTTTGCGCGCGTTTCAAAGATTCCACAGCGAACGAGGAGGTAGTCGAACTGGTAGAACGATAAAAACGACCAGTTTGTAATTTTCCAGGAGATTTCAACGACGGATAAAATTGCGAAACACGCGGGTGAAATGCTCGCGAGAGGAGGAGTCGCGAGTGAGGCAACGGGGGGCTGCCTCCTGTGATTTTCCTCTGATTTCGCGATTTTCACAAATGTCCGCCGCGCTCGTCTCAGCTGGTCGCAATTAAAACTTATTTCGCGCACCTACGGCACGGAATCATCGTAAACCAAAGGGAGGAAGTTACCGGAGAATCCTAATTTGTTCGTAACTATCCTGCCAACGACGAGAGACCAACCCCCAACGCTTTCGACAGCGAGAGAAAGAGGAAGAGAGAGGGACTGATGACTGAAAATAATCCCCGGGGTGGCTGTACGGTGCAGCGGGTGCAAAATCCGTCGGAAGAGTAGGAGGGGGTGGGTGAGGGTGGGGTTGGTCGTCGACACGGCGATGTCGGTGTAAAAGAAGGGAGAAGGACGGAACGCGAGAGGGAGAAGGAGAGAGAGTGTACACGGCCGAGAGCCGTAATTCCTTCATGGAAAATTCAAGGTTTTTCATTAGCGTCCCTCGTTTCCCCTTACGGCACGTCGGGGGAGTAGCGGCGCTCGCCACTCGAGCTTCGGCTTCACACCCCTTACGTAGGGCGATGGGGGAGGAGGGGGTGGGTGGTAGCTGCGGCGGGGAAGAGGACGGGGCGTTATAGGAGCAAGAGAAGAAGAAAGTTTCGGCCGTACGACGCGGAAAACTCGACGCGGCGCATATTTCATATATTATTTTGCGCGACGTCGCTGCTTGGAGAACCGGTGGGGGAGGATTGGGGAAGAAAAGGGAGAAAGGGCGCGAGAGGGACGCGGGGGGTCGAGGCGAGAGCGGGATGGTTTGCCAACAGAACTGAACGTCACTGCTGCAGGCTGTTTGCGCGGCCCTCTTTCACGCTACAACCCCCCGCTTGCTCGCCACCCCCTCCTACTCCTTCCCGTGTCGGAGGCCCTCCATCGCCATGGAACAAAGAACCGCTGCTGCACCCCTAGCCTCGCGGACCGCCTCCGGCGTTAATATTTTAAGCACACTTTTCTACCACCGCCGCGGAATAGACCAACGCCGGCCTTTTCCCTTCTTTCCCTTCACTGCCGAGAGCTGCCGCCGCCGCCGCCGCGCTTTCCCCGTCGCGTTTCCTCGAACGTCTCTATCCTTTTTTTTTTCTTTTTCTTTTTTTTTACAGAAAGGGCGAAGCGGCTCTTTCGAGTCAGAGAGAGAAAGAGAGAGAGAGAGAGAGAGAGAATGAGAAGAGACAAGGATATAAGTAGAGGGAAGGCGAGCAGAAAAAGAGGGACTGAATTTTGCAAGGCAAATTAAGTGTGCGGTTTCACGACAGTGGCTTTCACACCGTCCCAAGACTCGCCGGATATCTGAAAGGGATGTTTTAAGAGGACACCCTTGCCTGGCTTGGCTCTACCCTCTCTACCTCGGGGGGAGAGAGACTGCCTACCCACCCCTCCGTGATTACGTAGCGTAATGTGTCTCCAGATATTTCTCTCTTCTTAATCTTCCCGAGGGGTTGCCGCCGTTCTTTGTCTTCCGGCCAGTTTTTAGCCGGGGTGGGGGAGAATTCGATTTGAATATGCGGGAAACCGGTAAACAACCGGTTCCGATTGGCCGTTTACAGATCAAAGGGAGGGAAATGCGCGGAGAATTTCAGCGAGAATTAGTGAAACGCAGTAAAGAAAATCTTCGACGGTCGTCTGTCGAACACCGGTTTATCTCGTAAGATCGGAGTGTGTCTCGCAAGGAAACACACGGCTGGCTGGTATTTTCGCAGTTGGATTACCACCGCAGACCATCGTCTCCGAGTTTTCGAAGCTAATCTAACTTTTTAATCTGACCTATGGTTAAATCGAGCGTCGACCGGTCGACGGGGCGAATACCGTAGCAGAAAGCAGGGCCCCACTCTTTGCCGCGAACGGTATTAATGGCGCGACAAAAATGTAATGGCGGGGCCGATCGAAAACCCCCCCCCCCCCCACCCACCCTCTCATCTCCCCGAGTTCTGGCGACCTCCATCAAATATTTCGTACCGCGGTGGAAAGTTTTTCCCCGAACGTGGACTCGGGAGGCGGCGCGAAGGGTGAGAGAGGCCCCGTGTACACCTGTACGTCCGTGCCGGCGCGGCGGCCATGCCTATGAATAAATCGCGACCCGTTGTTAAGAAGTCATGGAGAACCGAGTCACTTTTCATTCAAACTTTTATGACTTTTCCGCACGACAGCGCTGCTCTCGTCCTTACCCTCGCCCCCGCCGTCCTTCTTATTTCACCAGTCGTGTCTGCCGTCGCGCCTCTTCAACCCCTGTTTCGTTTCTTTATCGAACGATTCAATCCGTCCAGCCGCGCCAACGATCATCCGGCGTTATCGAACGATCGCGACACTGTGCTCGTTAACGCGCGAAAATTGCTAATTTTCGTGGTGACAGTGGTAGGAAAGGAGTGAGGCAAGAAAGAGAAAAACACGGTCATCGAACGTCCTCGATATCTTCGGAACGTTCAGGTCGAACAATCAGGTGAAATCGAGTCGATTGACCTTATCGTCGGTGAGCCAATACCTCTCGAGCTAAGCTTCGCAGCTTACGAAACTTTCTTCCTCTCTCTCTCTCTCTCTCTTTCTCTCTTTTGCTCTCTGTTTTATTATCGCGTTATAGGAACGCTGACTAATCCAGCGTTGTACGTATTACGGGGTGAATATCATTGCTGTCTACCATAATTTCGTTACACAGCGAGAGAGAGGGAGAGAGGGAATTGGACAAGGGGTTGCAAGTGGCTCTGATTTATTCCGTGTGAAAATGTTGTTGGAATATTTAGCGGTCTGTTTGTGGAGGAATTAGTATTCGTTTTACGAGAGGGTGCCGAATTGACGAGGTTTTGTCTGAGGATTTGCATTGATTAACGCTTTTCTAGTTTCATTTCAGCAATTTTTTTTTCCCCAAAAGCTATGAAGTTCTACAGTTCTATTCTGATAGTTGTATGAATTTCTTAGAAGAGTCAATCAATTCTTCGTCGGGATATTTTATTCACCTATCATCCAACGCTTTTTTTGAAGGATTTTGTCCCATTTTTATTTTTATTACAGCCTACTTAATAATTACCCAAATTTCTCAAAAATTTCAATCAATTCTTCATTGATCTATTTTGTTCAAATACTATCCAAGTCAACCACTTTGTCCCACTTTTATTTCCACCGTAATCTATTTAATAATTTCCCCAACATTCTCGGAGATTCGCTGAATCCTTCGCTAACGACCCAATAAAATGGCACATCGCTCGAACAATCGTCTCTCGAATATTTTATTCAAACACCCGAGTCTGTACCCACTCGTTCGCTTTTACTTCTTTTAGTCTCGCCGGAACCTGTTTAATAATCATCTTAAAAATTCTGCAAAAAAAAAAAAAAAAAAATGCAATCCTTCCTACTAATAAACCAACGATACTAACGTCTTACTCGAGCAATCATATCCCGAGCATTTTATTCAAATGGCCATCCAGGAGGTCTATAGACTGCCATTTGCTAAACGATCTCGCCGGAGCTATAACGCTCGCTACAGCTATGAATTCGTAACAATCGTAGAAGAGGGCCACGTGCTTCTTCTCCGTTTTTCTTCGCCGGCGGTGAAGATACACCTCTGTACAGGTGTACGCGCGCTCGTATTATCCCTAATGGTCCCGGAGGGTTGTTGAACCCTTGCAAACCCTGCCAGAGCGGGAAAGGGCGGAGGGGGAGAGTTTCACCGCTTCGCGACTGTCTATCGCTGGTCGCCGCGGGGAGGTATAACCGTGGCCGGGCCGTTTAAAAGTTTTCCGACGTGGCTCATTAAACTATCAGAAGTTCTGTCTGAAAGCGCAGCTGCGCCGCGCGCTATAATTGCCGACACGAGCCACCGGGGCCACGTTCCGTGACATTTCGCCCCGGTCAAATTCGCCGACAGCGTTTTGCGGAGGGTTAAGTGATAAACTTCCTGCCCGGAGCCATTCACTTTTTCAACGCGATTTTTTAACCAGCTCGGTATATATACATATATCTTGCTGGATTGTTAATCCCACGGTGGGACCGGCTGATTTAACCTCTTGCGCTAGCAGCTGGTTCGCGGACCATAACGAGTGACCAGACTCGTCTTCTTTTTGAATTCATCGGTATATCGCTGGATAGAAATTACCAAGAAGTAATAAATTTATTATTTGTTTTGCCTGGATTGGGTTTCAATATACTTGAAATATTGCAATTTTAGGCGAAATATTGGCACGTCGTTCGAGCGCAAGAGATTAAGCGTGTGAGAAGAGTAATCGCCAAGCAAACGTATATAATAGTAGAAATGTGGATAATTTTGTCCTTTAATTGCTACGCGTTAGAGTAACTGGAATTACTCCATCAGTTGCGAGTAGTGTGTTTCTTGCAAAAAGAATTTTTTTAGTGTGTCTCTATGCGTTTTGTGTCCAAACTGGGAACAATTCAATTTCTTCTCTCAGTTTGATACATAGTTAGAAGCTGTTTGTTCGACTCTTCTTCTGTATTGCAAATGATTTCTACAATATACGAGCTTTCTGTGACACAGTTGTTTCATACGAACCAGGCTGTTGTTTTTTTTTTCTTTTCTTTTTTATTATAAGAATACCTTATTCATGCTTTACGAACGCAACAAACAGGAATACGGACGCGTAATGCATAATGATACAGAAAGAAGACACGTTCGATCCGATTCACGGCTGATGCAATTCAGAATCGTGTTAAACAAGTTTTTCCATGGAAAACGTAGCTACGTTGGAATATATTACAAAGTGGCACACTGAAATGACGAACATCTCTTGGAACTATATTTGCAGATGCAAGCGACTGCACTTCTTTGGCACACTAATTCATTCGGAGGAACTTCGATCGCGCTCCCATTCGAAAAAATTTCGTCCAAAATTCCTTCCAAGATTAACAATTTATCTTGAAACAATTTTTTAGGTGTTCGAGATGTAGGTAACGCCGCTAGAGTAATTTTTATTTAAGAAAAAAGAAAAAAAGAAAAATAAAAATCGTCGGGAGATCGCGACGTTCTGCATTTGAGATTATTGACACGTATTGAGATTATCGCTTAACAAAAGCGATATCGACAGTATTGACACGACGTTGAAAATATTGACACTGGCCAGTCTTAAACATCGCTATCTTTTCTCGTTTCCACTATTATCTGACCGTCCGAAAGGCGAACGCCGATGATTATATCGCAGTGACAGATGCTACGAAAACGGAAATCACGCGAGGTAGCGAGTAGTCTCGATGCCGTAGGAATCGAGACACGAGTTATCGCAATCTCTGCAACATGGTTACACTTGCTGTTTGATTTGTGATACACATTGATCGTCATCTTGCTGTACACACGTCTTTTATGTATCGAGCACATACGACTTATGTATTCAAGCACGTACGATAAATAGGGAAAATCCTTTCGCCAAAGTTGATTCAATTTAATTTGTAATTATTGCTTGAAAGAAACGATTTTCCCGTTTCCACTTGTAAAGGAAAGAGTATAATCTCACGAGAATATACAACAGTCTAGAGATCAATTGAACAAAATAAATCTACGTAGATCTATATTCAAAAATGAAGTTAAAATTTTGATCGTTGGCAGTGTAAAATACAAGATTTGAGAAGTAGAAAAAGAAATTTTATTCTTTACACGAGTTGATGTTAATGCAGCCCTTAATCTTTGTTATCTAGAACAACTATTTAACTGGATAAGTGTATGGAAAAAAATATTTATACAGTATTTTATAGTAGTATACTATATTACTATTATAGTAGTATACTGTATTACTATTTAAATAATAATAAAATAATAGTAGTATACTGATATACTATATTATTTTATTATTATTTATACTAGTTTATTATTAGTAGTATACTATTTAAAATAGTAGTAGTACACTGTATTACTATTTAAATAGTTCTAATTTTTCGAAGATTTCCAATTACTTTAACACTACAACTATCAGAGTGGACCGATTCATAATTTTCCCTAAAAATTTTTAGACTCCAACAATATTTCAAGATACACATCTCATATAAACGTAATGTAAAAAGATACAATAATCTCATAATAAAATATGCAATGAAAATTTCCTCGACAATTATTCTCAAAGAGTCTGAGTTAGTCTATGTTGGCAAAGACTTTACACTTTTGATCTTCCAAATCTTTGCCAACAACAACTTTTGAACGATCATCGGAGAATTATAGCGTGCGATCAATAGAAAAGAGAGCACGAGCTTTTATTTTACATCTTCGATGCACAGTTCTAGAGTCAATGTAGTCTAATAAGCAACTACTTATTACACCTTGTTGCAATTTAGTCACGAGCACTTAAAGCTGCACCTCCGCCAAATAAAAAGCATCCGCGGCGATTCATCGCGCTTCCTTCGACCGCGTCCCCTTTCCGATTGCACTCGTGAAATTCACGTGCATGCATAATCGCGATATCTTTCGAAACTCGGTAGCCGTGTACACACACACACACACACACACACACACACACGGTGTTTCAGACACGGGATCGCGTGCAATCGAGGCGTGACTCGTTCTGTTGATTCGCGTTCGCAAACTGTGCAGCTCCGCGCCCGCGTTTTCGCCGCGGGAACAATGAGAAATGTAAGAGCCGGAGGAAATTATTTCACGCTATATTGCGCGTGACACGCACCAATTCGCCGCTTATTCGCGCGATCGTTCGGCCGCGCCACGAGCCATCGCTACCGGGATGTGTACAACTCGAGATTTCGCGAATGGATAACGTTCGCTCCGTTTCAACAAATTCCGCGGAATTCGCGGAAGAGATTTTCGATGCCGGCGCCAATGTTTGTGGAACAAACGTTCAAATTTCGAGACGGTGGTGATCGAGAATAATTATCGTGCACAGTGACAGTGAATAATTACAGTGCGTTGAGGATAATTGTACAATTGGTGTAATTGTACATTTATTTGACGGAGAAAGTCCAGCAAGGAGAGAACAGATATGAAAAGGAAGAATGGTAACAATAAATACAAACAGTGAACAATGTAAATGTAATGTTGTTACACATTTGCGAAAGAGAATTCATTAAAAAGGATCGAGATCAAAAAGCCTTCCATTTAATTTAAACTTGATGAAGATATCAATTGTGTATAATGATGGTGAATAATTATAGTGCATTGAGAATAATTGTACAACTGGTGTAATTGTATATTTATTTATATTTATTTGTATAAAAAAAGAATGGTGACTATATGTACAACAATAAGAATGTAAATGTGACATTATTACATATTTGCAAAGAAGAACGCGTTTTACATTTAATTCAGAAATTCATAGTCATTAAAAAGATCGAAATCAAAAATCGAAATCAATTTAATTTAAAGTTGTCTAAACATATAATAATAATAATAATAATAATAATAATAATAATAATAATAATAATAATATTTGTTTCCTCCTTTCTATTTGTTACAACTCGAGGAAACATTTAAAAATGTAAAAAAAACTTCCAAGCACGTCAAAGAAGAATTATATATATCAGTGAGCCAAATCTGACCCGGTCATCATCGTGCACACGAGAGTCAAAGTCCGTGAATTAAGTACGATAACTACAACCCTCTTGTAACACGGTTTAATCGTTCCGTGTCGCATCGAAACTGTGCTAAGCGAAACTTGGACTACAGTGTGACGGAAAAATTCGTGATACGTACGAAGGTTGTCCAAGTTTATTAAACTATGCACTATATAGAAACTGTGTCACAAGGGTTGACCGTACTGATTTCAAGAGGTCTCACAATTTTGAGCGAGAAATTCTGAAGCGAGACCCCGGCAGCTTCATGATCACCGTCAGTAAGGTTCGATGATCGCTGATTCATAGTAGGCGTTGAGTCCACCGTTCTCGTTCCGTCGTGCTTGTCGTGTTGAGTGAAGTTTGACAAGTACAGACCCGTGTCCGACAAGATTCAACATTCATAGGCTGATGTCGCGTGAAGTTTCGTCGTTCGGAGCTGGGTGTCAGGCGTGATCCACGATCTGAGGGTGGTCCGAGGAAACTCGCAGCCTGTCACGTCCTATCCAGAGAAGGCAAACAAGAAACGACGCGTTTTCGCTTTCATTTTCGCAAACACTCTCAAACACGTTGTTCTTGAATGAGAAACAAAACCAGAGAGTCAACAGTGAATTCAGAACTTACTCTCAAAAGTAATAAAAATCACGTATACGACGAACTGTGAATGAGAAATTCTGGCGTTGTTCTTGCGTTTTTCGATGACGATCATCGCTCTAACCGAAGAGTCGTGAAAAACAAATGTCAAGCTTTTCAGAAGGAAGAAAGTTGCCATTCTACTTTTGCATAATAAAGCAAAAATACGTTTCTAAGTACATTACTCTTATCTTCAAGTAGAATTAGAAATATAGTAAAAATTGTAACTGAGAATTTCATGTACTTTGCGAAGCAAAAGTACATTTTTTAAACACGTTACCTTTATCTCCAAGTAGAACGAACGTACTAAGAATTGTAACGACGACTGAGAATCTGATTGGCAAAGCAAAAATACGTTTTTTTAATCGCGTTATTTTTATCTCCAAGAATGAACATATTAAAAACTCTCAGTGTCAACTGAGAATTTGGCACTTTGACGAGCGTCAAAGACTCCTCAACCAAGCCTTCCACCCTCTTCCAAGTTTCCGAATCGGCGAATTTGAAACTCGCGACATCGAACTCGGATCAACAATTTCCCTAGCTCACGTGCGCGTGTTACCAATGCGCGATCGCGAGTTTCGAACGAATGTACGAACTCTTTCGTGCGGATTGATACGTCCACGGTGGTAAAAAAAGGTTTGTCATCGATCGTTGGCCGGGGCGAAACGTTTCGGAGGGTGGAGGGAGGTTGTTTCCCAGCGTTCCTCATCCGCGTGTACCGTTGCCGTTTCAATTTTCACAGAAAATTTCTGCGGCTTCTGGCTGGATCGAATCGCCAGCGTGCCGCGGCTCCGCGCGTTAATCGATGTCGTTACATAAAAAACAATGACGCTCGGATCGGCTCGCAGTCGCCTACCCACCCCCTCCCTCTTCCCACTGTGCGCGAAAATCGTTCCGTTTGGGTAGTTGAACGACGCGTTCCACCGGCGTGCGTAACAACCTTTTCGACAATCGTTTCGTATCCGAAAACAATTTTCGAATAAACGAGCCGCGCCTCCATCGGGCTTATACGCTATACCGTCGGTAATTATAACTATCTCGGTCGTAGTCGTGATCGTGGTCGTTGCTCGTTGCTCGTTGCTTGCCGATAGCTCGACATAATTGCGCAGCAATTACCGGCTACGACGATTGCGAACGGTCGCCTCGACGAATTGAGAAGGGTGGATGGCTCGAATGCATCCAGCCGAGCGATAGGGAAAAAGTAATCAGGGGGGCGTTAATTCTCTTAGCGTCCTACTACCCCGTTTCATCGATCGTCCGCGTTTTTTTTTTTTTCTTCTTCGCCTGCCCCGCGCATCGCTGTATCGGGTTGACGTTGCTCGATTCCCTCGGGCTCGATTACGGATCGATCGCGAATTTTTTTTTCGCGTCGATGTTTCGCGCGAGTTTCAATCCAGCGGGGTGAATCGCACGGTGCACGGAGAGCACGACTCGACGCACAACGATGAAAAAATTGTCAGCGCTGTCGAATTGTCGCAGCACGGTGAAGGAAAATCGCGCGACAATCTGCTTCGTCTCTGAGAGCAACGCTTCTATCTTCACTGTCCCAGGTTTGTTTTTGACAAGATGTTTTGCACATCATGCAGGTGGGAAATGGGAAATTGTAAAAATTCGAACATCGAATAGAAACGTTGAAGAGTTCTTTTCTTGGAAATTGCAATTGTTTTCTTTGTAACGGCTCCTTAATCCTTCCTGTACGATTTTTTTCTTTTTTTTTTTTTGCCATTCTATTGTACTTGGTACGTTAGAGTTAAATGAAATATAATTGTCGTTTAATGCAAATGTTCAAAATTCGATAAACGAAAAGAGTCGTGCAACAAATTTTAAGGGATCGTCGTTAGAGGGGAAACTTCAATCTTCAAGGCCACTACAGGTTCAGTCGTGTAATAAAATTTTTCACTGTGTTTACACGTGCGAATATCTACAATTCTTTCTAGACAAAGAAAGAGAACTTTTCCATTTGTTACACGGTGTTGAAATATCCTGAAAAAGAAGAATGAGTTCAGGCCGAAAGTTAATTGCGGTGCAAAACTGAAAAGAATTGCCAGAATAGCGATGGTAACGCAATGGTAAAGTTTTTTTTTGAGAAAATCCTACAAATATCTTGCTCCTTTTGTATTCTACGTGCAAATATTCGATAAAATATTATTTATGTAAAAATATGAATATCATCATTGTGTTTTGGAAGCACGAATAAATATTTTCTATTATTCTCTATTAGAATTTGAGGATATCCATATACATTACATATATATATATATATATATATATATATATATATATATTTAGACAGGTAGAAAGAAGAAAATGTTGGAATTCTTGACCTGTACTTTATTGCAGGGTAGTGGTCCTGGGGCCCTGAAAAGGGCAAGAAAAGTCAGTTGAAGGCAATATTCCATTCATATTTAGTTATTCACTTACCTTCTCAAACAATAAATCAGAGATACTTGGAAGGCAACTTGAAATGCAAGCTGAAACATGCAAGTATAAAACAGAATTATCCAAAGTTAAAGAGCCAGTTCCCAGGAACAATAACGATTCGAAACCTCGCAGTTCCTAGAAAGTCGAAAGGTCTATTTGTGTTTGTTTTATATTTTTCCTTCAATGTGAATTTTATTTAACATTATCTATCCACACTGTTATCATCTACTTAATAAAGATACTGTTCAAAACGCTAGCTTTTCGCAGCAATGCAAGCATCGATCGCATTGATTGCAGCTAGACATTGTTCCAATGATATATACCAAGCTACGGTCCGATCTCTCAGTCGCTTTTCTCGATCGACTGAACAAACCTGTCAAACAAGCGAGAAAACGAAAATCTTCCCCCTTCTTCTCCAAAGTGGATGCGAAAACGTCAAAGCAAACGTCTCTGAAGGACATTTTATTCTTCCTACGTCCGATTCATCGATTTTTTATACATTGCCGATGTTTCAAGGCTTTAACCTCCCCCTGCGCTGGCAACTGGTTGCGCGGACCGTAACGAGTGACCGAACCGTACACAACAATTCGTCGTTTTCTCTTTCTTTTTGACCTCGCCGGTATGATATCTGGCTGGATAGAAATTATTAAGAAGTAATAAACTTGTCTGGGTTACATTTAAATATACTTAAAAACTGAGGAAATGTTGCAATTTGGGACAAAGAATTCTCGACGTGCGTTGGCACCACGTCATTCCAGCGCAAGAGGTTAAGTTCCTGGTACGTATGTACGCGTGTACAGTAAAGTACGACGACTTGCTGGCCAGAAGATGTTTAATCTCGCTGGACGGAACAATCGGCGTCGTTGTTTGCTTCCCCGACGTCGCTGTTAATAAACGTGGCCGTTTCACCGAAACGAACAACAACCGGCCGGCCGATTCTGGAACAGGCAAGGAAGCAATTTCGTTCGAATTTTTTTCCACGTTGCACGCTACGCGCTCGGGCCGCCCCACGTTCTGATTCAGTGACTCGAATTGCCGGCGATTAGCCTGTAGCTGGCCTTTTTTTTCCCCTCCCCCACTGCTTTTTTCTCTCTCTCCCTTTTTTTTTCTTCTTTTTTTTTCACGAACCCAGCGTACACAGAGCTTTTGTACGAGCCGTCCAGAAACGCCGCTTCATTTGCACGCGTGTACCTGGCGCTCACGCGAGCGAGCGTACATGTCGCGTTCGTCGACGTTCACGTCAACGGATGTCTGCCGTATTGAAGTCATTTCCATCGGGGACGGACGTTATCTAACGCACCTCGTGACCGATAGACGAGAAAGATAAATGCGCGCGACGCACGCTGTTTTTCCCTCCTCTTTTTTTTTTTTCAATTTCGCGTGACGCTCGAATCGCCGGCAAAAAGAGAAAGAGAGAGGAAAAAGCGATCGCGACTTTTGTCTTTCGACTCGCGTACCAGAAGAATCAACTGTCCTGATCAGTTTGGTTCTTTGCTTCTCCCCCTCTTTACGTAGAGATTCGTATAAATTAAAATACGTGCGCGCGATTTTTTTTTTTACGCATTCATGCCAAGTTCTTTCACTTGTGAAAGAACTGTGCGTCGTCTTTTAAATATGAAAGAAACTGTGCAAAGGACAGTTTTTTGTTGGCTCGACAACGAGATCTTTGATCCGCATTTATATTCGTTTCTTCGTCGATAGACTCGTCTTTTTACTTAGTTTCGCGAGATTTGCATTCGCCAATGACGTAGACGTCCGTGACACTCTTTAGAAGCGTGAGCTTTAAGAATAAGGAACTGATGCGGAATAAATGGCGCGAGCAATTTTTGTTACGCTCGCGTATATGCATGTACAGTGTGTTATGTGTACTTGCACACTCGTGTACTACTTATGTCGGTCGTCGTTAAATATGTATCAACGAGAGATACACACGAAGGATGAAGAAATTAAAACGGGCAATAAAACGTCGGCTTCTCATTCGGAATAACGAATCAGCGCATTTAGTCGATGATTTATTGCGGATCGCGCTGCCGCGTTGGTGTACGTTGCGGAAGGAATAAAAAAAAAAAAAAAAAAAAAGAGCGTAAACCGCGTACACTCGTTATGTTAAACGCAAGTTACTCTCGTTAACTCTCGTTAAGTAAATAAATTCTGCGCGCTCGGTACGAGTGTTTTGTAATTACCGGGCTCGCTTCGTTGAAGAACTTCGTCATCAATTCTCTATCGAAAAGCATTTTAAAACAAACAGCTACGCGCCACGTCGATTTTTCATTATCCCGATTACGTTATCGGGCTCGTTCGATCGTTTCGAAAATTTATGAATTTTGACCTCGCTGGCCGCAGAGGGCAGAATTTCAACTTCACCGAGGTGTGTTCTTCAACCATTTTCATCGTCGCTGTTTCTACCGGCAATGAAATTTCATTCCAAACTTAATAATCAAGAGTTATTGCTCCCATTAGCGTTAATCTTCTTAGCTGTGACTTTATCAAATCGGTTCCGTTAGATTTCTCAAGACGACGAACAATCGTTGTTGAATCGTAACCAGAGATTTTGACGAGGATGTCGAACCTTCTAGACTGCAACGCATTACTACATAACTGTTGTAATTTTCCGTATACTTTCTTTTTCCCCCTTCCACGGTTGGAAATAACCGCGCGTAAAAGTTAGACAGATAGAAAGGCTTATCATCTGCGATTCTACGGTCGTTCGTGCCTCGATGAATTATACAAGACAGAGACAGAGACACAAGGGAAACAGACGGTCGGTGCTCCTTCTTTTTTCCCCCCGACGCATTGGCTATTTTAACACGCGCGCGTTGCAACATTTAACACAGATAATACAGCGAAATTACTCGACTTTTATCTTACGTCGTGTCGCCGATTAAATATTCACCGGCTCGGCTATGCCCGTTGTGAATTTTTCATAGCCAACGATACGTTCGTCGTCCGTCCATCGCGCGACCCTCGATCGAGCGTCACCCGATGCGCCCGTTGCGCGCGTTCACCGCCGGCATCGTTCCGCGACGCTCGTTCCCCGGCCAACTTTTAATTATGTACGCAATAAAGGTACATTATTTAATCGCGCTGCCGGCGTAACGGCCGCGCATAAACGATGATTGTCGCGTTTGTATAATTCACGCGGGTGGTGCGTGGGCCGCTGCGAGAAAAGAGGGGCGAGGGGGGGGGGAAGGGGGTTAGAAAAAGTCTCCGCCGCGGGGCGTCGCGTTTAAAGCGGCGGGAAACCACCCACCCCCTCACCCCCCTGTCTCCCGCCCCCGTTCAATTCGTCTTCATTAAAATTACACCCCTGTGTTCACCACCACCACCACCACCCGTCCACGTTCTGCAACGATCCGACGGCGTTCGCTCGGTGTTCTCACAGTCCGTGGGGGGGGGGGAGGGTTTGCGAGCACGGCGAACTGTGGAACGCGCGTCGACAATATTTCGACAAAGCGGAAAGGAGACGCATAAAAGTTGTACACGCGTCGATGCACCCTCAATTAACTCCAATAATCGCCGCCCGGTTCTATTTACCGTTCGACGTCCGTTGAATTTTCGTTAATTACAATTTCACGATCGTTTTCCATTAATCACCATGGCCCCGGGGCCACGCGCGGAGATTTCCGCGCGTATTTCTACCAAAACTCCATCCAATGCAGCCCAGCCCTCCTCCCCTCTCCCCCTCTTAATTCACCCTCCGACGTTACCCGATTTCCCCGGCCGGTCGGTGGAGTTGGCCCGCCTGTCGTTGTCCGAGCACCGTGTCTCTCCACCGGGGCTAACCACAGTTTTGACAGGCCGGAACTTTTTGTCCACCGCTTTCGTATTTGCTTTGAAACCCCCTCCCCCTTTTTTCCGCGATAGGGGCCTGCGGGATGGGGGACGACGCGCGCCGCTGATTCTCCATTCCGTTCCGCGGCAGTCCCCCGGTTTCGTGAAACCACGTCGCTCCTTTGATCTTCTGACGAAGGGATTTCCTCGGAGAGCGAAGGGTAGGAGGGAGGAGCGCGGAGGAGCGTGGGCGTCTCGCTTTCTTTCTCTCTTATATCCAGAGATCGCAGTAGCCGCGGTTGTTCCCGCCGCTAGATGCCCGAGCGTATATCCCGCGTGACGCGTGTGTCACAACCACCGCTTGCGAGTATGCACACCCCATACTCACGCGCACGCGTGCCTACCCTTTTGTCCCCCCTCCCCCCACACGACCGTGTGTACCTTGCGGAGAGCGTCGGAGCTGACACTTTCGTGACACTTTACGCCCCGAAGAGCTCCCGAGAGCGCTCGTCGGGACTTTCGGGATTAATGTAATGGCACCCTCAGCCTTCGCCATCCTCCGCTTCGTTCGCTCTGCCGTTGCAGCGCTGTTATACTTCGTCACCCCTTTCGCTTCATCTTTCTCTCTCTCTCTCTCTCTCTCTCCTCACACCCATCCGCCCTGGCAGTGCCTAGCGCGACGCAGTCATCGGCCTCGTTCGTCGCTGTTGCGGCGACGTTGTCGAGCAAGAGGACTTGTGAAAGCCCTAACAGAGAGTTACAGAGAGAGAAAGAGAGAGTGGATGAATTTGTGACACGTCCCCGAAGAGAAGCCTCGCGGAACGAATGTGGAAGCGCGTGCGGGTTCGTCCCCGTGAAAAAGCCTCGAATCGCGTCGTTAACACGTTCGCTGCCACGCGGAATTTACGTCTACGTTCTCTGTCTGCCAGCTACACATTCCATCTTTACGAAACACGGTTCCGAACGATTCGACGAGTGTGAGAAAAACGTGCGAAGACTATCCGTGTAAATGTTTTCGTAAAAATTTTCGTACAAATTGAACTCTGAAATTAACTTTAAAAGCTTGTTAAATCATTAAACTTAAATATTGAAACGTTACTAATTACAATAAATTATCGAAACTCGTTTAAATTTCAGAATTTGATTTTTTGAGAGAAAGTTTGCAATTTGAATCATCAGCTCGTTTGTTGTCCAAAAGAAGAGAGCGAAAAATGAGAGAACTGTTCATTGAACTTTCCCCTTTTTATCGCGAACCACCGACTGAATCGATTCTTTCGTATCTAGAGGCAAACTTCGAAAAAAAAAAAAAAACAATCGTAGAACCGAGAATATATAATTCAATTTTGCGAAAGTTTTTAGAGTTTTTTTTCTTACAAAACGAAAAAAGATAAAGAAAATTTTCGAATTATTTTTAGCGTGTCGTTTCATTTACTGACAACTATCCAATTATTTGTACCAACTTCCGGTGAAAGCTTCTCATCGATGACACTCGTCTGTGCTTTTGATTATTTTGAAATGTTAGAAATCGCCTCACGACGATCAAGAGGCTTAGTCCGCGAACGAACGAAGATCCTCCTTTTCCTTTTTTTTTTTTCTTTTTTTGTCCGTTTGTTTGTTTGTTTATTTGCTCTCTTTTTCGCGAGCGGCCGATTTTAGTACGTTGTTTCTAGAGGATTTATTGGGCGTTGGGCTGTCAACCGTTTGTTGGTTTTTGTTAACAATTCAGCGTGCGTGTCGCTCGGTCGTTAAGCGAGGCCGCGTTTCCACTGTATTTAACCGGCGCGGCTCGCACTGCGTTAACGTTATCTGTAATTGAAAGTAATTATAGTGAAAAATGGGCGTGAGCGAACGCTGGTTATCGTGACGACGACAATGGTGAAATTGATGAGGGGGGAAAAAAAAACCCGGCCGGATCGATGCATCGGAAAAATGCATGACGTTTCGATGAGGGGTAAGTAGGTTAATTCGGTCGGCTCGTGTGAACGATAACGTTTCTTCCTTTTATTTTTCTTTTTTTCAAATCGTTCGATTACGGTTAACGACGCTATCGTTATTTCGTTACTCGCGCGTGTTTCGCAATGTTTTTGTTCGATTCTCTCTCTCTCTCTCTTCGTCTCTTCATCTTCCTATTATCTTTTTCTCTCTCTCTCTCTTTTCCAGTACGAAAACGTTAATTTCGCGCGGATATTTCTGTACGAATATCGACGAAAATCGCTGCTCGTTGGCGACTACACCGACAGAATCGATATAATCCGGCGGAACGAGCGTTTCGTAACGGGGAATGAATAAAGTAACAGGAGGATGGAATAGGAAATAAATAACTGATATTATCGGACGTCATTTCGTGCAAATATTTTGACATTTAAATTCTGTTTGAATTAGCACTTCACGCTTTAATTGTACAGCTTAATTGTATACCTAATATGTTATAGGCGATTGTAATTAAAATGCCGTCGTATCAAACTAAATATTTAGACGCGCGCGTAATCCAGTTTCTCTGTCTCTCCGATAAAGGACACCGTTAATTTCGCCGGAAAATCCTCGCGCAAATACCCCGAAACGAAAAAAAAAAAGTGAAAAAAAATGCCTGTGTACTTTCGTTTCAACGAGTTTGACGAATTCCATAAATATCTCTCTCTCTCTCTCTCTCTCTCTCTCTCTTTCTCTGTCTTGCGCGCGATATTGCTTTCAAACTTTCGCAACACGCGTCGTGTGTTGCAATCTCGAACGAACGAAGACAATCGTCCGTAAGCCGCGAACGTCCCTAAACGCTTCGTACATTTCGTGCTGCCCTCCGTCCTTCTTTCTACTAGCAAGATCGATCGCCTGCCATTACTCGACTCGTTCGGATTCATCCTCCGCAACACGGCACGGCACGGCATTAAACTACATCGATCAAGAAGACCGGCCCCGGTGTCTCTTTTGTCGAGGATCCTTTCGCAATTCGACCTGCTACCATCTCGCTCGCGCTCACTCTCGTCGCGCCGCGCGCGTCGAGGAGCATCGACCGATAAAAACGAGAGAAACGTTGCTGTGATCGATGTAACCGGTGCAACACACACACACACACACACACACACACACACACACACACACACACACAGAGAGGCACACAGAGAGTTGGATTCGCGCGGCGCCGGCCAATTTTAAAATCGTATCGGCGTTTCGCGGCCGGCGTAATGAACGCGCGGCCGAAATCAACAGCTATGCCATTCAGATAAAAATGTCAATATTCGGGCGCGGCTAATTTGCTTTACACCGACGCGGCGCCCGACACCACCCCCGCCCCGGTGTTGATTGTACAAAGTAATTTGGTTGGTTTAACCGAACGCGTAAATCAACAGCACTCTTTTTTTCTTCCTTCTTTTTTTTTCTCTTTTTTTTTTCTTCTCTGTTGTTTCGCCCGCGTCGCTCGTGGCCCCTTTCCCGCTTCATTCCGATCGCATTGGCCGGTTCAGTCTCTCTCTCTCTCTCTCTCTCTCTGCTCGCCCTTTGTGCGCGACAAAACGCGGGCCCGCGGTATCAGATTGCGCCATTACGATTCACCGCCGCGGCTCCGCCGGCTAATTAATTGTCGACGATCAATACCGCTTTAATATTAAGAGCCGCGCGATTTGTACGAAGCACGCGTTTCATTTCTCCGGGCTGGAACTTCGCGCCCTCGGCACAAGATTAATCCACACCACCCCCCACCTCCGATCGAGTATCTGCGCGAGTTGTCCGCGTGGGTCTTCGCGTTTTACTCTTTTTTTCTTTCAGGGGCTTCGCGCGGTTTTCAGGCACGATGATCTATTTTATTTTTTTTTTTTCGTTTTTTTTACCGCTAAAGAAGTTTCGACTGGTATTTTTCTCAAGTGGCCGGGAAGAGAGGAAGTTGAAGGATGGTCGATCGAATGTAAGCAGAGGGTGTGCGTTGGGAATCAAACGACGCGATTTCGATCAATTACGAACTATTCCTGCGTTGTACGCGTTTGTTAAAACTCTTGCGCTGGCAAACTGACTGCGGACCGTAACGAGCGACCGAACCGTACACAACAATTCGTTCGCTTACTTTATTGAGAATTAATAAATTTATGATTTGCTTTGCCTATTTAGTTTTACTTAAATATACTTAAAACTGAGGAAATATTACAATAATTTTGGGACGAAAAGTTCTCGACGCGCGTGGCACGTCATTCCAGTAGATGAGCTTCGTAATTGCTCAAGTGAGAAAAGAGCGAGTACTATGAAACTGAGGTGATGCAGAGGATGTTTTAAAAGTTTCAGTGAAATTCATAGTTCAAAATGATAGTTCGAACGAGATGTACCAGTGCAGGGATGAAATATATAATACTTGCGGGGCTTGATCATAAGAAAAAGTTCATGGCTACGATCGCGAGTTATCAAATAATTTATCTCCCATATCCTTAAATAATACGGATAATCACCGAAGAAATTTTTCTGAAAAATTTGACGAAATCAGTGGCAATTGTACGTCTTTTAAAAAATAATTTATTTCAGTACAGATTAGATCGCCATAATTTCCAAACAACCCCCTGCCCGTCATCCATCTTCCATCACAAAGCGACAAACCCTTTTTCTCTCTCTCTCTCTCTCTCTCTCCACCCCAGTGGAAAACGACGCGATAAAAGCGTATCATTAGTAGCATTACCGCGAAAGGAGACGTCCTTCGACGGACAAATGTGCCTCGGCGCACACCCTCGCGTGGTTCGCGTGGAACGTCGAATCAATTTACGCTCCGATCGAGCGCCCCTCGCTCTCGTGGCCCGTGCCACCTACTTGTCGAAGGGTGCAAAATATTTAGTCCCGATTGTAAGTGCCGACTCTTACCCGGAGGCAGTCCTAACAACCCTTGTTTACGTTTATGGCTTTGGGTTTGACGATCGCGTGCACGCGTGTCGCCCTCTCTCCTACACTCGCACACCATCGGATGAAAATGTTGCGTCGAGCGTGCGCCCAGCACCCGCGTAAAAAAAAAAACCAGGCACACGCATATGGCGCCGTACAATGGGGAGGGGTAGCGGATTCCGAGGGGTTTCGCCACCGTAGGTGTAGATACCAATCTCTGTAACAGGGGTTGAAATCGGCTACGGTAACCTAACCCCATAAACTCTCTGCGAAGCCTCCCTCTTGGAACTTAATTCGTCGAGAGTTGACGCCGTATTCAGGGGATCGAGTGAATGAAAGGGGAGACAGAGAGAGAGAGAGAGAGAGAGAAAATACACTGTTCTGGTACTTGAACGTGTACAGAACGGAGAAGGATAGAGAGACTTTGGAAAGATAAAAGGACAAACGAAGAAAGACAGAGAGAGAGAGAGAGAGGGGGAGAGAGAGAGAGAGAGAGAGAGAGGTGTGTTGAACAGAGTGAGAAAGCAAAGGGGAAAGAACGGATAGGGTAGGATCGCGTTTATGGGGTGAGGTTCGCGCGATGGCCATCGCCATTTATTGCCAATTTGCTAAATGAAACGTGCGGCGCGTACATCGTACGATTATTAGTGCCCCCTATCGGGATGATATCGCGGTCTCTCGGCTCGAAACGCCCGCGTCCTCTCTTCCACCCCTCCCTCTTTGGCGCCGGGGGGTTGCTCGCATGTATTGTGTCGAGCGGTGTATTCCGGTCAGTGTGGGAAGTACGAGAACGAGGCGGCACACACGGCGTAATGGAATTAAAACGATCGGCCAGCACCGAACACACCAGCCACCAGCCACTGTCGCTGGCTACCGCTGCCGCGCCGTCGTCCGCCACCGACAACCCTGTGGCCGAGCGTTCCGCGCGCGCGGAATCCGACCAAGTTCCCTCGCGCGGCGCTGTTTAATTTCAATTACAATAAACGGTTACGCGAATCATCGCCGCGCAGTTCTGAAAATAATTTCCGACGAGGAGCGCGGCTCGAGCGTCCTTCGTAATGACTTCTCGCCTCGTTCCATTTTGTTGTTGCAACTCGCGAGCCCTCGTTACGAAATAATTCACCGGTTTCGCCCCGTCGCCGGGTCGGGAGCTTCATGAATTTATATTTTTTTCGACGCTCGCTTTTCTTTCGTTCTTTTTTTTTCTCTTTCTTTCTTTTTCCTTTTTTCTGCGATGCTCGGTGGTACACCCGTCGCGTTCCTCCGCGGTTCCCGACCCTCGAACGACTTTCGTCTAAAACGAAGCAATTTTCAGTTCTATTTATTTATTCGTTGCTGCTGCCGTTCCAGTTGTTGTTATTGTGTATCGTTCTCCTCCTCCTCCTCCCTCCCTCCCTCCCTCCAGCCCTGTTGTTTTATTTATTTATTTATTTTTTTCCTGGTCGCTGCTACTGCCGCTGTTGTTGTGGCCCCCCCCCGCGCCAGCTTGTTTCATTTTAAATAAAACACGCGCGGGCGTTTCCGCGTCGCTTGTAATTAAACGGAGAATTCCGCCGAGTGCGTTGTTCCGCTCGCTCTTAAAGCCAACGATTGAAAAATAAATTGATTCGGAAGGCAACAGATTTAAAACGTGAATTATTAAAAAAAAAAAAAAGAAAAAATGAAAGAGAGATGGAAAGAGAGAGAGAGAGAGAGAAAGGGAGGAAAATATGGAGCAACCGCGGTGAAAGGACGACGAGGCAGGGTGGTTGGCGGGGGAGGGAGACGAAACTGTCCATTTTATTCCCGAATTCGTTCGTGCCCGCTGTAAAATACGACCGCGGGAATGTATTATCGCGGCGAGAGAGAAAAAGAGAGAGTTCAATTTGATGTTTCTTTCAAAGCCGCAATCGCGTTTTCCATACGTCTATCGGGTATTTTCATGTCGCTTCGCTTCGGCGAAGTTCCTTTCCTCGTTCCGCTCCAACTCCAGCCGAAATCCGCCGATTGAATTTCCTTCCTACGGTATGTCTTTCACCGGTGCGCCACCACGTGCACGCCACCATTCAAACTTTCCCCGATCGCTGGATATTCCACCCAAAAATGATACCCTCCGCAAGTTCGTAAACTTAAACGTACACGCGAGAGAACTAGCTTCCCACTTCTCGGAGTCTCGCGCTCACGCCATTTTCTAAATTCCGCGAGCACTTGGAGGATTTATATCCGCGCACGTTCCACGCGGAGAGAAGAAGAGATCGGCGGGCAACCGAAATTGACACTGATGCCGGCGCACGAGTTTTCGGCTGTTGCCTCGCGTTGTTTTTGTATTTAATATCAGCTTAAAAGCAACACCGGTGTGTACATACTCCGGTGAAATTTATTTTTTAATATCGAAGCGCGCATTATTTGTTCCGCGCTCCGTTCCGGCGGCGATCGTGTAATTTTTTCGAAATTCAATTTTATTATACGATCAGTTTTTAATCAATGAAATGAATGTACGTTAGGAATATCTGATGGCAGTAGTTTTTTTTTTCTCTCTTTTTTTTACTCGGGATATTACCCGTAAATACGTCGCGAATTTGATTTCAACAAATATTCCCTCCCCCCCCCCCCTCCCCGACGCTCGATATTCGCGATTTAATTAACGCGGTTCTAAGAGCGATAAACGTTGTTTCAAACTGACGATCTTTTAACAGTCGAACGACGAAATGAGCCTCTGAAAAGTCAAAATAATCAATCTGATATTTTGCCGACTTCGTTGCACGATTGATATTTAATTCTTAAAAGAAAAAAAAAAAAAAAAAGAAAAATTTCGTAACGATATAAGTTTAAAAATAAATTCAAAGAACAATGTCCGCAATACCATCACTTTGCAGAATTCGTTAACGCTGCTCGCACAAAGGAAAGTATCGTTGAAAAAATTGTTCACGCTTTACACAAATCACGCGATATTTAAATTTGTTTCCCAACAAATCTTCCGATAATTAAATCTTTCAATCGCCTGGAACGTAACGGAATTGAACAGGAACGAAATGGAATTGAACCGGAACGCAATGGAATTGGACCGGAACGTAACGGAATTGAACCGGAACGTAACGGAGTTGAACCGGAACGCAATGGAATTGGACCGGAACGTAACGGAATTGAACCGGAACGTAACGGAATTGAACCGGACCGTAATGGAATTGGACCGGAATGTAACGGGATTGAACCGGAACGTAATGGAATTGAACCCGAAAGTAACGGAATTGAACCGGAACGCAATGGAATTGGAACGGAACGTAATGGAATTGTACCGGAACGTAACGGAATTGAACCGGAACGCAATGGAATTGGACCGGAACGCAATGGAATTGGGCCGGAACGTAATGGAATTGAACCGGAATGTAACGGAGTTGAACCGGAACGCAATGGAATTGGACCGAAACGTAACGGAATTGAACCGGAACGTAACGGAATTGAACCGGACCGTAATGGAATTGGACCGGAACGCAATGGAACTGGACCGGAACGGAACGGAACCGGACCGGAACGTAATGGAACTAAACTGGAACGCAATGGAATCGGACCGGAACGTAACGGAATTGAACCGGAACGTAACGGAATTGAACCGGAACGTAATGGAATTGAACGAAAACGCAATGGAATTGGACCGGAACGTAACGGAATTGAACCGGAACGTAATGGAATTGAACAGGAACGTAATGGAATTGAACCGGAACGTAATGGAATTGGACCGGAACGTAACGGAATTGAACCGGAACGCAATGGAATTGGACCAGAACGCAATGGAATTGGGCCGGAACGTAATGGAATTGAACCGAAATGTAACGGAATTGACCCGGAACGCAATGGAATTGGGCCGGAACGGAACGGAATTGGACCGGAACGTAACGGAATTGAACCGGAACGTAATGGAATTAAACCGGAACGCAATGGAATTGGACCGGAACGTAATGGAATTGAACCGGAAAGTAACGGAATTGAACCGGAACGTAACGGAATTGAACCGGAACGTAACGGAATTGAACCGCAACGTAATGGAATGAGCCGGAACGCAATGGAATTGGACCGGAACGTAACGGAATTGAACCGGAACGTAACGGAATTGAACCGGACCGTAATGGAATTGGACCTGAATGTAATGGGATTGAACCGGAACGTAATGGAATTGAACCCGAAAGTGACGGAATTGAACCGGAACGCAATGGAATTGGAACGGAACGTAATGGAATTGGACGGGAACGTAACGGAATTGAACCGGAACGCAATGGAATTGGACCGGAACGCAATGGAATTGGGCCGGAACGTAATGGAATTGAACGGAAATGTAACGGAATTGACCCGGAACGTAACGGAATTGAACCGGAACGTAATGGATTTGGACCGGAGCGGAACGGAATTGAACCGGGACGGAACGGAATTGAACCGGAACGTAGTGGAAGTGCACCGGAACGTAACGGAATTGAACAGGAACGTAATGGAATTGAACCGGAACGGAACGGATTCGGACCGGCACGTAACGGAATTGAACCGGAACGTAATGGAATTGAACCGGAACGCAATGGAATTGGACCGGAACGTAATGGAATTGGACCGGAACGGAACGGAGTTGGTAATCTGTCGATTTCCTAACATTACTCGTAACATTACTTATACAAGAAAACGACTCAACGCAAATATAGTAAATTAATATTCATTTACTTAACATCTTAGCTGTGGTGTCGATTTTAGAAACGACACGACAAGGATTACACTCGTCAAATACTGCTGCAAAATTGAATTAAATTACGAGAAAATAACACCAGATTTTTTTTTTTTCAAAAATCAATAACTTTATTGTTGTAACGTAATCGTTATCAATTAATATTAACAGCAGGGAGATATTTAGAAATGGCGTGAAAAGAAGTCTAGTCGAGTCTAGCCTCGAAATATTCCAAATTACAGGTTTTATTTTCCACAAAAGATTTAATTTAAACAACAAATTCCCATGACGAGTATACTCGACATTTACAGCCAAGAGGTTAAGCAAATTTCCTTCATCTGCAACAAACTATGCGCTTTATATACCGCCTCGCTCGCTTTATCAACTTCTCACGACACGTCTTCGCAACACGTTGAAAACTAAAGCGAACGTGTCGTTGACGCAAGCACGCAGGCATAATCACCGCGGCGAAGATAGAGCAGCGAGTTTCGCAGCGAGCGCAACTATCTAAATACCCGTATATTGTAGAAGCGTGCACGCGTGTGCCGGTACACTATGCGACTATGCGAATATTAACGCCATTGGATATTCATAATATGGTTACCCGCGTATCGGCAAATATCCGAATTGGCGGATGTCCATGTCATCGCAGATATTCGTATTACCTAAATACGATTTATCGTGTGAGCCGATACACACACATACATCGGGCTAGCCAACGAATCGCTATCGTAGATAAGTCCTTTAATGATCCGCGTCCGCTCTCGCCATTGAATATTATCTGTTGCGACAAAGATTTTGAAATTTCTTTCGTTCTCCCCCTTTTAATTTTTTTTTTTTTTTTTTTTTTTGGTTTAAGTTTATTTTTTCTTTTTACGCTAGTTTTTTTTCTTTTTTCTTTTTTTTTTAATAAATACGACTTCTCGGTCTCACATCAAAGAGTATTAAAATGGATTACCGTTTGATAAATTGGATTTTTGAAAATCCGTGCCACGACGGTGTGATTGATCGATGAAAATGTTCTAATTTTCGCTGCGGAAAAATACGAGAAAGTTTGTAATTTCCGCTTCGTTTATGTTGTAAATCCCCCTGTCTCGCAATACGTACCGAGTCACGCTCGCGAATTACCAATTATTTCGATTTCGACGCGAGAGAAAACGCAAAACTGTAACTCCGTGTCGAATCCGAGTTCGAACAGTGAATCTCAACCCTTTTAAATGGAAGATTAACGAGCGTAAATTACACACGCGCAACGTTTCGATAATACCTCGATCCGAAACGAATTACGATAATTAACGCTCGCCTAAGAAGATTGAAAAGGGGTCTCGGTGAATGTGCGTGTCGTTAATTCAGTGAAAGCACTGCGCGTACAGTGAGTCACCCTTACCAATTAACATCTTTCCAAAAGAGAAATGCTCGAATTTCGCCCCGTCTCGTCAACTCGCCTCGTCGTCTCATTCTCCGTGCCGCGGCCTGGAAAATAAACAGTTAAAAATCAAGGTAACCTGAAGCCAGCGGTGGTTCCGTAACAACGTGTTCTCGTTAGGTGGGATTCAACCGGCCTGTGGCAAGAACCGTTCGCGTTCGCGAGAGTGGGGTTTGTTGGCGCGAGGACAAGAAGACGAAAGGACAACGGGGCGCGCAAAGTGCGCGTACAGAGGGTGAGGGAACGCGACAGAAAGAGAGAAAGAAAGAAAGAAAAGGGAGGTTATCGTCGAAGAGGAGGAGAGAGGAAGGAGAGGGCATGAAAGGAGCAAGAAAAGACAAGGGAAAAAAGAGAAAAGGGGTGGGCGCGCGGGCGCGTAAGAAAGGGAAAGAGAGACGTGTGAACGAGCCTTAGGCGAGATGGTTGGGTTAGGCTCGAACAGACACGGGTACGGGGCATAATAAAAAGATTTATTCGGCTTTTATCCCGGAGTTATTCAGCTCTTTTCATCCGGCCGGTGAGCCCGCGTTTTTTCTTCCCCCCCCCCCCTCTCTGTCTATCCCTTTTATAAGTCTCCACGGGCGGAGCAATTCGACAAAGGGCGCAGAGTGGGAGATGAGACGGAGATAAAGAAAAGAAGGGAAAAGGAGGGTAGTGCTGCGGAGCCAGAGGGCCCTGATTAAAATATACGAGCGAGCCTCGCGGATTTCTTCTTATATCCCCTGGATCCTTATGTCTCATCCCCCATCTCCTCTGCCATCCCTCTCTTCTCTTCTTTATACGCTCTCTCTACTCTCTCTCTCTCTCTCTCTCTCTACAGCCTCTCTTACCTCGTCTGATCTGGCCTGGCCTGGTCTGGCCTAGCCTTTCTTTTCGCCTTCCCCCCTCGAATGCCACCGTGCGCGTATTCGGGGAATTCGGAATGAGCTACCATCGCGAATTCACGCGCTCGGAATTGGACCGAGCGTATATTTTACGCTCGAATCCCGGAGATCTCGCCGTGCTGCGAATATTAGGGCCGGCCCCACCAACGCCTGCCTTCGCTTCCACGTCGATCGCGCCCGGTGTTAAATCCGATTCCCGCGTAAACTCGTGGCTCGTAACTCGCGATCGGCCGCACGTGTTGGCAACACGTCGTTTCGCTGCGGTAAACGCCGTTTCCTTCTCTTACTACGCGTGTACGCCCGCACGAGAGAACTAGAGGGAAAAGGTACGAGAAGTGAAATTTCCGGGGGCGATTTTTTGTTTTTATTCTCGGCAATGTCGATTTCGCACATTTGTCGATTCTAATACTATACGTTGGAATCGTGTTTCGACCAGCAAATAGCACAGAGATCAGAGAACTGTGTTATTAACTCGTACATATTCTTTACTTTTTTTTTTTTTTTTTTTTTTGTGGAAGTTTAAAGTTGCACGAATATCGAGAGCATTGGCGACTATAGGTACTTATATTTTACAGTATAGATTTACGTTCATCGAGTATCAAAGTGTTCTGTTCGGACGATTTTGGAAAGTCGAGAAGATTAACCTCTGTCACTCAAAATTTGTGCATTCGTATAAAATGTGACAGATTTTTGATACTTATTGCAGAAGACAAGATCAGTCTTCTTGAGTTATATTTTCGGGCGCCCTGTCCTCAATCGAACCAGTATAATTCTTTCTGATTTGGTTAAAAAAAAATTTCTCGGTTCGGTGTTTGTGAATCTTTGTTCGACCTGATGTCGTCCATAGTTCGCGATGGTTTCAACAGTAGTGTACAAGTTCTCGATAGGGGTTCGTCGCATTTCTGTGCCTTTGAATTTCGCGCAAACGTAAAGAAAATCCCGTCACTTACATTCCTTCGAATAACTGGACACAGTATGTACGCGTTGAACGTTTGGACGCGCGTTCGATGGAATTCGAAAGTTGTATTTGGTATTTACCGGGGTAGGTTCGCGGGTTCTAGACGAGACTCGACGTCGGGGCGTAGTTTCGCGAGGCTGGTCGGGACGATACTCTTTCAAAGGACGTTTCAACGTTGATGAGAAGCGGTACCGAGCGACCCGGCTGAAAAGTTTCGCTCTGAAAAAAAATCCGGACCGCGCTCTGACTACCGTGTATACACCCGGTGTGTTATGGTTCCGAGGCACTCTCTGTTTTCGTGGAACAAAACGGGTCGTTCTTCCAAAGCATTGTGCCTGATCGTGCCTTGATTCCTGTTTGCGGGCAAAGTTGGACCGGCAAAGGCTGCCGAATTGGTCGGGGGGGAGGGGAGGGGGGAACTAGTTTGTAAGTTTTAAACTTTCCAACTCTTTTCTGCTGGCATTTTCGCCGTGAACAAAAGTTCCAAGCCGGCTCGCGAACGATTGTCCCTTCTCGAGCGAGAGTTTTCGTAAAAACTGTATTGCTAATTCTGCGACACTACAAAATTGTATTAACCGCCTTTCGTTAAATTTTTCATTGTTAACTGCGACAGCTAGTTCGTATCGTACGTGCTGTTACTATCTCTCCTGTTGTTTCTTTCAATTAAAGGCACGGAGGATACAATTGCAAAAGATAAAATTGCTTTCGATCGATTTTCTAGACGTTGACAGCAGGTGAAAGTGAGTATAAATTGAATCATGTTGCAAACAGTCGAAATCCTAAAGATCGTCGACGATCGTCGATTTACATCGCGTGTTCGCAAGGCAGTGGATCGGAAACGGTCGATCAACACACGTCATCCGTCATCCGTTCGAAGATAAAAAAAACCGCTATCAATGGCGAAAGTTGCAAAGCCAGAGGGTTGATTAAAAAAAAAAAAATTAAAAATTCGAGTTTTCGATTCTGTTTATCACCGCGGCAAACATCGCGTCGAAAGATTCATAGATACGTGTTTATACATACACGCGCGCGAATTACTTCAAGGCAGCTTTTTTCACCCGTGGAGTTGCAAAGTTGCCGCGATACCGTAGCGAAAAAAAAAAAAAAGAGAGAGAACACACCTCCTCCTATCTGCCCCAATTTTTCACGAATCATTACTTTACAATGGGAAGTGCGCGTAAAAATTAAAACGGAGATAGGGACAGAGACAAAGGAGGGAGAAAAAGTACGATAAATTCAATTAACGCGGCAATGAAAAATTCCGGCAAAGGAAATTCCGCGAATTCGTCTAATGAGCTCCATAATTCATCGCCGAAAAAAAAAAAAGAATAGGAACCGCGGGGAGGGGGGAGAAGAGAAAAAGAAGGGGGGGGGAATTCTCTGTTCCGAATTTTCTCGATGCACGGTTAAGCGAAAGAATAACCGCGTTACGGTTCTTCAGAATCCGCTTTTTTCCGCCGGTGGCGGCGAACGTGGCGAAAAAAAAAAATTTTCAATTCCACCCCCGCCTCCCCTCCCCTCCCCACCGCCGGGCGGTCCGCGGAGTTCGAATTAAACCGCGCGGAGATCGCTAATTCGCGCGCGGCCCGCGTAAGCCCACCTCAAACTCTTCCGTTCTAAATTTAAATGAAACTGTCCGATTATTAAATCCTGGCCGCTATTCCGCCCGCGAGTAATGAAACAGCGGCGCGACACGCGTACAAAAGGAGGAGGGATCCGGCCGTGGTGTTTTCGAACGGATCACCGCCGGATATTCCCAACTTTCTGAACTTCGTCTTTGGGCAAAGGGGGGGGAAAAAAAAGGAGAAAATTACGATGAGCTCCGTCTTAATCTCTTTGGCCTGTAGACGCTCAAGTTACTTCGGTCCGCTGGAACAAAAAGGTTATTCACGATAATTGCAATGAAAAAAATATTGGATCTATGAAATTACATCTATGGACATATATTACTTAAACGTGATTATTCCGTTCAATATCGATTAAAATGAGAAGACTATAAATTAATCAGTAAAAGGCACAAATTGGTAATGTGTAGAAATAACGTATTACGAACGCAAGAAATGTGATGTAGATACCTTACCAGATTATTATATATATCACGAAACAGAGGTTAAAGTTACTGTTAAATTTTTAGTATGTGCACTAACAATACAGAGTACGAATAAACAAATAGTATTGGTTTAACGTAATGCAATTCAGTGTTTTGATTATTTCGATATACTTTTCGAGAAATGGACGTTGAGGAAAAATTTCATCAATTCTCACTTTAAAATTACCGTATCCAAGATAATTCGAACCATCACTTGCACGAAAATTCGTGCCATGCAAATGCTGTTTCATCATTAAGATCTTCGGCCGATAGAACAACTTATCGCATCGCGACGTGTGAGAATGTCGACAAGAAAGATACGTTTGCATCGCAATGCGATTTACGCAGATTGTCAGTTACCCCGGCAACTTGTCCATTTATACGTGAATAAATTTGGCGTTGCACCGTGAAGCTTCCCGACGAATTTCATACGCGGACGGTTGCTCCGACGTCGAAAAAATCACGGTCTGTTTCCACGGCAAACACTGGCTGGTTAAAGCGGGGGCGGAACGAAAGCGGAGTCTATCCACCGTATTCGGAAAGAAAAACAGGAAAACGCAATCTATTCTCGCGTTCGGATTCACGGAGAGCGCGGAGTAGACAACACCGGCGAATTTGCAGAAAGCGATCCGCGGAGGCGTGAGAGAGAGAGAGAGAGAGAGAGGGAGAGAGAGAGAGAGAAGGGGAGTGGGTGGGTCGGGGGTGTTCGCGCGACAGAAATAGCCTCGAAGCCGTTTCAACGCTCAAAGGCTTGCATCGCGACAAATTCCACCTTGGCGCAACCTTTCATCGTGACTGGCGGGCGCCTCCCTTTCTCGAGCAGCCAGCCTTGTTTATCACCGGCGTCATATCGCGCCGGGAGGGGGATGGGGTCTCGGGGGTTGGCGAGACTCGAAAGAGAGAGACTCGACGGCGTCGCGGCCGTAACGCAATTACGGCCGCACTTAATTTGTTTGAAGTACACTGCGCCACCGGCGGAGGTGTTAATGGCAACGCGACCTCATCCACTTCTACGGACCACCCTCTCGTTCTTCTTCCCTCCTGCTGCTGCTGCTGCTGCTGCTGCTGCCACCGCCGCCGCGTCACCGCGTCCGCCACCCTCTTTTCTCTCTGTTTCCTCCGTTTCTCACCCCTTCTACCCTTCGTTTCTCTTCGCCTCGCGCGCCCGACCGGGTACAATGCCAGCCGGGCTACGGGGTGGCTCGAGAATAATCGACTTTTTTCTTCTCTCTTTCTTTTTTTCTTTTTTTTTCACCGAGGGAAAACGCGCAATGGTCCCTGGTAATTTGGTAATTGCCGAGGCTAGGTTCCTGCGGTGCGGTTTCGGCGACGATTTCGGCGTCGTTTCACGGTGATTAAACGAAAACGTGGCTCGGGGTAACTTGCAAGGTTTTTAATCGTTTCGGGAGAAAGATTGATTTTTGTCAACTGTCGTCAACTATAAAAATGTGTGTGTGTGTGTGTGTTTTTGTTTTGATAAATTTGTAAGGAAAACGCAATATATAGGGTGTCACAGAACAACCGAGGGTGGGTCAATAATTTTCTCGCAAGTTGCTTCGTTTTCGAGACTCGTTTGGAAATTTATCGAATATACTGGAATTTACTCGACCAACAATGCAAAAGAATAATTAACAGTTAATTAGTCTACACGCAAAAATAAGTCAAAAAATGTGGAAAAAAATTTTTTTGTTTGAAGCGTCATTTTTTCAAGGAAACAGACTTTGAATATTGTCTTTGTGTATTCAAACTTGATTTCCCTAGGAACAAATCATCTTGCAACAAAATTTTATTCTATTCCTCGCTTATTTTCACGCGTAGAATAACCTGCTGTTAATCACTCTTTCCTCCTTCTAGAATTAACTAAATTCAAGAATACCTGATAAATTTTCCAACCCGATCTTCTCGAAAACGAAGACTCGAATGAAAAAATTTTATTCCACGCTCTTTCTTACTTTTTGGTAAAGAATCATTCCCTATCAGCTTGTACTTTGTCATTCCTATACATTCTGCATAGTACAAAAATATAATATCTTGAAATAAAACGAACAATTCATTTTCGGAGCAGATTAATTTAAGTACATCTGATAAAGTTTCAAACTCGATCATCTCAAAAACAAAGCCTTCAATGGAAAAAATTTCATTCCTTCTTTTCGACTCAATTTTTCGCGTAGAATCACCTCCTGCGTATTAAAATTCGTGGCTGAGTGGACTGACTCGTTTAATTAATAACTTGTTACGACATAATTAAAGGACCGACAGAACTTCGGTGTTTGACAAATTACGTATTGTTTTCATAGGCTTTGTCGTACGAATTAAAATCTTTTTACTTTTCAACTGTCCCAAGGTATTTAAAGAGAACGTTACTCGGCTGTCGAATGGATGAAAAGAAATTGAAATTGCGAGAGAGCATTTCTGGATCATTAACATAATACACGGCGAACAGGTGAAACGGATGGGGCGCGATGGGTGGATGCGAGCAGGATTAATTGACGGCGTTAATTTTGCAAGTAGCCCGTTTCGATATTTACGGTTTTAATAAGGATTGTAATCCCGTCTGGTCGCGCGACGCGGATTATCACGTAGGCGCTCATTGAAATTTAATATTGGCCGAAACGGTCCAATGAAATCGACCGCGGCAACGCGATAGTTCGCGAATCAATTGCAAAATCGTGGCCACGTTTCTCCGCGTGGGCGCTGAAAAAAATTAAAAAAAAAGAAAAAAAAATAAACGAATGACGCGTGATTAATCGCAATTGAAAAGTTCGCAAGTTGAAACTTCGGGGGAAACGTTTCAGATGTGCGACGGTGAATCTATTCTAAACGATGCTTTTTGTCAAGTGTTATTTTGTGTTCTGTGCACCTTCTCACTGTTTGTTCTTTGAACTTTCTCTCGTCCATCGTCAAACATCCCACACATACACACTGTAATTTAGAAATATCTGTTCGAATTTCTACTTGGATTAGGTTTGGGTGAATATTTGAACTTGAAGTTGAAATGTTTTTTTGAAAAATTATCGATATCGCTTTTCGCATTGTGTAATCCGTATCACGACTAAAATGTGAAAGGAATTTGTACGATAAGAAATTACTGTGATAAAAAAGTCTTTTTTAATTTATAAGGCTGTAGGTATAAGGCTTCTGATCTCTTAGAAATTCAAGGTGACATTTTTGTGAAAAGTTAAAGTTTGTTTGGAAAAAAAAATCATTTCAGTCTTTTACCAGGAAATTCAAAAAAAAGAGTCGACAGTGGAATATTTATACGATGAGAAATTATCGTAAGAAAAAAATCTATCGCAATTCTAAGAATATCTCTTGAGGTTAGATTTTTGTCAGAAACGTTACCGAAGAAATGAAAAAAATATTCTATTTCAAAATGATTCGATTCAATTTTGGCGTAGAATACTCCGTTCAGTGGTGGTGCTCCGGCGTAAATGGTCAAACAAACTTTTATAAAACCAAGTATCAACGTCAACGTGAACTTGAAGTCAAAAGTACAGATTTTCAAGCCCATCTCCGTATCGATCAACGTCGCGAACCCTCCGCGAGGGCAACTAGCAGAAAACGATCCGACGATAAATATTAACGAAACGATTTCGGAAAATAGACGACGACGAGGGATTAGTGGAAGAGTCTCTGGAAAATATCTATTTACCATGGAGATATATACCGCGACGTTGCTTAAATTTACGTGATCGTAATTACTGGGAAAATATAGACGTGGGAGCGCGTGGGCGGATAATTGCGACCGCTATATCGCTAAAATTGTTAGATAATTGCATTATCACTTACGTAATTCCATCGGGGAGGGGCGAAACCGTCAAAGACTTCCGCGGTAATAACTGTTTGCAACAGTGTTTTGCATTTCAATGGGAACAATTTAATTAACAACGCGAAGCTGTACGCAATTACGTTATTTACAGTGATAACACTATTACATCGACGACCACGTTACATATTTATAGCGTTATCGCGGGGGACGAGCATCGCGTATGCCGACGCGTCGAGTAATCGATCCGTCGCTCGAACGCTGCGATTCGGAAACCGGCCACCATAGGGTTTTCACCCGGCGAAATTTCACCTTAACCCCTCGCCCCGCGATTTCCTTTCCTTTCGCGATCGTCAACTTGATTAGTTGCGACAGATGTACGTAATTTATACTACACAGTCAACGAATCGAATGAAATTATTCGACACGATCGAAAAATGATACTTGTTCGATTTTAACATTTGCGTAAGCTTGACGAAGATATTTAAAAGCGATACTTAAAAACGAAATTAATGAAAAATTAATAGCCCTTAGGAAACGCGTGACAAGAGAGATTCATTTACAATTGAAAGACTCGAACTTGGAGGAAAAGGAGCTAGAGTTCAAATCCCACGGAATTGTAATTTGCTTTCTTTCAAATGGAAACTTTCTTTCGTATCAGCGAGCGAGTTGAGAAATTTTCTATAAACGTCAGTGATTTTCTCGTGGCATAAACTTTGAGTTTGACTCTTGCAGAAAATCCCACTCTGCCACTCTTGTTATTCGCATCGTCGTTTCAGTTATCGCTGGCGGAATGTTACTTCCATCCATGCAATTGGAAATGTTACTACGGTGACAACGTAATACGACGTAACATCCGAATTTTATGACTTTAGGTAAAAAAAAGTTCTGCGCGAGACGCATTATATCGTTCAATTGCTTCAAGATGTGTTACGCCACACTGCAATTTCAACGTCCGGCGCGAATTTTGGTGTCGATTTGATGGGACGATATAATCCCGATTGAAGGCGGTTCGTTTCACTCGTCGCGGTAAAAACGAAGTGGTCCATAACCTCGATGCTATCGTCGTTTCTGCAGATTCGTTATAACGATTACCACAACACATTCTCACGTCTCGAATCTCTCACCGTCGTAAACATTCTCCTCCCCTTCGTTTTCATGCGACACCAGATTCCTCGACGCAAGATTGTCCGACAGAGCGCATTAATCGAAATCTCGGGCACGGTTCAATTCGAATCCCTTCGAGAAAGTAAATCAGAGAGTGGCGCGCCGCGGTCGCAGACGTAGTTTCTAGAAATTGCTTAGTCGGTTGCGCGGTTCGTAGGGCGCGTCAGTGTCATCCAGCTCGCTCGAGAACACCGAGCGATACACGGTGTATCGAGGGGGTTACGAGCAGCGTAGCGAGTCGTTGGTTGGGATTACGAGTGGCCCGAGTCACTCGAGCCAACGCTCGGTTGTTGCGTTAACGCGTGCACAGAGAGAGAGAGAGAGAGAGAGAGAGTCGAAGAGTCAAAGAGCGAGCGAGAGTGGCGGCAAGAGGGAGAGCAAGAGCCAGCCAGAATCTCGACGGATATACGAGCGTGTAGAGCTGTAGCACGGGAAGCCAGGGGGTGGTGGTTGTTGGGGGATGGTAACGCGTTCGAACGTGTGTACACACGGCGTGGCACGAGCGCGCACAGCCGAGTGTCTGTATCGCGGTAACGCGGAGCGGTTGCTCGAAAGCCGCATCGTCGGCCAAACACACAGAAACCCGCGTACTTGCTCTGCTCCGCTCTGCTCTGCTCTGCTCTGCTCTGCTCCGGCTATTGCTGGTTGTCGTTCACGCGAGGACCCCTCTCTCTCTCTCTCTCTCTCTCTCTCTCTCTCTCTCTCTCTCTCTCTTTCTGTAACGGAACAGGACGGGGAAGATACGAGGAAAGGTGGGGTCAAAGAGAGCCAGAGAGGGGCCGCCCGAGCGAGTCTGTTAATTGGACTAATTACAGTAATTACTGAAAGTTTCAGCAGGCTACGAGCGAGCAAGGCCGGGATATACGCCACGGCGTAATACGGCAACCACCCCCTTCCCCCTCCTCTCCACCCGCTGGCACGACCACATCACCGCCGTCGTCGATGGTCTCGCAGTTTGCCTGCATCGTCGCCGCCAACACTTCCCGACTCCCAACACCTCCGCCGCAGCTTCTCACGACGTTCATCGAGCGCGGTGCCGCGACACCAAGCCCAGAGTATTAACGATCTCGCATGCGCTCGCCGAACCGTCGAGCACCCTCCCACACCTGGATACGCTTGTTTTCGTGTTTAAACCTCCTTCGAGCCCGTTTCTCCCGGTTCCCACCATCCGGTTTCCTCCGTGTCGATTTCCAACCCCTGCGTGGAGAGCGACATACCCGTAACCCACTGCGCCCCAATGGGAGGGGTTGGCTTCCATCGAATTAGCGATTATCGTTTGATATTTAGGGGACGATACACCCCTTTGTGGAAGGGTCGATGCATGGGGAAGTATCGTCGGTGACCTCTCTAGATTTCGAGCAGGGAGAGATGGAACCCACTGGTAGGAAGCTACTCTGTCTACCACCAGGAGGACTCGTCTCTTTAACCGATTTATCGCGCACGATGGGGAACGGTCACCGGGGATGAGTTGTTTCAAACAGAGGATAAGTGATTTTCGTTGGCTGTGTCTTCAACTTCTCTCACTACCTTCGACAATTTCCTACACTGGATTCCCTACAGGAAACACACTGTGCCGAGAGTCACCTGCCAAGTGACTTCGTACGATTAGTTATCAAAAAAAAAAAAAAAAAAAAACGAAAAAAAACAAAAAGAAAAAGAAACACATATCTATCGATCTCTAGAAAATCCCAAGCGAGGCTCCGATACGCCGGATACAGTTTCAAAACCCGTCACGTGCAACGACAGCCAATTAACTACACCGTGATACGATCAGCCACGGAGAGACCGTGGCGATAAATCGTTAATCATCGACTTCCGAGCGTCTTGCGATCGCGTGACCGGTCGCGTCCGCGTCGACGATGGCGAGATTCCGCGGACGGCCGGTGAAAACCGGAAATGGACCGCGCGCGAATGAAGCGCGGCCGGCGAAGCGGCGTTCGGCGTGCCGCGATCGAAAGGAATTAATCATAATGGGGCGAGAGAGATCGAGAGAGAGAGGGGGGAGAGGATTATTTTGACGGTAATTAACGAGTAGACGAGCACTCGGTAATAATCGATAGGCGGGAAACGTTTTGAAGGGGGTGGGGGAGGTTAACGCGTATAACCGGTGGACATCGAAACGCTATCGCGCTCCTCCCTGCCTGCGTGGCGCGCGTCTCGTTTCTCTGTTCGTTTAATTACTAGCCAGGGAGAACGCGCCGCGTCTACGATAATTCAACGCTTATCACGCCGGTTGAATCGAACGCGAAACGGTTCGTCGACGTCGTATTGTACGCCCGTAACCCCGGATTCAGCGAAACGGCGGCGAACGCGGTAAAACGCTTACCTAAATGTCGACCACATTTTTTCTTTTTTTTCTTTCTTTTTTTTTCTTTTTTTGCACGGCCCAGTTCCGCGGCACGACGAATCGCCGCGTGTATTTACACTCGCCGGGCGAAATTACTGCGACGGAGAGTTGCAAGTGTCGCGAATAGACGGCGAACGATAGGAAATAACCGATGCGTTCGTAAAATTTAGCGGCGAAGCGTTGAAGCAGCGTGACTGACTTTCGAGCGGTCGGTGTCGCGGTTTTAAAATTGGAGTCAGTCATTCGAGACACGTGTTTATGATATTGTCACAGGACAGAAAGAAAAGCTTGTCCATGGCTGTCATAGACGAGTTCTACATCCTCGATTTGACATCCTTGATAAAGAACCAGCCGCAAAATTGACTTTGACCTTGAAGTTCAAAAATTTTTTCTTCTCTTTGCATTGTACTCTACTCGTCACGAAGGTGAAACTTTTCTGGTGAAAGGAACCTAATAGCTCTCTTGAAAAATGTTTCTTAATTATTTAACAGTGGGGACACGTGAGTTGTAACAGCGACTATGGTTTCTGGATGCGTGGATGTAATGTTTACATTTCGAACAACGTTAACAGTCAGTTCTATTATTTGATTATTTAGACCCACACTGGTGCTACAACTGTGACGAATCAAATGTCAATGAAACCCAATCGAGAATCATAAAATCGCTGTTGGCACACACGCGCTTGCAAATGATCAAGAAATTTTATTTGAGGTTCTGTTTCTCTAGAGTGAAATTTATGAAAGTGAATTGGACATCTCTTTAAGAAGCACAAATCTAGATAACACAATCTAAATGATGAAATGAAAAAATTTATAAAAAGTCAATCAGTTTTCGAAGTTGATCAGTTCGAGTTCCAAAAGGTTCATGCAAAGAGATTAAATAAATCGACTCGACGTAGCTACCCTACCGATCTCATATAAAACAGCTATCGAAATCGTGTCCACTACCGTAAGTAAATAAATTTGCATACAATCACGCACGCCGAGAAGAACGTGAGAGAAGAATACAACCTTCGAAAAGAACGATTCATTCACAAGTCCAAAAACTTCTCTATTCATCCCGCTACTCGAACAACCACGAAAAAATCCAGAAGGGATTAAGAACGATCCCTCGAGGGATGGTTTCACGCCTCGTCAAAGGAAAATCTACTAAAATTACAAAAATACAAGCATCGAGCCCTCACCCGTCTGTTGTAACTGGAGTGTTGGCCTACACCACAATAACACTGATCTAAATCAAACGTGGTAGGTATGGCGTGGCGTAGCGTATAAAAACGACGTCGGATACAAAAGGCCGTGGCACTGAGGGGGAGGGGGAAAAAAAAAGCACAGACGTACAAACAAACCCTATCTATCGGAGCGTGGAAAAACATATATATATATATATATATATATATATATGCGCGCGAGCAGAGGAGCCAGCTTTTCTCCGAGCGCCGAGGGCCCGTCTATCCTCGCGGAATTTCGATAAGCGCGATTCGATATCCTGTCGTTTGTAGCGCGCGATGCCGAACAATCCCATCCCGCTGCGCCGGTAATACACGGCAGGCTACGCTTGTTATTTTTCCGGAGGATCTGTCAAGGGTGCGGAAACGGGATCGAGCTGGTGAAACGAACGAGAAACAGAGATACGGAGATAGAGGGAGAGCGAGAGAAAGGGAGGGCCTTTCCCTCGGCGATATCGAACGGAGAGAGAAAAACCGAGATGGAAGAACGACCAAAAGGGTCGGGAGGGGGGGGAGGGGTGAGGGGTGAGGGGTGAGGGGTGAGAAGAAACGACCGGGAAAGATGTTGTCGGAGCACGCGACGCCGGGCTCGCAATCTCGTAATATTCCCGTAGGAGAGCGCGATCTCTGAAATCCCCGGAGATTTCAGCGAAATAAAGGTCGGCTCGGCAAAAGGGACGAGCGGAATGGTGATGAAGCCGAGGCGTAACACACGGAGAGGAACGGAGGGACGGAGGGACGGGGACCGGGCGTGTATATACCGCGCGGAATGTTCGCGGCTGCACGTATATATACGCGGCCACGTTGTTTGAAGCGTCCACACGATTATACGTGCATGGGTACGACGTCCCCTTGGAAGAAGGGAGAGAGGCGACGCATGTGCGACTATGTGTGTGCCTGCGAAACTTGTCGGGGCGAGATCAGAAAGTACCGGAGTCGGGGGTGAGTGGCGACGAAGTGGTGTGAGATTAAAAAAAAAAAAAAAAGAGAAAAAGAAGAAAAGAGCAAGGGATAAAAAGAGGAGCGAGAACGCGAAGCGACGCGAGAGAGAGAGAGAGAGAGAGAGAGAGCGAGTGAAAGGAGGGAAAAAAAAGAAGAGGAGGGTAGCAGGGAAAAAGGGAAGGTTGGTTTGGAGAGGAGCGAAAGAGCGAGCAAACGCAGCTGTTGGAGGGGATTGCGGAATGGTCGAGGTTGCTGGTGCCGTCGTGATAAAAAGTAAATGAGGAACAAAGGTCCCGCCTTTAGCGGCCAGGGGGGAGGGGGAGGGTGGAAAATATAGGGGCGAGAGAGAGAGAGAGAGAGAGAGAGAGAGAGAAAGGGAGAGAAGGTACAAGGAAGAAGGAAACCGGGAGTGGCTCCGACCGTCGGCAGACGTGCCGAGAATAATGCCGACGGAATTACACGGCTGGCAAGGAGGAGAGGAGTGGGTAGCGTGTGTTGGTGGCGGTAGCTACGTTAGTGGATCGACGAGGGTGGAGGGCAGGAAAATCGAGGAAAATTAATTGATAGAGCCTACACAGGTAATTAAGTTTTCAGAACGCCTCGCCCCTTTATTCCTGCCCGCGCCGTTTCTACTTTCGAATCGAGCCACCCCTCCCTAAGCCCGGTGCCACCCTCCTCTGCCACTTGTGATCCTCTTTTCTCGATCGTTTCTCACCCCTCTTGCTACTCCCAGACGTTTCTACTTCAGCTTCGATACTACCGCGCGCCTTCGTCCACCCTGGCGATCTTTTTTCTCCCCTTCCAAACCCCTAGACCTTTACTACCCTTCCCCCCTTCCATTCCACCCTCAGTCTTCGTCGCGACGATAAATCATGGGGCCGTTCATGAACGGTGCTCGATCGAACCGACTCTCGGTGGATTTTTATTGCTTCCCGAGTCGCGATTTATTTCACTTCGTTACGCCGATATCGAAAGTTGTTTGCCGCCCTCGACCGTGCCCGACCGTGTCCGACGGGGGAGGATAGCTCGAATCCGGCCGTGAACGTAAAAATCTCGCACGCTCGACGCCCACGCGACTATTCTTCTCCAATTCCCGATGATAATCTGCAAGACGAAAGACAGAGAAAGAGAGGGAGAGAAAGAGAGAAAGATGAGAAGGGGGAGGTGGAACGTTATTCGAAACGCGCGCGAACCACTCGACAGATATATCTTATCTTCATCTTGGTCTTGCCCGTGCGTCCTCCATTCGCTGCCCGGGGAGAGGGCCGCGGTTATAGATCGTGACGGCCCTGTCGATAACACTTTCCGGCTGGCTGCTCGTCAATGATGTTCCATTTCCGCTTTGCGTGATGCGTGAGTTTGCGCGCCCTGATCTGGCCGCGTCCGCATAATCATTTGCGGCCGACCGTGGCGCGTCCCTGTGTGTGCGTTTATAGGTCGTGTCAAAAGTCGAGTAGGCTCCCTTGTCGCGAAACTGTCGGGAACTTGCGGTTCACCGTTATCGAAGCGTGTTCGCGAAAGTATTTGCTTCTTACAGAAATTTCGCAATATCATGCGCAATGTCTCGAGCCGTCAGTCGGTGTTTATTCGCGTATCAGCGCTACCGATAATTTTACAAACTTGAGAATTTACGATTAAACCAGGCGGCTATCGACTTCACGTCGAAACTTGAAGGTTTCTTTCATCGTTCGTGTAATTGCAATGTCCGATCGATATCGCAAACTCGATGTTAAAATTGTGGAACGACCGATACGCAGTGAACGGTTCGACGCCTTTTTAAATTGAATTCAAACACTCGGATATTAATGTGAAAAGAACACGTGGTGTTCCTCGATAATTTTCTCAATAACTAACGACTAAAATGGGAAATGAATGGCGATCTTGATTCGAATAATTTCACAGAGAAATCTGCGAAAGGACCAATTTCCCAAACGGAACACGGCGTTCCGTTAAATCCGAATCTTGCTTGAAACGAGCCCCCCTCGAAGAAGAAAGCAAAATCGTGGTCGGATTTCTAAATTCGCATCACGTCTGAAACGCGTTGTAGATCACGCGTCTCTCTCTCTCTATATATATACGTGATCGTCCGCGTACGTTGCACGCGGGGCGCAAACGAGTTATACCAATTTGCCAATAATTGTTGCAGTTATGTTAATTCTCAATCAGTGGCGCCTCTCGGCTCGCATTCTCGCGTGCGTGTCATGCAAATTCGCCCTATACAGCCGGCCGACCGAGAGCGAGAAAAACAAAACTATACGACCGAGAGAACGAGGAAATCGTGCAACGAGACAGAGACGTGATTAGGGATAACGAACGGAGACAAACAAACGGAACGTGTATAGAGAGAGAGAGAGAGAGAGAGAGAAAGAGACGGAGATGAATCGGACAATCGTGTATCAACGATTAAAGCAAACCCACCGGCGACGTTGATTATGGTCTGCCGGATTGATTTATCGCGTTCGCCGGAGCAGACCGACGTCCCAACGGGGCACAAGCGTCCCACTCGTTCCCGTTTCGAGATTATATCCTCCCGAGGAACATCTCCCTCCCCCCGCGACGGCGATATCCCGCGGAAAGTCTTGCACAGGGAGCTTTATGGACGTTTTACGGCCGCGATTCCGTCCGCGCGAAAGGAGATGTACTACCGGCGGCAAGCTGCCAATAGCACAGGGAATACTAACGGCTTGGGATAATATTCGACGTCGTGGAAAATTCAGACGTCGAAGGAACTTAAGCGAGGAAATTTACGAGCCAGTAAGTTGGCCGTCGTTGCCCCGCCCCGCCGCGCCTCGCCTCTTCTCCTCGACGGCACTCCTCGTCTCGAACATCTTCCATGAAATTTTCGACTATCGGCGAACCCGTTCGTACCCGCCCGGTTCGTTTGCTCGCGGTTACTCGTGTCTCTCTCGTCTCAAGATGAAATCTGGGTTATTTCCAGCTGACCGGACGCTATCGCACGAAAATCAGATTGCCACGGTGGCAAGAATCGAGAGACGGCTGAGGTTCCTCCTCCTCTCGTCGATATGCGTCCGGAATATCGACGCGTTTTCTCCGGACAAGCGTTCGAAAGTTTCTTCCTTTTCCAGCAAACGAAGACCGTCGATCGAAGCAAACGAGGGATGATTATTACGGTACATCGTATAAATAACGAATGAAACTTGCGTTTCATGAGTTTATGAGACTATTAAATTTCCGTTCATTCGAGAGTGGTTCGTGGAATTATTTCTGCAGGGTAAAGAAAATTATACGCGTCACTGAAACGTGTGATTAACTAAGTTTTAAAAATTTTAACTACTCGAGTTTCGTGAATTGTTTGTTTCATTATGCACCGCTTGATGAACCTCCGAATAGATTATCAGTTGGTAAATTAAATTTGCGAAGAAACGGAATGAAGGAACGAACGAACCGAGTACATCACGCGCGATAATAGCTAAAGTGCCGGATTGTTTCGTAAAAATAGGGATTGTTTCTACCGCAGTATTACAATTTTGCGAAAGAGTATTCGTCACGTGGCAGACGTTTCGCACGAAGCTGTTCAACAGCTGTTCCATTTATGTGTAGGTACATACATAGCGATTCCTATCAATTCAGAATTAGAATTTGGCAATATCGATTGATCCGATATAGTTTGTGCCGTTCGAAATTAGCTTAATTTCAAACCGCAATTACAATGCAGACAATCCTATTCAACAGTTTGCGCGAGCAGTGACAATTGGTGTTTGACCTTCTCGCTTGCTCCTTCGCACTTTTACGCGCGTCGCGCGATCGTTCCGCAGTTGCCTAACGTGTTCAATTTTTCATTAGCATTCCCGCCAATCCCGAGCCGGAACAAACCGTGCAGAAAACCTGTACGACTGCATGCAACGATAAACACATCTGTTCCACGGCCGCAAGGGGAGTAAGTACAAACAACCCAACCCCTGCTGAATCTACACCCTTCGTTTGTTACAGCCGATTGCCATCCGCTACGACGACAAATCGTTCGCAAACACCGTGCCCGAAACTCGAAATTTTGGAAATTTCGAGAAGAAACTCCGAATCTCGAAAGTTTTCTTCCAAAGAACTCTGTTTGTTGTCGGATACCGAGCTTTAACCCCTTGAGCGGATTAAAATTCTATAGGGTCTTATCGTCCCATAAATAAATTTTAACATTTTTATTAAAATTTTAAATTCACATAATAAATATGAGACAGTATATATTTCATTAATCCTTTCATTCCAGATTTCATTTAAAAACCAATTGATTATGCTACCTTTGTACAGTCAGATATACTGCAGCCATTTAACTATTCATTGGGCAGATTGACTTAAAATTATTTTCAATAAGACATGTTTTTGATAAACAGGTGAATATATCTATTTTGCCTAATTCCTTATATTTATATTATATTATTAAATATAATTTATATTAATAATATTATTACTAATTTAATCATTATATCATTTCTAAAATAATTTAAAAATTTTTTTTTTTTAATAAATATATATATATAAATTTAAAATAAATTAATTTTTAAACAATTTAAAATAAATTATAAAATTTTTTATATTATTAATAAATACTAAAATCATAATTATTATGTCAAGTACACTCAAATGGAATTTTTTTTTTTTTTTGTTTTTTTGTTTAATGTCGAGTATACTCGTCATGTAGAAAAAAATTCGCTTTTGTCGTTTTATCGTAAGATTTAGGTAGAAAAATTGTATACATTTGTAATTTCGGCACATTTCAGAATATTTCAAGGCAACAGAACAAACGGAGAAAAAATAACGAGCACTTGATACAATGCAAAAACAAATTAAATTTCATCTCCAATCATTCTAATTTTGCAAATATTTAATTCTTTATTTCTCTTTACGAACTGATGACAATTCATTCCTCCACATTTTGAATTCTCAATGGAACAACTTTCAAGAAATAAAATGTCAATACCAATGAAATTAAAAATTTTTCAAAGAAACGCCGAAAAAAATTTATCATTTTGTTATAATTTGACTCAACCTTACGGCAAGTGTATTTACTGTGCTCTCATCGAGTATACTCGTCATCGCCTAGAAATAATTCAGCACACTGGTGCACATTCTCAAAATAAAACAAAACGCTTAAAGAATTAAACGAGGCTATGTTATTCCATTTTCTTTAATGAAGGTTTAATTATTGAACGTAATTATTACCGGCGCAAGCGGTATTTTAGTATCTTCAATGTTGTAACATCGCAACGAATGAGATGCAAATTTCTCGACTTGACTCAATTAGACATTGATCTGTTAAGGATCCTCCACCAATCGAATCATCTTCCACTTTCATTCGACGATTTCACAAAATCTGCGGAAATTGGAGTGCTTGTAACGTTGTGACAAGCAATCCGCTAGTCCACAATGGCGCGATAAAAGAGAAGAAGGAAGAAATCCTCTCGCGACAGGGCTCTTCGAGAGAAGATCGATCGAAGACAATCGGTCTCAACTCCATCCTTGCAAGATATCGTGACGGAAAACGACAGACAAGTTGGAAAAAGACACGTGGAAACCGAGAAGTCTCACGTGCGCCTCCTTCTACGCTGGCAATCGACGATTGGCGAGTCGGTGCCTCGAATATCCAGGTTTACTCCCCCATAAAAGTTTCATGGCCCCGTTGGCATATTCCGCGTCCACACGTCGTTAATTTTAGAGTGAGCGCCGGGCGACACACTTTATTTTTATCGACTGACCTCAACACGATCGTTAAACTCCCTCCCCCCTCCAATGGTTTCACGACCGTGTTTCAAGCAAACGGAGCAAGTGTTCGGACCAGTCGGTTTTTCCAACTTTCATCAAGGTTTCGCGACAAGGATAGGACCGTGGAACAAGTGATGGAACGTGACCGGCCGGTCGAAACGCCAGGACAGCGGAACCAGAGGGCTGTTTCCGCTTTGACGGGCTCGTTAACGCGCGGGATATTATCTCGCAAATTAAATTACTGCGCGATCGGGCACAGTCGCATTGTTTAACGAGAAATTTATTAAACAAAGGTGGAAGGGGGGGGGGAGCCGGTAGACAACGCTGTGCATCGACAGAGACTAGGCTAGAGGAGAGGGCCCTGGTTGCGCCGCGCGAACGAGAACGATAAATTAAACGGTTCCGCCGGCTTATTCGCGGGCCGCCTCTCGCCTCGAACGAAACAATCGCGCTACCACCCCCACCCCTGTTCAGTCTATTTGCATAATTACGCGGAGACCCGTTAGAGGAGACCCGGCGCCGAGTACCTGCGTCAAATTAATGGCCGTGCACACACACACACACACACCGTCACCGGCCGAAATTCATTTTCGAAGAAGCTCCGTACCGCGGCGCGATAAACAGGACCTCGGATCACGATAATTACCAGCAGCAGCGCAGCCACTTCCGTTACCACCTCTGGCCATCGTTCCACCGACCCCAACGTCGTGCCGTCCCAACTGCGCGTATTTATTTGTCGCGCGGGATCGTGCAATTAAACGTTAAAATGATAACCGACCGAGCCGCTCGTAATTACCACCATTTACATACATAGGTCGTGAAACTTATCGTTCGCATCGGCCGCGTCGTTAACGATTCTATCTTCTCTCCCACCTGTGAAATCCTCGGTTCCGCTCGCCGAGATCGCGAAAAAACGTCGGGATAAAAGCGGGATAAAACGGATAAAACGAACAGGATGGAAGAGAGGAAGAAGAGGGAAGAAGAGGGTGGAACACGGTCTGTGTAACGCGGGCGTGCGTCCCGAAAGAAGGACGAAAACCTGACCGGAAAGTCGACTCGCGTACACGACGAGAAGGAAGAAAAGGGGAAAAAAGAGAGAGAGAGAGAGACCGAAAAAAAATGGAAAAAGAAACAGCGAACGATATACACACGTACGTGCACACACACGTACACGCGGATTTTCGTGGTATGGGGATTTTTGTCTGTCGTTGGAAAGCTCATAACACGACAGCGGAAACCACGCTGTAACCGACGGACATGATCAAAGGACGGACGGCAATGACGACGAGGTCGACGACAACAACAACGAGCAGGACAACGAGGACGACGACGAGCAGGATGGATCGCCGACAGGGGATGATCGCGATTCACTCGGTTGACGTGGACGTCGATGGTGGGCGTGTCGGCCGTGGGATGGCAACGTGTCAATTTCGAGGAAACAGGTGCTCGACGCCTCTGTGACAGCATGTTCGAGTTCTGCGCGGGGTGATCTAGCTAACGGGCGGGGGGTGGTGGCTCACCCACGCGCGCGCGAGAGAGCACCGTCAGCGCCCGGCCTGCCACTGTGTTATACCGGTCGTGTGCACGTTTCCGTGTGGCCCGTCTGTTCCTCGTGTGTTCGTCCCGATACCTGTGTGTATGTCTCTCTGTATGTGTGTGTGCGTCGGCCTGGTACGTATGTACGTGTAAGTTGGTCGCGGGGGTGGGAGAGGCGGGGGTGGCCGATGGGGAAGGGAGTAACACGAGATCGCGTGTTGAACATACACACGGTTAACGCGGCGCCCGGCGGCGGGCTTGCACCCGGCTGGGGGGTGGGAGGGTGGGGGAGGGGGTAATGTCGGCTTGCCGGATGTTGGCAAGGGTTGGTAATAGGCCACCGCCATCCCTACCCGGCTTCCACGCTTACGGGTTTCTCGTTGCTACGGCGAGCAGAGCAACCCCACTCTCGGCGCCCTCGTGATTGTATCAACAGCCTCATCAGGCTCATCCACCCCTCTCACCCCAAACTCACTCTCTCTCTCTCTCTCTCCCTACTATCCCTACCATTAACCTACTACTCTCTCTCTCTCTCTCTCTCTCTCTGCGCGCAACTAGCGCGACTCTCGACCGCCACCTACTTCTCCGCCACCCTCAACCCTGGAATTTAACCTCCGTGAACACCGACAGTCAGCCAACCAGCCAACCAGCAAACCAACTACGTCGCGCGGCGATTATTAATTACTGTCAAGCTGGCCGCCTTCCTTCGCAGCAAGGATCCACCGTTTGACTTCCCCTCGGCCCTCCAACGCTGGATAATGAACTTCGGTCTCGTTTCCAAGACACCGTGGCAACGGGACGGCGCGCTTCGGGAAAGGCCGTCCGCGACGTATGCAGTCGAAGCTTTTCAATCTTTCACGACCGCTACTTTCTTCCCCCCACTTTCTACGTTCTCGTCGGAGCGGATTCCGTCGGATCCGCGAAAGAGTGGATCCGTGTCGAGGTTAATCACCGTGAAACGACTCCGTTCGAAGCCTCGAGCATTATTCTCGAGGATAATTGATCGATTCGCGGTTCTAGCTGGCACGATGAAAATCCAACGAGCGGATAAAGGTGAAATTTTCTCGAGCATTTGTACCGATATAATAGCGCGCTCGTTTAACCCTCGCGTAGCCGATACCTGGTCACCGTTGACCCAGAACTTGACTCGCAAAAAAGATCCAGATGCTACATACGCATAGACAATGATAATAAATATGGTACCAAATGTGCCAGATGTTTACGATTTATATGCAAAGAACATGCAATAACGTTGTGTGCAGATAAATAAAAAATGTGTTTATAAAATTTTAGATTTTTTAAACAAACCGCTCTCCTCCCAATATTATAAGCATTGTTAGATAACATCCTGTATCGAAAAGTTAGATGCAAAGCAGGCGTAGTAAAAAAAAAATCAGCTATGGGTCAAAAGTGACCCAGTGTCGGCTCATTTACGTCGGCTATTCGAGGGTTGAAAATCGGACGGAAATTCTGCGATTTTCCTTTCAGTCGTTCTACGTGATTGTTGGGTTTTACAAATCGCACAGTTGTATATACATCGCGCGAATCTTCGACGCAAAAAAATTATGATGCAAAGGTCGAATTCGAATTGCGGAGGATCGCGGTTTGCTTTTTCTTTCGAACGACGAGCGCAAGGATTCCACTTTTCATCGGAGAGAAAATTCCTCCGAGCTCGTTTCAATCTTCCTCCTCTCAAACCTCAGTCCTCCCAAACCTGGCCGTGTATTTTTCAAACTACTAAATAATCGAAGAGCTGCATTTATCCTTCTCTCTCCCTCTGTACACCATCATATAGATACGTAGAAACGAAACGAACGAACCTCGGGGCAAAAATTTCGCGTCGAACGAGATCGGGGTGCAGGGACGACCTGCGGGCGCATCCAGCCGAGGTTCTTCGATGAAAAAAATTTCAACTACCTGCCTCGCCTCGTGCGGCTCGTGCGAGCCGCGGATGATGAACGATAGGCGGCTGCTCCGCGGGCTGGTAGCCATAAAGCCGATGCCGCGATAAGCCGCATAAAGGTTGGAATTAAAAATTCATTGGAACACGCGAGCGCGGTACGCTAGAACGCGATTTCGATCGCCGAGAGTGCTGCGCAGCGTCTGCTTTACGGCTTACGTGGCGTCACTATGGAATTAAGAAAACATGACTCTGCCCCTCATTCGATTTAATGCGATTGCTCGCAGGCCAACAGCGAGGGATTCGCCGAAGGGTGCAATGCGAAGGGTGTGTATCATCAAGGTAGAAAGAGAGAGAAAGAGAAAGAGAGAAAGAGAGAGAGAGAGAGAGAGAGAGAGAGAGAGAAGGGGCACGTGTTTGCGGATGCGGCTTAGGGGGTTGAAGGAGGTAATGGATACGTGAACTCGTCGTGCTATACATTTGATTTTCAAGGGGCTTCCACCCCAGCGCTAGGGGAGACTCGAAACGGCTGGAGATTCACTTTCTATTTTATGTGGACGGTGACTCGCGCAAAACTGCTCCCTCGTCGCACTTGCTCTTTTTCGTCTTTTCTCTCTCTCTCTCTCTCTTTGCATTTGCACGACGCGAGCAATTTGGACGAAAGTGTTTCTCGACGAGCAGAGGGGGAATCGATGGATGTCCCTGCTTCGATCGGGAGAGTGCGACGCTTCGTGAAATTGTAGAATTACGAGCATTATTTTGGTGCCGGTTACGAGGAAATTTCATCAAAACAGAATAAAACAGTAAAGGGTTTCAGTCACCGGTTTCTTTTCCTCTTTTCTTCGAACACTCGAGTTCACGTAAATGATTCCAGATTATAAATGATTTATTAACAATTTATTGATTATAAATAATTAGACTCTGCTTCTTCCATACACGTGGTCGCCTGGTCGCCGTCGCACTCTCTTCCATCATTCTACGCTCTTTCGTCTCGTACTCTTTCCTTTGTTTCTTACTACTGTTATTGAAACCAAGCGGCGACACTCGTGCAAAACTAAATAATAAACATTTATAAATACATTTTCACAACTGGAATCGCATACGGTTAAAACAACAATCAAACAATTCATCGTCTCTGTCAGTAAAATATTACGATTCTCGTGGAGAAAACACGCGTAAATCTACTTGGAATAATCACGCGAAGAATACACGCGGGCCCGATATATCCTCCCGTTCTGGGGCGCTGCGACTGGAAAAATCAATTAAAGGAATGCTGTGCGCTCGTATGCACGCAGGCTCGCGTGGCCGTCATTAACGGCCGGATCCATTAAAATAATTAATTAAAGTAATGCAACGAATCGGGCGGGCCGATTCGGTAAACACCAGGAAAATTAATATCAAATGTAAACGTTACAACGCGCGCGACCGGTTCGCGCGCTCTCGAGTGCTCTCCACTGCCTGCCGCCGATCTCGCTTGAATTTTATTGCCGCTCCTTCTGCTCCTTCGACCGCAGATATGTATCCAACCGACTGTTATATATGCAAGGGGGGGATGGGGGCGGAAAGAGGAGTGGGTGGAGGCAGAGCTCGATGAACGCTCGCCCCTGAAAAGCGGAAATGGCCGCCGCGCGACAAATTGCCCCGACGATTGGCCCCGCGCCGGTGGCGCACGAGGGTGGCATCGTCCGCGCGGACACCGACAAGCTTCGACGAGTTCTCGCCCGTTCCCCGACCTTTCCGTGTTTCGACTGGTTAATTTCGACACGCTCGGTCATAATCGATCCCCGCAAAGGCATAATCTGCCACCGCGAAAGAAAAACAGGTAGAGGGGGACGGACGAACGAACGAACGAACGAACGAACGAACGAACGAACGAACGTGGAGTGTGAAAAGGGTGGGAGGGTGGAAAAAAGCGGGTGAGGGTGCAAAAGGCGAGCGGCACCCTCGGAATCGACGACACCCTCGGAAAACCGGCGGCAGCGAATGATAATTAACGGTAAATTACTTTCCTGAACGGGGGTATTAAGCAACGGTTCTTTCTGTTGATCCCTGATGCCGGGTGTCGGGCTCACCCCTCTGACCCCGGGCTAATAAGCGCCGCGAACTTTAATTAAAAAGTAAACTGCCGAGCCTGCAGCCACCGGATGTGTATCCCCGATGATTTTCCTCCGCTAACATAAGCTGAGATTCCCCCGTGCTCGTGACAGTGATTTTTTTCTTTTTGCGACTCGTTAATGAGTACTACACGCAGGGGTATAACTCGGGGAGCGATGGTCCGTTTATTTCTTTTTTTTCTTTTTTTTTTTTTTTCACCTCGTAAATGCAATCGACATCTAAAAATTCGGTGAAAGTAGATACGTGTGAATTTACAATGTTACAAACGCAGAAAATAGATTTACAAAAGGAATGATGTGAGATTATTATCGATAGTGAAAATTTCACGAATCATTGTGAATTTCAACATCATTTTCAGTGTAGTATCCATTATTACCGAATTGTCTGTACGTTCAAATATACGAATAAACAATTTCTTCTTTTTCCCTTTTTCAATTTATAAATCTTCCTTACCGAACCTTCGCGTAAGAAGATATACTTATACGCTGAACTTTCATCTTTGTTCGTCATCAGAAGAAACTACTTGCCTCCTCCCCTTCGTCAAAAGAATTAAGAAAAAACGAAACAATTAGAAAGATCAAGATCACCGAGTATAAAGCAAACGCGTTCGTTACGAGAGACAGCATTCAAATTTCAAATTACGCCCACGATGTTTGAAAGCGAACGAATATCCAGACACCCAGTGAGCAGGAGGGTAGAAACGGAGAAACGGGTTATTTATTTTCGACGGGATAAGTCGAAGCTTTTCCAGACGATAATTTGCTTCGTTAATTCAATTCGCGGACCCGTGAATAAAAAGAAAAAAAAAAATAGCGAGAAAGGAAAACGGAATGTACGGAACGAAACTCGATAAATCCGGCCAATGGATCGCCCCGGTACGATTTAACGACTCGGCTGGTTCGCGCGTACGCGTTGTCTACGCGTATTTACCCTAACGCTTCCTTCCTACCCCTCCCTCCCTCTCTCTCTCTCTCGTTCTCTTCTTTTTATCACGCGAATCCCGTATTTACTGGAACGAAGCGTACACGGTGCGCGGAGTGTATTATTGCATCGCCTCCTCTTCCGATAGAACGGATCCAGACCTACCGCCGACAATATTGAGTAATTCAGCCGTTTCGAGGCATGTCCTTAAATTTTACGAGATCGCGCGCGCGCCCCGCGTTTCGCATTAAATTGAAATCGCCCGGCTGAATTAATTCGATCGATTCGAGTGGGATTCCGCCGCTTGTCGTGTCGATAACGGCGGAAAAACGAGCTCGTCGAACGTAAAAGGCTCTCGTTAATGAACGTTCACCTGGGGGGAGGGGGGGAGGACGCAATAAAACGCCGAGGTATTCGACGAGAAGGAGCGAGATGAAAATAAAAGAGAGAGGAAAAAAGGTGTAGAGGAGAGAAGAAGGAAAACTGAAAGGGAGGAGAGGAAGAGGAAGAATCGATTTTTTTCAAGGGGGATTCGCGACAAGAGGTAGCAAACGGCGAGGAATCTTGAGGAGGCGGGAGAAGATTTTTCTATCCGGTGTCCGGTTCGTAAATCGGCGAAACAACGGGTCCGGATCCGTGCGCAATATTTTTGCCGAGTGAAATGCCGAGGCGTTCGGCGCGGCGCAACTTCCGCCACCTCGTTCGGTCCGTTTCCTATTTACTTTTACAATAGCCGGCGGGCGAGCGCGTGTTTTATCGCGACGAGTATCCGTCGTGCGCGACATTCCGATCGCTCGATACCATATCGGACGAAAATTCTTCTGAATAATTCACCGTTCGTATCAGTTGGCTTGCGCGCCAACTGTCCTCCCCCGATTCTCCCTCTCTCTCTCTCTCTTTTTCAGCGAAATTTTTTTCTTTTTTTGTCTCCTGCGAACGCGAGGATGGAGGATTTCCAAGCGGCAGAAAAAAAGGAGCGAAAGAAGGACAAAGGGTGAAAGAGGGCGAGAGAAAGAAGATCGCCGAGCGGTATACCTGTGATTTATTTTCCAGCTAGACTGTACTGGCTTCCCACCCCTCCTGCAGTCCGCACTTTGGCACTACGGTGCACGAGGTAATGAAGTGGCAACACGGCGTTTCCAGGGGTCGAGAACGGGGGTGAGATTGATACCTCCAGTCACGTCGGTCGGCGAGCAGTGGGGGAGGGGTGGGGGAGGATGAGGTGTCGAGAAAGCGGATCGACGACGTAGGGGGCTGCAAAGTGGAAGGAGGGAACTGCCGGCAGGAAGAGGTAGAGTCAGGCGGTAGATGAGAAGAGAAACAGAAGGAGAGAGAGAGAGAGAGAGAGAAAGAGAGTAAGAAGAAGGGTTGAAGGAGACAGGCGAGCAGGGTGGGGCCGCAGAGGTTCGCAAGAAAGGCACCGAGGGTGGCTTTGCTCTCGTCGAGGGGTTGGAAAACGTTTCGCTCGGTTAGATACGCTGTATCTCACCGCCGCGCCGCCCGTCGTGGCTGCCACGACTTCCGCGCACTAATTAAAGAAATTAGGAAGGGAGAGATAAATTTTTGCGTCCCCCAGTCCCCCCCCCTCTCCCCCGCCGCTATCGCGGACCGAACGTCCCGCTTCACGCGGAGACACACCGCGGAAAGAGAGACGGCTCCTCTTTATTGCTGTTAACCTAATTGAAATGAGTGGCGCCCGCGAGAGAAAGGGAGCCGAATCCGATGAAGATCCAATCGGCGACGGGAATGTACGACGAGGTTCACTCTCTCTCCCTCTATCTCTCTCGCTCTCTCTTCGTGTTTTTATCCGTTTTATCTTCACACTGCTTCGTCTCTTTCATCCTTCCTTCCTCTCCTCGTTTTTCCTCCTTTCCTTCTTGCCTCTTTTTTTTGATCGTCTTCGTTTCGACAACGATCCCGGCTTCCAATCTCCAATTATGACGAACGACGGCTCGTCGAGGGTATAATTAATCGTAATGAACCGGCTTTCGTGCTAATTGCCCCCGTGTTATCTACTCGAAAGGCGTCAAAAGAGCGTAAAGAGACGATAAAGAACGACGGGCTGAATTATCGGCCTGTATCGCGAGTCCTCCTGCTTTGTTCTCCAACACCCTGTCTAGCCGGACTGTACGCGGGAGATCCGCGCAGATTTCGGATACCTAATTAGTTTATCTGGGAATAATCTTGTACAGTTAACGCGGCGCCAACACAGACGAAGTGGAAGAGAGAGACAGAGAGAGAGAGAGAGAGAGAGAGAGAGAGAGGAGGGAAGAAGGCAGTGTAGCGAGCGAGAGCAATCCTCGTCTAACTAAATTCTAATTAAGCGACCCTCCTGGAGAAACTCCTCGCCCACCTCTCTTGGTACACGCCTTTGCTTACGTGTTATGTCTGCGAAGTATATCCGCTATCTATAGTCCGCCATGTAATCCACGCGCGCCGATATAAGCTGAATAACAGATGAAGAAACTTCGTAGCTAATCGTTGGGAGGAAAAGTTTCTCAATTATAGCAACTGGCGAGATTTATTCCACCGTCGTCGTTTGAAATATGCATGTACGTACATACGTACACCAGGAAGGTAACTATTAGCCTTTCTCCCCGATCTACTCGAGAACTTCTTTCGAAACTTCTTTCACGCTTACGAATCTTTGGGGGATATTACCCCAGCCAGCGCATCTTTCCAACACGCCGTTCTACTTCCACCTTCCTTTTTTTTTCCCCTTCCCTTAATTAACACTCCAAGTTCGTATTTTTCAAACAATCTCAGCAAAAACCAGATGTTCCAAATGGCGTTTAAATCCACGCTCTTTTGCCTCGAACGACCAGGCCGGCGTAAATGTTTCTCACACTTCCTACGCTCGGTTAAGCGAAACTGTTTTCACGGACGAAAGTAATAACAAAGATCGTGATTTTCATCGCCATGGCCGGGAAATCCCGCGGAGAACGTCGGTCGACCGAACGGAGCGAGAGGAAAACGAATTTTGAAAAGCTCGTCGAATTAACGCGCCGGCGCTAACGACGAGGCACGGAACAACGAGTATTTTAAAAACAATTAAAGAATCATTCCCACAGAAGCAAGATGTATTTTACCGCGCACGAGGCGGTTATTCGTGGCCTTCCTTCTTTTTTTTTTTCTTTTCTCTTTCCCTCTCTCTCTCTCTCTCTCTCTTTTTTTATTAATATTTCAAGCATCGCCGACGTCGCTGAGCCGCATTTAGGCGGCGGTGCTCGAACTTGACGAGTTCGAAGCTTGAAAACTTGTGGAGGGCTGGAAGTCGAGGGCGGAAACGCGGACGCGAGGGGAGGGGGAGGGGGAGGGGGGAGGGGGGCACGGCCGCAAATGAATTTTTTCCGAGCAAACGAATCCTCGAGTACACTCGACGCGGCTGCCTACACATAATGCCAAGCACCCTTCCGCTTTGAAGAGGATGTTAAAGGACTCTAGAACGTGACAATGGCAGCCCACGGTGATTCGCAGTAGCGGCAATCATTGCTTCCTAACGTGTATCGCCCATCGAGTGGCTGCAATCCGCTCGAAAACCGTATCGCTTCCATCGTTTTCTCCTTCCCCTCTACCTTTCCATTTTCTGCTCCTCTATTTTTCTCCCTTTTTTTTTTCTTTTTTTCTTTTTTCATTGCGACCACGAGACGCGATTGTGTGCTGCATTTCTTTTTTTCCCTTCTTTGTGACGCAATTTCGAAGACGTTGGAAAGACGTAGGAATACCACGTATCGTACAGTTTTCTCTATACATGTTGGTTTTCCAGAGATTCAAACGCTTTCGTCGAGGCGAAAATTTGTATGAAAAAATTTGTATGGGACCAGAAATCACCAAAATTCACTACTAAAACAAATAAATTAATTTAAAATTAACGTTCTGTTAAAGGAAAATAACAGATGGGAAGAAACTCTTGGCCAACCCCGTATTAGACTGGTTGACGATTACAATTAATAATTGTTCAAACGCGAAGCACAAGCAAAAATAAAAACACTGTTACCTTATCTTAATAGCAAAAGAAAGCCTTAGTTTTAACGATAGAAATCCAGAGAAAAAGGTACGTATGTATGCCGTTTGAGTAATTATACCACGTGTGTCTCTCTGATCTATCTCCGAGAGCTAATACGATATTTACATTCCCATCAACTCAATAATTATCCCCCAATAATTATGCTGAAAAAAAAATCTGCGCGTCAAGAGTGAAACGTGAAACTCCGTCGCGATCGTTTTATTTCTCGTTTCGAGCCGGTTCTCTCAAACCGTTTTATTTCCCTCGTGATTTTAATCGACACAACGGGATGTAACGACGCAACAAACCGGTAAGACGCTAGAAAATGCGCTCGCGGGGAATTTCTCGCAGAAATCGGCGAGCGGGGGGCGCACGCGCTCGTATTTGAGCAAGGAAAATTAAAAACAAACAACGGCAGGCAGAACGTTGCCCGTGTGTACTTGCGCATCAATTTCGAGCTGATTCGGCCGCGCGCCGCGCAATAACTCTCCCACGGGTGGATACAAATTGCTATCGAACGCGTATCAGTTCGCCGCCCTCGATCATTTGACTAACAATAAACCATCGGAGGTAGGGAGGGGGGGGGGCACGAAGTGTCCGCGATATTTGATCTTTTTCTCGTGCGGCGCGAAATAAATAACAAGCTGTTTCGCTCGCCACCGCTGCCGATATTCCGATCTTATCGCTTGTCAAATTATCGAATTTAAACGCAAATATAGGAAACGAGGGGGGAGAGCGAGAGCGCACGCGCACCGTGAAATAAAACCCCGGGAATGTTTGGTTTCGCAATTTTCTCGCGTTAATTGGACTTTATCAGCGATTTCGCGAGCGCATTAACCGTAAAAGAAATTCGTTGGCGTTGTGATTGCCTGGTATACGATCACTCGCGCGTTGTTGTTGCGCTGATACTCGCCGGTTTTTTTGTATTTTCCTTCCAACACATTTACGAAGTAATAACTGTGCTCGAGAACGTTTCAACGATAGGAAGAATCGTACTCGGAAAGTGCGTTTTCTGTTCAAGCGTTACGTACGTACGTGCAGGTGCGCGCGTGTGTTATTACGATAATAACATTATTATCAAATACTGCAGGCGTTAAATGTTAAAAAGCGGCTTTGCACAATATCCATAAAGCCCATTTCCAACCTTTGGCTGTCGTGCACGAATTAATTATCCAAAGTGTCCGCCACAATATCGTTAGCCACTCATATCAGCGTTAACATCCCCAAATTACAATTGGAGGATTTAATGGGAACGTGGTGCGAGAGCGTTCCTTTTCGAAAATCAGGTTGCACGTGAAGGACATTCTTCTTCTTTTTTCTTTTTCTTTTTTTTTTGTTTACGATGTCTAGCAGTGACATTTAACGTTTCAATGTTCGAAAAGGATTCATTTTTAGAGATTTAATTTTCTAATTAACGTTGGAGATTCTTCTTGACAATTTGTCTGAAAGATGAAACAGTGAATAGAATCTTTAATTTTAAATCCTTACTAAATACTATAAATAAATTCGCACAACTGCCTACATGTACTATAGGGAGTTTAGTAAAAATCAAAGTCAATCTTTCTTGTATTAACATATAATTAAGTATGTATTGACACTTGGAGCGGTGGATATTTTTTTAGAAACTTTGCCTAAAGCGGTATTTAAGAATTTTGCGCAAATATGCATTTTTACAAATAAAGTAAGATAACTCTTCTGAAACTCAACGTTTTTATTCGAAAACTTTACATGATCTTGATAGAGAGTTTAACTCGCTAAATGCCTTACCAATCATTGGATTTATATTTTTTCCAAGCTTCTTAGAGAAAAGAGCCAACAAATTCAGAATCAGTTTCATCACTGAAACTTTCACAATCGTTTCTTCATCGCACGACAAATCATCTGCGTGTGTTCCTTCGTCACTTTCTACATTCATTGTTTCATAAAACTGTAGGAAAAATAGACAACGGGATCTCACAGAAATTGATAAGACACTCGCATAAAATAAACACGTCGAAAAACAGAAGTTAAATGAATTCAACGATATAACCTTGAGTCACGTACGGTTCCAGAGATACCTGGTACCTATATTTTTTTTCTGCGCAAAATATATATGAAATCGCATTCAGACAGAGTCCGGTGCTGTGATAATAAAGAATTTCAGGCACAATAGCGAATGTATCGATATATATACAGGCTAGTATACATACACTACCAATTTCACGAAATATTTTTATGATATTTGCGTATGTAGAACGCGATGGACAAAATACGTTCTGGAAATCTTTCTTGATAAATTCGAACAGCTTCTTCGCCACAAGTGAAAATCATTTCAATCTTTCCTACATAAAAAAAATGCCAACGAGCGTTGAAAAAAAACACTGAAAAACGATATTTTTAAAAAAATAGTTCCTCCGTCCGATTCGTCTCTTCAACCAGTTTAAGTTACATCAGGAAACGATCGTCGTACTATCGTCATTTAGGTGGTTTTCGTGAAACGCTCTGTACAAAATACCAGAAAAAAAAATTGAAAGCAATCAGCAGCAGCGTACAGTTTAAATTCAAAGATTAACTTTATAGCGCGCGCGCGCGAGAGAGAGAGAGAGAGGGTAAATATAAAAAAATCTCTCGGTATGAAAATTTTATCACTCGGAAGAAACGTCTCGAATATTCCGGCCGTAATAACCTCGTCGGATCGACCTACATACACGCAACCTATATCGCGATTCTCCGCCGTGAAACGGGAGGCACGGAGCTTCATCCCTCTCCCGCGGAAAAGGCTGTTGAACGTCGACGAATGGGGAAGTACGCGAGAGTTATCGCGTCTTCGCCGGTGGCCGGATGTCTACGGATTCCGGGGATTCTGGCGCGCGCAACGCGTGCCGCGTTGCGAAGCGATTTTCGCATATTACGGAATCCATCGAGTTTCGACGAACCGCAAAAATCCCCGAGCCCTCCACCCCCACCTCACCCCTCCCCCCCCTGCCAAGTCGAATCCATCCCAGGGCCCGGATTCCCGGCATCGTTCGCTCGTACATACATCGCGATACACACAACACGTGAGACATGCAACCCAGAAACCTCTGCCAACGACAAAAAAAAAAAGAGGAACGATCGTTCGATTTCATCGAGTGTTGCAAACGCATAGAGAGAGAGAGAGAGAGAAAGAGAGATTCGGTTTCTCGATAGAGCAGCAGGGGAGGAAACTTGCGCGCGCTCCCTCGGGATCGATTTCGCACCGCGAGTCCCTCCAATCTTTGCCTTTTCATCCTCTGCACCCTGGCCGTTGAAAAGAAAAAAGAAAAAAGAAAAAACAAGACGATATTCCCGAGGTGCGGTTGCACAACAAACGTGGAAATAACGAGGAGAACTCGAGCCCGTGAATTGGACCGTAGGGGATCGTAAATTACCTACTTGATTTCTCATTATTCAGCGAAGAATGTGAAATTGAATGTCTATTCTTTATGATTAACTATAACGTAATTTTGTAGTAACTGACTGGTCATTAGGTCGCGATATTTTTAATAGTTTCCAACCGGTGAATTAACGAGACTCGAGACGAAACGTTACACCTTCGTTACAACTCGAATATCGATCAAATTCCAAATTTACGAAAACGAATGTCTACTTTAGACATTTAGAATCAATTTTACCTAAATAAAAAAAAATGCACGTGAAAAACACCCAGACTGATAATTCAATTCTTGCCTCACCGTGGATTCCGATATTCATCGGAAATAATATTCTTCATGATTGACTGTAACGTAATTTTGTAGTAACTGACTGGTCATTAGGTTCGCGATATTTTTAATAGTTTCCAACCGGTGAATTAACGAGACTCGAGACGAAACGTTACACCTTCGTTACAACTCGAATATCGATCAAATTTCAAATTTACGAAAACCGAATGTCTACTTTAAACATTTAGAATCAGTTTTACATAAATAAAAAAAAAAAAAAAAAAATGCACGTGAAAAACACCCAGACTGATAATTCAATTCTTGCCTCTCCGTGGATTCCGGTATTCATCGGAAATAATAAACTTCCATTCCAAAACAATTTCCGTTTGGACTTCCACTTCGCCGCCGGTGCGCGCAAAAACGTAAATATTCACGCCTCGGCAAATATCGTCCACCTTTCTTCCATCGCCCCTTTCTCCTTGTCTGTCGATCCTCCCTTCGCGGTGGGTTGCAACGGCGGTTTCAAGGTTCACTGAGTTTCACGGCGAATTGAAATATTCATATACACGGCGGGCGGAAACTCCGCGAAACTCTCTCTCACCCCCCAGGTGGTATCGCGTCGAAGATTCGAAGGGTGCACCACGTGCCGTCCTCTAATACGGTCGGCCACGCGCAGACACGTGTGCGCACCACGGACGAAACGCATGCATATGCAGCCACGGCATATATATACCCGCGGCACGGTTATACGTCGGCCGGATTTGCATGTTATTTCGAAATCCGGGAATACGGGACACGGCAGCGATTTCCATGGGTCCCGCGTGGCCCTCGCCGAGGACTCGCAGCTTGCGCGGATGCCCGGACCGATTCCCCTCTTCCCCGTGCCACCCCGTTCGCCACACGGGACTGTTAACGAGAACGCGAGGAGGAAGGACGAAACGCGGCGGATACCGAGCCTCTGCGGTGCCCCGAGAGAAACATACTTGCCAACGTTCTTCGAACGCGTCGGATTACGTTGTAAATAATTCGACGGTCACTCGACGCTTCATTAGGCGAAAGTCGCGCCGGCACCTTGGATGCGTGCGTGTGTGCCATTTGTGTAATTAACTGTTGGAAATGCTTCTTCAACAATGATAAAAAGATTTATATTTATTATGATGATTAAAGGTGCAGCGAGGTACTCGCGTATGCAGTGAGAATGATGAACATAGACTGTTCTACGGCTCGATCGGAAAGGAACTGAGAAACGTATGAAATCCGTGGAGTCACGTCATCGTTCTAACACAAGCATATAATAACATAGGCACGCCGCACATACCCCATATCGTTGTCCTCCATATCCAACATTAACGATTGATAACGGGGGGGGGGGGCGGTATTAGCAGCATTTGGGAAATATTTGTCGCGGTGTTGAGAGATTTATTTTTGGAGAGGAATTTAGTCCTTTGGTGAGCCGTTGAATTTGTAAGTTCTTTTTCGCTGAAAATGTAAGTCGAGCGAATGTAAAGTGAGGCGTATTGTCTCATTTGGAAATTGACGTTAATCCTTTTAGCGTAATTAACAAGTTATAATTGTAATTTTTCAATCGAACCTGAAACTAATTAACGCTGAAAAGAGAGCTATTTTTGAGCATAGATTATTTGATTAAAAACATCAAGATTTAAGACGCGCCTTAATTTGAAGACGTATATCGATGAATCTGAATACTTGAAGCTTAACGAGCATAACCTCAAAAATATGGAAAACTTTAAGCCTGTATTTTAAACGATAAAACGTTCATTTATATATCACATGATATACTTTGTATCTGTGTTAGATTCATTTCGCAAAAAAATTATATATGCGACAAAATGGAACTTTTGTATATATTATATAATGAAGTAATTTAATTATTTTGTAAAAAATTATTAAATTACTTCATTTAAAAAACCCACTACACCTAATAATTCGTTTGAGCATGATGAGACTGTATTTATCTCACACGCTGATAACTGTCACCACAGGATATTGAAATTCATTTACTTAATAATTAAAATTATACAATAGTAAAAAATTTTTTTTTAAATTTTATAAATAATGAAAAGTTATTTTTATTTAAATTTATAAATTATAATTAAATAAATATTAATAATATAAAAAAAAATTCAATTTTTAAAAATATTTATTTACATACAAATATAATATATAACAATTATTATTAATTTTTTTATATTTTATGATTTATTTATAATTTTTAATTAGTTCATAGTCGATGACTTTCGCTCAAAGGGCTCAAAGGACTCGAAAGATTAAATTCGTAACGTCAAAGACAGTGAACTGCGTGCAAATTACTCTCGCAGTCAGTTAAAGAAAAAGTTGAAAGACTAAAAATCACGGGGAAAATATTTCTGTGTAATACTCGCAGATTTGAAAAGCTAATTTTCACAATTGCTTCCAATTCGAAACATTTGTTTAAGAAATACGTATCACTATCTGTATCGTTGCAATTTCCCTCTAACGCACGTACGGTTGAAACGGGGTGACGGGATTCGAAACGATTCAGCTCGGTAACCAGGTAGCCGATTGCGCAAGCGGTCGGATAAGAGGTCGAGCGAGAATTCGAGGGGGGCATTTTAATCATCAGTGTAAACGATGTAACGCCTGCGAATTACACGTTTCGCTTGGCCGGCCGGGGAAACCTGGCGCGTTTCTTTCCATGCTCGAAATTGCGGACACGCTCGTACGAAAATGAATTCACCCGCGTTACGTAACGATCAACCGCGATGGAATATACTCGTACTTTCACGTGCGCGCATTATGTTCTTTCTCAGTTTCTTACTCGTTCGCTCTCTCTTTCCCTTCGTTGCGCTGTTACGATAACGTTTGTCAAACGCGTTACGGCCTCAAGTGCAGTCAGATTAGAAACGAACGCTCGACGATTCTTAATTCGATGGAATAATATACAAAAAAAAAAAAAAAAATTGAAAGAAGAAAGAATGGCGTCGATTTACGATCTGACTACACGGAATTTCGCGCCCGTCGCGATTGTAATGAACAGAGTCGATCGCGTGTTGCCACGTGCGCAGGGCGTGGCGATAAAAACCGCAATAAGCTGATTTTTCCACGAAAAAGTAAATTGGAAATCCGCCAAGGTTCCCTCGGTACGATCCTCCAGATTGATTAGAAAATTTGTGAAGCTCGCACGCGCGGCGTTCACGTTTCGATCTACGATTTGTAAACGCCGCTGGTATTAATGGCAACATTTACACAATGGACGTTGAAACGCTTTATTTGTTGACTCGGCTATTTGCTTGGCTAAGGTGCGGTTCGCGAGAATGTTGCTCGCTGCGAACGCAGTGAAATTCTGACGTCCGAAAAATTGCAAAGTTAAATCTAAGTTACTTACCGTGGTGGAATATAGTTTCACTTCAAATTACAAGATGCGCGATGAAATTGTACAAATACAAATGAGACGCACAAGTACAGGGTCCAAGAATATAGGACCATGATATAATATATATATATATATATATATATATATATATATATATATATAATATGATATTATAATATAATATCGGACCACTAAAATAAATTCGTAATTGTTTTTATTACATACTTATTTCGATGTTTGAAAGAAACAACTTTTCAAAAATTCACGTTTAAACTGAGATTTAATTTAAAATTACAAAATCAGATTTTTCTTGTATTTTGATGTTTAGAGAAAAAAAAAAAAAAAAGAAAGAGGTGGAAAGAAACTTTTGAAGAAACCCACCCTGTAAAATGAAGAAAAAGAAACATGGCGCACAAATAACTGCAAGTGCAACGGAGGAAATTTATCTGCAAGAAAATAAAGAAGCGCTCAAACACGCTAAATTTTCAAAATTAATTTTCCCAACTTCACGATCCGCAACGCTGCTCTCCCATTTTCACGTAGAAAGTCAACCACCACTGATCTATGATTTTACCGGTGGCGTTGCGACTAATCTGAACCGCGACTCGCAAAACGCAAACGCGGCACAGTTCTTCCTCCGCTCGGGAACGCGAAGCGTGAGCGCGTTCCGGTAGATTTGGATTGATGCGAGCGGCGAACGCGAGGTGCACTCTCCAGGTGGTGATACCGGCGATGAAAAGATTTTCCGTGAGACCGCGTATAATGCATCGGCCGTGAACACGAACGAACACCATAACGGTATAGCGATAATGAGTCATTAATGTGCGAGATACTTGCACGCGGCCCCGGAGGGATTCCGTCCCGTGGAACGCAAGCACGCGGATTGATTATCTCGTGCTGTTACAGTCACCTGCAGGCGTACACGATGTTTATAACTGCTACGTGACTGGCATACGTGTAAGCATTACGCCAACGGTAATTAGGGACGGCGCGCCGTGAAGAATTATCCGAGGCAAATATTTATGTCGTCAGCGGAAATCCAGCGGGATCGCGTTCCTTCACAGCGATCGACGCGTAATTCGCGAGGCTGGACAAGCGAAGAAGGAGAACGAGCAATTTTTGCAGCGAGTTGATTAAGCAAGTGTTCGAACCATTATCGAGGAGGCCACTTATGTTCAACGTTGTACGTTTGAGAATTTCTTTTTTCTTTTCAATTTTATTCACTTTCGAGTCTGGAAATTTCGTGGGTATCGTAACGAGACGCGACTGTCGAAATTATGATTAAAATTTGGAATTAATCTTACGCACAAGTTGCGAGACATTTATTTATATGTTTAGTGATAATATAACAGAACAAGTGTTGGAACGATCATCGTGGAAGCCACTTATGTTCAACGTTGCACGTTTGAGAATTTCTTTTTTCTTTTCAATTTTATTCTCTTCCGAGTCTGGAAATTTCGTGGGTATCGTAACGAAACGCGACTGTCGCGGTTATGATTAAAATTTGGAATTAATCTTACGCACAAGTTGCGAGACATTTATTTATATGTTTAGTGATAATATAACAGGTGTTGCAACGATCATCGTGGAAGTCACTTATGTTCAACGTTGTACGTTTGAGAATTTTTTTTTTTTCAATTTTATCCACTTTCAAGTGTGGATATCGAGACGCGACTGTCGTGATTGGGAACTAATCTAGAAGTTTACGAAATATCTATTGCGAAAGATTTGGTGACAACGTGATAAATCGAGTTCAAATGCTTTTTTATGGCCTATGTTCGCAACTCTCGTTGTGCATCTTTCTCCGTCCAAACTTTCTCAAAGGTTCGTCTTCGACACTTTGTTAAACTCCCACAAACGTGCGAACGTTCTCGCAAGGTATCGCACGCCGACCGAAACAGAAGTTGAAGCAACCGCTACTTGGGCGATTCTTGTCTGATTGTGAGTTTTGAAACCAGCAACGCTCGGATAGGAAATCCTTATCCGCGTTCGCGCCGCGGCGGATGACGTAAGGGCGATTTTCATTTGTTTAGGCGATAACGAGGCGAACGCGTCGCATAAATTTCGTGCCCCGCGACGCGCTCGCTTTCGTTTTTTCCCACCGTTTCGTGTTACTGCGCGTTACTGCACTGCAAGTCTCTCTCTCTCTCTCTCTCTTCTCCTCTCTCCGCTTCGCGCGGTGTGTATTTCATCGACTCGCGATCTGGTTTGCCTCTCGCTGGCCGTTCGAATCCAACGAACGATCGACCGCCAGAATCGTTAGTCACGAGGCGAGAAAACGCGGCAGTCCGCTTCCAAATTGTCCGGACGAAAACGGAAATATCCGCGGAATGAACTTACCGAAGTTGCGCCGCTGCCGCCTGTTGATACGTTGTGATCCGTGTAATTGCGAGTTCGCGGCATGGCTGCGTAGGTGGACACGAGCAGCGAGACTCTGGAAACATGAAAACCAAAGAGGTATGAAGCAGAGGTGCGTATAAATAGTTAGTATGGAGCAGGTGGAGAGTGTGAGAGAGAAATGGGGAGGTAAGTGGCCAGCAAGATTACGGGCGGTTGAAATCTAGTTGCGTGTAGTGCGGTTGCGATACGCATCGTGTGATGTACGCGCGTTGTAAAGTAAGGATCTTTCACTTGGATAATCTTGAGAGATACGTGGATAGACGGGAAGTTTCTTTTCGTTATTTTATGCCCCGTTGTTCTCGCTGTAGCATTTTACCGCGATTTCCCGATTGTAATAGAGCTGTTAAAGAACGACTTGTAACGAGAACAAACTTCTTTTCTAATTACGTACGTGTTTCACGAGATTGTGAGTCTACGTTGATATCTGAGATGTATCGGGCAATGTACACACCCACTCAGAGATCTTCGACGTTTGTATAATGAAAATAGCACAGTAAAAAATAAATTATATACAATGAATACAACAAAAGTTGCACGATCTAACAGTATAAATTGTGTAATATGCAATATACAATCTATCCAAATATATCTAGATAATATTATAACACGTTATTATAATACATCTAAATTGTATTTACAATAAATACAATACGTACAATATAATTCAATACGATAAATATAAAATAATTTACAAAACTTACACAGCCATTTTACAGAATACTTTATATACTTTACAGAATAAAAACTCTGTTAATATATTACTAATATATTGTATTTTATATACATATATATATGTGTGTATATGTATACTAATATATTGCATTATTATATTATACAATATATACATACAAAGAAATTAAATTAAATACAAAATTTATTTACATTTAATTTTAAATTAAAATTAAATACAACACAATAAATATAAAACATACCGAAGACTCTATATATTAATAAATTGTATTATCATATCATTACACACTATATTATAAAATATTTTATAATACACATTAATCCACGATGAGTACTAAATATTAAAAATAAAAGTGTCTCGAGATTTCTTTCGCGAGTACCTTGAAATTAAAACAGATATCTTTTACTTTTATTATACTCCGATACCAAGTCAGAGCGCACTACCAGTTCTTCCGTCAACAATATCTACTTTTACTCGCCGATCGAAAATTAAAATTACTTTACGTTTAATTAATTCTCCATTCATCCAGCGAAACTGTTACACGTACCAATAACTCTCGAGCAGGTTTCCGCAATGTTGAATTTCCGTCTCGAATCGAATATCGATTGTCTTTCACGCGTTCGGTGCGGTTCGACCGGAGAAAAAGCATTTCCATTAACCGAAGTGGGGGAGGAGGGGACTCCGTTCAAGATGTGCGATTCGCGAGCGAGTACGAGCGCGGGAAACTCGCGTCGCGATTATCAATCGGGGCGCGAGATTGCAGAACGGCTTAACGTTCGTGACGAGCGAAATTAAAATTTGAATTCCTGAGTCGAAGGACGGTTCAACGTGTCGACGACCAAGCTTCCTCTCTGCTGGTGCCGTCCGCGCGATTTTAATTAACCAAATTCTCCTCCGCGTTTTTGTTCCCATGGTCGCATGGAAGCAGTATGCGCACGCAAAGTCGCGTAACTTTGTGACAAGGAGCTTTGCTTCGTGCGCATCGTCCGAGTTTACGCGCACGCTGCCGCGGCGGTGATTTGAAAATTCATTTCTGTCGGTGACCGTACTGTCACAAATGAATTTCACACTTTCGACTTGATGGAAATACATGTAAACAAATACTTGCCTCGAAATTGATCTTGATCTTGAATTTCGAAAGATTTTTCCCTGTTCGTATCGGAAATATACAACGATAGAAGGTTAAAGCAGGAGAAGTGTACAAAAATAAAAAGTTGAAGCAGAAGAGACTTGGTTCGGTGTGTGTAAGTTTGATACACGCGGCACTCGACGTGTTAAAATTGAATTTTCTTCCCAGGAATTCGACTGTTAATTATAGAGTAACTGTTAATCTTTACGTCAGATGTGTATATGCGTGTTTGATCTTAACAACACCTAGTGACTAAATTAGGTATCCACGATTATAACAGCCCTCCCAATGAACGAAGCAATACACGTGTGTCACTATTATATAAAATAAACATCTCCAAAAGTAAAACCCACTGCTGTATTTTACTCCGTTTATAAAAAAAAAAAAGACTATCATCGACGACTGAATCGTCTCGACGAAACCTAGATCTAAACTGCGTCCAACAGAGTGCCGGCCATTACGAACGAATTGCGAATTCGTCGTTACGGCGAAGAGTGCAAGAGGGGCGATAATTCGCAAACAACCCACAGCGCACAATGAAACGTGCTCGTCCGTCCGTGAACCAAACCACTCGTACGCCACTCTAGGATCGAGTGCGGTCAATTCGAAGACGACGAGCTCCGAGCGATTTCGCCTCGAACCGATCGTCGCGCAACATTTCCTTCGACGTGCGTTTTGTAAGTCGTTCGACGACTTGCCTTCTCGTTCAAGCAAGACGCTCTTCCGGAACAATTATACTACGTGCTGGTAGAATTTGGGAGCTTGAATTACCGATAGTGTGAATTGGGAAATGAAAGATAAAGGCGTGTGAGAATGTGTGAAAAACAGAAAGAGATCTTGAGAGAAAAGATGAACGATCGTAGCGCGGTTAGCGAAGAGCTCGTACGGAGAAAGTGTCTCGAGTTTTATCTTATTATTTTGTTTATTTAGTTGTAATCACTTATAGATAATAAGTATACGATTCACTGTTGGATTCCGTATAATGGAGTCAACACGCTTATAATTTTGAAGAGTTTATTCCTTGTTCGTGGTCGTGATGAGGATGATATAGAATGATATAGAATGTTCTGTGATCTTGTAGTCTGTCTCTCTCTACTGTATTATTCTATTCTGTCTAACTTTACTGTAGTATTCTGTAGTATTCTGTAGTATTCTAACTCTCTACTGTAAAACATGTCCTTATATATATTTGGTTATCAAGTGGAAGGGGAAGGAGCATGGATGACCAAATATTGGATCTTGCCCTTATGACTAACTATTCACAGTCCACTTTTATGTTGTCATTATTAGCATAAATCCGATATTGTCTGGGTTGGTCGTCCAACATCACTACGAACACCATAATCGTGGAGATATAAAATCATCAATACCTAGGTGCTATAATTGGCAAAAGACACGATTTCTCGTTCTCGAAAAGAGAATAATTTCTCAGTACGTCTCAGTTTCAACGAACAAAACTTTGGCCTTCAATATTTCAAGAAGAATCGGTACAACAGAATTGAATGAATTCGGTATAGCAGAAAATTTCTATTTTCCTTACATTTCTCACGTGTCACTGTTAAACTGTCTTAAACGTAACCTCGTAACCGCCAGATTCGTGCAATTTCGTACGACGCAAGCTCCGCGGGATAGATTCCTCGTTCTACGCTTACGAATTTCCAAGCCGTGAAATACGCCAAACAATCAGGCACGATTAACCGATTAAAACGATCTGGAGAAGAGTTTGGCGACGTACACGAAGCGATAGAGAAAGTGTGCTCCCGGCGTCACACCGATATCTCCAACTTTCCGCCGCTTCAATTTGCCAGTGGAAAATAATTACCGGGCAATTACGTTCACGGCTGGCGCGGCGATTCGACCTCCGTCCCTTCGTCGACCTTTGTGCGCGCGTTAAATGGCAACTACTCGGCGTACGGGATGACATGTGCCTATACTGGATCGTTCAGAATAAAGACACCTGCCCTGGATGCGAGGCGAGGAGACCGTATACACGCGTCGTCGTTGTAATCGGGGCACAAAGAGAGAGAAAAAGAGAGAGAGAGAGAGTGAGAGAGTGGCCTCGAGGCAGGGAATTATTTTCACAAGTTCCGTGCAGCCCTTTGTGGGGCCCCTGGCCTGGCTCAGCGCTCGCTCGCCCGGGCAGGTGCTCTCGATCGGTCGTGGATGAATTCTCTCTTCACGGCCTGGCCAGCCTTTCCATTACAGAAAAACGTCTCCATTCAAGAGGCACGTTTAATCCAGACGCCGGTTTTTATCACGGCTGGAAGCGGCGGATCATTTGTTTTTGCGCGGTTCCACTCGCCCGTCCACGACGAACGCGCGCGTTCCCTCTTCTGCCCTCTCCGCTGCTGCGTGTACCACGTGTGTACACGCGCGCATGTACGATATGTGTACCGATCATCTGGAGAAAAGGAACCCGGCCGTTTATGGAAAATATGTCAAACAGGCGATGAATAATTCTTCCCATTTTCTTGCAGTTCTTTTTTTCTCCTCGTCGGGAATTACCGAAAGAGAGAGAGAGAGAGAGAGAGAGAGAGAGAGAGAGAGAGAGAGAGAGAGAGAGGAAACCGAGGATGAAATTAAGCACCGCGCGGGAAATTCTAATGAGTTTGAATGGTAGTTTTTGTGCAAATCGGGGAACGCCGTTTCCTGAACATGATAATTCGAATTGCAATTTGCAATTTCAGCAAATTGACGAGTTTACAAGCTGCGGCCTCCAAGTGGAATGACTTGTGACTTCTTTTTTTTTTAAACCAACCGTTTAGAATTCTGTTTGCTTTACAATCAAACAGTATCGTGCAGGAGTGTTCATTATTGTCTTTTTTTCCTTTTTTTAAGTTAATTATAAATACTCGTTAACACTGCGCAAGGATCATGAGATCACACGTTCGTTCGATTTGCAGTCAGGATGTTGACCACGCCTCCCTCCAAAAGAGAAACCTGAAATGAAAACCCGCGCGCAAATAGAATTAACAAAAACGACGACGATATCGGCGAAGGACGACAATACTTTCGATCCGCCACCGAGAACTGCGGAAAGGCGAGATCCGTTAATCGGCGCGATTAAAGTACGTACACACATTAGACGAGAGGAACACGCATAACTCGTGTCTATTAAAGATTTTTAGCTCGCCTAGTCGAGGGAAATCGTTCGTTCCGCTCGGGTCGATAGAACGGCCCATTAACATTCCCCGCTAATGGCATAGCCGGAGCGAGGCGCACGATAATAAAATTATCTTAATCTCCGAAGTTCTCGGCAGCTACCAGTATTTCTGTGAAACGATCTCGCCTCTCGTGAAAACCGGAGTCCCGGCCACCGGTTTGCCGTCCATTACGCCGCTAATTTGTTTCGTTTAGGAAACTGATCTTCCGGCAATTCCGCCTCCTTCCCTCAGCCCGCTGTTTCGTAATTGTGAAACTGATGTACAGAGCAGTTTGCTGAAAACCAGACCGATTTGCATACGCGCGTGTGCGCGTGTATCATATGAATTGGAGAGTAACCTTGTTTGGCGCGTTTCACAACGTCTGGGTCAACGGTGACCCGAAAATGTTTATCGGACAAACGACTCTCGCTAGACGAGCCAGGGACGTTCTTTGATTTGGTTCCTGCGACGGAGCAAGAAAAGTACACAGTTTTCCCTTGTAACGAAAGATGCGTGATATTTTCTCGCTTTCAACCGTTGATCCAGAACTTGAGCGTAGCGAAAAATCTGTACAGGCAATGATAGTAAACGTGGTACCAAATGTGCCAGATTTATATGCAAAGAACATGCAATAAAACACAATAGCACATAAATAAAACTTTACATTTTTTAAACAAACTCCTCTCCTCCCCATATTGTAAACATTACTAGACAACATCCTGTATCGAAAAGTTGGGTGCAAGGCAACTAGTGTAGTAAAAATTCAGCCATGGGTCAAAAGTGACCCGGTGTCGGCTAAGACACGTTAAAACGTTCGAAATTTTTACTTTCAGCAAAGTGAAATTATATCAACATACCATTGATACAACAGTTTTGAAATAGAGAGAGTAAGTCTCTCGATACCCTGAAAGTTTCAATAATAACCACGATGGCAAAAATAAGTGGGTATTTATCACGGAAATAAAAAGAGAAGTAGTAAAATACCGTATACTTTTAACATACGTTGAGAAAAAGTTGCGCACAAAAGAATAGCGTTGTTTCAACGCAAACAAACCGATAATGAACTGAACAAACAGAGGACAAACGGTTCTTTACCGGCGTGCTCGCGCATGTGGGAAATGGGAAATGAAATTTCAAGTGTTCGCGCTTTCGTATAGACCAGAAATAGACGATCCCTATCGTTTACACATAAACTCCACTTCACAGAGTGAAACCACGCCGGGGATCTAAACATTCCACGGCTAAACGCCTACACCACCCGCGCGACAACCAGCGCTGTAACCGGTAACAAATGTTTCGATTTATCTCGTAACGCATCTCTCTCGACAACAGCGATATTCCACGGATTTCGCAGGAAAGAAAAAAAGAAAAAAAGAAGAAAGAGGAGGGAAAGGAAACAACGATCCCAACGAGCTTTTCCGTTTCTTATATTTCTCACGCTGTTTTTTTTTCTCTTCTTTTTCTTTTTTTTTTTTTTTTCAATGAACGGAACATTGAACAAAAATCTGCTAGCGCTCGGCGGAGCGAAGAGTCGCAGAGAGGAGAGAGGAGAAAAAGGAAGAAGAAAATAAACTGAAACTCCAATTACTCCATCAACGCGGGGATGATTAAACGTTACCGATCCATCAGCCGGCTGGTGCGTCGTGCAACTTGGTGCCTCCGCCACGTTTCCTTCCCCTATATTTTCGACTATCCGGAATATCCGCAGCGGCCGAACACGCCGCGATACGCTTATAAAGCATATTGGCGCGGTAGAGGAGGGAGGGGGGGGCGGGCGGCGCGCAGCACGGGCGCGAGCTTAATACAAATCTAACCGAGCGTAGCTTCGGCTGAGCCAACATAATCAAACTTCTTAGGTTGGCAACTGTCGCGATTTATCTTCTTTTCCAGCAGTTTCTCTTCTCCTCTTTTGGTTCTCCAGTTTCCGCCGTGTTTCCCATCCCCGTCCTCGCCCCTCCACGTCATCCACCGGCAACCTTATTCCACTGCCACGCACTCCGGTTGATTCAGCGCTCCTTCTCTCCCTCTCTTTCGTCCTTTATCTCCGTCTGCCTCGTTCCGCCGCTCCCCTTTATTCAACGGGAATAAAAAGCAGCGGCTAAGCAGAACGGTGCCCGAGGTGGAACGGTCGGATAATAAATCGCTCGACGATGCGGAGGCAGGCGATGCCGACAGATGGAGGGGGCGGAAGAGAGATAGGTGGAAAACAGAAGAAAAGAACGTTAAAGCGTGACAAAGAGAAAGGACCGGGCTAGTTTGGGGAGGGGGGGCGAAGTTGAAAAGAAGGAAGAAGGGGGGGAGAGGGACGTATAACCTATGTGTACGTACGTATACGGGTGCCGTGGAGGAAGGGCGAAAGAGACAGAGAAAAAAAGGCTGGCCGGAGGAAGGTGAAAGAGAACAGTCGGTCGTGGGGCCAACAAAGAGCAGCGACACGGGAGTAAGTCAGAATGGCAAAAAAAAAAGAGAGAAAGAAAGAAAAAAGAAAAGAAAAGAAAAAAGAAAAAAAAGGATGGAGAAAAAGGAAGGAAGAAAAATCGTGCACGAGAGAAGGTGGGACGGAGAGCGAGCGGAGCGCTGGGAGGAAAAAGAAGAAGAAAAAGAAGAAAAAAAAAAAGACGCAAGGTCCGAAGTACCTGTATCCTGTTTGTTACAAGGCTCCCAGAGGCACGAAGCGAAGGGGACTCCCCCGGCGATGTGGAAGGAGCAACGGAGGTAGGTTTAGGCAGCTTTCACACTAAAGCCCGAATTTACGACAAAGGAGGCCCATTAACCCCGTGGCATCCTCGCCTCGAAATTGACTTTGCTCCCTACCTGTGGTCCGCGACGACGCGTGTTCCCATCCCCTCGCGACGGAGAGAGATAAACGTCGCCACGGTGAAAAAGGACGACGCGGCGACTCGAGACCTCGGCACGGGAGGAGCGAGGAAAGAAAAGGGGTCCCGGAGAGTCGTCGACAAGCACGATGTAGCGTAAAACGAGACGATTAGCGACGTCCGGCGAGGGCGAGTGGAATCTTCGATTTTTCGAAAGAAGAAAAAAAAAAGAAAGAAAGGGAGGAAAAAGGCAGGGTTAGACGCGGGGCGCGTGCAATCGCCGCGCAACTCGAATCGCGCTCCTCCACCCCTGACAACGCGTGTCAACGCGTATCGTCGCGTAATTTATTCGCGAGGGAGGGGAACTCGCGCGTCGAGAGAGGTTTATCGTGGCCGAACAAGCCGCGCGTAATACGTACATACGTGTATCTCGATCTTCGGTGTATATCGAGCGAGCTGTATCGCTCGCTCGGGGTGTATAAGCAGTGGCGCACGCGTGAGTTACACGCAGCGCGGTGTACGACGAACAAGAGGAGCGTTTCTAATTGCTGCCGTGCTGCGGCTGCTGACCCGCACGTATACCGGCTCACGACGTATAGAGTCGTACCGATTGCGCCACCAGCTCTTTAATCCACGAGCGGGCCCTCCGCCCGGGCAAATTCTCCACTCGTCCCGCTTATCGTATTTCATTATTGGCGTTTCTATATTATCTGGCGGTTATCTGGCGAACGCGCGTCTACGAGTCACGCCGCGCGTAAATACACGGCTCGATAAACGGATCGACACGCTCGCCGCGTCGCTATCTGCTCGCGGTGTCTTTACACGCGCCGATATCTCGACGCGCTCGGAAACGCGAAAAAGGGAACCCGGGCGAAGTTGCTCGTTCGAGAAGGCATTCCCCTTTGCGCCTCCCCCGTAGCACAACGTCTTCTATCTCTTCGACGATACGCGATACGTACCGACGATAAACGCGGCGCCACGACTACAAAACAAATTCGACGAACTCTAGAGCCAGCAGATAGCCGCTGGGGTTCTCGTCCACCGGAAATGACACACGACTTCGATTCGTGGCGAGATGAACACGTCTCCGAACTTCGAAACCCCGTCGTTCTTCTGGCGACGCCAGTTTCACTTCTCTCTCTCTTGTTTTCGTTCTCCGTTTCTTTACGTTCGATTTGATTCCTCTTATTTCAGCCAAGCTTCCTTTTTTTTTTGCAGCCGAGAGTAACGCTGTTAAAACGATACGATGCGATCTAATCGCGCGATCTTGCTGTTTTACCGGCTGTTTAATTTGTTCCGTATCCCCCGTCCCGATCGGAAACTGCTTTCGGACTCGGAATGGGACAAGAGAGACGGATGCAAACGAATTAATTCCATTTAACGCTTGCCGAAGTCCGAGTCTGGCAATCTGTGTTCTTAATAGAGCACGTAGTGTCTTTTCATTGATAATAACAGCAGTGACGTACTAAATAAGTAACGACGATAATCCGTGTCACAAGTTAATTTGCGTTTCGCTGTTAACAGGTTAACGATTCCACGCGAAATTTTAACATCTCGCGTCCGCGTTTGAGATAAAATTCGTGTTTGAAATTGCACGGATACGGATACCACGATTCTTCATGAATCTTTCAATACGTACTGCAGACACTCGATATAGACACTTTACGATTAACGAGTAATATAGAGAGCAGCTTTCTTCGTGTCGATCGCGACGCGTAACACACGTAAGAGCGTCGATTCCGATGGATAATGCAAAAGTTCCATGTTCACGTTGATCACCGGACGTACGGAATTGGAAAGAACCGGGTTGACGAGCTATTCTTATTTTTACATTTCTGCCGGTATGAAGTCTTGCGATATTACATTTTTAATCGCGCGGAGAGGGGAGAAAGGTGGGGGGAGGGGGGAGGGTGGACGACCGATGCGCGAAATTCGTTCTTCGCTGTTCCGAGGGAAAACGGAAAAGCAACGGTCTTAATTTAGGTGGTTTTAAGTAAATTGGCGGATCCCGATATTGCGCTACGCTTCCGAGGGAAATGTCAATTATCGTCCAATTGAAAACGGACGAAACACGATATCGTGCTATTGCCATTTTTCCCCCGAGCCCCCCGCCCCTGTACTTTCCCGGATAAATTACGAGGTTTTGGCCAGATTGGCCTTGCGGTTGGATTTCATCGTGAAATAAAAAGGATCGCGCAGATCGTTTCTACGTGCTCCTCCGCGCGCACGCGGCCACCCCACACCCCGCCGCGATTCCCATTCCACCCGCTGGTGCACTCTGTATTTTCCTTTATTCGTTTCGTCGGAGGTTTCGTCGCGTCGATGTATCGATTCGTGTTTCCGTTCGCTTCGAGTCGGCCGTTCCGCAGCGAGACACACGAACACGTTAATTTCGAACCTTTCCTCGGTCCCCTTTCTCGCGTCGATCGTCGCTCGTTCGATTTCAGATCGGCCGAGCAAATTGACGATCCTTCCTCTCGACGAGAACGAGAACAGGGGCAAGAGAGGAGGAGCTTGACAAAAACGGGGGAGGAGAAAGAGGACGAAGAAACGGACGAAAGGAAGAGACAGACCGGCGTACGTCTGTCGATTTTTCCGCGAAAATACCGAGTCAGCCAGCAGAGGCATCGGGGGGGGGAGGAGGAAGGGGGGTAAAAAGAGCGTCCGAGACAAGAGCGTACACACGTACGTACGTACATTGAAAACGGGCGCGCAGCACGGGCCGTCGGAATTGGCGATTTATGCGATTTGCGAGAAAAACAAAGGAGGCACTTTTTTCCGCGATACGAGCCGAGAGAGACACGCCGGTCGGAAATGGAAGGAAGAGGGACGGGGAATTCCGCAGCTATAATCGGAACGAGCCAGCGAGATTACGGATAAAAGACGCCACTGTCAGCAATAAAGAAGCAGCTGTATAATCCCGTGCGGACCGAAGGTATAATGTACTTACAATTAGGTATCCCGTCCCGTTGTATTTGCCCCGGGTCTCTTCATCGGGTTCGTCCCACCGCCGCCGCCACCCCACGTCGGTGAACAAATTTCTTTACCCCTACTTTTAGCTCTCTGGCTCGCCCAGGCGCTGTATATATACATATACATATATATATATATATATATACACACCCCTCCGCCTTTTATGCCTTTTATACCTTAATCAGCAGCGGAGCCAGGGGTTGAAGGGTCCTCCCCGACGCAACGGGCTGCCCACGAGGAACTTCCATTGCTCCCTTATATACATACGACAAAGGAGGAGGACGCGAGCGGAAAGCAGAAGAGAGTCAGGAAAGAAGGAGTCTCGAAGGAGGAGGAGGAGGAGGCTCGCTCCTCTTGACGAAGATGGGGAAGGGGAGGGGAAGGATATCGTCGGTAAGAACTTTCTTGCCTCTCGTTAGTAAGCATCTACTGACTAAGAGAGGAGACTCTAAGGGAAGAGATGGTGGAAAGACGAGCACACCGACGAACGAAAAAAGACGGCCAGATAGATAGGAAGAGAGAGAGAGAGAGAGAGAGAGAGAGAGAGAGAGAGAGAGAGGAGAAAAAAATTCCTCGTTCTCTGCTTCTTCTTTTCCACTCTCTTCGTGGCTCTCAGCGTCGTCGGTGCCGAGCGAGAGTCTATGTGGCAAGGGGGGGTTCGAATGAGGCGCGTCTGGGAAATCTGTTATTTTCTTCCCTCTTTACCACCGCCAACCCCTCCGGCTCTCCAAACACGCCGGTTCTCTTCCATCTATATGAGGGTGCCATCCCGAGCCACAGGGGGTGAACGAACGAGGGGCGAAAGCCCTTTCGATTTAGGAACTCATTGAGAAGTCTGCCGCGCTGCTGCTGCTGCCGCTGTTGCCACCCCGAAACGTCAACGTAACTTCCCCTCCGCGCCCCTCGTTTCCCATTTAACCGGCTTGTTCCGCGCGTCCTTTTATACGTGCTCGCAGGCACGCCTGTTCTCTCTCTCTCTCTCTCTTTCTGTCTCTCTTCTCTCCTCCCCGACAGCGTTTTTGTTCTCTGCTAATAACGATGACGACGACTACTCTGCACTGACGCATCGGTCCACCGGCGAACGCCGCCGGTTTAAACCGTTTTTCGACGCTTCGTTAACGCGATTCCGTCGGAAGTAACGTCGTTCGACGCGGCGACTTCGTTCAACCCCGGCGCCGGGGAATGGACAAACGTTGGAATTAAGTGGGGGAGATCGATGACAGTGTGACCAAAAACCGTGCTCGTCCGACCGGGCGCTTGTTGCACGTGCAGCCGCCCAATTGAAACATGACGTGCACCGGGCGAAGTGGAAATTGCGGCGCGGGTAGATTCGACGCAGGAAATGTATTATTAATAACGTAATTTATATCGGTGGGATATCTTCGAGGTATTATCTTCGAGGAATTTGGATAATTTGGCCGGGCACGGTTATCGCAATTATTAGTCGTGATTGTCGGCCGTTATATCACGATGCATATTTCAACACCTTCAAATCTTTCGACACGAGTGACGATCAAATAATCTCCACTGTACCATTAATAAATTCGTAAAACTATACACGCAACTAAACACACCGTGAAGCAAAACTTGCGCATAAATTCTCCATCTATCGGTATATGCGGAGAACGATTATAAAACAATCGTACGATCGAGTCGACGAACGAAAAACAAAAAAAAAAAAAAAAAAAAGAAAAAAAACTGAAAGAAAACGTTGATTAATCAACGTTTTTGAAAGATGGCGTACTTTCCATCAAGCGGGGCTATTCCCGATGCCTGTTGACAGGGCGACGGCAGAAAAGCAATTGGTCGAACGATCTATTTAACATCGTGGCCAATTATCCGTGCAGCGGAGCGGATCAGGTCGATCTCTCGAGAGATCGCCGTGTAAATACGATCCCGAACGAGGCCGTATAAAAAAGCGGACCACGAGCGATGCGCATCTGGCCCCTACCGATATATACCGACAGACACATCAGCCTCGCCTCTATCTGAAAGGATGGATTACGATCGCGTGATTGCTGGTGCGCCGAGTGGCGCCCATATAATTACCCCCTTTTCTATGCTCCATCGGCCTGGCCCCTGGTACCCGTCCCTATTCACCCGGAGTGTTCCAATAAAGAAAACAATGGGGGCTTTCCTTGGGGAGGGGGAGAGATCGGTTCATATTCTTCTCGGTGCCGATTCACCGTGTCTACAATGCGCTCACCGCAGGGTCACGCTCCGTTCGGTTCCTCTCTGTGCGCGCTCCACGGCATAATAAATCATTTCGCGGAACCGCTCGACCGGAAACGAATTTCGTACGCTCCGTTCGTCCCTGTCGTCGATGATGGCAACGATCGTCGAAGACGTCGATCGCGAGCGTCTCGCGTGCGCAATTAAACACGGATTTGACTAAACTCTCGAACGCTGCGTGATTTCGTTTCTTCGAGTAGACGAATTTTTGACGGATGTTCGACTGTGACAACGTTTCGAATCGGCGTCAACAGTACGAAAATTCCATTCGATCGTTCGTTGAAATTTTGTATCTTGGGAATTATTCCACGCGAAAAGCTGAGGTCTTGTAATTTGATTCTTCGCGAATATTGACAAACATCGGTAATATCGAAAAAAATGTTGGCGGTTGTTTCAAGATATTTCAAACAATTTTTGCAAAGAACGATTATTATGCCAGAAAATACAAGTATATACGCTGATGTGTACGCATTTCAAAAAAAAATATTTTTTGAAATGCGATCCTCTTTCACGAGCGAGTGAATAAAATTTAAATTTTAAAACTGCTTCGTGCCGATTGTTGACTTAGGACTGAGTGTTTAAGCAGCAATTAACGGCGAACGATACTTCGTTCGACAATTAGCGAAACGTCACAATGTTCGATTCGAGTGCCTTTTCAAGATAGCAGTATCTCCCGGGAAGTTAGAAATTATGATTTCAAGGACGACGGCGGCAAGTTGTCCTGCCTAAAATACGCGTATCTCGTGATACGATAATTACGAAATATACGCCTTGTATACAGAAATATTTATGCAATTCGTGAGTTTACTTCGCGCGGGGAAAACAGCCGCGTTACGTGACCGAGAAGGTTAGGTTATTCTCGAAACATTTGACGAGTCAACGATATTCGCATATGTTGATACGTAACGTGAATTTCTTTGGCAACACGATTTCAAACAGTGTTTTTTTCTTTTTTTCTTTTTTTTTATATCAATATTCTTATTTGTTTCGTTGTAATGCCATTGTAATACCTTCAAGGATAACATCTGTCTCTCGAAGTTTTAATAAACGTCGGAAACACGTACTAACGACTAACCTCTTTGATCATCGAAAATATTTCCACGTTTTATACGTTTAATACGATTATTTCGATTACTTCAAAGCGTCGTCCGTGTCTCATTGAAATGTTATTTACTCTGTAACCAAATACGTACCTGCGCTACGTACAAAGGAAAGAAACTTGCAAGTTTCTTCCCCGTGAAAATCAGCCAGTATCCGTTTAACGAGTACCAAACAGCAAGAGCGACCGAAGAACTTGGAAACTGTATTCTCGACAACACGAATAGCTGAAAGAGAACCAGGTGATTCTTTCATCGAGCACCAATGGAACTTCCCGGAAAGATCGAGTTTCCGCAGCGACCTCCTTACGAGCGGGTTGGTGACGCGTACACGAACTCTCTGATGCGTTGTCGTCAAATTCGGCCAGGAAACGTCGAGACGAACTTGGACGATTTCGCGAAGTCGACGAGACCGTGTGTGGATTACGTGACACCTTCCGAATGAAAATCTTATCCCGTTCTCTCACTCACTCTCTCTGTCTCTGTTTCTTTCTCTTTCTCTTTCTCGATTTCTCCGTCGAGTTCAGTTTCGGTTCGAAATAGGACGAACTCTATACGCGATATCGGAACTGACGGCGCTGCTCGCAGCGCCCTCGCGCTCTAAAGGTTGGTTCGCAGCTGACGCGTTCGAAAAGCTGAGATATTCGAAAGTCATTTACTCCTTTGTCGCGGCAACTTTCCTCCCGATAAATCTTCCTCGGCGGAGAAGAAGAGGGCACGAAAGTTTACCCCGTATACGTGCTCGAGCACGTGTGTGTGCGTGGAAGCGTGTGTGCGAGCGTGTGTGTGAATTGACGCGTACGTGGCCAACGGAGCGAGGAAAGATCTCGCGGAGCATCCTTTATCCGGCGAGGAAAAGATACGGTGAACGAGAGTGGGGAATAAAATATTCGCAGGCGAAGAAGAAGCGGTGGCAGCCAAAAGTAGCGAGGAGGCTAAACTGAAGGACCCCCTCGCGATGAAAGCGGGGCGCGTTCGATCGTAAAAACTCCTCGACGACACTTTGATTTCCCTTTTGTCGTGTCCGCGCCGTTGGAGGCCTTTGGAAAGGTTTTAGAGGCCGCGATTTCATCCGCTGGAAGGCAATTGCCTGTTGGATGGCGCGTCGCGACGCGCAGTCAAAGGCGGCCAGATGAATTTTCGACGGGAAAATAGTGACTACGGGGATTCTCGGAGTCGACGTGCTACACAGAGAGGTGGGGGGAGGGGGGGGGGGGGAAGCTGGGCACGGAACACGACGCTTCCTAATAATACGCGTAACGCGGGCGATCCCCGTGTCTCGTTGCGATGTGTGCCGCGCGTCAAGATCATGCCGAAAGGTGTGCGTGTGGACAGTACCATTCTCAGGAAAGCAGAGAAGTGCCGGAGATGAAATTGCGGACACCCATATTCTATCGCACATATATACTACATATATATATATATATATATATATATATATATACATATGCGTGTAGACACACGTGTGTACGTCCAAGGCACGTACCTTGACACAAGCCATCTGGCAGCGAGGAAAACAAAAACAAGGGTTACGTTTAATGACCGATGCCGATCGATGGTTAAGTTTACAAATATAACGCGGTTTCGTTATGAGTAGGGATAGATTGAACAGACGACGGCGACGGCGCTGGCGGTGAGGTGCGGTGCGGTGCGGTGCGATGCGATGCGATGCGGTGTGGTGGCGTCGTCGTTCATGGTAAAACCGACCGAGCGATTAAAACAGCGATGGATACCGGCGGTCCGAGAGCGTCCCGAGGGTTAATTAAAACCTCTCTAATTATTTATAAACAGTCATTTCTTTTTCCCGCGCGATAATAAACGTGTAATGCTCGCAGCGCCGGCGGATTGGATGGCTGTGCGGGATGGTGGCCTGTGATTGGTCGAGTCGCCGGCAGCCGCTCGAGTCCGCGCGGACTCGATAGCTCCGTTTTCGTCGCACTTATCGCGCCGAATGGTCCTTGACTCCCTCTACCGTGTCATTCCTTTATACCGTCTTTCTCCCTCGCGCCGATTCTCGCGTTCTCTCCCTTTCTCGTTCGCGCGTCGCCACTCTCGACGACGGTTTCTCTCTCTCTCTCTCTCTCTCTCTCTCTCTCTCTCTCTCTCTCTCTCTCTCCCTCGGTCGCACTCAGGAGCTCGGTCTACCAGCGCGTAATCTGTAAATCCTCGACCGTGGAGAGAACGTAGAAGTCCGGTAAGTTGCTCGAACGGAATCCTCGTCCTCTTACTTCCCCCCCCTTCCACCCTTCCTTGCCCACCTCTTACCGAGTCGCTCCTTCCACGGGCTCTTCAGTCCTCCTCATACCCTTCCTGCTCATCCTTCGTCTCCATCGTCGCTCCCCTCTTCATCTTTCGCGTCTCTCTTTCCGTCACTCTCCATTTTGTCTTCCTTTCCCGGTCTCCTTTCCGCCAAGCTGTTTTCCCCTCCTCCCCCCCTCCCTCCACCTTATACACGCGTATCTCTCTATCCGTGCTCTCTCGCAACTCTCGTTCCGTCTTCTTCGTTTCTCCTTGCCCGGTCCTCTCTACCGCCTGGTTTCCATTCCAAGTCGGTGCCCACTCGAAGAAGGAAGCGAGAGGGGATTTCTTTCAACGCCGATAAAAGCCTCGCCTCGCTGCCCAATATTGATTCGCGCTCTAATCTGCGGAGAGATCCTCCGCCATCCTTTCCATCCGTTTCCTCTTTCACCCGTTCTTCCCATCTTTCACCCTCTTTTCGCTCGGCTACCGCTCCCGTCTTCCCGTCTTCCCTTCTCCTTTCGCCCGCCTCCGGCCGCCGACGTCTCTTACGACGTCGACAAAATAAACCGCCGATATCCTTGTGGTATAAGTAATAACTCCGGTCAAAGCGGAGGGAAGACGATATCGGGAGGACGGCATCTGGCAAAAGGACGTGTGCAAAGCCAAGTTCCGGTGAAATACAACGCCGTAATTCCGCGATTATGGATACCGCGCGACCGAGCGGCCCGAGCGCCGTCCAATATAAACGACGAATTCGCCGATTACCCCGATCGGTATTTCAATTAACGAACCTGCTCGCCCCTCTTTCTTTTTTTTCTTCTCTTCTCTCCCGTTTTTCAGCCGTCTTTTAACCTGTTTAAAAAAGAGACGAGAGAACGAGGAAGGAAACACGCGCGAGAGGAACGGCGATTTTCCGTTTTTCCTTTTCACCTTCAACACCATTCTGACTGTTTGTTCAAGCTTTTTTCGTTCGACGCGGTACTCGCAGCCAGCCACGTTTCTCTCTCTGTACGTACCGGTTAATGTTTTCTCTTTCTCTTTCTCTCGTATTGTACACGAGAGCCAGCGTGTCCTTTCAGCGCGACTCGAATAACTTCCTTTGAGGCACGAGCATCGACGGAACGTATCCGCCGCTGGGGACGTTTGTGTTCTCGTTCTCTTGCCCGATGTTCATCGAACGCACGCTACTTTCCTACTCCCCCCACCCCCGACGAAGGCTACACCCCGCGATCCAGACGATTCCGCGTGTTTTCCGCTGCACTTGGCACAATACCGCGCAAACAGGCGAACACCGTGCCCGGCCGCCGCTGATACAGAGGAAAACAATGGCCAACCGAACTGGCGAAACAAATTGCGCGGTCGCGATTGAATAATCCACGAGGATCGTGTTCTTCCGTGGCGTGTTCGTTCTTCGTAACTCGGCCGGTAATACAAGTTTAAGGGAATGCCTCGGCCCAGGACTTTTGAAACAAGTCTGCGGGAAACGCAAAGAAAAAGTTGCAGGAGGTTAGGAGAAGAAGTATGTACATGGTAGGGAGGAAGGAAGGAAGGAAGGAGGGAAGGAAGGAAGGAAGGAAGGAAGGAAGGAAGGAAGGAAGGAAGGAAGGAAAGGGGAGAAAATGGAAAAGGATCGTGAGCTCGCGAGCAATGAAAAATAATGAGGCGGCGCCACCCCCGTCGTTTCCTCTTATACTTCATGAAGTAGAAAAAGGAGAAGCTCGCGCCGCCGCCCTTTAATCTTCGCTTTAAGCCACCAACCGTTTCGCGAGTTTAGCGCGAAATGAAAAATTCATTTCCATCGAGACGACACGGTTTCCACCCGCTCTTGCCTCTCTCTCTTTCTTCCACCCTACGCGCACTTTCGCTCGCTCTCGACCGTTTTTCCGACCGTTTCCTAACGTCCCGCCGACCGTGGAATTCATTTACGGGAATGTCTGCGAGCCGCGCGTCCGATTGCAGAAATGACGTGTGCGAGAGAATGCTGTCGTGACGAGGTTTATGGGGGACAGGCGGCGGCTGACGAGTCGGTTTGTCTTTATCAGCCCTCCGGGTGTCTTAATCGACGAATCGTCCTATTTTTCGCGTTGATTCCGCTTCGCGCGCGTGGACGAGCGAGTAGGGTCGTTACGCTCGTCAGAAACGCCACGTTGATTCTTCCAGCCGGGGGGGGGGGGGGGTGAGAGTCGAACCTAATGCCAATTTGAATTTTATTCGAACGTTTCCGTATCGAGAGTTGTTACTCTGTCGAAACTAATTAGGTTGGATTTATTCAAACGATCGGACGAACGTTGGTCGATCCACGATAACCCGTAGCAACTTCAAAAATGCGCACGAGTGGGAAGTACAACTAAACGCAACGGCGCCCTATAATTTATTAGTATTTCGATTCGGTCGTTGTAACACACGTCTCCCTCCCCCCCCTCGCTTCTTTGTAAATATCCGTTTTTACAAAACCGAGCTTTATTTACTGAAATATCGATTCGCCACAGCCTTTCGAACCGCGCCGCCATTCTTGCGCCACACCGTATATCTCGCGCACGTACCTACATACGTGTTACCAGGCCATCGATTAATTTTTTACGAAACCAACGACTGTTCAAACCAGAACTCTAAACGAACCACGACGAGCAACGCGCGCGCGTCGTGTCGATTAGCATAACTTCGCCAAAAGGGATATACACACTCTCACCACTAAACGACCAGGGGGAAAAAAATAAAAGAAAAAGAAAAGAAAATAAAAGGCGATAATATTCTCGCTCGGCGAATACTCAACATGGCCGATCCCTCCTCCGTTTCCCCGCAAGAGGCACGGGGTTGGAAAAACGAAGAACGAAATGGAACAAACACCGGTTGATCGTGTCGTTTTTCCACGATCTCGGGACGAGCTTTCGAGACGCTCGTTCCAGCGTTACCGAGCGTTAATTCGTATCGCCTGCCGCATCTTTCCACGCCGACACGCGGCGTTTACGCGCGCGGCCTATTTAATTTTCCCATCTCGTTTCCCTTCCGCCGATTTCGCTCGATTTTTCCGCTCGAACGTCCCACTGCCGTAAGTGGCCGCGTTAATTATTTCCTCGTTCCTGTCCCCGTGCTCCTCTCTCTCTCTCTCTCTTTTTCTCTCTGCGTCCAGAGCCTCGTACTCACCCCATAGCACAACGTCACCCTCCGGCGATTACGAGCGACGCCTTGGCGCGGCAATTTATCAGGTGGTGTTAGATTACTATATTTTCCTGCGCGATGAGTGCCACCGGTGCGGCGTCGTAGTCCTGGCGCAACTCTCGCTGCACACATTGCGATTTGCATGCGAACTGGCGGCGTTATGCGCCGTAGATAACGAGCCCGGCTGCAACGAGCCGCGAGCATACGCAAGCATTAATACTCGGCCGCGATACCGTGCGTGTAAACCGATTCGTGTCGACTTTTGCACGGAGAGGAAAGTTTAACACGTAGGTGGTCTCGTCTCTGTATACACAGGCACACCATCTATCCTTTTCTCTCCCTCTCTCTCTCTCTTTCTTTCTCTCTCTCTCTCTCTCTTTGTTCGTTGCGTCTTACGAACGTTGCTCGATCTCTCGCGTGCACGTTCGCGGCACGTCGGTGTAACATCGTTAATTCGATCGAACCGTCCACTCTTATCGCTCGATCTCGTTAATAACCTTCTTTCTCCTCCCTTAATTACTGCGGCGGCACGAGAAAGGAGTAACGCGAGCGCGCACGCGAGCGAAAGACGAAGCAGCCGAGGTCCCAGCCGTGGCCGGGCCGTTTCTCACGATCGCAGCGAATCAGTGCCGACTCGTTCGATCGATGGCTACCAACCGATTATCGGCGAAATATTCGATCGTATCGCGCGGCCGCACCGATTCATCGTGAATCCGGTCTCGAAAGAAAGGAGATAAGGGGGTCGGTGAAATCAAACGTAACGAGCTTACTACGTACTGTAGCTATGACTCTTCTCTCTTCTGCCGCTAGCTAACCACGCGTCGGTGTGTATCTTGGTTAACAGTGTACTCTTGATTACAAGACCGAAAACCAAAGTATTTATATAAGTATTCTCATTTTCTTATCTGTCAGTCAGGTTCCATTGCAAATCTCTGCAACGACGTGAAAATCGCGAGCGAAAGAACGAACGAAAATATGTGTTTCAATAATCTTCGACGTTGTTTCGATATCAAAGACAAAGCTGTTTCAATATAAATGGAAATAAAAATGTTTCAATATCTTTGGTATATTTAAAATTGAAGCAGCGAGGGAAGTGAATCTTTAGCTCTGTGATCAAATAAACAGAGTTTCGAATAAACAATTTTTTAGACCAAACAACTCCTGTAACAAACACTCAGACACGATACGTCTGAGTTTAATTAATTTAATTGCAGTCTGGTCCGCATGCAAATAGTTTATTTCTTTTTTTCTACAGCCGTCGCGGAAGATTTATTGCGCGCGGAAAAAGTCGTCAAAGGCAACAAAATGGCGAAAGTCCGATTGTACGTGGAAAGTACGGGAAGATGTACATACACGTGCCTAAAGCTTCATCTTTATCGACGACCCTCACCACCGAATCCAGAATGTACGATCAGCTTGTTGGATCGTGTCCTACGATCTCGACGTTCTTTTGAACGCGCTGTTACCATCTTGCGGTTTGTTCGGATGATGACACAGGGTCTTCTTGCTTTTGTTTGAGATGACACGGTTTTGGGACCCTCCGGGATATGATACCGTGTGTTCGGATCTTTGTTCGGGTCCCTCGGGTCCCTGCGATCTCCGAGTTGTTTTTTTGCCTGCTCTTATTCCTTTTGTAAGCGCCACGGGTCCGTGGTCGCGTTGCTCTTTTCGATCTCTCTTTCTCGCAATTTTTCATGCGTTTCGAGCCGGGGTTCACCTTGTTCAGCGAATCAGAATCAGATTTAGGAACGACGTACGTCCTTTGCGTGTACCTACCGTGCTATCAAAAATTCTTCCAATTCGAATCGTTTTATTCGAATCGCCACCTGCGCTGACAACTGATTGCGGACCATAACGAGTGACCAAACCGCGTATACAATAATTCGTCGCTTTCTTCTCGAACTCGTCGGTACGGTATCACTGGATAGAAATGATTGAGAAGTAAATTTATTATATTATACTATATTTATAATATAACTAAATTATATTATAACTATATTATACTTTTGCCTGGTTTATACTTAAAACTGAGGAAATATTGCAACTTTGGTACAAAAAATTCTCGACGTGCGCACAAGAGGTTAACACGCATTTGCGTGATAAAAAAAAACGAATCGTTATCCAGCGACTCTGCCGAACGCTGGTAGTTGCAAATACAAATCATCAGCCAAAAGCGAAGAATCTGTTTTTCACATCGTATCGAGGCTCGTTAATAATAAATTTCCTCCAACGTTCGCGCGTGCCCCCTATTCATCCCTTACGTTACTCTCTCGATCCGACTCATCAAGAGCGTTCTCGTTATCAGTTCCCCACGCGCGCTCTGAGAGAAACGAGCAGGCCACCGCTAACGAAAGAAGCGTAATACGTAATACGCGTGCGAAATATTCGCTCCGGGGATCCGAAAGGCTCGAGGGATGGGAGAGAGGGATTATTCGCGGCCGGTGTTCGCGCTGATTGATGGACTCCAAACAAATAGGACGAAACGTAATGCGGGGCCGTGGTGCATCGTAGATCGTTATCGATTTACGAAAGATTAATAGCTCGACGAAGTGTTGCATGGATTTTAACGAGTTGCAGATGAAAAAAGAAGGGAAACTGGAAAAAAAAGAACGAAAGATCGGCTTCTGATTCCGTGGGTAAGAAATATCCCAAACGAAAATCTTTCTCTCTCTCTCTCTCTCTCTCTCTCTCTTTTGCTCTCTGTGAGCATCGTGTGCGGTTAATGCAAGAAACTCTAACGACCGTGTAAGAAACGAGAAATAATTAGTACATACCGGTTCCGAGCGATCCTCGCCTCTCTCTATCGGTCAGTTTCTTGCTTTTCGTCTCTCGTCTCTCTCCCTCTTGCCGCCTTGTTCTCGCGTTCCTCTCACCCCCACCCTTCGGCCCTTCTCATCTTCCGCTCTCACTCACGTGTTGCCTTATGCAGATGCGAACGGAACGTATTAACGTCAGGTACGTACAAACTTGCCCTCGCCATCGGTACCTTCGCGCGTGCATATGGCTTTAATGGATGTACTACATAACCGCAGAAGCGCGGCTATCGATGCTCGCGTGGTAGCTACTACGTATGTACGTACGTACATCGCTCTTTCTCTCTCTCTCACACACACACCGTTTCTGTCGTTCTGTCTTTGTTCACGCTTCTATCCGCCGAATAATTTCCGAAGATAAATAGCAGATAAATACATATACAGGGTGAATAGGAAAAAGGGTTCGTAACTTGTAGGGTAGATAGCACTCGCCGAAACGTGGAAAAAAGTCCTGATAAACATGGATCGAGAAATTAATAGCTTCAGAGTTACCAACGATCGTTTGTTTCGGTTGAAGTCGGCTTGCGAAAATGTTGGAACACATGTTCAAAAGAGGAATCTTTGAAGAGAAAAACTTGGGTGTAATCAGAAAAAGAGATTACAAGGTAAACCGCAACATATTTGCGTACAGTACGATAGCTCTCAAAGCGAAGAAATTCGTTTCTTCGAATCGAAAGAGAAAAATCGTTTGAAACTATACGCCCAACGATGAACTATTTGTTGAAGCCATTTGGAATTTTTCAAAAATTTTGTTACAAAGTCATGTTAATGACGTGTATACCGCGTTTATCCTATCGTGGAGCTTATCGATCATTTTTCCCGATCAACTCAATTCATTAGAAGATATAAACATATAAAATTTGTTATCAAAATAACGTTAAAGTAAATATTACTTGTTAGTATTATTGCATGATACTATATAATTTATACACCAAAGATTCCAAGTATAGTACCGTATAATTTACACAATAAATTATTACTACTTAATACTATTTATTATCACTTGGTACATGAACGATAATACTAAAAATATTTGGAATAAAAAATCTTTTAATTTAAATCAATCGTCAAAAAATAATACCTTAAAGTTAAATCGATTGCTTTGCTCTGTAATGCATCTTAAACTCTAGACACTTTACAACAATAGTAAAACATACCTCAGAAGCAAAATTATTAATCGTAATAGTATACACGGAAGGTAACGAAAAATCGCCTCGACACGAAACGTGTTAATCATACTAGATGCTACGAATCCCTTTTCCCCCCCATTCACCCTGTGCATATCGTGCAAAGAGTAACTTTTCGTCACCATGTTGGAGATTGAGCTTCGAATGCTCCTGAATCCCGAATCCCGTGGGTACGTGAAACCGTGAAGCTTCGTGGGTGAAAGCTTTTCCCAGCTACCTAAGGTAAAATTCGCCGATAAACCGTAATTACAACGCTCCCTTTAACAGACGATTACATCGTTATTACGACGGAGCGGGCAAGCACAGCACCGGCGGCGTGCTACCGGCGTGATTCCAACTATCCGCCTGTTACGGATAACTTCGTGGAAGGATAATTACCGATGAAATAAACTAGGTGTAATTCGAGTGATTCCGGTTTAAGTAGCGGGCCCGTGAGCTGGAAAATAGATGGCTGCCGGGCGTGGGCTAAGCTCGCCTCTCGATCTGCTTGCAATCGATGCACGAATAATTGGGAAATGAGAGGCAAGTCCTTATCGCGAGCGGAGGGCTTGAGAAATTAAATTCGCTTCTCTCTCTCTCTCTCTCTCTCTCTTTCTCGGTGGACGCAACGTTTTCTCTTGCCTGCGTTTATAAACGTAGGCGACGCTACCGGATGGCGTGGAATTATATTCATTAAGGAAATTGTATTCAGGATGTAATTTGTTCGCGTTGTTGGCGATCGATCCAGCTTGGCGATGCGACCCCTTTGATTCGTTAATCGCTCGCGTAGACTCGTGCGAATTTTTCAAGACAGGGAGCAGACTCCGTGGCGCCGAGAAGCAGAGTGTCGATTTGCTTCGAATTCTCGATAGAATCTTTCGTGCTGAAACGTGGGTTGTTCTTTGAGACGGTATTAAATTATACGTTTCGGTAAGTGCGCATCGTAGATACGAACTTGCCTGGACAAGTATTAATTGAACGGTACACGCGCCGTCAGAGTAACAGGACGATTAGGAAGATTTCAATCGCGTGCATTGCACGCGTGTAATTTCTCGAATTTCTCAACTGAACTACACAGACACGCGATTGACCAAGTTTCCTCGCGATATGGATACACCGTTTGTCATAACAAACATTTCGATTCCCTTCGTGAAATTATAGAATTTTGGTGGAAGACTCGACATTAAAAAATAGAATCTGGTTCGCTCCGCTTTTTATAATAGTTATTTGTGGTAAAAGTTGAAATATAATATGTAAGTGTTTTTTTCTTTTTTAGCAAACGTATAACGCAGTTGCTGCAAATTTTCTTTAAATTTTTTATTAAAATATTTTACAGTGTTAATATTTTTTGACGAATTTGTATAATTTTTTTTCTTTTTTTTTTTTCTCGCCATATGTGATTTGGCGTTATCGCGATGAAGAATCACGTTTCTTCGATTTGTGAATCTGCGACTTTTGTTATTGGTGCTTCTTTTACACAGCTCAGCACAGTATTTAAACAAAATTCCTCGGTAGCGTAACTTTGCAAAACTTTTACATACCGTTGAGCTTGCTCTTTTCCCTTTTGAACCAAGTTTGTCTTTTTTGAGGAATTGTACTATACAAAATCCACTTTCCATCCCCGGTTATCAAACGTTCCGACAGTTCTTTTGTAAAAATATGCACGCGGTCCGTACGATTCCACTTTCAATAGCATTTTCCATTTTCTCCAAACGTCCGTGCACAGCTGATGGCTGTATGATATTTAAAATTACCGGCGTTCCTCGTCTCCTTCTTTCATCCACTTCCTTTTGAATCGTCCTTCTTCACGGATGGACGTCCGGAACGAATTTAACCTCTTGCGCTGGACGTGCCACGCACGTCGAGAATTTCTTGTCCCAAAATTGCAACATCTTCTCAGTTTCAAGTATATTTAAATATAATCCAGGCAAAACGAATAATAAATTTATTATTATTTTCATCCATTTTTATCCAGTGATATACCGATGAGTTCAAAAAAAAAAAAAAAAGCGACGAATTATCGTGTGTACGATTTGGTCACTCGTTAATGGTCCGCAATCAGTTGCCACCGCAAGTGGCCAAGGGATGACAGTATAAACAGTGTAAACCGATTGGAAAAGAATCGCCCGATCTCTCGAAAATTGGTCGCGTCGTTAGGTCGCATTGATCGCAAACAACGAAAATAAATCCTAAGGACAAACAGACAGTTGAAAGCAGTTCAATGCCTTCTCGGTTTCTCTAGGTGGCTGGTCAGGAACTACCTAGAATATACACACCAGCGGCTAAAAGGGAACCAGCAGGTTTCGATCGTCGAAACGGCTGCAAAGGCCATTCGTCATCCTTCGTATTCGGCGTGCAAGGAGCCGGCTGTCGATGAAATGCGTGTTTCCTGTTTGTTCGATCCCGCGAACCGGCGCGCAGCGCACGAACGACGGCACCACGTGGTACACGCGGACAGGAGAATCCGGTGATTCGCTGTGGAAACTGGAGACGAGTCTCGTTATCCTCTTCGTCGGCTCGTTGTCGGGTTCAACCCTGCTGCTTCTTGCATCCACGGCCTGAAAACAGCCTCTAAACACACGGCGGGGGCGTGTGTGCACGGGCCTGGCATCGAATTTCGATTCCGCTGGTCGATTGCGTATACGGCCCGAGCACTCGAACTCCCGGCGGTTCGAGTTTCTCGAGGACCTCTCGTTATTTACTGTCATCCGATTCGGCTACTCCCTGGAGCTCTACTCGAGGCAGCTCGGGGCAAGGACGAGCTTGTTCGAGAGCACGGTCTCGGAAAGAAGGAAGCGGTAGTAAGGAAGAGAAAGAACCGGCGAGAGGATGAACCGTCCCATCCGAGAGGGGCAGAAAAAGCTCTTTGAGCCGGGGCTGCCCATGGAAAATTAGATCCGGCCGGACAAAGCGACTCGAATCCGTGGCGACCGTGGAACAACCGAACGCACACAGAGATTTACGTTCCTTTGGCGATCGGTTGGCTCGTGAGTTTATCTTGCGTCTGGATCTCTGTTGCCTCTGTGCGCGCGTAATATCGGGGAAATACGGACGAGCCAACAACGGATTGGATCCGCGCGATGTTTCGCGACGAGAGGACGATTTTTAATAATCTCTTGCGCTGGAATCGCGTGCCACGCACGTCGAGAATTTTTTGCACCAAAGTTGTAATATTGTCTCAGTTGTAAGTATATCTAAGCAAAACAAATAATAAATTTATTACTTCTCAACAATTTGTATCTGATGGAATTAGATTTTAGTGGAATAAACACCTGTCCAGTTAACAGTGAGAAAAATATATATTTATTTCGAGGAACTAAATACGTGGAACGTCTTTAGAAGTTGTTCGGTCCAGACTAGAAATGCGAGTGACCACGTGGAGTGACATAGCAACAGGAAAGACACCACAATAGTACCGCCACAGCGGAACAACAGTAAAAAAACAGAAACAGAAAACTATAAAGTAGCGACATCCCTGAGCTCGTTAAGGTCAGCAATCGTTAACCATCAACAGTATCCAGTGATATTACATCGACGAGTTGAAGAAGAAAGCGACGAATTATTGTGTACGGTTTGGTCACTCGTTACGGTCCGCAATCAGTGGTTAACCTCTTGCGCTGGAACGACGTGCCACGCACGTCGAGAATTTTTTCTCCCAAAATTGCAATATTTCCTCAGTATGTTTAAGTATAATATAACCCAGGCAAAACAAATAATAAATTTATTACTTCTCAATAATTTCTATCCAGCGATATCGTATCGACGACTTCAAAGCGACGAATTGTATACAGTTTGGTCACTCGTTACGGTCCGCAATCAGTTGCCAGCGCAAGTGGTTAAATTGCAATTTTAAAGTAAAAGTCGTACGAATCGGAGGAACTTCGAGTTATCTCTTTGGAGAACCAGCGGATAGGATTCGTGCGATTTTTCGGTGTGTAACGGAGTACGAGACGATTTTCTTCTTTGTTAAATTGCAATTTTTCTCGCGGTTAAGTAAAAGTCGGAGGCCTCGAGTTGTCTTTGCAAATTTAAACGGTCTCGCGATAGACCTTCGCGAATTATTCAAATGGCTCGTGATTTGAATTGACTTGAAAATTTCGATAAATCATGCATTCGCGTGACGCGCTACCAACGAATATCTTATCCACAACGTTCGATCGGATGACGTCCGTGATGTTCTTTTTCTTTTTCAAACGAATATTTAAATTGTTAATTGCCCGGTAATTCATTCGTTTCGCTCGCTCTTGAAGGTAGACACGACTTTGTTGAAGCCTCGTCGAAATATCCATCGCTTCCGCTCGAATAACACGACAGAAGAAAAGGGGAGGAGAGGTAGTTCCTTTAACCTCTTGCCACGCACGTCGAGAATTTTTTCTCCCAAATTGCAACATTTTCCCAGTTTTATGTACATTTAAATGTAACCCAGGCAAAGCAAATGACGAAGTTTATTACTTCTTAATAATTTCTCTCCGGCGATGTAGTATTGGTTATCGGTTATTATAATTACTCTGTAGTTATAATTTTTTAGTTATGTTTAAATATAACAGATGGCCTGTTTGTTGATCGTAGAAATATGATAAAATATGAATGCGAGAAGTCCACCATAGGCGTAGAGCGCTTTTCTTTTTTAAAAAACAGACCAGAGTCGTGAGAGTCGTGAGAGAGCGTTGAAAGAGAACTGTTGAAAATTGTCAATTGTGTTGTTAAAAGAGTTCGTTCGAGTTGTTAATTCGCGTTGTTTAACTATTTGTCGTGTTTAACTCTATCATCATTATTCATAACAAGTTCGAAAGGAAATGAAAGCGACGAATTATTGCATGCGGTTTTCGGTCGCTCGTTACGGTCCGCGCGACCAGTTGCCAGCGCTGGTGGGTTAAGATTCAATCGGCGGCGCACGTCGAACGAAATAATCATATCACGGCCGGATTTCAATGCGTTCATCCCCCTTCCGCGCCATCGTCGGTAAAAGGAGCAGCTCTTATCCCCTGTCGCCGGGCGAGAGGCAGAGAGGCATTACCCGCGTAATAGCGATCTGAAAAGCCGAGTACACTCGTTGCCGGTTTACCAGGTTTCCTAACAGTAATTTATCGGCTCCCATAGCGGCGCGTGATGTACGAGCCAGGACCACTCTTTCCTTCCTCCGCCAGATCGAAGATAAACGGCGTATTGTCTCGGTGCACGGCCGACTAGGAGGAATCGCGCTGGCCACGTAGCTGCTCGCTGAAGGAGGCAACGATCGTTGGTTGCTCGGCGCGCCCCGTATGCAGATATCGGACGTAGGTGTGTGTGTGTGTGTGTGTTGAGGCCATTATGCTCGCTCGAAAGACTTCTACCCGTGTGTATACGTGTGTGTCTCTACACGATGTGTTTCGCACACAATCTACCCGGCCTCCGTTATTATTCCACCGCGTCGCGTCGTCGTCGTCGTCGTCGTCGTCGTCGTCGTCCTTGTCGTCTCTCAGAGGTTGGCGAGGAAAAAGAAAAGAGCACGGTGGATGGCCGCTGAGGGGGATGGTGGCCCATTGTCGCGACGAGAACGGAAATTTTACGATCGTTATCGGATCCTCCCGCGTGCACGGAACTTTCGAAACTGAGTAGTCACCCGGTCCCGTCGTGCTCGATAAAGCGTTAAGTAGTTGGCGTCGTACCTCCGGTGGCTGCACCGAGGCAGTAGCCAACCCAACCGACCATCGTGCCGATACACGATCCACCGGTCTATCTATCGGCCGCCACCACGAGCCAAACTACGTAACTGGCCGCGTTCTTGCATTATCTCCTCGCGCGACTTTTCACGCGCGTTCCCTTTTTTTTATTTTCTGTTTTTTTTTTTTTTTTTTACATTCGCATCGTCCTTGGTCTCTGTGCACGTCTTTCGTCACGAAATGCATTTCGATCGATTCTTAACAGTTTCTTTCTTCGTTCGGCTTCGTATGAATATTGATGAACCTCTGAGTTGACCTTTCGGACCCGATACACCGCGACACTGGCCGTCGCATTTACGAGCTCATGAATTTCCCGCGCTCGTAAGTGAAACTCGCGTTAACTCCTTATCGCCGTGCACGTTGCGCGAGCGTGCGAATTTTCGAACGGTTATATCGAATGGAAATTATCGAGCCAGTTTCCTCCGTCTCGAGGACACAAATTCATCACGCGTTATTGTCATCGTTGGATAAATAATTCTGTGGTCGCATTGTGGTGGGAACATCTGCATGCTGGAATGCTCGAATCAAGGAGAAACTGGTGCAGCTACTCGCCGATAAGTTAAAACGTTGACGATTCGACGAAGAGGCAAAGCAGTCGGCGTTTGATGTACGAGGTAATATTCTCGCGTTGGCAGCTGATTGCGGACCGTAACGAGCGACCAAAACCGATGATTCACCAATGATTCGTCGCTTTCTTTTTGAACTCGGCGGGTAGGGTTATCACTGGATAGAGATTATCGAGAAGTAATAAATTTATTATTCGCTTTGCCTATTTTGTTTCACTTGAATATACTTAATACTTTAGAAAATATTTATACAATTTTGAAAGAAACAATTCTCGACACGTCGTTCCAGCGCGAGAGGTTAAACGAACAACTTGGATAACTCAACAATCTTTCTCAACGTATTTTTCAATTCTCACGTCGACGTTTTGATCAATTTAAGAGATACAATCTCGATTAATTCGATTCGAGCAAAGTGGCAATTACTCGCGAGCACAAATTAGCTGGAATCGCGTAATTTCGCAATTACACGTAACAACTGTGTGTCTGTGATAATTTCGAATTGAGTGAGAGATTCAAATTGTCCATCTGGAGAAATTAAATTCGGTTCATACGAGTTTAAGTGAACATTGTTTCGATAGATCTGTTCAAATACATACATGGTTTTTGATGTTTTGGGTTACTTTACCATGCTACTACGATTAATAATTTTGCTTCTGAATTATGTCTCACTAGTTTTATAATTATCGAGAAAATCTAAAGTTTAAGATGCAATAAATTTAATTTTGAGGTATTGTTTTACGAAATAATTTTTTAACGATGTCAAAAACATGAATTGAAAATAAACGATATTGTTCCAAATATTTTCAGTATCATCGTTTATGTACCAAATGATAATAATAATTTATTATATAAATTTTGAATCGTTGTTATATAAATTATATAATACTGAATACCAATAAGTAATAATTACTTTAACGTTACTTTGACAACAAATTGTACATTTTCTTATTAATTATTAATATAAATCTTCTGACCGAATTGATCTTGACAGATAGTGGGCAAAAATGATTGTAATTTTATACACAACTTTATAACAAATTTTTAAAAAATTCTTCGCTTTACACTGCACCGGAACCACGCTCCGATCGGTAATAATTACGAGTCCAGAGAGCTTCTGAAAGACTATCTCGACGCGTACGTCACGCGCGCAACTATGGATAACAAATTAGACAAGACCTTGGGTTCAAAAGTCCATAAGTTCGCCGAACTAGCTCGCGTTAATTCGCGACAAATTAAGAAATGAATGCATTCGTCTATAAAGGTACGTCACCTCGATAGATGTATATTTATTCAATGTACCGCGACGCGTTGTACGACTTTTGACACACTTTGACGAGCAAATCGATTATCTTATCCAGCGCGGGGCAAACGCTCAAGTAATGAAACGACGATATTTCTGGTCGCACGCCGGACCGGATCGTCATTACTCTGAAATTTATCACAGGAGGGTGGCGTAAACAGGTTGGAAAAGCGGGGGAGATCAATCGTGAGAATAGGAGAATCCAACCGCCCTCGTCGACACGAGGACAGGGCAGGAGGGAGGGTGGGAGGGGCGAGGATATTCTCCCCGGGATCGCGTAAATCCGATTACGAGGAAAGCAGCAGCCGCGTTATAAATTCCCGATGAAAGTCGACGTTAGGGAAAATACCGACCTTCCCTCGCCGACCGTCGAAAGATCGCCGCGGAAGTGCCGCTATTGGATGGCCAGCCGCCGCTCCAGCCACCGTGGAATTTATTTATTTGCTTAACGCGCCTTCTATGAACCCGGCGTCGCGTCGCGTCGCGTCGTTCGTTCGAAAACCGGTCTGTGAATGAAAAACGAGACGGAGCGCGGAGGGAAAAATGGAGAAAAAGGGAGAGCGAGGTGCGAAAAGAGGGTGGTGGAAGAAGGTATGGCGATCATTCGAATGATGAAGAGGGAGGGCGAGAAAGGCAGAGGGTTGGACAATGAGAGAAGGAACGAGAACGGGGGAGGGTGTGGAATTGGAGAGAAAAAGGAGGATAAATTAGTGGGCTTACACGCTCGGCAGCTTCCATTAGGCTAACGTAGCGAAGTATTATTAAGTCACCGGCCGTCTTCGATGGTTACGGACGACCTCCTGCGCTCGTGGATAATAATAACAGCGTCGTGCCGAGGACTGCGACGCAGACCCGGATAATAATAACACAATAGGCCGTACGACGGGAAACCGAGGGAAAAAAAGCGGGGAGAATAGGCCCACAGGGATGATAGCCGTGACTGGGAAGGAGGCCCGGAGAATCGTGGACAGGGACGAAGCTCCGAGCTTGTTTGCCAATTAAACGCTGCGACACAGAAGAAATCGAGCTCCGTCGTGAAATCGAAGAAGAAGACAACTTTGACAACTCGGGGGGGGGGAAACGTGATTTATTTTCACGGCGTACTCGATCGATTTTGCTCCCTCACCTTTTTTTCTCGCTCTCTGTTCGATAGTCTGAACTCTGAACTTTTTGAAACGATCGAAATGAAACTGGATCAAGACTGAAGCGCGGGAGAATTGTTTGAAACTTTCAAATTTGAAATGTTTAATGTTTGAGTCGCGAGCACAAAACAGGGCGACGTTGTTCTCTCGTTTCACTTTCACCGTGACGAATGTCGTCTCGACCACCCTGCTAGTGCCAGCGTGAGGTCGTCTCTTAATAGAGCCAATAAACAAAACTGTTCTCCGGCTCTCTCCGCAGCCAACAGCGCTTGTCACTGCACGCTCCCAACACACACACGTATGTACGTATGTAGGTAACTGACATTGAGACATCTTCGGTTTTCCGAGCCCGGAAAACCCAACCCTCTGCCCTCTGTTTCTCTCTTGCAAAGTTAGAACAAGGGCAGAATATTTTCGCCATCGGAATTTTACGAGTGTTAATTACCACGGTTGCTCGCCGTGAGAATTCGCGATCCGGATGACCGAGAAATCTTTGGTCGTTCTCCCCGGCCGATTCCCATTAAATGCTCGTTTCGCGTGAACTACTCGACTTGAGTTTGTCGCGCGAAGTTTGAGCGAGTAGCATTGAAAGGTCGCGAGCAACTCTCGGAGGAAATCGTAGAAATATTCGGCCGAAACATTTGGAAACGTTTGAAAGCGATACTTTTGTTCGTATGCAATTTGGTAATAATAGATAGACGAACAGCGATTGCTCGGAACACGTTAAGTTTATTTTGAACATTGTACATGCATAGTTGAAAAGTTTGAAAGTCGACGAACGGAATTCGCGGGGCAAAATGGCGAATTTGTTAAAGTCAATATTAAGTGCAAGGTACAACAAAGAACACAAGCTTCTATTCGTATATTTTATTAAACATCACTCGAGCATCTAAAAGACACGCTGTTCTAAATATGTAGACTCTCCATAGGAAATTGTAAATTCACTATTATAAATAATTTCGTATAAATGTATTAAATTCACTGTTGTATAGTAAATGTATAGAATTTTTTTAATACACTGTTGTAAATATATAGAATACAGTCTTTTTTTTATAAAATTATAAATTCACTGCTACAAATATGTAGAATTTCTATAGGAAGTTATAAATTTACTATTATAAATAATACTTTACTTTACTATTATAAATTACAAATATATTAAATTCACTGTTATAAATGTATAGAATTTTTTTAATACACTGTTGTAAATATATAGAATACAGTTTTTTTTTCATAAAATTATAAATTCACTGCTACAAATACGTAGAATTTCCATAGGAAATTATAAATTCACTATTATAAATAATTTCATATAAATGTATTAAATTCACTGTTATAAATGTATAGAATACAGTTTTTTTATAAAATTATAAATTCACCGTTATAAATAATTTCATATAAATATAGATTCACTAACTAAATTTATAAATGTATAGAATTTTGTTCAACAACTCTTGAAATTCCAAAATAACTGTTCGTAGGGCATTTTCGGAGGACTATCATCGACCGACATAGTCAGTGTCAGCACTGAACTAATACTGTTAATACTGTAATACGGTTGGTCATCCAACGTTTCATCGTCTTACCAATTCTGTCAGGAACCGATCTACCTGACGCGAGCAGCTCGATAAATGCACGATCGAATATTTTCCAGATAGCATTCTCAGCTTTTCGCGTTTCGAACAAGCGGTGGTGAATTTTAACCGTAAAGCTGGCCGAGTCGCTCTCTCATCCTGTCATTCAGTCCAGCTAGAGTAGCGCGCGAGTGGAAATGTCCGCGGGACAGAATTCCGTTCACCTGTGCCGCGCCTGTGTCTAGAGACACAGAAAAGGAGCGGGAACCGTGGTATTCTTCTCACGATTCGAGCAGAGCGATCTAACGGGGACAGGATTCGTAGCGGTGTGTAACGCAGCTTACCGCGCTGGAACTTATTACGCGCGCGCCTAATGATACGCTTGGATACCGAAGGGCATTGTCGGGGACGCGAGCTGGCCGCGGCGTGTGTAATTGGCCTGGCATGCTTTCCACGGTATTCAAATAGTCGTAAATGGATACGTAACTCCTGAGACTGGCAGGCTCGCGACGAGAATGTATCACGTGCACACGGGCGAGAAAATGGCCATTGTTACACGTTGTACGGTGTAATTAAAAAATTATACCGGGACTTTTATTCGAACAAGACAGGACTTCCACCGGGTAACTTATTCACGTCAAAATGTTGCGATTACTGGCTGTAATACTCTGGCTGCAATACCGTACTATACTGAACTGACTGTGCATCCTTTTTGCGCCAGGCTTATGACATTCTTTTCGATTCGTACTTTATGATCATTGGTGAAAGTACCTTAGGCCGACTTACATGTGACTAATTTCTAGAAACTTTGTCACGTTCTAAGGATACAATTGAATAATTGCAGTTCAGTCGGTAACATTGTTCACGTAAAAACGCTGCGGTACTGATTTTTTTTTTGTTATATGATACTTGTACATTCTTCCCGATTTGTACTTGGCCAAAGAAAGTACCTTAGGCCAACATCATACATGTGACCAACTCCTAGCAACGTTGTTACGTTTCAACTATAATTAGAAAATTATACTGTACAATTTCATGGAGCTTCTATTCGAACAAAACAAGACTTACACTCGGTAACTTATTGATATAAAAATGTTCCAATAGATACCTGGCTATACATCGTTGCAGTATTATACTATACTGACTATGGATCCTTTTTGGATAAACCACGCTTATAATCCATTCCGATTTGTACATTGGTAAAGTAGGTGAAACTACTTTAGGACCGTTCACACGTGACTAATTCTAAACACCGTAATTGAACAGTTTCCTTTGGAAAACTCGACCAAGGCCGATGTCTGGTATAATTCTCGTCGATTACAATATTACGAGTCGGCCCCCGGAAAGTAACAGCTTCGAGGCAAATTATTACGCGTCGCCGGAATTAACGCGAGGCACCGCTGGCCGTGTACGCACGTCCGAACGACCAGGTGAACGCACGAGGGCTATAATATCAACATAATACGCGCACGACAGTTCGTACACGCGTGCACGCCGACGGGGCATAGTTTTTGCATTTCCGTGTGATCGCTCGATGTGAAATTGCAAATCGAAAAAAAGAGAGAACAGGGAGAAAGAGTCCGACTGATGTGATAGAGAACCCCCCCCCCTCTCTCTCTCTCTCTGTCCTTCCTATTTTTTTTTTTTTTTTATTTATTCCCAACACGGCTTTCAACCCCGTATCACCGCCACGGTATCATCGCTCGAGCGGTGATCGACGCGGCGGTTCACGACCGCGTCGCTCGCATGCAAAAACCATCGATGTGCCTAGTAGTCCGCCACGGAACTTTTAATTATGCATGCATGCGCGTCTGCGCGCAACCATGCGTTATAATACGGAATCGCGATGCGGCGGGAGGGAGGGAGGGGGCGATTTAACGAGAAACCAGCCCCGATCGATAAACGATCGTCGAGGCATGTGAGCGGCGCGTGCACGCCTGCGAGATTTTCGCGTCGTAACGCGGAGCAGGCCGTGGCTCCGCCGCGAGGTTTGCGCATACAACGAGCCGCGGCTCGCTGCAAATGAGTAATTATTCGGCACGCACGCTCGATCGCGTTAATCGCGGTCCCGCTCTGCTTGCCGCCCGCGGCTCGTCCGCTCGCAGCTTATAATCTTTCGCGCTGCCGCGTTGTACGGGGTGTCCCGTGCAAACCCTGGTCACGCAATTTTCTCGTAAGCTTGAATCCACGGGAAAGTGGGGGAAAACGTTTCGAATGAAACTTGTCTTGTCCAGACGATCGTGTTGCTGAGATTTCAAGGTGATTTGTTCTCTTTTGAAGAAACGGAACTGTGTATCTTTGAGTTCATAGCCTTCTCCCGTCGTTTGCTTAATTTCTTGCCACGCACGTCGAGAATTATTTTCTCCCAAAATTGCAATGTTTCCTCGGTTTTAAGTATATTTAAGTATAATCCAGGCAAAGCAAATAATAAATTTGTTACTTCTTAGTAATTTCTATCCAGTGATATACTACGAATGAATTCAAAAGGAAGACGAATTATTGTACACGGTTTGGTCACTCGTTGTGGTCCGCAATCAGCTGCCAGTGGTTAACCTCTTGTCCCAAAATTGCAATGTTTCCTCAGTTTTAAGTATGTTTAAGTATAACCCAGGCAAAAGTATAATATAGTCATTGAAGAATAAATAAGTATTATTCAGAAAATATATTTATGTTAAACTACAGACAATATACTAGCAATTATACGATTTATATATTCGTCGAAGAACACTGAAGTAACACGTGGAGCGTCCGTCCATGTTACACATACGTTATTCATCTGTTAAAACAAAAGATCATCGTCCGCGATCATCGATCACGACATCCACTTCTACAAACGCTTACTCCGCTGCATATTAATAGATGGCAACGCTCACATCATTGTACAAATGAATTTCTCGACAGTTCTAATATAATTTTTTAGCGTAATATAATTATAATTTAGTATAATATAATTTAGGCGAAAGTAAAATATAGTATCTTCTACAATATAATAATTTCTATCCAGTGATATCGTACCGACGAGTTCAAACAGAAAGCGACGAATTGTTCTATGCGGTTTGGTCACTCGTTATGGTCCGCAATCAGTTGCCAGCGCAAGTGGTTAAACCTGGGTCCCTTAAATCTGGGCATTCTTCTTGCAAGTATTCGGAATATTAGATAAATGTTTGTCAGCTTTAAAATTCGAGAAAACCAATAAATAGCTTAATAAGCGTTGGCAGCAGAGATTAACAAGTTTTTGATCGTTAAAGTATTAATTTTTTTGGATTCATCTTCAAATTTTTCAAAACCCAAACGAGTATACAATTTTTATCAGTTCTTGTGCACCTTTGAATTTCCTGTCCGCGGACTATGGAAGTCGAGTGTCGTAGAATTCTTTCAAAGTCCCGCGAGCTTCCGAGATTTAAAATTTGAGCAATCTGCGCGACATATCATATCTAACATTAACATTTCTAACACTAGAATTACTGACGATTCATGCAAACAATTTCCATCAGAGACACCGAAGTGAAAGAAACAGAGGAACTTTATAATAACACAATGGACTGTACATGACTTTCATTTATACGTCTCACGAGAAATTGTCCAAATCTTTACAAACACGTTGCTTCGCGTCTGTGAAATTATAAATTGATCATTTCGACCACTGTAGCGTAGTTTCTGCGCTAATAACCGATTTCTTTACTCTTTACTGTGCATTCTTTTTGGCAAAACGTCACCGTAAATCTCTTTCACCCTCTTGATAAAAGCTGGTGCGTTTCCTAGTGTTTTACGCGTACGTACGCGCGTACTCGCAGTCAGATATACCTAAACACAACAGATGATAAATCCACGAGCAGTTTAGCTTTCGAAAAGTGAAACAGTCCGAGTTACTTGTGCACACTGGACACTGAGAGAAATTTACGATCAATCGGGGCCCGAAGCTCGGTTAATACGCTGGTAACTAGCTGGTTCAGCCAGCTGGCCCCCTAGAAAATCTGCGTCCGCGGCAAGAAACGATCAATTCCCACGTCGTAAAGACGAATTAACCGCTTGCCCATAATTTATTCATCGGCGACAAGAAACTCGTAGATCTCGCGGAGCCGAGCAATCTCGCGCAGCGTGCGTCTGACTGGCTGGGGCCAGGAATGCAGGAGCCTTTGCAAAAACACGCGAATCGCGAGCCAGGTTCAGTCGCAGGCTCTCTCTCTCTCTCTTTCTCTCTCTCCTATCTCTATCGCGAAGCGTGGCTCCGAGGGTCGGGCTATTAAGACGGTCGTAAAGCAACCGTCTGGGTGAACAACGGGGGTTGAAGTGTAACAGCCAGCTAACACCAACCGGGAGGATTCACCGCGTTTTACGGATTTTACGCGCGACTCGCTCGTTGACTTTAACGCGCTCTCTGGTCCTTATAAAGAGAAAGGCAAAGAAACGCGAGCCGGCGAGACGAGGACGGGAATGAACGACGTGGAAAAGGGGGGTATATCGCGATATATCGGGAATTCGCGGCGGCAAAGAAACGAGCAATGCGACGAGAGCATTTACGTCCGTACGAGCAATTGCGCGAGGTGCAACACGTGGCAATGAACAGAGAGAGAGAGAGAGAGAGAGAGAGAGAGAGAGAGAAAGAGGAAGAGAAAATAAGCAAGTGCAGGTCCATGCGTGTACAAAGGGGTAGGAGGGGGGGGGGCAGCATGGTTGGCGGCAGTGTCGTCGCGGCTATAGCAACTGCGTCTAATTAGTCGGTCGGCCGCGCGCGGAATTGAATTTCAATCGTCGTAATTCGCTGATTCGCCTCGTGCGTGCCGACGCAGCGAACGGATCGCGTAGCGAAACGGGCTGGCCCGTAAGTACGATCCTCGAGTATACAGGGACGATCGACGAGCAACGAAGAACGATAGGGAAAAGAGGAAGAAAAAGGACGTCTATTGTACGGTGCAAGGGAGAAGCAACGCGACGACGACGACGACGACGAAGAAGAAGAAGAAGAAGAAGCGACTGACTCTCGGTTTGCCGTGACGCCTTTTACGGTCCTCGGGCGCGGATCGTTGCAGTCGCAATTGCGCTACGCAGGGGCCTGTTGCGCGATGCAGCGAACTCTCGGCTAATTAAACGTCGACGAGCGTTAACGATACGCCGCGCCGTCGTAAAAGATCGTGGAATCTCAATGCGTGTCACGGCTATTACGCTCGCGAGATCGATCGATCGATCGATCGAAACAGCCTTCGGTGAGCCGGGTGGAGGCTTGTCTGCTGCGCGCGCGGGTTGGATGGTGTACGTACGCGCGTGCACGCACGTGCTATAAAGCGTTTGACGACGCGTCGACGTTGATTCGATACCCGCTGAAATATGACGGTTGTCGGCGTTTCTCGTTTTTACTGGCGCGCGAACCTCTCGCGCGCTCTCGTCGGCGATACGCGTCCATCGCCTGGTAATCGAGCCGCTTGTAAAAAGATCGACTGCTATCACGATTAAATTCCTCGTATCCCTATGGCAACGTTCAACGCAGCCAGGCTCGTTGCGAGGCACGGGCCGATGGATTCGAGACGCGTGTTAAGCGTCGAAAGATCCTCTGGCGCGTTTTGTTTTTCGATGTTTGCTACGCCCGCGATGGGGAATATCGGTATCGAAAGATGCGGAGGAAACCTACGTTCCTCGCAGGAAGGCAATCACGAGGGTTCAAGGCACCGCCTTTCCCCTATATATAAAGTTTCCTCTTCACTTTATTTCACTTTGACACATCAAGTTCCTGTCGATCGTTACGTTCTCGCTTTATTTTTATTTCTCGAATTTTGTTGGAACAACACTTGTACCTTTGAGAGGATTTCTGATGAAAAGGAGCGCGTCTTTTTATAATTTGCCAATCGAAGGGAGGGGGGGGGGGGAAAGAAGCGTGGTTGACCAACTACTGATAACTGTTCGTGGACTTTCAAAGATCTATTACCGACTAACAATCAGTGTTAGCACTAAACTGATATCATCAGACCTGGTTGGTCGTTCGACAATTTTTCGAATGATCGCTTCTTCTCACGTTTTAGACGTTACTGTTGTTTATCCCGCTAAACTCGCAATTAGCGCGACTTTTGTTCCCCGTCAAAGTTTCACTCCGGCGTTAGGAGCCTGATAACCACCTGTAACCCGTAACGACGAAGTACACGCGTCGGACCCCGTGGACTAGACGGACCCACCATCCGAGCGTTCGTCATTCAGTTGCAGGAATTTTTCCATGCTTAATCCCAATGTACAGCTGACGACAAGGCGCATGTTTCCCTCTGTTTAAAGCCACTTGTCGAAGAACCAAAATTGACAACTCGATGGTTCGAGGATTATCGGAATTGGTGCACGGTTAACAAACAAACATACACCCTTATTAAGCGGAATTGCATTCCTAAATTACACGGATATAGAAGGAAGAGCTGTGCGAAAGAGGAAAACCGCCCCGACGCAATATCGATCGACGCTGGCCCGTTCGAATAATTCGATCGCTCGAACATAAACCTAAACCTGTCGTAGTTTACGATGAACGTTATTAATTTTATTGCGATCCTCGTTTACCGTCTTTTGAGAGCCCACTGGTCGCGAGAAATGTCCAATGTATACTAACGAATAGCAGCTGGCGAATTGCTCGCGCAAGTCGATGGGACAGCGAGCGTTGCACGATTTTACACTGACTTCACAGCGATTAATTCAATTAACTCAGCAAGCCTAAGCAAAGTCGTAAATCTGCTCGGTGCCCGGTCTACAATCCATGTTATTATCCCTGGCGTCGTTATATCCAGCCAATATCGTTTCGCGCTCTTCCTTATCTAGCTATTGGTCATTTTCGTTTCGGAACCACGCGTTGAACGAGAGAGAACCGTACCCACGTATATACGCGCGCGCGAAAGAGAGAGAGAAAGAGTAAGTGAGGGGGGAGAGAACCCCTCGCAACAAAGATCAGGAACCTAATCTGGGCAACAGGAGTGGCAAAGGCAGCAGCAGTAGCAGCAGCAGCGGGAACAGCAACAGAGTTAGGGGTGGTTTCACCGGGACGGGTCTGTGGATGGATTTATTTAAGGGCGTGTATTCAGCAGGAGATACAATGGCGAAACGACATCGGGGCGAAGGCGGGCGAGAGGAGAGGCGGTCGTGCATCGGGGTCGTTCCCGTACCGGGAGGTTTATAGCCGACATCTGCGGCCAGTTTTGACCCCCCGGCGTGACGAAACAGCGAATACCAGATAGGACCAGAGAGAGAGAGAGAGAGAGAGAGAGAGAGAGAGAATGAGAGAATGAGAGAATGAGAGAACCAAGCAGCGAGGGTAGTTTAAGGACGCTAACTGGACTGGGGTGAGACTGTGTCGTCTGTGTCGCTGTGTTGCTGCTTTCGACTGTTTCTGTCGGACCACGCGGCCACGGTACAGAACATTCTCTACAGACAGGGGTACTAGCAGCGGAGTCGGCTACGTGGTAAATCGACCGTTAAAAATCTTCCATGGGCTCCCGAGTGTAATTCTGTTAGCCGTTTGCTCGCGCGAACCGTGACGACCGTGACGAAATTCCCTTCGTCGCACGCACGCACACACACACACACACACACACACACGAAAAGAGGGTTAGTGATCGTCGCCGCCTTCGTCGAAAGTTGTACTACGTAGTCTCGTAGCCCGTGACGTCCTTTTTCCTCGAGTGCGCGCGTATAAACGCCACGACCTGCCCATTCGTTTTCCTGGCCGAGCACCCTGACTTCCGTTCGACGTGTGAAAGGAGTGTTTTCCGCAAGGGGAGCCGCTCGCAAAGGAATTTCCAGGGCACGCCCGTAGATTTTATGCTTCGCTCGTCGTGGTTCACGCTCTCCCCCCCCCACCCCTCTTTTCTCCTCGTTTCGTTCCTCTCTACCCTTGTAATTCCTTCGTCAGGTTTGGTCAAACGTCGTGCACGTCCACGGACCTTGAGCCTTTCCAGAAGCCTCCACGCCGATCAATTGCGAACGCAGAGAAACGACGCGTTGAAACTCGCGCTCTATCGGCTCGCTGTTATTTATGCCATTTGTCTGAACTTTGGACTAGTGTCTTTGCTCCTCGAGACGTTGACCACCGATTACGATATTACTACATGCATCTGCTTGGTTGTCGCGAATCGGAAATGCGGAGTTGCGATCGATTTGGCTGAGACCGGGAGGGACAGAGGTTAGTTTCGAAACGTTCCCTCCGTACCCCTCGTTTGTCGAGAACGAAACGCGGCGCGGCCGTAAAAATTACAAAGGCGATACACCGCGGAATCGTAACGGAGACTTTTATTTCGCGTGTACCTTTTTCCGCGACTGCGGATAATAACGAGTAATAAGCTAAGTGAGCCCTGCAAAATTTTCGCTGCCATTCCCGCCGGGAATAATGAACTCCTTCCTCACGTGTCGTTCTTAATAACGCCGCGTCTTACTCCACCATTTATACCGTAATTTCTCTTTCTCTGTATTGTTGGAACTGAAATTGCAGTGTAATTTCTCTCTCTCCCCCCCACTCTTCCCGTCATCCACATGCCCGTACCTATTCTCACGAATATTTCTTTCTTCCCTCTCTTTTTTCTCCCCTTCATTCTCCACCTCCTCCACCTCCTTCCCTCTGGCTTTTTGTTTTCCGCTCTTTTTGTTAATCCACAACGGCGAACAAGGATACACTTTATTTCCCCGACAAAAGGTTTCAATTAAGGAACTGCGGCGCGGCCCGGCGCAGTTGAAAAATATCCTGGCCGGCTTGTGTTTAAGCCCGTGTAACTTTGCAAATGTGCATTATGCGGCACTCGGCGAGCGCAACTCGGCGAACGCACTGTTGCACACCGAGAACACTATATTCGAGCACGCGTTACACGCCGTGACTACACGTGTATCACGTCCCGCGCGGCGCGCGGATATGGGCCAATGGCGTGGAGCGCTGGGGTGACGGTTATTTGATTACCGTATCCGTATAACGATAACTCATCGACGCGGCAAAATCCAACAGGGAAGAACGGTCACGATCGCGAGCGCGACGCGACAGATCGTTGCTCCCGAAAGATCGTCGGGTGGAGCGTTCTTCTTTTTTTCTTTTAAACCTGCCACCTCGAAGGATTTACTTTACGCCAACGAAGACGAACGATCGAAAGACAAACAAGACACACGCTCGCGATGAAAGAAACACGTCTTTCGGTTATGAACAAAGGCTGGAAGAACGAGTCCGCGCGCGGTGGCGAAAAATAAAACGCTTTTCGAACGGTCCTTGCGATCGTGGTTTGGCGCGCGAGAAGAGAGAGAAAAAGATATGCACAAAGGGAAAGAACAAGAAGAAGGAGCAAAGTTGCACGCACACAGACGGGGAGCCAGTTTGGTTAGTGATTTAACGGCCAGAAGTTATTGGCAGTGCCAAATACGGCGTTTTGCCCGGTGGAAGCCTGGATCGTTATATCAAATAAAAGCGGGGTTTTTGCGATAATTAACGAAATTGAAATTGCCAGGGACATTCCCACGCCAGTGCGCGCCACGGTTCGAAGGCCACGGACCGGGTCTGTAAAGCGGGTAATGCTTCGGATCAGGCTCATTAATTAATCCTCCTTCGTGGAAAAAAGAAATCGACCGGCCACCAGCCTGGCTGAGCTTCTCTCGCTCGGCGACGGGAGGGAAGCACGAAAAGAATAGGGGAGAATGGGGAAGAAGCGAGGCTCTGGCACACACAAGGGTCTTTCTCGGGTTACCTGGCCGGGGCCGGATCCATAAATACACTTCGCCGTGTTAATTCCGTGTGCCGAGCAAGGGGCCGAGCCACTACCGGTATTAACGAAGTCCACGACGCGCGGTTACACTATGGGGCCGGGGCTTGGTGGGGATAATTTCGAGCCAACCCATCCCAAGTCGCCGGCAATTTGTCTCCGGGCGTTGGATAAAACGTCGACGGCGGTGTGTTATTTGTAATTTGGATAACGGTACGCCGCTGCCAGAACCGCGGAAGACATTTGTCAGCCGTGTGTGAGTGTGCCTGCTAGATTCGTTTTCGTGGCGAAGCCGCAACGCGATATTTTGCCAAAAGACCGAGCATCGTCCTTTATCGGCCCCTCCTTCTATTCGTTCGTTCTCTTCTGCTCTCTCGTTTCTTTTTTCTTCCCCCGTCTCTCCCGTGTCTCTCCCACTCTCTCTCTTTCTCTCTCTCTCTCTCTCTCTTCTTTTTTACTTTCTACCTTTTGTTCGTACGCGGTTTTTCGAGCTACTTACCACGACCCGTTCCAACTCCCCGCCGCCACGCTCCAGCGGTTCCTGTATTTTTAATTTCGCTCGTGATCTTTTTAAACGCACTCGCTAATTGTATCGGACGTGGTTAGCGAAATTAACACGACGTTGCTGGCAATTACGAGGTAATCGTCCGTTTCCAATTTTTGCTTTTTTCTCTCTTCTCTTCCCTTTGGTCAAATATTGGCCCATTGTTTCTTCCACGAAACGATGGTTAGCTCAGGAGGAGAGATTCTAGGAGAACCTTCGCGGTTCGTTTGAACGTTCGATCTATCGTTATTACGGATCGACTTGAACAACGCGTGGGAGCCAACTGTGTAGGTATACCGTGAATTGCTCCGGATTTTTGGTTATAAAGATTGTACATCGGAGCGTGTTGTGTCATGTTACTCGGCCGATAACATCGATTTCGCTCGTTGATTTCGATTTACACGAACCGACAGGCCCGCGCACACGCTGGGTAAAAATAAAATGAAAAGTATAGAAGCCAGACGCTCTCGATCCTTCAATTTCCCCCGTAATTAATAAACGTGATTAATATTTTTATCTTGTCGGCCGGCCGATTGATCGATACTTGCCCCGATATACAAATTGCACGTTATTAGCGGCCATTCGACGTTCAATTATTTCGGAGATCCGTTCGGAACGGCGTGCCTCTTTCAAATATATTTAATGGCCAGCCCGCAGCGCTCGATCATCCTCGCAAATCCTCTTCAACTTGGCGAGACGTACGTACTCTCATTCAAGCAGAAGTCAAGCTCTTAGATCTTTCGCTCTCTCGTGGCGGCGGATGAAGTGGACGTTGGTCCAGAGAAGAGGCGGTTGCCCAATGCACTCAGCCAATTATAATTAATTAAACCAGCTTCTCGACGAGTTTTCCCCGGCGATTTTCCGAGCAGGAGATTCTCGCGTATCGGCGGCTACAAATACAAGTACCGGTCAAAGTAACATTTACATTATGGCCGACGACTTCTTTCGCTTCGCGGGCTGCTTCATCGTCGTGATTACAGATCGCGATACAGACGCGTAAGAATGAGCACACCTGTTTCCTATCTGTACGCAAATTATCACGTTCATTAGACGACGCAATCTCGCGGGCACGTTGTCAGTGAAATCTTTCAGCAGCGACAGAGGTTATAACCGCGTCCTTATAAATACGCGTCTATGTACGCACGTCAGAGAGTGGTAAAAGTAAAAATCCTTTTTTTATTTTTTTTTTTTTTTTTTTTGTGACAACGTAAAACGATCTTCGAGAGTCGAATCGACGAAATAAACTGGCTTCCTTGGCGATAGAGCTTGGTAGCAGCGTCGTGGAAGAGAGGCCAGTATTCTTCGTGCGGTTGACGAGGTCGCCGTGGGTTGAGAGCACCGGCGCGGTTAGCCGCGACGACCGCAGCGACTGGTTCTGCCGCCTGCTGGCGTCTCCCTCACCCTCGCATTTCGCCGCGTACGCTCGTCTCTCTCTCTCTTTCTCTCTCTCTCTCTCTCTCTCTCTCTCTCTCGCCCCAGTTGGCTTCGTCTCTTTCCTTTCTTCACCCTTTCGATCTCTCCTCTTTACTCTCCGTAGCTGAGCGCGTCCACGGTCGTTCGGTGAGCACCGAGCCGCACCGAGGACACGTATCCACCGAGCGAACACGGGCGAACACGCAAACCGGCTGCGGCAGGCGGCAGGCAAGGCGGCTCCGCATAAACCGCAGCCGACCAAGCGCGACCGACAGCTTCGCCAACACTCCACGGCACTGCCTTATATTCCTTCTTCGCCCCGTGGAACAAGATAAAGAGCGACGAGACCAGACGGGAACCGAGTTAGAACGGGATGGAGGAAGGAAGGAAAACGGTAAAACGAGAGTGGCCGGGCTGAGGGGGGTTGTGGAGGGGCTCGCGTTTCTGTGCATCGGCAGAAAAAGTTCATGGCTGACGATAAACAGAACTACCGTCGTATCGTCACTCGTCGCACGGCACGTCACGTATTTATTTCATTAGAAGGGTCCTGCACCACCGCCTCCGTTGTGTGCGAAGCGAGAGGAGGCCCGATAGCGGAGAAAGAAAGGAAGAGAGAAAGAAAGAAAGAAAGAAAGGAAGAAAGAAAGAGCAAGAGAGAGGGAGAGGGGAGAAATTGTGCGGAGTGCTATTCTGTACATATGTATGTATATATCCCATCCCGCGTTCCGCGAAGCATGACAATGGGGTTTTCTAATCCTCCTTTGGATTAAGGGTCGAAAGCAGGGCTCGGTGCACAGTGGCGGCAGGGCGAAAGAGCTCCAGGTAATGGGATCGACGTTTCGTTATGTTACTTTTCCATTCTCATCCTCGGCCTCTATCCTCGACATCCCTCCTTCTTGGCTGCCCCACACAACCACGACTGCGCCAGAGCCTTTGGTGTGTCTCGGTTCGTAGGATCCATCCCACAGAGCTCTCCTCCTTCCTACCCGGTCCGTGTTTTTCCTCATGTAGCCCCCTATTTTTCATGTTTCGCTGCGGCTTCGCGTAGCACCTTCATTCCGTATAGGAACATCCGTGGGGCTCGAACAACAATCCGCGCGGATCTGACGTACCGGCGTCAATTCAAAAAGTTTCGTTCTCATTGGCCGAGGTCGCGCTTTCATTCGACTCTTTGCGGCCGTCGGGTGGCACGGTGGGGCCAGCTGGCCGTCGATTGGCCAAGTCACGACCAGACGCGTTCTGGTTGGTCGAGGTGGCACAGACAGTCCGCGCGGAGCAGTTCCTTTACGAAGCGAGCGGACGATAGCGGCAATCAAGTAGGAAACTGCTTGGGACTGTGTGCTGCGCGATATTCACATAGGGGCACCCCTTGCCACACGCATAGGATCGTACTCGCTACACACGGATACTCGAACACAGTCGCGTTGGACGCGCGTGTATATATTCCATCCATAGTTTGCGATCTCGCTCTTACTCTGCTCTCTCTCCCTCTCTCTTTCTCTCTCTCTCTCTCTCTTTCTCTCCCTCGCTCTTTCCCTCTTTCTCCGTTACTCTCACTTTATAGAGGCACGTTGCAGGGGTTGGGAAAACGGGTGGAGGCGCCATATTTGTGGTGGTGTGGGAAGTGAGGGAAATCACGAGTGGCGAGAGAGGCAGCCAGTCGGCGGCCAGTTGAGAGAGCACGGGAAAAGAGACAAGAGTGCGGGAGAGTGAGTGAGAGAGAGAGAGAGAGAGAGACAAACGAGAGAGAGGAGAGAGAGAGAGAAAGAGAAAGAGAGAGTTTATGCGGACATCCGTGTCAGCCCGGTGACGGCCATTTTGCGAAAAACTTTCGATTTGTTTGCACACGCTGAGTGAACCGAGAGAAGCAACTAATACCTACGCGTATGCATGGCACGCCGTGTTCCGCGCCCTGTCCTCTCGTTTATTCGATCGTATCTGCGGGACCGAAAACTTTCGAGGCTTCCAGTCTTCGTGCTTCAACTTGCAAAAATTGCCGGACCTGTACACCAACGGAATACGCGATATCGCCCACGGGCTAACGATGTATCTTTCTCAATTGTATCTGTTAAACCGAAGCCATCGGTCGACAAAGATAATGGAGCCACAGCGGCAAGCCAGTGTATACGTGTATACATGTGAAAAAAAGTATTCCGAGAACCGTACGTTCCCTTAGTCATTGCATCGCGTACCGTGAGATTGATACTCTGAATTGTCTAGATTCCAAAGGTAGTTGAATGATGTAGTCGACAAATATTATTCGCACACACTCGTTAACCGCGGGTATCAGCGATAATGGCATCGCAGGAATGGAAAAAAACGAACGTAATCAACGTTGATAAACGAGCACCGTTGAATCATCTTTCATTAATACAGAAATAGTATAGTGGCTGGCATAAAATTTCACAACGTCGACATAATGTGAAAAAAACGCTGTCATTAAAATAATTCATAGATAGCGGTGGGCGAGAGAGAACGAGGGAACAAAGAGACAGAGAAAGAGAGAAAGAGAGAGAGAGAGAGAGAGAGAGAGGGACAGAGCAAACATATCACGTTGATCATGTACATAATAGAATCGATGTATATTGTTCGATTGCGCCATGCTTAACGCGAATATAACCGTTCATTTGAAACCCGATTAATTACGGTCAACTAAAACGGCCCTAAAGCTATGGCTGGGTCACTCATCGCGTCAACGGCGTACCGATATCATGATGGACGTATCCGTGCTTCATCGTTGGCCGATAAAACGGATTAAGTATACGATAGAAACGACAGGTGCTACGAAATAGAGAGTGCCAGAAAGCAAAAAGCAAGAGAAAGAGGAGAGAGAAAGAGAGGAGAGAGAGAGAGAGAGAGAGAGTGAGAGAACGTACCGACGTTTTAACGAGCCGTGATTTTCGTGCTCGCCTTTTCGAGACCCTTACGTAACGCGACTTAATTGTGAAGGAGCTATCGCGCCGGTTAATACGAGCGTCGAGAACGAGGAGAGACATTCGAGGGGGTGCTTGGCGGGTTTAACTGTGGAGTAACGGCCTGCCAGAGTGGGGGAAGGGAAAGATTGCTCTGGAGGGGATACTATCCCCACCACTTACTCGTCCATCAGTCGCTCCGAGATCGTTGTAGAGAGTGGTTTGTTCTTGTTGTCCGTCTGTGCGTTCGTTTCGTGCTTCGCTTTCACGTTACATCCGCCGGTTTTCGTTCGATCGGTGCTCCCGGCGTTTTAATTCCCAGACGTGCGGCCCTGGTCGATGCCAAAAAAGTTCCGTATATCGCGTATCAACGGGTGCGTGCTAGTGTTGGTAAACTTAACCTCAAAGTGCGGCGGCGGACCACCGTTGCATCGTAAACAAGCAAAGTGTAGTGTCTCTGTGTGATGGTGTTCTCTCATTGAGGAAGTGAGGCCGTGGATACGGGGGGAGGAGAAGCAGTTTTACTTCTTCGTTCGATCGGGAAGAAAAAAGGAGCTCTACTTGATATATTCTTAACGCGGTTCTCGCTCTGTTTTACCGACCGGATAAAGGGCACGCCACGCTCTCCGTGCCCAACGGGATTCTTCGTGGCGTCGGCGTCACGCTTAACCTCAATGAACGTAGAAGGCGGTCGAAATAAGTGGTGACACGAGTAGTTATTGTCCGAGAAGGTGAAGTTACACGTTGCTGACGAGAATGCGGTAGTGGCGGATGGCAAACACACCGATGGATCATCTTTGTGCGTCCGGGGCGAGGACCTTCTCGAACAAATCGCATCGACAGAACCGCGAACAGAGCCGTCTTAAGGGTTGCTCGTCCTTGTAGCCCACGCGGGCGATTTGAATCAGTGTGTTTCTTTTCGTCGTCGTCGTCGTTGTTGTGTCGTTGTTACTCGTCGTCGTTGGTGTGCCGTGACATGAAGTATATCGTTTACATGTTTTGAGAACACATAAACCGGTGTTTGTATTTTCGACCAGTTTGAAACTAGAGAGAAAACATGTATCCTAGTGCTGGAATCAACGCTGCTGCTGTGGCTGCCGCTGCCGCTGCTAGGCATCCGGTAAGTAAACCGTTCGTTTCATCGATTTTACGTACCTCATTTCTCATCGTTCGTCTTTTCGCATTCAAATTTCCCTACGTACGCGTATGTGTTTTTCAGTCAGTTTGCGTGCGCACACTTCCACTCTTCGTCGTACCGTTCTGCGCGTCAAAGATAATTCTGTCAACTGAATAACGAAGTCGGCTACCGTACTGTTTTCCTCTATTTGCCAGAGAAACCTTCCTTAGGCATGATTCTCGTCGCGTTACGCCTTTGTTACGCGGTTTAAACGATTTGTACCTCGTAAGGCGAGCCCGCGCACAGCTCAGGCACTTGGCTCGAGTTTCACGTGTACGGAGTTGCGCGTACTGCGCGCGATTCCGATCACGTTCAGTGGCGTAGAAACCAGTTGTAACGCCTTTCCACAGATCGGTCCTCGATCAGATTACGAATTCCCTCGCGTTGAAATTTTTCGCGAACCCGCGACAGCCGATTATGGAACGGGATCGCGGTCGCGGTATTACACCCGTGGTGTACGAGGGAGCGGCGCGTTGGTCACGTCAAAACATTCCCCCGATCGAAGTAGAAACGGCGGCCGATTCGCGTTGATCGGACACGCGATAATAATACCGATCTCTGGCGCGGTTTCTTCGCGCGCCTCAGCTCGCTGCCGCTGATGCGGTCACGTGCGTCGCACCGCACACGTTTATCATGGTACGCTCATACGTATAGGTTATGTACGTGTCGGATGCACGTGCCTTTCAGGTGTGTGTGTGTGTGTGTGTGTGTGTGTGTGTGTGTGTGTGTGTGTGTGTGTGTGTGTGTGTGTGTGTGTGTGTGTGTGTGTGTGTGTGTGTGTGTACACCACTCTCGGGCGCATATATACATGTAACCGTGCAGACTCGTTTCGAGATTTCGAGATATCGGTCCGCGGCAAGATCGTGTTTTGCGCGCGCGGCTTCGAGTCTCGTCACGAATTCGAGGTTAACCGTGGACCGTGTAAAAGTTGTTTCGTCTCGCTGGCCTATTGATCCGTGAATCGAAGATCCATGGAATCGGTTACACTCTCTACACGAGACTGCTTTTTCGTCACGTGTCCTTACTTCGTGAATTTCGTGTCCGGTGTTTAATAGCCGAGACGATTAAAGCGTCTCCCTCGTACGTACGTAACTATAACAATGTACAAGATCGGCGGAGATTGTGCTCGCGCGCGCGTGTATGTGCACGTGGAAGCATAGTTTCACGGCAGGTTTAGGTCGGTGAAATTTTTGCCGGTCGATGAACAGGATATTATAAATGAAGGCCGGGGGAATGAAAAACGAAATAGCGTGACTTTGCGCGAGCTCGTTGAACGCGGGCTAGGCGCGCGATATGTTCATCGCATTTATTCCAGCGGGGCGACGTGGGAGCACGGAGACGACGTAGTTGTGAATACGATTAAACGCGCGAGCATGCGCATTAACGGCCGGCCGACGCGATGTTTTCGCGTTTAGGGTGTCGCGGCGCCGCGACGTAACAGCGAGCGGGCGCGCTCGCGCGCGTTCGTCGAGGAAAAATTACATCATTCACCGCGTTGCCATTATATCTGCCACGGCGTCGATAATCATAGTAATTAGAGGCGAAAGCAAAAAAAAAAAAAAAGTCAGCCATTACCTTGTATTATAACGGTGTGTTGTCGGATGGAAAGGGACCCCTCTCACGGATAGAATAATGAAAGCTTCATCTGGCCCATCCCTAATAACAGGCGTTACACCGGATGCGGCCCGGCGATATTGTAGCACGTGGTGAGCAGCGGGGGAAAAAGAGGGCGAGAAACGACGGGGAACGAAACGAGAACGGACAAAGGAAAGAAAAGGAATAGGCTCTGCGGGACGTTGGGGGCGGGGAGGGGAAAAACAGCGCTGGCGAAAAGAGTCGGGGCTGTCCCTCGAAAAGGCGGCGACAATGTTGCGGAAAAAAGGTGACTGCTGTGTGTTGAGTGTCGTGAAGAAGCAGAGAAAGAAAGAAAGAGGGGGACAAAAGATATAGTTGATTCGCTCTTTTACACACGCAAGAGGGAAGAAAGTGCGCGTCGATGACAAAATACTGGTGGATATACGGTATTAGGCGAGCATAACCTTCTCTGTAAACCGTGGCATACGCTCGCGACGGGCCCTGATTCGAGGTAAATATTGATGCGTTTAATCGGCCCGTTTGCCTCGACGCTTCTGTGTGAACGCGGCTCGATGCGTGCACAGCTGAAAAAACTTTTGAAAACTCGGTGAAATCGAATATGCGATACGTGTGTTTTTTTTTCTCTCCCTCTCCCTCTCTCCATCTTTTTTTTTTTCTATGTATATGGATCAAACGAAATATACACGTGCAAATAACAGGATCGAATTTCACGAAGCAAACAAAGACATTTGACTCGACGAGCGAAGCGGCGGGTACGTTTTTGTAAGCAACGCGGCAGGATAATCGTTCCGATTTGAAGCTACGGAGCCGTTCTATGCCACGCTGCGCACGCCACGGGTTAATGCGTTTTTGGTGCCGGGACACGCGAGCGAGCACGGGCGGAATGGAGTTGCGCTGTCGGCACGGAAATACGGAATCACGGAGCGATATCTTGAGCGTCACGTCCTCCAGTATGCTGATGCGCTCGGTAAATTTCACGCATTATACCCCCATTATACGTTTCCTGGCCGTACGGAGTGGAATCGCGATCTCGTGCTCCCGTTCGCGGTAATTACACGCCGCTGCTTCTTGTTCACCGGTGGGCAAAGAGCTGGAATGGCGTGGGGAGGCAATGCCGATTGTTTTAATTTTTGCCTCGTTCCACGGCTGGCCGCGTCATTGCTTTACGTTTATATCTGCTCTTCATCGTACCGTGCGTATTTTGTATGTACACGCCCTTTCTCTCCTTTTTCGTTTCACTTTGTCAGTGATTTTTCACGCACGTATAGAGAGAGAGAGAGAGATTCTATCGTTGACTCGATATACCTCTGCGCGTTTTGCCCGTTGATACAATTACTCAGGTCGAACGAACGCGACGACCGGAAAAAATCGTTTCGCGCGACCTACTGTGTATCGCCCGTGGAGGGAGAGAGCGTGCGTCTGACTGGGTTCGATGGAGTATAGCCAAATTGTATATTCTCCTATAACGTTTATTCGGCACCTGGGGCGCGTATTGCTTTCCCCTCCGGCAGCCAGGGCGTCTATGACGCGACATATTGTCTGTTCCATTACTCTCTGAACTGGCGCCCCTCGAGATTCACTTGCGCCACCCGAGTCGCTCTCGGGTCTGTTATTCTGCAGAGAATACGCCGGCACGACCGTAGAAATCTTGTCGATAAAAAGGGAAGAACGTTGTGTACGTACTGATAGAGAGAGAGAGCGGCGGGGGAGGGAGAGGCGTATCGAAGTACCGTAAAACAAAGGGTAAAAAAGCAACGAGAGAAAGAAAGAGAGAGAGAGAGAAGAATAACGCAGACAGCTCGTTTCCGATAAGAACTTTCAGAGAAAGAGAGAGAGAGAGAGAGAGAGAGAGAGAGAGAAGAGGGAGCGTAAAAAGACGATTCTCCTCGTCGATACGACGAGAATCGTACTGTGTTAAGGTTCACGGAACGGATACCGATAAAACGATTTGATTTGCTCGTGCACGCTCGTCTAGTTTTCTCTTCAGTAAGGCCGAGATAATTAAATGGACGAACGTCCCTTTATCGCCGGCTTCCCGTTTATAATTGCTATTTGTAAGAGTTTTTAATGGGTCCCTCGACTCGGGGGTCGAGCCGTAGCCCGGCAGCCAGAGGGAATACAGGGGTTTCAACTCTCGGAGAAGTAGCTTATTACGTTAAATGGTTTTCTCTCCGATATTGGAGGCGAATTAATCAGCCAAGATGGAGAGCCGCGGATCTTCTCCGCGGTGCTTCCCTTTTCTACCCTTGCTTTCTCACTTCGTCGAATGAAAAAAGAAGAAAGGAAAAAGGACGAGAGGGAAAGGAAAGGAAAGGGAAGGAAAGAAAGGGAAGGTCAGACGCGGGAGAGACAGTTTTAGCTTGGCTTTGGCTGCAGGTGCTCGGGCGAAGGGGGGGGGAGGGGGGACACGTAAATCCGGCAGGAAGGGGAAAGTGAGAGAGTGAAAGCTATAGCCGAGCGGAAGAGGCGAACGACTGCAACCGGGGTAGCATCCCTCGTTTTCTGCCGAAATAATCCCCTGACTGGCGCAACAATGGCCAGAAACGAACCCCCGAGCGTGAAGCGTAATACCCGGAGTCCTCAGGGTGCTATAAATTGGTCCACTGGGAGCGCAAGGGAGAGAAGAGGAGAGCCGCGCCGAGTGCTTTACCTATGGACCCCTTGTGGTTACTTTGCCATCCCTCTGGCCCCGTCTTCTGTTTCAACAAGGGACATCCTACTCGACAGATCCCACAGCGAGACCTCGTTTTCTTCCTTTATTGCTTTACAATCGTTCTCGTACGCGTGAACGTTCCCGTTGCGGAACCATCCTACGATCGTCTGCGCGTCGAACGTTTCGTAACCTGCGAATTCGTTTACGCGGCGGTGATCTGTCGCGAGTCGACGATGGCAACGAGGAACAGACATTTCTCGATCGACTTGTCGAAAGAATATCCGTCTCGTTTCGTGATTTTAAAATGCCCGTAACGTGGCATCGTTTCTCGTCGATTCTTAATTGGCGTCGTTGGGAAAGCGTAGCAATTTGGAGTTTAAATTATCTGTCGTTGCTCCTCTAAATTCAAATAGTCCAACCATAGGAGGGGGGGGGGCATCGTTTGAGGGTTAAATCAGATTTGTTTGCAGTGTGTTTTACGGCAGTGATGGTAGGCGACGTCGCAGCGAAATGGGGTTGGGATCTTTTCTTTCGCGTTTCGGCGAGACATTCGTGGCCCGTCTGTTTGTCTTCCGGCAACGCTTTTCAGGCAAATTATTTATCTTGCGACCGCGCGACCCCCCCACTACAGATAGCCCTGCTCTGGCTGTGGCTCTGGCAAAGCCAGGAGGGTTCGTTCTATCCTCGTCGAGCTTTCTCAGACACTGTCCGTTTTTAACCGAGCTACAAGGGTTCCGTCGAGTGTTCGGAACATAATCCATTGTGCAGGGGCGATTGTGTTTACGTCTGCATGCGTTTTCGAGTGGAATGGAACTCGGGCTTCCACCGTGGAGAGACGACCGAGCGAGAGCCCTCTTCTCTGTTCCCCGTGCTCGTTTAAATAACTCTCGAATTACCTGCACCATCTTTCGCTCCTTCTCTCTTTCTCCCTCTTTTTCTCTACCCTTTCGAAAGAAGAGATCTCCCGTTTCGTACACGGCCCGGGCCAACCTCGTTCCAGTATTTATTCCACCATCGTTTCACCATTGCTCTCCATCTTTCACTCCTGGGAATCGCCTTCTAGTAGCACGTATGTATTAACCACTGGCGATAAAGTGGTTGGCGAAGTGGCGATTCCCGTTCGAGTGGCACGGTTTCGAAGGCTCGTTAGAGTACGTATTTCCATTGAGGATCCACCTCCGTAGTTCCTTTCGTAATAGGTACATAATTGCTACGTCCTGTTCTGCTCCGGATCTTCGCTGGTTCTTCGTCGTGTTTACGCTCGTCGACGGTTTATCATTATCGCGCGCAACGTCTGTCTCGTTCGATCTTAATTACTCATAACGCGCACGATTACGATAATCGACCATGCGATGGATTACACGTGCAATTAACCGGAATTCGCGTCGCTAATAGCTTCTTGCCCGGTGGCTGGCAAAAAGGAGCGGAAAGAGGGAAGAGAAAGGGGCGGGAGAGAGAGAGAGAGAGGGGGGGGGAGACTCGTTCGGTGTACCGCGCGCTCGCAATTTTCACGGTTCGTTAGTCACGGCTTTATAGATCGACCTATCCTTTCAAAGAAAAGAAAAAAAAGAAGAAAGAAAGAAAAAGAGGGAAAAAGAGCGTCGCGCGCGTTTCTATGCGGTACGTAGGCAATTGCCCACGGTGTACGCCTGTATCCATCGATATGCACGCACACTCGCGCGCGTCCGATACTTGTGCATCGTCGACGAAGATCGCGCGCGCACGCGAGCGCTTCTCGGGAGGAATGTGCGAGTACATAAGTATTTCGTGCACGTTCGCTTCGAATAATGCGTGCAGGCACTTGGCAAGCAGCGATGAATACCGTGGCTCACTGCTCCGCGCGTACACACGTACGCACACGCACGCGCGCATGTATGCAGCGCGATAAATACGCCTAACCGCTTTGTAAACCTCGCTGGAAGGCGGATAGGGGGGAGGGAGAGAAAAAGAAAGTCCGAGGAAGCCTCTTCAAGTCCCCTCGGACCTGCTCGTACAGGAGAATGGCACTAATTGGCATTAGGCTTGGCAGTTTGTCGTGTTCCCCCCTCTTTGCGCGCCAGTGTGCGCGTTGCTCCTGGCTCTGCTACATCACGCTGCCGCACACACCGGAGCATTCCGCGTTTCCATGACTCCTCTTCCGTGACTGCAGACATTTCTCTCTCGCTTTGCCTCTTTCCTCTCCCCTCCCCCTCCGCCGCCCCTTTCTGCCCCGCGTGTAAAATTGCTCGCGGGCCTCTTCTCTCTCTCTCTCTCTCTCTCTCTCTCTCTCTCTCTGCAAGTCCCTGCAATCGGCCACATACGTACGATACGATGGTATGTATGTATGTATGTATGTATTACTTATCGCTGTTGGCGGCACGCACGGATCTCTAATATCGAAACGCGTATTCACGATCGCGCGCCGCGCTCTCCCCCTCGCCCGCTTTTTCGTCCTTTAATCTGCCGCTTTGGGACTCTGTAATTTCTCACCACGGGGGGGTTATTATCCTCCACGGACGCGGACGTCACGAAAAATGCCACGGCCTTCATAGACGAATCGGGACGTGATTCGAGAGGAGCTCCGCAACAGGAGATTGCTCCGGTGACTCATTCGCCGAGAGTTGTGCTCTCTCTCTCTCTCTCTCTCTTCATCGTATTTATTTGCATTGCGGGCCCGATCACTCGAGGCGTTTCCACGGTTTTCTTCTTGGACGACAATCTCTGGGAATTTTCAATTGTTGCAGGCTGTATCTAGGATCGTTTGGAGCAAGAGCGAAGTAATTTAGGAATATGTCTTGTGCACGTGTTCTAGAGCAATATTAAAACTGTACACACGTTTGTTCACCATACGAAAGTCGAAGGGAACTTGTAGTCTCGTTCGAAATATTTTCAGAAACTTATCGCTATGACACATTTAATGAATCGTCCAACACGTTGAGTGCCGAGGCAGTTATTCGAAAATATCTAAAAAAAAGCTCTAAATGTAGAGTTTGAGAAATATATATCTGTTTCTTTTTTTTTTTTTTTAGCTTTTTGAAAGTTTGTAATTTACTCCAAATAAAACAACAACAAAACAACTTTATTCGTATTAAAAATAGACAAAAGTAACGAAGTTAAAAAACAATGCAAAGACTTGCAGGTTGGTTCGTTAAACGAGTTTTCAATTCTCGTAACTTGTGGAACTTACTTCGGGAGCTGATTGTACGCCTAAAAATAATGAAGAAAAGTCAGATAAATATATATCCTATCTGTCTTCGTTTATGAGATATAATGAATTTTATAAACAGAGCAAACTCTAGTAAGCTAATTTTAACAGGGATGGTACATTCAATTTGGGATGAAGAAAACCCACACGTTATTGTGCATTCGAGACATCAACACCAGTTTAGTTTAAACGTTAAATGGGCAAAAATAATTGATAAATTTTTAATTGGACCTTTTTCTCTTGATGGGAAACTAACAGGCACAAAGTACGTTGATTTTTTGAGCACGCGTTTACACGAAATGTCAGAGGAAGTTCCAGTCGATATTAGACTTCGTATGCGGTTTATGCATGATGGAGCTTCGCCGCGTTTTAGCCGAGTGGCTAGGCAATTTTTAAATCAACACTTTGCAAATAAATGGATTGGTCGTGGAGGTTCTATTGCATGACCTGCTCGTTCTCCGGATTTGAATCCATTAGACTTTCATTTGTGGGGACATTTAAAATCTATTGTACACGCAACATCGATCGAAAATACTGAAATACTACGAAATAGAATAGAGCAAGGCTTCCGACAAATTCGAGAAACACCAGGAATGATAGAGAGATTAACCAGATGAATGACAAGACGCGTGCACAGGCTTGTCTTTAAATGCAAGGTGGTCATTTCGAGCATCTTTTGCAAAAGTAATTAAAACAGAAAATTCATTGTATCTCATAAACGAAGACAGACAAGACATACATTTGTATGACTTTTTTTCATTATCGTTAGGCGTACAATCAGCTGCCGAAATGGGTCCCACAAGTTACGAAACACCCTGTATATAGCGAAATGAAACATGTATCCGTATATCTCTGTATGAGAATTAATCTGCAAGTTTTCTGCTGTTGACACGGCTGTAATTCTTTTCGCTAATTTCACCGGGCACGGTGCACCTCTGAATTATTCGAGGCGGTTCCTTCCAGACCACCGTGTATATACGCGTCTACACAGGGATATTCTTTTCCGAATACGTTTATCCGGTCGGCGGCACACTGGTTTTCCGCAAACCCGCCGCGCTATGCAAATATTTGCCGGGCGTTCGTCGGGTCTGGTGCACGCTCTTTCTCTCGTCTCTCCTTCTGTTCCTCGGTCGTCGTTCACTCTGACGTATCTCTTAGACCCACGTCGCCATGGATACCGTCTACACGACGGTCCTGGAACGAAGGAAAAGAGAAACGTCCAAATATTTGCGTTCGACTAGCGCACACGGATACTAATCAGTTTCTTTTCGGCGCAGGACACTGACACTGGACAGAAACTCTCTTCCAGTGTTGGGCAACGCATTCGAATTGTTGCTTCATTGTCTCTGTTCAGCGATATACATACGATATATAGTGCACATGCGAATGAGATGTTACGTCGTTGGAACGATCGTCTGTTCTTTGCAAACTGTAGACCAGCGGTTCCCAATCTCTTTTCTCTCCATATACACCCTTTGATTAGGCTTTTCATTTGTGAGTAAACCTCCCTTAAAAACGTTTACGCAAGTCTCTTCTTGTAAATCAAAACTCTGTCCATTTTTGTGTTTTTATTTTAATTCTTTTTTTTTTTCTTGGTGTTTACAATTACCAATATTATTTTCGCGTATCCCCAAGTTGGGGACCGCTGCTGTAGACGAAAGTTTTTGTAATTTTTGGTTGGTTAGAGATATTTTGTTGGCTCGGAGCTACGTTGAGGAATTCTTTTTTTTTTCTGGCGGGGATAATACGTTCGCTGCGGCTCTGATTTTTGTACATTTACATTTACATGAAATGTAAGCAGCAAAATTTAAGTAGTAGCGGTCATTGTAATATTTGCACGTGTATGTAAAACAACATTCTCTGTCCAGATTCCACTCGATCAATCGTATTCGCAAAAATGCGAAATTGCATAAATGTCCGCCGATCTTTAAATTAATATTATAATTTCGTTACTTTTAATATTATAAATTCTGCATGTGCATTTCCCGAATGCAGATTCAAAATTTTCCCGAGAAAGTAACACTCGATGCGGAAAAAACGAGACATCTTTGTTCCAGTATTGTACACGGTCGATTTTTAGTTTTTCCGACACGGCACTTTAAAATTTCCAAGTTGCCGGACTTCGTTCTGACGGATTTTCCCAGGAACAGTGGAAAGAAATTTTCATTAATTTCTTACGACTTGAGTTCTCTTTTTATCCTGTCAGAAAAATTGTTTCTGAAACGTCGAGCGACTTCTGTCGAACAGTTTTCTAACAGGAACAGGTTGAATAGGCTAATTTTATTCCAAACGAAATAATCAACAACTTATCAAAGTAGAATTCGACACGAGGATTGAAAACGTCCTCGTCGAGAACCTAGATCGAGATTTCCTCCGTCTCCTGAAACGTTCGCAAAATCGCTTGTTCTGACACTCGAAACACGTAGATTTCTCTCTCCAATGATTTCGGCCGTTACCTCCTTAAATTTCAGTCAATTTCCTCCCACTGACATCTGAAGCGTGTAAATTTCACTCGTGACTGATTTTACGATCTCGGCTCGTATCCTTCGGATATCGTATGTCCGAAATTTCTCCTGGCACGTGAATGAACCGATCGAAAGAAACGTAATCTCTTTTGACTTCAAAAAGTTTTGGTCACGTACGGTGCCGTGTTAGATTTTTTTTTTTTATCAATGGCGTAATATAAAACAGCCTAACAGATACATTGGTACTCTTCTGTCAATCGGTTTCGCTGGCTGACGTACAGGGTGGGCCAACAATCACTTTCTACTAAAATAAATTCGTACTTTTTTAAAACGTTTTTACGCTCCAACGTTCGAAAGAAATGATTTTTGAAACGTAATGAAACAAATCTCCGTTTGAACCTGAATTCAATTTGGAATTGATGAAATTAGTTTTTCTCGTGTATTCTTATGTTTTATTAAAAGAGAAATATTCACATATATCTACACTCTGTATAAAAGAACAGAGTATAGAAAAAAGAAAGAAGTCGCGATCGAACGACGCCGGTGTCGTTGCCCTCGACCAATTATCTTACCGTTTGTAATCGTGGAAAATCGACGGGGAAAACCGTACGGAGTTCGCAGAATAAAAGGGTATAGGATAGTGAAAGTATCTGAACATTTGTGGAAATTTTTTTCTGAATATATCATGCGCGTTGTACAATGGACACGCGACATCGTACCATACGGCTATCGAGCTTGAAACGAATGCGCAAACGTACGTAGAACGTACGAGAGATTTGCATTTTATATTACGTGAATACGCGATTACATTTGGTTCTCGAGAAAGAAGCAACTTGCTTTCGTAAGTTCAGGGAAATTTATTAACAATTTACTTGCTTGGAAAAACTTTTAATACGGTTTTTTAAAAATATATTGTTTGAGCAAATGGTTTTTTCGCAAAATGGTGTACACCATTAAATTCGTTAAAAAAAAAAAACACTAATTTCATCAATGTGTGTAAAGAATCTCTATCAATGTAAATAAAGAAAAGACACGGATCGAATATCTTTTTGAAAAAAATTTCATCAAAATCGGTGATTAACATTTCAGTGTGTTCCCTTCACTGTTAGTCCAGAATGATGGAACATAGTATACACTTAAAAAATTCACCTTCAGCTCCCAAAAAACAGTGACTAGGAAAATGTTTTATGCACAATTATACAGTAAAACTTTGTCCATTTTTTATTTTTCCATGAAATACAATAAATCCGTGTGAACATCCTCTGACCATATTACCAGTCTTCGTCATCCATTGTCTTCGTTTTGGTTCCTATTTATCATCGTTCGTCTCTGTCTCTGTCTCTCTCTTCATCCGATTCTCCGGCTTTTACCAGTCGATTGAATATCGATTAAGCCTGTGTCACTTTCGCCGGCATAATTGAATCGTACTCGTGTTAATTCATTGCTACGTCGGCACGTTGAAAATAAATCGTCACGTTCCACCTCAGTCGCTCGAATTTCTAGAACTAATCTGCCCAGCAACGTGTTCGCCTCCCGTGTGCAAATGGGACAAAAGGAAAGAGTGAAAACACATCGCGTATGTAGATGGCCGATGAAGCGCTGCAGCTCTTCTTGCACGATCGTGATCGGAGATTCTTTCTGGGACACGTCATCAAGCACGGTAGCTTCGAAGAATCGATAGCTTTTCTTTTAACTCAACTTGGAATTTCAAGATTCTGGTTTACGGATCGAGAAAAATGTTTTCATTTTAAACGCTTCGATCAGTTTCGATACTTCCTGGAAGAAGATAAATTTCCTTTGATATGGAATAAATATAATTTTGTGTTGTGTTTATACGTTGAATAAAATCACTGTAATTTTAATAATTTAATAATTTTGTTATATTTATAATAATGTATTTATTATAAATTTTATAAAATTTGTACTGTGTATCGAAGGAACTTGTTACAATACAATAATTTTATTATAACACAATATAAATATTGAATTGAAAGTTATATTTGTATATAACTTCTTCACATTTATTCTACATTTAATTACAATTTGACGTAGAATAAATAATATCATTTGAAAAAGAATCTCGCAGCGACTCACGAAAAGACGTCCAAAAGATTTTTCCTGTTTTCAAACAACCGGAGATGGTACACACACACACACACACACACACACACACACACACACACACACACACACACACACACACACACACACACACACACACACACACACACACACACACACACACACACACACACACACACACACACACACACACACACACACACACACACACACACACACACACACACACACACATACAAACACGTTTCTCGTTAACGCCGTGAAAGATCTAGAAAAGACGAGGGGCGCACATCAGGGGACAAAAGCGAACTGAACCGGATCGCAGGTTATCCGCTCGTAGCTCGCGCTATCGGATTATCAAATTCCTGTTTACGGTCGTCGCGTCAAGTCGCGCGTAAAAGCCCGAGGGCCCGGACTGATCCAGTCCTCGGTATACACCACTCATCAAGTATTCCAACGACAATCGTTTCGTAGCCCCTCTGCTAACTGGTGAGCGACCCTCGTTGCCGAACGAACAACAGAAAAAACTGGCGCGGGCAGTTGTGGAGAGAGGGAGGGGGGAGGACCCCTATTATTTTCCACGAGGCCCGTTCGCGACCATCTCCTCCTCGGGGTGATCGGTCGTAATTTTTGGAAGCGAGCCGCGACCCTCGTGGGGTGCTTTCCGGCGTTAAGCTGAATTAACATAAGAGCGTGTGTGCAAACACACGGAATGGGTTCGGGGACAGAGCGTGTCCGAGAGCGAGACAGCGTGACGAACGAGAGACACACCAGTAATCGTGTGTGTGTTGTCCAGAGACGGAGAAAGCAAAGCGCCGGGACGTGGCTCGATGAATGGGGGCGAGACAGAGTGACTAGGAGAGGGAAGGAGCGAGCGCGAAGGCTGCGAGAGAGAGAGAATACGATGGGAACACGTGTCCCACACGGAGATAGTTAATTACTCGTTTGTGCGCTCGCTACCAGCGGCCGACAGGCCAACTGAGACGGAAAATCGGTGAGCGTCATCGTGCGAGCAGGACGGGATCGTATATACTCCTACTGTTGTACGAGAATGAGAGCAGTGTCTCTCTCTCTCTCTCTCTCTCTCTCTCTCGGTGCTTCGGTGAAACGAAGGAGAGAGAGAGAGAGAGAGAGAGAGAGAGAGAGAGACGAGGATACAAGGAGGGAAACCAGAAAAAGAGAGAGAGAGAGAGAGAGAGAGAGAGAGGTTTCCAAGGGACAAAGACAACATCGTGCTGGTGCGTGACCGGCGTAGAAAAGAGACGAGACATTCCTGTTTCATCGGGCCATCGAGACCTTACGCCCGGCCGGGACGAAGCTGGAGGAGAAGGTGGCAGCACGATGGAGAACACAGGCTGTATGCGAAGAGGAGGCGAAAAACGAGGATGAGGTTAATGATATACATGAGGGCTACCGTATACTACCGGCTCGATCCTGTCTGCGGCTACCTTGTCTCCTTCCCTCGCTTCTTTTACTTGTTTCCTTCTCTCCCGGCCTCTCGCTCGCGCCAGCCTCGCGTTTCCTTTTCGGAAGCTTCGTACACTTCTTTCGTTCCTCGCCGACGTCGACGATGCGCGCGCACACACACACACACACGATGCATAAATATGTATCGCGCGTGTACTTGTACCATGTAGTGGATTCTCTCAACGTGTGTCTAGGGTTATACGACCGAAGGTACGTACGGGTTCTTTACGTGTTAACACGTATTCGATAGTGTATTGATGTATCGCTTTTGATTAATCCGGGAAGACGTGTAAAAGGATCGCGTTCGTCAAGATTAGATAAAAGAGGGAGCACGTGTTTCGCCGATATTAGACGTGGGCGTCCGGGATTTATCGGCTCTTTGAATGTTCCGAGGATTTATCGTTTATTTTTCGAGAACGTCGGTGGAAAAACCGTGGGAGACGCTTTTGCGCGAGTAAATCTTAGAGGTGGAGTTTGATGGTTTACACGTGTTTGATAACACTTTTATTCACTTTTCTGAGATTAATGCCACGCGGTCGTGTTTGAAAACGCTGTTCCTCCTCTCCACCGATCGAACATCCACGAGAAAAACAATTTTATTTTCTTCTTTCTATTAACCGTTTGAGCTCTCATGTGTGTCTTAGATCCGCGAAAGTCATCTGTGTGAACTATCGATCTCACATGCACTGCAGTGACAATTATTAGCGTATAAGATGCAGTCTTGTCACACCTAAAAAGAACCCAATAAAGTTTAGTGGGTTTCAATTTTTTACGAAATAATTAAACTATTAAAATTGTATCATTATAGTTTTATTTTTTGCGAAATAAATTCAACACAAATACAAAGTACTCATTGTAATTTAGAAAAAGAATATTTGCTCGTTTGGAATACAGGTTTAAAATTTTCCATATTTTTGAGGTTAAGTATTCAGATTTATTGATACACAAAGTTACATGAAGTTTTCCATATTTTCGAGGTTATGCTCGTCAAGTTCAAGTATTGAGATTCATTCGTAGACAAAGTTACATAATGTTTTCCATATTTTTAAGGTTATGTTCGTCAAGTTCAAGTATTGAGATTCGTTCGTACACAAAGTTACATAAAGTTTTCCATATTTTTGAGGTTATGTTCCTTTAAGCTCAAGTATTCAGATTCATCGATATATATCTTCAAATTAAGGCACATTTTCAATCTTGATGTTTCTAATGAAATAATCTGTGCTCGAAAGTAGCTCTCTTGCGTTATTCAGTTTGGCTCGATTGAAAAATTGCAATTACAACTTGGCTACTTGTGTTCACCGATTCAACAGAGTCCATTGATCTAAGCGGAAAACTATCAGGGATCGTTTGCGCCGGAAATATCCAGAGTAATCAGCGCTAAAATCCACTTAATCCTTTCGAACTCAACGTTGCTGCAAACGAAATCTGCACTGATCAACGCTCCACGATCATACTCTTCCGTCTCGGAGAAATACAATTTTTTCTAGTCACGGCACGCTTCAGAATTCGGAAGAAAATAAACGTATATAGCGGCTCTCTTCGAGCGTGTAAAAAATTCGCGCGATGCGCGCCGCGTGGCCGTGCCGTGCCGAGACAGAGAGAAGATTGTGCAAGCGTACAATACGCGCGATTCCGCCAGCCAGTTTCGCAGTCGCTCGAGCGAATATCGGTATTTGCTACCAGCGTTACAAGACCGCGCACGCTCCGCTGACTTTTCGAACGGCGAAACGCGCGCTCCGCAGGGAATCCCGGTTGTCTGTGGATCGTGAAGGAGGAGGAGGAGGAGGAGGAGGAGGAGGAGGAGGAGGAGGGAGGGCAGGAACTGTGCGCGGTGAACTCCGGCCGCAGAGAGATGCAAGTATGCATGTACATGCATCAACCAAGTCGAGCGAGTCCGTTGCGAACGGATCCTTTCCCCGTGTTGTGCGCCACTCCGAGACTTTTTTACTCGTTCCATTCGCGTAGACGTTCCGTGTCATCGTGATATTTCTCTACCGACGATTTGTTCAAACACCGCCACCTTCTCTTTTCATTTTGCCTCTCCTTTAACTCAGGCCACGTGCATGTTTCGTTGGAGCAAAGACGTGATTCGACGGTTTTATTAATTGTTTCGGAAGTAGATCAATTGACGTTTAAGGAAAAGCGGGTGATACGCGTTGGATCGAGAGTTTGAAAATTGCACAGAATTTTCAAAGTGATTGTAAGAAATGTTGGAGGAATGTTTAACACTTGAACAGGTAGCGATGTACACGTTAAAATGATCTTGACCGTACTATAAATGACTTGGCAAGATACATGCATCGTATAGTTTTGGATGTTTCGTGGAAAACGAAAAGAGAGAAACACCATCGATCACACTTGTAGATCATAGATTTCTACGCGTTTGTAGATTATATAAGAGATACACGTGAAACGACAGTTCACAGTTCTCATTCGATCCATCACGGTGCATGATTCTCATTTTCAGAAACGCGAACGTACGATAAAAACGTAGCCAGTCGGTCATGTGTGGCGTTTCTAACGCATCTTTTTTTCTTCCCAGCCATTGAATCTGAAACTCTTCGACCCTTGTTGTCCACGATAACAAGATGTATCTCGTTCTTTTTTTTCCCCTCTCTCCTCGCTCCTTTCGTGGACACTTCACGCTGCCTCGGCGAACGACTACGGAGTCAGCTCGAAGATGATAATAAAAAAGAAGAGAGCAGCAACGAGGGCGAAGGGGAAAGAGAGAGGAAAAAGAGGTAGAAAAGTAGTTGGGTCGCCGAGACCTCGTCGCGTAGCTACATTAGCTGCAGCTTGTTCGCAGATAAAGGCAGCCACGCTCTTAAAAACCTTCGGCCGACCGTTGTCGGCGAGATAGCTCCGATAATGGCCCGACATCCAGCAGACACGAAAGACTTTTCTCCCTATCTTCCTTGTCACGCTTGCACATTTATCTGGTTCCGTTCGACCCGTACCAATCATAGCCCCGAGAAACAGGTTAACGACTGGTCTGGACATAGAAAAACAATTAGAGGCGGTTCACCTCGTTCCATCCACCAATACCGGAACTTGTATAATTTCGTCTCGTTTTGTTTCTCCCTCTCTCCCTCTCTGTCTTATACGCATGTGCATTCTTTTTCCCCAAATTGTTGTTGTTGTTGTTTTTCTCTGTACTCTTGGCTGATATTTTTGAATTGTCGAGAAAGAATAGCAAGTCAGGGTCGAGTTGCTCAACTTTGGAATATCTCTGGAGAATGTGGAAACACAAAATAAAATTGTTAGCCAGCTTTGACTCGAATTGTGAAAATGGTCGTTCGATTCGTCCCGATTCTCATTATAATTTCGTTCGTAAGGTCTTTGTAAAAGTCTGTATTTGAGGTGTATCTTTTTTCTTTCTTTTTTCGTTTCCAAAATTCCATCGACTGGCCGTTTCTCACGATTCAGCAAACACGCGGCGATCGTTGAGATGAAATTCTACCTAAACGTTCGCTGCGATTGATCTAAAAAGAAAAAAAGAAAAAGAAAACTCGAGAGGCAAGCTGTAATTGAGACGTCGAAATACCGAGCGATTGTGGTCGAAACGCTTACGAAACGTAGAGGAGAATGAAACGTGCGTTGTTGATCCCACGACACACCGCGAAGAGAGTTTTGTAATCTTTCGTTGGTCCTCGACAAATCGCGGCCGCCTGGCTGATTCACATAAATCCCGCATTTACTGCCACGTCGGAACAGATCGTTGAGCGCGCGCGCACACACACACACACGTACGCGCGTGTCTGCCACTCTCCGATTAGAATCGCAATTTAGACGCCACGCAGCGATTCTCCTCGAGTTTCATTGCGCTCGTGCGCGCACCCTCGTACCATGGGGGAAGAAAGAGAGGGCGGGAGTGGCCACGGAATCCACCCTATAACGTCGGATAACGAGATTATCGTGAACCGAGCAAGAAAGTGGCGGTGAGAGCTCGTGTGGCCATCCTGCCCGAGAAATTTCATTTCGACGTGACCGTGCACTCTCTGTACCCTTCCTGCAGAGAGTGGGGGAAAAAGAGAGAGAGAGAGAGAGAGAGAGAGAGAGAGAGAGGAAGAAAAAAAAAGATAAGCTTGAGCGGTGATAGTATCGGGCCAAGGGGGATCAGGAAGGGTGACATTGTCCGTAAGTGTCGAGGATTGAAGCGTCCCCATGCCTTTTCAAACTCCCTTCGGCTCGTTCGGTTTGCCAGTAATTGTAACATATTCACCCCTGACGCATAGTCAACCCTTGTGCAAAGTTGTCCCGGTACATTGTGTCAGCTCTTAAAGGTTACCGAAGGGGTGAGGAATGGGTGACGTGGATGATGTTTATGGGTTTTGCAGGAAGAAGGAGGAGTCAAGAACCGCTCTGGTTGGACAGAAGGAAGTTCGAAAGGCGAATTTGTAAAATCAAATTACGTTTGACGAAGGCTACGTGTAGACGCAATATACACCCCCCCCCCCACTCGCGAGTCTCGAGGCCACTTGCTGCATCTGTATTAAAGTCTAAAAAAAGAAATAATCGTTGATTCTTCTTTGTTTAAAAATAAATATGGCGCAAACAACAATAAAAAAAATGTTTGCATCATCTTTTCATTCCGTGTTTCCTTATTTATTGTACTCTTGGCATTCGTGCGATCAATTTTTGAAAAGATTCTACTGGCCCTTTGCTCCATTCTGCCGAAATGATTCGACGATTTATTTTGTTTCAATACATATACGTTTTTCTGTTTTTTTTTTTTTTTTTTTAATTCGCGAGTCAAGCTTTCGCTGCGTTCTGCACGAGAGAAGGAGCGGAGGGGGAACAGGGGTTTCCGAGAATTATATGGAGTTTAGTGCGCGGAGATTAACGCGAGATTCAATCGAGGAATTTTCGCGATTGTCCGTTTAGTCGCGGGGAAATGGATAAAATAAATCATACCCTCCCTTAAACTGTCGGCGCTTCGCGCGCGTTTTACATTTACAAATGTAAATCCCAGCCTCTTGTATAATAATCCCCGGCCAAGCGTTACAAATATATCGAATTTAAGGGACGGGCGGAATAATCTGCTCGTTAAAGAGGGATGATTGGCGCGGAGCGGCAAGGCTCCGGTGAAATGCAATCCCCGGAAAAATTTGACTTCACGTGCTGCTGATAATCTGCGTGCCTGTATAGGTGTACAGACCGTGGTTGTGTACGCGCTCTGTGTATCGCAGGGGTTGGTTTTAGGTGGTCGTAAAAGGACGACTGCCGCGGAGGGGCAAAAATGGGGTTTATGACTGTAACAGATTAGGTGGCCGAACTACCAGGGTGGTTCTTGCCGTGCTTCCTATTATCGTAGAGCTTTTGTACCGTCGTGCTTTTGTTGAAACGCTCCGGTCTCTCACTTTCTCTCTCCCACCCTCTATTCTTCTCTCTTTTTCTCCCTCCGGTCTCTGGCAAGAAAAGGGTATGAAACGGACAGTGAAAGAGAGAGAGAGAGCGAAAGAGTGGTGGTTGGTTGCAGCGCACAGAGGGTTGGGGTGGCACCGGGCTACGACAGTTGGCCGATATTTGAGCTTCCCTTGTGTCGCTAAAGTACCGCGCCCCATTGGCGTAGCTCGACTACGGAGTTTTCTCCGGTGGCGCTTTTATCTCGTGGCTGCTTTTTCGCGGCAACTCTCTCCTCCGAGCGGCGGCGGCGGCGGCGGCGGCCAAGAGGGTGGCTCCGCGTAGACGAGGGGCTGGGAAAGATAGGCGTCAGAGGTGGGGAAAGACAGAGAAGATTCGACCAGTAATTACCTGGTCCACTCGGAGTAGACGAACCGTTGCTTTTCGTCCTTTGTTCCGCTTCCCTCCCGGCTTCTGTTCATTTAATCTTCGTTCCGCTTCCACGTGTTTTTTCAAGCCCTTCTTCTCCTCTCTCACCGCTTGCCCGTTGTTATCTTTCACTCGACGATCACGACGTCCGACGGTACACTCCCTTCTCTCCTTTTTTTTCTTTCTTTCTCTTTCTCTCCTTTTCTCTGCTCGTGTCTTTTCTTCTTTCTTTTCTCTCTCTTTCTCTCTTTCTTTCTCTCTTTCTCTCTCGGCTTGGCTGATAACGTTAGTTGTTCTTTTTTTTATTTTTAACTCTCGCGTACAGCGGGATGTTTTGATACATTTTTCGGCAAAAAGTTACAAATTAATCCTTTGTTTATTTCGCATTTCGCACGTAGCCGAGTGTAAAAGTTCCAAACAGAGATCTCGAACGTATTCATTGATCCAATTGCAGGCTTTCTGAATGCCTGTGGATAGTCGTTTCAGTTCCGTGCAAGAGTCATTCATGAAGATTTAAATCTGGTAATTCTGTATTGACACTCGACGCTGCTGCCAAGGTCAGAGCTCTTTATCTCCCCTTGAATCTTTTCCTGAATTTCCGTCCCGTGTTCTTTCGAGCCCGATTCATCTCCTAGTCTCAACTACACTCTCTACTATGTTTACTATCATTTGTCCGCCATTCATTTGCGAGCTTCTAAAGTCATTCATCGTGAATCAAATAGCAATCGTAATGAATTATTCGTTTAACCTTTTTACATCTGAAAAATTTGATATGTACTTTTTTTTTTTTATGAATTTTATGAAGAACTCCCGTCATCAATATCCGGACATTTAAATATTTAAACTTGTAATTTTGTAAAAAAAGGAAACAATCGTGCAACAATAAACCTTTCAAGATGCATTGTTCTATGACTTTATTGTCATATCTACTGTTTTGTGTGACTTTATGACGTTGTTACCATCACTATTTTGACAAATATTTGAATTGTTTTCGTGAAGTCAGTACTATTGTTCCGTCTTACGCACTATGACACACCATCATCCACGACTCACTACTACACTCGCCTTGCTTACATCTCACACACACGCACGCATCCACTTAGATCCACTCCAAGAAAAAAGACAGTCGACAGCGTTTGGAAGATTCGAGACAGTCAGTCGAAAAAGGGAATCAATCGAGACAACAACGTCACAATTAATGTACAAATCTAACACATAATAAAGGAAATATAATAATATAGACAATAGTGTAATAGTGTAAATAAAAGAGCAATCCTCCTAAGACAAGACGGTAACATTGAACTAGTTAGGGATACTAACACCGTGGTCGGAAAATTCCGTTTTTTTTTTGGAATTCTGGTACGGAACAACTATAATTAATTTAAATGAAAAATTGTTGAAACTGTTCACAATTTCATTAAAGAAGATCATGTAACAATCCATTTAGTCGTGTAATTTTGAAACGTAAAGCTTTTGTTTTCGCTACTCTTAATTTTATCCTATTTTGTTTAAAAAAAATTCACACACATGTAACTTTATTTACGATTAAACGCATCACCATCTTGATGATTAAAGTTTAATCAGCCTCAAACTTGCTGTACGATTTTATTTCATCGTTTTGTCGAACTTTGAACAACGAAAATTCAACAAAATCTCATTTCATCGTCTAACCTTAACCGTTCAAAGTTTAATAAAAAAGAAAGAAAAAAAAAAGAGTCAGCACAGCAAGCTTCAAGAAAAATTGTAAAGAAAAAAATTTCAATTTTCAAAACCATGGTGGATCGAGTTAGGAGAAAAATTTTTCGATGTTTGAATTTTTACAATTTTTTGACATAGAAACACTCGTGCTTTCTCACTCGTTGTATAGCGTAAAAATATTTTTCGAAAGAACGACCTGCCGACAGCCAAAAGTGGTATTAAAGTTTCACGCTTTGAAATGGCATCGAGCAGATTTTCTTTTGCAAATTATCTAATGACACACAAGTCTAAAAGTATCGACAATTTTTCGTCATTCGTCGTTTTCGCGGTCGTGTTCCCCGCTGTAACTACCGGTCACGTCACCGTAACGATCGACGAAGGGAGATTTGTAAAAGTGTGCGAATACTTATTAGCAGTTTCCGAGGCAATGAAGCCCGGTTCTCGCGCACACGCAACCGGCCGTGCCGCGGAAACGTTAGTAATTTGTGTTTAACTTTAATTAGCCAGAGGGCCAAGGTGGAGAAGGAAAAAGGCTGTCGGTGTCGGGTTTACAAGCAGTTTCCACGGTGCATTTACTCGGGCAACACCGAGTGCATAAGCGTCACGGGTGCCGTGTTATTAAGTTAAGTCGGGCCGCGCGCTATGCTACGCGGCTGGACTGGCGTAGTTGCGACAATCAGCACACGGAGAACATACAGCTGGTTGTCGTTGTCGCCTAGAAGCCTTGTTCCCCTCGTCGCTAGAGATGGGATCGAGTACCTCGCGGGTGTGTTCAAGCCTCTATTCTGAGATTGGAAATTTAACTTAAACTCAAATTGAATTCGAACGAGTATCGGTCAAGTACCGTACCTCCAAGTGTACTTGAATTTGACAATTTTTCTTCGGAAATACATACTTCCAGTTTCTGTTTACATTTATATGTCTTTCATTTTGTTCAGAAGTTCAATAGATTAATAGATTTTTAGTAACGACCTAACCTAAAAGCCAACTCAAATCTTTTTTGACGACCTAACCAAAATCCTAACCTAAAACCTGATCTAAACTCGTTGAATTCAAACTACTATTGATCAAGTATTTCGAATGTGTACTCGAATAATTTCTCTTTGGAATTTTCCTGATTATGACGAAATATTTCTATATCTGGGAAATATATCAGGGAAATATATTTTCGAAGTTTAACAGATTAACGATTTTAACAGTAGCGAAGGCTCTGTCGGTTTGACGAAGCACGTTCCTGCTCGTTTGTATCGTCAATTTTTTAAACGAAGTTTGCGTCAGGCGAACTCGCGTTTGAAAATCGCGTGATGGACAAACCCTGAACTTTGTTGTGTGTAAATAATCTCCGGCGAAAGGGGGAAGGGGGAAGGGGGGAGGGGAGGATGGCTGTAGAATTCCGACTTGCAAGATTCGAGTACGCATTACTCGCGAAAGTTTCGAATCTCGCAAACAAGAAACTTGTAGATACGCTCTCGAAACTAGGTAAGTACCTCGTCCCGAGGTTCGAAATCAGATTGTACGCAACGAATACATTCCAGCTAGTTTTGAATTCTAAGACGAGTACCTGCCTGGAACTGTATACGTAATTTGGTTCGAGTTCGCAAGATTCATCGTACGTTGTTCGTTCGTATCGGCATTTATAAAGTATATCCGTTTATCGCTTGTACGAAACGATCATTCTTCACATCGTTACATTCATGTAATCATTAAAAGCAACGAAACTGAAACTTGACTCGGATTAGCGAGGTACACGCTGGACTTGATCTCATCCCTACTCGAAGTCTCGTTCGTCGTCGCGTCGTGTTTGAGGTGGTCGCGGTGCGTGCACGTGAAAACGCGATGCAAAGCGTGCGTGCAAGCACACGCGCGCGCGGTTCGTAGCATAATAGATAAAGGGCGGGTGGAGAAAGCGTGCGCGGACGGTGAAACGGCCGGCAAAGAGGGAAAGAGAGACGTGACACACACGATGGTTGGCACGAGGCGCGAGCGAAAACGAGAAGGTAGAGAAGAGAGAGAGAGAGAGAGAGAGAGAACGAGCGGACGAGCACACAGAGGTAGCACTTATCCACGTATCCAGCTCTCTGCAGTGTGACGTTATTTCACGAGAGCACCGATCGTATCGCCTTAATTGCTCGGCGGGTTAAACTGCCGCGGCCGCCTCTTATCGACGGATCTGCACGAGTGCTCGCCGGAACGAGCGAGCTGAAGCGAGACGACGCGATTCAAGGGGAGCAGAATGGAAAGAGAAGGGGTTGCTGTCTGTTGTACGTCGAGAGAGAAAGAGAGAGAAAGAGAGAGAGAGCATGTGTGCGTGTCCCTCCGAGTGTGTCAGGTGTTTTCAACTCGATTCACATCGCTTCGAACGGGCTGCGGAGCTAGCCCACCACCGGAAAATAAAAGAAATTTACCGTATGGATATGTCGAGGCGAACGTGCTGGCGTTTCCCTTTGATTTCCCTTTGACGCCCGGTACGCACGTTTCTCTTTCGCCGTGGCACTGTTGGGACCAAAGAGAATGAAGGGGCCGATAAGATTGCTTTTTCGACCGACACCATAACGTACCGAGACAACAACGCTAAAACTCTATGCGTTTGACTCGTCTCGATGAGAAGATCTTTATAGATTACGTCTGCTGGTATCTGGTTGCCTTCTGCCTGATTATTCGCGCTTTGTATCCGGTAGAAGTCTGTAGGGCAAAATTTCGTGCTTTTGCCAAGTTTTGCAATCTTCGTGGGATATATGTTACATGCTTTGCACTCCAAATTAACCCTTTTGCAGGTCGTGTTCACCCTTTTTGCAAACCAAATTTCCACCCTTTCGCGAGGCAAAGTTTTCTACAAACTTTGTAGCAAGAATCCGTAAACGCGAAGTCGTTACTCCGAGATAAAAATTTTATTGCACGCGTGTAACAATACCTGAGCTAAGAGTAACATAAAACGACGTAGAATTAAAATAGCGAAACACTTATTTAACACTAAAAGTATTTATATACATATACGTATGTTCGCTGCGCGGGGTAGTTCTATGTACATATTCACGTAACAATTGTGACAATCTATAGGAGTTGTAGAGGTAGAGCAACAGAATGATTAATAACATCCGTCAAGTGTTATTCACGGTCTGAAAAGTCAGCCAAAATGTTTCCTTGCACGGTGTTTAATTTTTCAAAAATTCAATTCTTCGATGTGGTTCGTCATCGGCGAGTAAGATCACCTTTGACGATGATCTTTTTGAATCATTCACCCAAAAAGGTGTGTTTGATTTGCAAAACGGGTTAACTCGTAGTGGCCAATCATTCCCCAAAAAAATTTCGTACTCGAGAATTTACGTAAATGGCGTTTGATTCCTCGAGTTCACACCTTGACAAGATTAATCGAGTTTAGCCTACATATCAGCCTACAATGCAGCCGGTCAATAATATGCATTATATCATCGTACGCTGCGTGCGTGTGCGATGCGCGCAGTATCGACAGGTAAATAACAAAGCGAATAGGATACTGGAAGCGTCATCGGTGAATTCACTCCCCTCTCGATGATCATTGGTTTTCGAACAGACTATAAAATCATACTGGAATTAACATTGAATACGCGTGCGGCACTTTACGAGTGTATAACTCCTACATCACACACCGTGGTTGATAAATCTCCGGCAGTTTGCGCCTCAGTTTCGTTCCCTTACACGTCGTTGAACAGCTTTTGCCGCGAGACAAATTTTCCAAGCAGTGTCCATGATTTGATGAAACTCGATCATCGAGTCACACTGGTGGCGAATAATCGGAGTAACACGCTGCGACGATCTTCGTGAAAAGACGCGATCAAATGGTCTGTTATCGGTGAGACATTCGCGTTAGGGGTACCTTAGGTGTAATTAACTGGCGTTTACTGGCCAGTTCGAGCACAAGTTTCGAAGCCACGGAATAGCAGTCAGAAATTTCGCTCGTTTAAACTTTGACGTATGGGTCATACGTAACGTGGCGCGTACGTAACGTACGTCTTATTGAATAACAAAATCGTTTCGAACGTACTGAAGGTTGTTGCGCAAGTGTTGCATCTCACTCTCGATTCGTGACGATATAATTAACCCCGTAAGCGTTTTGTTTTATTTTGAGAATGTCCACTGTGCTTAATTAGTTCTAGGCGATGACGAGAACGCAGTACATGCAATGCACTCGCTATAAAATTGAGTCAAGTTTTAACACAAATTTGAAAAGTTTTTAATTTTATCGGTTTCATTTTATTTTTTTTATTTTTCTCTGTTGCCTTGAAACATTCTAAAATTGCAAATATATATAATTCTTTTTACTTAAATTTTACGATAAATAGCAGAAGCGAATTTTTTTTCTACATGGCGTTATTAAACAAAAAAAATTCCATCTTAAAAATTTAGTTTGAGAATGTGCACTGTGTTTAATTAGTTTTAGGCGATGATGAGAACACAGCAAATGCAATGCACTTGCTATAAAATTGTGTGTTTAAAAAATTTTTAATTTTATTGGTTTCATTTTATTTTTTTTATTTTTTTCTGTTGCCTCGAAACATTCTAAAATTACAAATATATATAATATAATTCTTTTTACTTAAATTTTAGAATAAATAGCAGAAGCGAATTTTTTTTCTACATGGCGATATTAAACAAAAAAAATTCCATCTTAAAAATTTAGTTTGAGAATGTGCACTGTGTTTAATTAGTTTTAGGCGATGATGAGAACACAGCAAATGCAATGCACTTGCTATAAAATTGTGTGTTTAAAAAATTTTTAATTTTATTGGTTTCATTTTATTTTTTTTATTTTTTTCTGTTGCCTCGAAACATTCTAAAATTACAAATATATATAATATAATTCTTCTGACTTAAATTTTACAATAAATAGCGGAAGCGAATTTTTTTCTACGTGACGATATTAAAACAAAAAAATTCCATCTTTTCATGACGAGTGTACCCCACTTGCGCTGGCAACTGATTGCGGACCATAACGAGTGACCAAACCGTATATATAATAATTTGTCGCTTTGAACTCGGTCGGTATGATATCACTATATGATAGAAATTATTGAGAAGTAACAAACTTATTATTTTACTTTGCCTATTTTGCTTTGCCTAAAAGTATACTTAAAACTAAACATACATTTAAAACGGAGAAAATATTACAATTGTAGATCTACTTAAATATACTAGATATACTTAAAACTAGGAGAACGTTACAATTTCGGAACAAAAAATTCCCCACGTGCGTGGCACGTCAACGAAAGAGATTAAGGGGCTTAATTTCACCGCGTCGCTGTTTGAAAAATCATCGCCGCCCTCGAAACAACTCGTCCGACGAGTGGAATGCTTCCGAATGCGAAATTTGCCCGCGATGCAAACGCGATAATAAAACGCGCGTTTAAACGCGGGTGGATCGCCGCGCAATCGATACGACGGGAGGGGGGGGGAGGGGAGGCGAATAAAATCTCTCGTTATTAGGGGCGGACGAGAGCAGAACGAAGAGGAGCGGAGCCGGTAAAGTAACGCCGGTAAACCGCAGGCTGGCGGCGCGTACCGAAAGAATTACGAGCGCGAGAATGGCGTGTTGCCGGTAGAGAGGCAAGCGATAGAGAGACAGACGGACCGAGAGAGAGAGAGAGAGAGAGAGAGAGAGAGGTGGCCGCGCGCGCGATCATCGCGCCCATGCATTATTTATGTCATTCCCGTGTTCCGCTCACAATGTGGGTCTACGAATCAAAATGCATTGCTTATGCAAATGCCGGTCGCGCACCCGTAGTCTCGGGGTTGAATTCGCAGTCTGCTTCGGGGAATAATCATAATGATCAATAAGATACACCGCGCGGCGTGTCGAGACCGGGGCCGTGTGCATTGTTTCCCTGTCCCTCTGCTTCTCCGTCGTGTTTTCCTCGCTCGCTCGCTCCTCGTTGCTCCGTGCTCTCCGTATTTCGCGCTCGTCGTCCCCGGATATCTCCAGAGTCTGTACCAGAGGGTGTCTCGCAGTTCTGTTTTACAGCCAAACTTCGTCAATGTATTCCGCGAGTATTCCAAATCAGAAAAGATTACCGTTTACATTACTGGAGGATGGTTCTTCTCCGTGTTCCTCCTTTTTTCTTCAGCAATTTTCAGTACTACGTATCGATTCGTTACACGGATTTGCATAAATTTTATTTTTTTTTTCTTCGATAGTTTGTTTATTTAACTGGCGCGGCGGAACGATCGAGTAATATTGTTTGTAGATTGTTTGGTATATGTATGTATTTATGTAGAATATACATAAATACACAGTGGATTGTAAATAGTAGCATTTGACATTTAAAGTCGACTTCTCTTGCCCGATCCCCGGACTTAAATCCACTGAACTTCTTTTTCTGGGGATACTTTAAAAATACTGTTTACTCTTCAATGACACAGACGAATTACATAAGAAAAAAATACAACATGCTTGTGAAAATGTTGGAACACGTGTTGAGCATGCATAGAAATGGAGGGGAAACCTCCTTGTAGAAAAAAATTAAAAAGAGAAATTACAGCACGATAGCTCTCGAAGCGAAGAAATTCGTTCCTAACTTTGTGAAACTTATTAACTTTCCAACTCATGTTTGTCAGGACATTTTTCCACGTTTCGGCGAGTACCATCTGTCCTTGAAGTTACGAACGCTGTATATTAGATTCCAATAATTAACCTACACAATGGAGATTGCAGAATATCTATACAACGGAGAAGTATCGTTCACCAAAAGTCGTTCTCGAGATTATTCGAATTAATGCAAGAAGGATTCAAAAGTCGGGGTTTTACATTGATGCACGAGTGACGATGTTATATTCAACGGTAATAACATTTCTTACGTGTAGCGAGGTAGAAATTCACGTCGCGAAGTTTATCGCAAGTTTCGGCTTGACCATTTTCGTTCGTTATACGTCGCACGGTGGCAAAGTTGATTGGAAAAAAAAATAGCATCACTCGATACTCGTCAAAATATATCGACTGAAATTTAGCTGTCGCGCCTTTTACACCAGTGGTTCCTAACTTTTTCTTTTTGGCCATGTTCCACCTAACTGTTTCTAAAATCTCGATACCTCACCCCTGTGACAATTCTTATTATTCAGACAGTGAATTTTTAACAAGTGGAGGAAGCCTAAGAGGCCATTAACGCATCAACTGTCGTGCGGACTTTGTTCATCGTTCCATTTACGTCGACACATAGTTCCGCGGTAAATGACGATTGCATCTCAATTTAGGAAATTTGATAAAAATTATTACGATACTGCTGGGAAGAAACATTAGTAGAAAGATTAGTGACAGAAGAAAGTTACAATATTCTCTGATGGGTGCAAAAGAGAATATCACATTTTTGCCTAAGCTGTTTTAACTTTTTGCGCTGGAACGACGTGCCGCGCACGTCGAGAATTTTTCGTTCCAAAATTGTAATATTTTCGCAATTTTAAGTATATTTCAAGTAAAACAAAATATATAATTTCTATCCAGAAGAAAGCGAATTATTGTATACGGTTTGGTCGCTCGTTATGGTCCGCAATCAGTTGCCAGCGCAAGCGGTTGATGAAACCCATTGAAATTATTATTACTTATTTATATACAATAAATATCGATAAAGGCAATATTCAGCTACTGTTCTTCTCCCGTTCTCATATTTTTTTATATATGTATACTATAAATTTGCTTCGTCGGTAACAGTGACGGACATGGCACTTGACGCGTTGTGTAATTCGGGAGCAATTGACTGCGGGAAAGGTTAAATTTTCATTTAAAGAAATGCAAAAAATTCACTTGTGAGTTAACAATTGCCCCCCTCCCCCCTCCCTGGAACATCAAATTGTCCCCCTCTGTGAGACCGTGCTCACGTTGGGAACCACGCCTCTACACGCTTACTTCTCTCGTTCGTCTAGCCCTCCGGGTCTCCTCGCGGTCCCTCTCTTCGTACTTCATGCAAATCTTGAGGCGCATTGTCTGGCGATATTAGGGGGAACTGTTATCGCGTTGCATAATTTCCGTGTTCGCCCGGTGCTCGCGGCTTTGCCAAGCCGGAGCCTGGTAATCCGTTTGTTGTATTCGAGCGCCGAGGCAGACGAGTCCCTCGTCGTCTCTCTGTCTCCCTTCGATCGAAACTACTTTCGCGGAGGAAACCGCGCGGAAACTGCGAGTCGCCGGCGTGTTGGTAACTCTCTGCCGACTCGCGACGTCTGACTCCGGCCCTATGTCTGTTTCTTCGATGTACACCACTTCGTCGTGATTGAATCTCGCGTCTCCTCGCCGCTGTCGAAGTTCTCCTTATCACTCGCGTTCGAGCTGGTTCCAACTGGAACGAAAGAAATCGAGAACACGACGAAACGGAGAGGTTGCACGACGACTCGCGTGAGACGGAACCACGTCGATTAAGTGGCTCGATCAGCCTCGAGAAATTGCTTTCTTATTTTGCCAAATCACGGACAAACACTTTGCAATTGCGTGATTCACTTGTCGTTTGAACGCTAGATCTGTCGACGATCGAAGTGTAAAGTTTGTGACAGAGGAATGAAAATGAAAGGAAAAAAATATTTGCAATGCGATAAAAAGCGCAAGCTGTGTCTGTTTATGTATTTTACTAAATGTCATTCTATTCGAGTGAAAAAATACACTGTTGCGAATGTATAAAATTTCCATGGAAAATTGTTAATTGGTCATTTTGGTAGTTCTGGCTTGTTGATATTGCTTCGTTATGACGGACCTTTCACGCTTCCGTAACGATGGTCGTGTATTTTTTTTTTTTTTGTCAGACAACGGGAGGAGAAGCATTTTGCGTGATCACGGATTGTTACGGGAACACGATCAAACAGAGAAAGGAGCAATAGTCTGTTGTTCGTTTCGACAAATGAATACCCGAGTTGGAAATATTTCTATCTTTTACGTCTCTCATCGGCTGTTCTGATGTTTGATTATTCCTTTAAAATAGCTTTTGAAATCTATGTCAAAATCAAGATACGAGAATACTTTTGTATAGATATACTTGTGACATTGAAATTATGTCACGGACCTCTGAATGATAATTAATAGATAAAGATCTATATCTATAAACAATAAAGTATCTGATAATAATAGAGTAATAACAAATAAATCTGATCAAAAATTTCAAGACAGATTACCTTTGATTTGAAATCTGGAGATATTTACAGTGAAATTTTTACACAATAATTAATGCTGCCTGTATGATCAAAATTATACAACACAAAGACTCTTCGTATATTGAAATTAAATTAAGTCGCCAATTTAATTTAACGATTGACACTAAAAGTGGACGTGTTAAAGCATAAAATTTCCGTCAGAGACACCAAAGTGAAAGAAACAGAAAATCTTTACAATACAGCAGGGTGCGCAAGCTTTCATTTTTGTATTTCACGAAGAATCATTCGATATTTTACACATCTATGAAATATCCAAACAAAAATATCCAAACGGTCGTTTCGATCATTTTTGGTAGTTCGAGCGTTAGCCACTTGCGCTGGCAACTGATTGCGGACCATAACGAGTGACCGAACCGTATACAATAATTCGTCGCTTTCTTTTTCAACTCGTCGGTATGATGTCACTGGATAGAAATGATCGAGAAGTGATAAACTCGTCATTTGTTTTGCCGTCTGGGTTACGTTTAAATATACTTAGAACTGAGGAAATATTGCAATTTTCGGACAAAGAATTCTCGACGCGCGTGGCACGTTGTTCCAGCGCAACGGGAACGGAATTTCGCAAAATTTACAGAGAGAGAGAGAGAGAGAGAGACAGAATTGACGCGATAGGGAGACGAGACAAGAATCGGGGGAGAAGTTGTAGCGCGCGAGTTTCAACCCCCGAAATTTCACGTACGAACCTTCGGGGACCTTGACCAGCTTGGTGGGCTTTCGAACTACACAGGAGTGTAAGTCGGTCCAGTTATAGGGCGAAATGCGGTCGGCTCTGGTCGTCGGGCGGTTTCGGAATCCGCGCCACGTGTTGGCGGTTTTGCGGTACGAGGAAAGCCGCCAGCCCTCGAAGCTCTTCTCTGTCATCCCTGCCCGTTCACCCCCTGTCCCACTGCTACACCGTCTTCTTCGGTTTAGCTCCGATTTTCTCCTAAACTTTCCGCCCGCCGGCCAGACGTTCCTCCGAGTGTCGGCTGCCTCGCGTGCCTCTTTCATTAACCACGGAACTAACGAATGTTGCGCGCGCGGTAACTCTCGCTGTAATTTCGCGTTTTGCCTTTACGTTTCGTTGTTACGCCGTTGACTTGGATTTTGTTTCCCTCAACTTGAGTTCTAGCGCTATTTAATAGCCTCGAATAGCCGACGTAAATAAGCGACACCGGGTCACTTTTGACCCATGGCTGAATTTTTACTACAGTTGCTTTGCACCTAACCTTTTGGTACAGGATGTTATCTAATAACGTTTGTAATATGGGGAGGAGAGGAGTTTGTTTGAAAAGTGTAAAATTTTATAAACATATTTTTTATTTACGTATGTACTGCGTACATAGAACGTTATTGTGTTTTATCGCACGTTCTTTGCATATAAATCGTAAACATTTGGCACATTTGGTACCATATTTATTATCATTGCTTATACAGATGCATCTGGATCTTTCTCGCTACGCTCGAGTCCTGGGTCAACGGTGACCCGGTGTCGGCTACGCGTGAGGTTAAAAAATCGTGTTGGACAGTGTCACGCGGCGCGATAACGCGTTTCCTTGATGTAATCGTGGAAAATTGCAAGCAACGAAATAAAAGTAGACGAAGTAAAAACTGCCTACTTAACCACCTGATGTAGTTTCATTGAGAGGATTTAATTCGAAAGCTATGATATGGCGCTATAATCGAAACCGAGCGCATTGTACAGGGTGGAAAGAAAAAAAGAAAAAAACTTTATGGTTCCAGATTTTTTCTTCAATCAGCTTGATCCTTGCTCATCGTCAGCTTCCTTCCTTCACTTGTAAACGTCCTCGTAAAACACCTCGTCTGTTAAAACTCGAACTATCCTCCGAATGTTATGGCTCGTGAAACGCCACTCTTTCTCAGCCTCGCGTCGATCGTAAATCGATCGGACCGAACGGAAGGACAGAGCGAATTGCGCTTTTTATCCACGCGGCGGTAATTGGCAGGTACCTTGGGCGTTTTGTTTAATTATTACTCGGCAATTATGGTAATTGAATTGAATCGACGAACGGGCGACGATGCCTTTCTCTGGCAGTCGCGTTCGCCGCGTTAATATGTATAAAGCCCGCTTGGCCAGTTGTCGACGAGAGTGAAAGAGAGGCGAGGCGAGGCGAGGCGGCTTATCCGGGATCGATTCGCGAAATGATTAATGTATCTTTAGCGGTTTGACGCGTGTGTTTCGCTTTCACGGAAGAGGCAATGCTGGGGACACAGGTATAGATAGATAGATAGATAGATAGATAGATAGATAGAGAGATAGAGATAGAGAGAGAGAGAGAGAGGGCTCTTAACTCGGCCGATAATGCACGCTGATAATCGGGTCTTTAGTGGACGGGAGGATCGATGGAACTAACGTAATTAGGCGCGCTGATATGCGCCACTTAAGCGTACTTGAGTGGCTGCAAACGCAACTGATTGGTTCTGTTGCCACTATCCGTCCTAATGCGCGCCACGACACGCTCGCCTAACCTCCCTTGCTCTGCCTTTCTCTCTCCTCCTCTTCTTCACTCCTCTGTCTCATCCTCTTTACTCTGTCTGTCTATCAATCTGTCTGTCTATCTGTCCATGATCCACAAGCTGATGCACACTTTGCCCGGCGTCCAGTTATCACGATCGCTGTGACAAAGATCCAGAGACTTCGTTCTCGTTGCATCTTCTCGCCAGTGGCTCGCGAGTTCCACTTGACGGCTCATCGTCAAGAGAGAGATCGTAGAGCAGACGAGCCAATTTGGCGAATGAACGAGGGCCAATTTTTACACGGGTCTTCGATTTAGCCAGCGAACTCGGAGAGAAATCGTTTCCTTCTTTGGCTCCGCCAAGAAAAAGCCTAACGTTTCGCGACGCGACGTCAAAAAGAGGAGGATTTTGACCACTTGCGCACTGGCAACTGATTGCGGACCATAACGAGTGACCAAACCGTACACAGTAACACGTCGCTTTCTGCTTCGATGATTATCGCCAGATAGAAATTATTGAAAAGTAATCAATTTATAATTTGTTTTGCCTGGGTTATACTTAATACATTGCGGACGGGAAAGGCGAATTCTCGTGTTTCAACGGGGAATGCTTTTTTTTGCAGGGGACACGGCCCAGGCAACGTTATATAAAATTTATATTATGTAGTATTATATATGATATATAATTATAATTTTTCAATAAGTAGGGAAATTGTTTCCTGACATACCACACCAAGAAACGTTGCCAGAGGTATTTTCATTTTATTTGATAAAACACCTCTAAAATGAAAAATAATTAATAATTTTAATAAAATGATAAAAAAAATTAATAGAATAATACACTTGTTGCTATACATTGTCTTGAACCCTTTCAATCATATATTAAATAATTCAAAAAGTACGAGAATATACAGGCTATATGTTTATCAGAGCATACCCTCATCAATAATAAATAATAGTTAAAATCTAAAATACATAATAAATAGACCCTTAAATATTACTATAAAAAATATATATATTTTATCAATGCGAATTAAAGAAGTGCATATGTGCATCGTACAAAGTTTCCCTGTTGCTTCAAACATGTGCGGCCCCTGAGAGCAGATTAGGCGCGCAATCTGTTAAATATACTTAAAACTGACAAACATTATTGCAGTTTTGGGACAAAAAAATTCTCGACGCGCGTGGCACGTCATCCCAGCGCAAGAGATTAATCGACGAAAGTACCAGACGATTTTTTTCTTTTTTTTTTTTTAACGAAATCGTCGCCGACAATCCTTCACGTTAGTTCTTTTTTCCCCCGGTCGCTTTACTCCGTCATCGAACCCCCTCTTGTTACCTTACCGACGTCCACGCGAACCGTGCATTTCGCACGGATCTACGTCCCGCCGAGTTGATGTCACGGTGCTAAACGCGAAAATACGCGCGACCCTCCAATTTCCAACGACCGACCGGCCTGTTTCCATCAGATCGCGTTTCGGCGTTAATTCTTTTTCGGTCGGTGGCGGCCGATTCCACCGAGGGTAGTTTTCGAAGTGCTGCGCGATCGAACGCCACCGATCGCGTTATTGTGATTGCTCTCGATCAGGAGGGAGAGATTAAAAAAAAAAAGAAAAAAAAAGAGGGAAAAAAATAGAGAGCGAGAGAGAAGAGGCGATGGAGTTGAAAGTGAGGGATAAAAGGGGGACAGGATATGACGCGAGAAGGGTTTTTGGCGTTTGGCTCGGGGACGGTGGGCTATCGGATAATTAAATCGGCCGCGGCACGTAAAGGACACTGATTGACAGCTGCCGGCGGTGCTCTCTCATCATTATTCGTCGAAAACGACATAATTCGCGTTTCGCTTTTCGACGGAAGCTAACCGCATTTTCCGTCGCCGCTCTCTCTCCCCCCCCCCCCCGCGTCCCGCGAGACGTGTTTTGTTTTCAAAAATTAAACATCCGCGTTCTCAATGCACGCGTCTTTTCGTATCATGTACAAATATTCTCTCTCTTTTTTTTTTTTTTTTTTTTTGGAACACACTTTGTCAGCGCGGAGAGTCCCCGAACATTGTAGATGGACAATTTGCAGCGTCACAAAAATTTTGTTAATTTGACGAAGTGTGTTTCTCCGGAGTGTGTTGGGACACGTCCCGTTGCGTCGATTAAATAAAAGCGATGAATTTATATAAATTTGATGAATTGATACACTATTCGGCATGCATCGACGTTAAATATAAAATATGATATCGAACTTTACGTGCACGACAGCTGCGTGCACGTGTATATACAAATCGGCCGGTCAAAAGTCCCAGAATTTTTTCATTTTTTTTCATTTTCGATATTCAACATTTATTGCGCAAAGTTTATTGTACGGTATATTGTACGATGTACAACACGTATCTATTATATTTATTTACAATAAATATAACGCACGTACATATACATTATATGCGAAGTATTATATCATATTGTACGCAATATCGTGCAACATACAACGTACAACATAGTTGGCTACTGCACAGATACAGTAACACGCACGGTATTAAAAATTACACGGATTGAAGCCCGGATTCGTTCGTTACACGTGTACCACGTGTATTTACATACACACAATGAAACAGGGTGGGAAGGAGGGAAGTTCGTGCGCGCGCGAGAAAAACCTCTCTTTTCTCTCCCACCCACCCCCTGCCCTCGTTTTATTCGATGTAAAACGATGAATATTTTAAACCGCGGCGAAAAATGGATTTTCCCCGCGGCGCGCATCCGAGCAATTTTTCCCCGTGAAAAATCAGAGAGCGAAAGCGCGCACGCCGCGCGCGTTGCCTGGCATTTCGTTGAGTACACGGGAACGTGCTCGATTTATTATTGATACGGCCCCGGCCGGCGGTAGGACGAGAAGAGCGGCGAGCGTGCTGCTGCGCTCGCCGCTCGACCGGCAAACAATGTCCGCGTCCGGACGCACGGAGAAATTTTTTTTTTTCACGTCGCCGTTTTTCAACTTGATTTTACACCGACGACACGTATTTATCACGCCTTTATTTGATCGCGGTAATCGCCAGCGCGTGGCCCGCGCGATATTCGATCCCCACCCTCATCCCATGTCCACGGCCACGTTCCGGCTAATAACATTAAAATCGAAAATTCCGAATTTAATCTTTCGGCGTGTCGCGCGTCCGGATCCCCGGGGCTTTTCAGCCGCCGGCAATGATCGCGTCCGTCCTGTCGCGATCCGCGTTTGTTTCACTCAGCGTGCGTGTATTATCCGCGATCTGGCGAAAAACGTTCGTTTTCGTTAATTGGATGCTATAAGGAACCGAAGAAATATTCGATTTTAACCAATTGCGCTGGCAACTGACTTGCGGACCGTAACGAGCGACCAAACCGCATACAGTGATTCGTCGCTTTCTTTTTGAGCTCGTCGACGGTAGGATAACGCTGGATGGAAATTATTGAGAAGTGATAAATTTGTTATATTATACTATATTTTACTCTTGCCTAAATTATAATTATATTATGCTAAAAAATTGTATTGTAACTGGGTTATACTTGACCAGTTTGCATCACGACCCTATGGCTACGTTGAGACATCAGCGGCATTCGACTGACACATAAATGAAGATTGCTGATCGGGGAATAGTCCGCGCTTGGTGATAGGTGACGATCGCTTACGGATGCAAATGGGTTAAATATACTTAAAACTGAGGAAACATTGCAATTTTGGGACAAAAATTTCGTTCTCGACGTGCATGGCACGTCATTTGAGCGCAAGACGTTAATTGCCGTTTCTGTAAACCTTGCTTGTAAATCGAAACATTACGAAGTTACACGTGTATATCCTGGAAATTCGTGAAATGAAGTCTATCACTGTAAGGGAGGAATTTCTCGAGAAAGTAAAGAGAATTTTTATTTATATATTCTGACACGGTTTCCACAAATATACCGGTGATGTACGTTAAATCTCGTTCGCGGCACGAAGTCACAGCCCGGGCCTGCATATATATCTCGCGTGTCTCGCGGTGGAATTTATTGATAATGGCGAAAAAGTGTTTTTATTACGTTTTCGTCGAGATAACTAGTCGGGGTACGAGTTGAACGTGAAAGGTTGTCGCTGATCCAGATAATACGCGGAGGGAGGGGGGGGGGGGGGAGAAGAACTTTCACTCGACCTTCCGATCGATCTGATCGCCGGCAAGGATCTCGCCGCGGTTTCCGCTTCGCGCAGAAATATTTTCCGTAAAAGGACGGCGCATTTAACGCGCGGCGAGTATATACCTGTAAATGGAAACACGGCCGTCCGGTTTTCGCGCATAAAATGGCAATTATAACGTAACGACGCCGGCCTGCCATGTACCAGCGAAATAATAAAGAACGTGAAATTCTAGAAACGAGAGAGAGAGAGAGAGAGAGAGAGAGAGAGAGAGAGTGAAAAAAAGAGAACACCACTTAGCAGGTCCGAGTAGATGAAACATATTTCGTGGAAGCTGGGTATTAACGTTGGCTGAAAGTGGACGAGCGTTTCGCGAGAATATCACGTGCACCTCGTATAGGTGGAAAGTTTTATTAAAATATTGTTTATACGCCGGCTGGGACGCGTGTGTATCGTAAACGCGAAAACGTTGAACTGTAATTTCTACGCGTCGCAGATTGCAGATGTTGCGGATGACAGGGAATTCACTTTTACTTGGGAATAATGTTATAACGTCGTTGTCAACGTGAAATCTTAATTAAACGTACGCGATAGCTAAGTAGCCGTTCGAGTGGAAAAATTCGTAGCATAATAGCGGCACAAGGAACGCGAGAAATTTCGTTTCGTCGTGGAGAGAGGTGAGAATTTTTTTTTTTCAAGCATGTGGAAGTTTGCCTTTGTTCTCACGCGTTCGTGAAATCGTCGAGCTTAGTCGTAAAAATTCTCCCGTCAAATGTTATCAATAACGGAAGGAACGATCATTTCGTGAAATGCAAACAGGTATATATTTCTGATAATATTCAGGTGAATTGGAAGCATAAATTTGCATCAGAATATGTGGAGAAGCTGTACAAGTTTCTTTTTTTTTTTTTTTTTTTACCGGTATTTTCTTTTTCACGCCATATCCATCGCAAAGTAGAAATATACATGAGTATAATCTTATTGAAACATTGGTGTCTTTGTTACATAAAATGTTGTAAAATACTAGTTTTAATTCGTACTATTCCACTATGCATTTCAGTTGTAAGTTTAATATAATAGTTATATAGTTCTGTAGAACCAACTTCCATTCTCTTTCGTTTCTACTGCTCTTCCACTTGCGCCAATTAACAGACAACATATTCTATGGGAAATTCAAAAATGCAAAAATGCACGATACGTGAAAATATGTATAAGATTTCAATGTACAGACGTTTAACAGCGACAAAACAAATGTCTGTTCGTGCTCCGTTTCTTTCTAACAGTATGTACAGTATAATTCCCTAATTAATATATCGACCATCACTTTCGTCACTGTCCATCAAACACAATTGTCTGAAACGACGCGAAAGATCGGAATTGAATTGAGTTAAAGGCTGTCGTTTATTCGAAATCCACATCGAGCCGTTGTGAAAATCAGTGAAAATGCACCTTGGATCGATGAAATCCGCCGCGGATATTTACTGGCTGGAAGGTGCTCGACTTCACGACTCAGAGGGGTGAGGTGTCGGTAATCGTCGTGGAATCGAGCTTTTGCCAGCGGTGGCGCGCGCATTATCGCGACGCGCCACGACGGAAGCTCGTGCCGTTAAGTATAGCAAGCATGCACAAGAGAGAGAAAGAGAGTGTGTGAGAGAGAGAGAGAGTATGGGTGCTCCGCGGCGAAAGCCAATAAATTAATTGGATTGACCACGGGTGGCTTTGCGCGGACAAATGGGATCAACGATTCTGCCGATCAGCAAGCGCGCGCGCGTCTCCCTCCGTCGATTCTTGCCAGCCTGACTCTCTCTCGTTCTCGTTCGTTCGTTCGAAAGCCTTTAAAGGTGGCTCGTTAACCGGATACCAAGTATCCTCGTGCGTTTACACGTGTTCGATATCGCTTAAGAAACACGCTCGCAACGAGCAACCTCTTCCTTGTTCGGCGCGCTCGATACACGCTATAAAACACACCACGCGACAAGCAAGATCGTCGATCCAGGGCTCGAGGTGATTCGATGATTTCGTGAGAGGCAGTCTTTCAGTGTTCTCTGACGAAGTTGTTGTTGGTTGGTTAAGAAAATAATTTGCGTTTTTTTCTTCTAGCAGCCGGAGAACGTATATATGTATGTATATATGTATGTATGTATGTATGTATATACGTATACATATGTATTCCCACCTTGGGAAACAAGTAAACCTTATGTTTGTGTAATGAAAACAGTACGACAAATGTGAATTATAAATTATATACGATAAATGCAATGTCTGCGATTGTAAATTGTAAAAGTATAAATTGTATACGCGATATGTAACGCACGATATAAATTGTTATCCTGTACTTTATACAATAGACTACCATGTTATTATATTGCAATTAGAATGTTAAATTAAATACAATACGTGCAATATAATTTGATACAATAAATATGAAACGTACTTTGTACATGAAATGTATAAAAATAATGTTAATGTATTAATATGTTGTATTATGTATTATTATATCGTGTTACATTGTATTTATTATATTATTATATTGTATCGTACTGTGTTATATAAAATGTTTATACAGGTTAATCCACAATAAGTACCGAATATTAAAAGTAAAAGTGACTTTTGAGCGAAAGTGTGTAACTAACTTTATATTAAACCGCAGATTTATTATGCAAGCTGATATTTGACTTATCGAAGCTTGTTTCAGAGGTGGAAGATGCACGATTTTGTTAACAACTGTTTGTTTGCCATCGATATCCAAAAAGATATATTTTTGTTAAAAAAAGAATCTTGTGCAATCTCATAAAAATTTATGTGTACGATGAAGAAACCTTCAAATTATGGCAGTGTCAGAAAGGAGATATCAAATCGTTCTTCGAATTTTTTTTTATCGAAAAAGAATAACAACTTTTTCGTTCCAACAATCGTTTTCTCCTGCGAACGAATGAAATTTTCTCTGCAGAATGTCGACAATCGGTGGTCATTGAGGGTTAACTCGGGTATATACTGGTGCGTTTACACGCGTTGGATATCGCTGTACTTCTATCTCATCCGGCGTGTACTTGGCGCGTTCGACACACGCTGGGAAACACGCGACAAACAAGATACGCGGCGCAGTATCGGTTCGACGATTTCGTGACAGGCGCTGGCAAATATTACCTCTAACCTGATAAGCGTTTCTCTCCTTATCGATTCGGGCACAGCCGAGCAGGGGTGGTTTCGTATCGTTAACGACGCCCTGTTACTCGGTTTTATCGCCGCTTACGTGAAAACTTCACGCTTCGTTCTACTCGCGGGAGAAAACTGTTGTCGCACGGTGTGATTTAAGGGGGCAGTAGTTTCCTCGAGAGATAGGAGGGTGAAATCAGCGTCGATAAGATGCTTTTCAGTACGAGATAGTTTATCGTACTTGTCGTTTATCAGTTCAGTTTTACTACGAGGTGATTGTGTAGATCCTAGATTTTGGCTACGGTGATTTTGAGGGAAAGCAATTCGCGATATATTCCAATCACCTTAATCATTCTTAGCAATCTAATGGAAGAAATAGAAATTCTACTCTACAAACTTTTCAATTATAAACTTTGATACGTGTGATTGAGAAATTGTTTCTATCGAACTCTCTCAAAATCCCCCTTGCGAAAGAAGCAAACCGCGAGCCCGTGATATTTGCCGAAACGTTAATTTCCTCATCGTTCTTTTCGCGGGAAATCCTCTTTCCGCGCGTTTTCAAAATAAACTCTGCCGCTGCTTAAACTTTTATCGCGGCCTGAGCATTTTTGTTAGAGCCCGCGGCGGGGAACTACGTCACGCGTCTACGAGAGAAACAGGGACAGAGTACGCGCGAAAGGGGTGAGAGAAAGAACAGGATACGTGTATGTATAGAGTGTCGCGGGAAGCCCAGAAGAGGAGGAGGAGGAGGAGAACTATTTCAGCTTTTACGAGGCCGTCGTGGCGTATCCGTTTTGCGGCGTACGACGTGCAAAACGATCGATAACACGCTCGTAACGTTATTACCGACAGGTATACGGAGGTAGGTAGTGGCGGTACTACCGGTAATAATGTGGCTTTTACGGTCGTGGGCGCTGGTACAGCTGCCGCCAAAGTCGGTAAGCGTGGGTTTCCCATCGGGCTCTCAAATGCCGGAGCAGCGACCGAATTTGCGCCGCTATTTCCGCCCAGTGGCTGGCTGACACTCTCTCTCTCCCTCGTGCTCTTTCACCGGGAGTAAAAGCTAGAGACCCGACCCCCTTCCAGCCGGATACTACGTGGATCTTTATCGATCGCGGGAAAGCCGCGATCGCCGCGAGACCAGTCGCGGCAGTGGCGTGTGGTGTCTTCTGGCCGAAAATCTGGCTCACGTCTCGCGACACGTTCTTTCTCTGTTCGTCGTCGGAACGAGATGAACACATTTTTGTCGAGAGTGCAACGCTCGTGTTTTCACGTTCGCTTTCTTTCAGCTTCCATCTTACTGAAATTGTTTGAAATGCACACTTGACGCTAAAACTATCGACGATCGACGATCAGAGATGTTTAAAGTAAGAGATATTTCACGGAAAATCGTTTAAATCTTTAAAAACGCACTGTTTTACATTTGTAAAAAGAAATCGAATGAAAATTATTAATTGATCGTTTTGACTATTTTAGTGGTTCTAGTGTTGATACATTGCGTATCGCAATCGGCGCGCCCAACCTGCTCCCAGGGTCTCCGTACATTTTTGGAGCAACAGGGAAACTTTGTACAATACATGCACTTCTTTAATTCACATAATTCGCTATATAGTTTTTATAGTAATATTTAAGAATCTATTTTAACTTATTATTTATTTTATATTTATATCAACAGATTGAGGACGGTATGCTCTGATAAACACGTAGCCTGTATTCTCTCGTATTTTTTGATCGGGTCGAAGAGAATGCATAGCATTTAACGAGTGTATTATTTCATTAATAATTAATCTGGCAATTGACAAAGGAGACAACAGCGACAATAACGAATTTCAGTTCAAACGTTGCCAGTGCTCGTTCGATAAACTATTACTATACCATCTGTCCCTCTAGAAATATCTGAACCCTGACGCCAACGAAACGAAAGAAGCTTCTCGAGTCTCTTCTTCGTTTTTTCCTTCTCTCGCTACCACTCTTTGTTCTTCCGCCCCAGTCGAAAGCCAGTTTAATTATTAATAGACCCGGAGGTGCCTCGATGCCGCTAATTAACGACAATTACCAGGCGATTATACAAGCTGCAGCGGGGCTCGATTATCATCGAAAAGCACGACAGAGCTGATCTCGCGTCCTCGCCGTTTTACGAGAAAATCCTCTCGTTTCCCTCGGCTAGGGAGGGAACAATGTTTCTCGCGGTCGGCGAGAGTCGATTTCTATCTAAAGTGTTTCCTGAGCCGTCTTTCTTTCTTTCTTTCTTTCTTTCTTTCTTTCTTTCTTTCTTTCTTTCTTTCTTTCTTTCTTTCATTCCTCTCTGCTCGCGCGCGAGCTTTCACGAGCTGAAGTCGTCCGTCGCGGGTAACCGTGTACCGCAGAGTGCAGGCGCAGCTTTAAACTGGAGGCATAATCAGTGGAACGGAAGCCAGAGCAGCGGCACGATTTCCGCCGCTTATGCCAGGCCACTTGCGCGTCTGTGTGCGTGTCTGCCGCGTGCACGCCTCGAGGCGGCTGCTTACGTGGGCCGTGACAAGTGCATCCGGCACGTCGAAGGATTACCGTTCGTTCCGTACGCAATCACGACGTCCGATTACGCCTTGAAAATGCTCGACTCGCGTCTAAACGATCCCGGGGATCCATTCATTCCCCTCCAACCGGGTGTATTTGCTGGAAGGTACCGGCGAGAGAAAGATCGTTGTCTGGATCACTTCGCGATATGGCGACGCCGTGAAATCAGTCACCGGTGAAATTAACTCGTTACGAAGCAAACAGCGATTTTGTCACAGCGTTGGGTACACTGTAAATTGTCGGGACGTGATTATCCTTGGAATCATTGAAAAATGAAATTTGATAACGCGTGTTGTTATTATTGTCGAATAACGTGTACTGTTATTGTTTGATAATGTACGTAATATATACATATATATATGCGGATGGATTCATAATCGATGATAATGCCTATTTCTCCCATTCGTTTCTATTTCTGTAAATATTTTAAATTAATTGAAACCAGACAAATAACACGAATAACTAGATGAAAACGAAAAATTGTAAGCTGTAATATGGTATTAAATATTTTGTTCCATACACAAGACGCGTAAAAATCGGCTGATTGACGAAGGGACAAGGACTCGAGTCAGTCGTTGTGTGTACAGATTTTAATGAAATTTGTTCACTTCTCTTGCAATTTCTCTAATGTCAGTTACAAGTGTTAGTGGATCGAATGATAAATACACTAGTTGGAGATAGATTTAATAGAAATTACGAAATACATATATTTAACTCTCGACTGGGCATCTTCCCGATCACACTTGTTTTTTCGTCACCATGCTCGCGCTCAACTGTTCTCGCATACATCTCTCTCATTCGTTCTTTCTTCTGCCATGAAATATCTCAAACACTCAGATCACACCACACCACTCTTATGCTCTCTCTTCTTACACTCATCCTTCCATATAAACATCATGTATTTTCATTCATCTATGGTAACCACTACCACAACAAGTCGAATTATTTGGGAATATTTATTACGAGTTAAAGGAAAAATGAATCGCACACTTCTAACTGCTCCTACTGGGTTTTCTAAAATCTCGTCTTCGTCGAATTCCCTCGCGAGTTACACATTCTCGCGCGGCCGATGGAAATTCGAGGCACGAGGAAGTATTTTTCCCGGCTCCGTTTCGCCCCACGTCGTCGGGGGTTCGCTCGGTAGCAAACAAGATCAAGCAGAGTCGTTTAAGGGTAACCTTTTAGTCGTCTATCGGTTCGAGGGCTTCCTTTTTCACCGTCGATACTCTCTCTACATTGGCTCGCGCGGGAAAGTGCATTATACATCAGAGGTTCGAAACCTCTGACGGTAGGTCGCAAATGAATTGGTTTATGAGAATTTGATAGGGGTCAGCTGTTACGTGTCGCTCCTGTACATCAGGATTTTCATTCTGTTGTTGTCCAACGATATTTCTCTTTAATCGATTCTTTTTTCGGACAGTTCTGTACTCTAGAACCTGAGACGAATTTTACCGAGAATGAACAAATATACACATTTTGCAGGTGATTCTGTGAAAAGAATACAGCGCACGCTGAAAAAGACTCGAGGCAACAGTTTCGCCGTTTCAAATTTGTCAATTTTCCGCGATGAATGACCGTTCTCATTGAGCAAACCCTTATTTCCCTGTTCTACGATAAAATGCAAACGCAAATGCGGCGCACAGCCGAAATGCATATCTAACTAACGACACTACAAAACTACACCGAAACTATTGTTCCACACTCGGGCAAATGGTATTTGACTTTGCGCGCATAGGTACAGTGTAATTATGTTCGTTCATTCGGTGCGTTATACGGTGCAACAATACGTACGTTTCACAGTTTTACAGGGGTTTATCGCCTGAAAATTCGTTCTTTCACATTTGGAAACGATTTCTGCGTACGGAGCTGCCTCGGTTTCGGAGCCGATTTTTACCGCGTTCTTTTATTTGGTCTGTTTCAGGGTCCGCCGCAACCCGGCCAGCAATATAAATTCTCAATCGGCGAGTTATGCGATCGTATCAAAGAGGACTTCAACTTTCTTCAGACGCAGTATCACAGGTAAAGGCCTTTCGGTTTCTCCGATCGATCGTAAATCAACGCGCCCCCTCCGCCTCGTGGTCGTCGATCCGCCGAGCGGATTCTTACGACTGGAAAACACGTGTAACACGTTTTCTCGGTTGAGCTCGCGTCTGAATATTAAATTCACGACGGCCGACAGTGTCGCGGCAATAAAAGGCACGCGTGTCTTATAACTTCGGTTGCAAATTAAACCGAGGGAAGGTTGCACGCCCGCGGTTTAACGTTCCTTTCCGTTCGTTTCTCGTCCCTGATCGACCGTCGTCGTTCGACGAGATACATATCTGATCGCTATAAGGCACGTAGTATCGCTTGTAATTATCCGCGCGAGCGGTACGCCGTCGGGAGAAATTACGTCGCGTGTACGAAATAATAATACGGTTGTCAGTCGTAAATTAAGGAAAAATGTCGCGCCGCGTGAATTATGCTCTTTGTCGTTCGTTAAGATGCAAGATGGAGGAGGTATCCTGTTATATACCGAGGAATTCAATTTTAATGCTTGCAATTTTCGCGGTGTTGCGTTACGTTTTAATAATCATTTAGTTTGTGGTGTTCATTTTGTTTTACATTCGTTATCGAGTCGAAGTAAGGGAGAGAAAGTATTCGAATAATCGTAAACGACGTTATATTCTCCGTGATATCGAGGCGGAGTAATTGTTGCGGGCAGTGTGTTTTTTGGTTCGAGAAGAAAGGAGAGAGATTAGAGCGAAGTAAAAATCACACGCAAGTATTGTCAGATTTGATTAATATTATCAGAGTTATGCTATTCTAAAGTCGTCTGTCGGCAGAATATAAAATTACTTTTCACTCAACCCGGTATATATTTTTATTTTACAGTACTTATCCTTGTGTGATTAATCGTAGAGTAAAAATCACACGCAAGTATTGTCAGATTCGATTAATATTACCATAGTTATGCTATTCTAAAGTCGTCTGTCGGCAGAATATAAAATTACTTTTCACTCAACCCGGTATATATTTTTATTTTACAGTACTTATCCTGGTGTGATTAATCGTAGAGTAAAAATCACACGCAAGTATTGTCAGATTCGATTAATATTACCATAGTTATGCTATTCTAAAGTCGTCTGTCGGCAGAATATGAAATTACTTTTCACTCAACCCGGTATATATTTTTATTTTACAGTACTTATCCTGGTGTGATTAATCGTAGAGTAAAAATCACACGCAAGTATTGTCAGATTCGATTAATATTACCATAGTTATGCTATTCTAAAGTCGTCTGTCGGCAGAATATAAAATTACTTTTCACTCAACCCGGTATATATTTTTATTTTACAGTACTTATCCTGGTGTGATTAATCGTAGAGTAAAAATCACACGCAAGTATTGTCAGATTCGATTAATATTACCATAGTTATGCTATTCTAAAGTCGTCTGTCGGCAGAATATAAAATTATTTTTCACTCAACCCAGTATATATTTTTATAGTATAGTACTTATCTTGGTGTGATTAATCGTAGAGTAAAAATCACACGCAAGTATTGTCAGATTCGATTAATATTACCAGAGTTATGCTAAAGTCGTCTGTCGGCAGAATATGAAATTACCTTTCACTCAACCCGCTATATATTTTTATAGTATAGTACTTATCCTGGTGTGATTGATCGAGTAGAATGAACTTCTTTTCGGCCGTACGCGGGATCTTATCTCTCGAACATGTTTGCGCAAACGTCGTGTAGACGAACTAGGCGAACTAGAATTGTTTGTCCGAGCGGAAGCTATGCACACTGAAGTATGCACGTAGCAAAACCTCTCGGTTTCGATTCTATGCACGCACGTTATGCATCCAGCCATTCAGTTTCACGTGTCAACACATTTTCTCTTTGACACGGTTGCCAGAGCCGATTCCTCCTCGTCTATGATCACTTGTTAGCCCGTAATTAACCGTGTTAAATGCGTTTCGCGTTGCTTCTCACATTAGTCCGCCAACTCTTTATGTATATCGTCCTATTAAATGGTAATTCATAAAGTTAATTCTGGCCTTAAGTAAGTAATTCTGATCCTGCAACCAGAGGATAATTCTCGCAGTTCAGAATTGAATTTTAACCGCGTGTTGTCTATTTCTGCTTCGATGAGAAAGAAATGTACACGTACGGTCAAACGGTCGTCACGCTTCGGATCATTTTTATTTCTATTCTCTTCAGCGTAGAAGTATGACGGTATCGAATCGATGAGTTCACAGACGCAACAGAAATTTACCAAATCGGACATCACCGCGACTGAAGAATCGTTCTTTCACTCTTCACAGTTGTTTTTGCAGTTTAGAATAAATAACGTCGTAGAAAAAAAAAAGAAAAGAAAAGAAAAGAAACGGTAACAAGTATAAGAATAGAAGAGAAGGAGGAGGTAATCGACGAGGGAAAGATACAAGTGTACAATCCTCCGGTACACGCGAAACGAGTAAACAGCAGTCGGGGTTGCGAAGAAATCGGTGGCCCGATAAGAAAACTTTCTTCCCGGTCGAAGCCAGTCGGTTTTCACCGGTGTGCCCGGCGATCCTTATCGGCCGCTTGACACGTTAATTTATGTTCCGACCCTTTAACGTGTTAATTCGCGACGTCACGTGCCGCACGATTTCCACCAACGACGGAAACTTAAATTGTTGTTTCGTGTCGCAACGACACGAGAACAGAGAGAAAGTGAAAGAGAGAGAGAGAGAGAGAGAGAGAGAGAGAGAGAGAGAGAGAGAGAGAGAGAGAGAGAGAGAGAGAGAGAGGAAAACCGCGTAAGGGAAAGAGAAGCTCGGGGCTGTGTGTGCATACATGCATAAATATGTGCGAGACGTACGTGAGCCGCGTGCGACATTTCGACGCTGTATGTACAGCACGGCCAGAAAGTAGCCAATTTCGCAGCCGGTGCACACCAACTCTTCCGGAGAGTGCTCGATTTTTCCTCGACCACGCCCCGGGACCTCTCTCTCTCTCTCTCTCTCTCTCTCTCTCTCTCTCTCTCTCTCTCGTTTTCTGCCTGTGTTCGAAGCAGTCGCCAAGCGTGGCCACGTGGGTTCAAACGAGCCGAGAATGAAAATGTTTACCGCGGGGGGGACGCGCACTCGTGACTAATGATCGTAACACTTTTCGCTGGAACTCCGTCTGATCGCGCACGACCATAAGCCACTGGAAACATTTAGTTAACGCGTTTCGTGCTCGACGGAGAGAGGAGCGAGCGAGTGCACGCTTAACGTTTTCGTTGCTGAATTAATTGCACACGTTGCGAATAAGAATTTCTCATTTTCTCGCTGGGAGCTAAGTGGCACAGTTGCTTGCCCACATATTTTTTTTTTTTTTTTTTCTTTTACAGTAGCTTGTTCAACGAAATTCTGGCGAATCCTCTGTAAGAATATACTCTTATTTCGGTGACAATTTTTCGTGGAGTAACAAGGACTCGTAATCCTTTTCTTACTGAGTACCAGAAGGATCATAATTTTGTTGATGAGTATTTTTGTACCACTGTGTATAAACGTAAATATCGTAATTGATGATAGAAATGACATCGTGCGAATAATAGTTAACAACATGAGTAAGAACATTGCACTAAACGGTCAAATAATCATGGGTACTGGTGTAGCTTTTTTTTCCTTTTATGGTAATTGGCCTCAAAGTTATACCGAGCCCTTTTTAAACATACGTGCGGTCTTTTTATTCCGATAACAATTTTCATCAAGATAGTCATTAGTAAAAAATATTCTAACGAATGGACAAACAATTCAATTGATTCAGTTTCACAATTTCACATTGTTCGCGTTGAATTTATTCGAAAATTCATATCCCTTAAAAACGATGACACGGTCACATTTGAATTCCAATTTGCAGATGTAAAACGTGGTGGAACAAGAGTGAAAAAAAGGATATCTCATTAAGATAAATTCCCTCCCCATCTGCAGAAATTTAAAATCATTGTTTCCTTCTAATTTAATGCTGGTTTACTATGTATGGAATTTTAAATAGAGTATCTTAATCGTTGGTTACAATGTCCGACAGCTATGCACGCGCGGAATAACTGATTATTCATTCTTTACAATTCCGCGATATCCAACTTCAGTTTGAATAAAAAACCATGGTAATTCGTTACGTGACTAACAAAGAGTTACTGAATATGACTCGGCGAGACACACTTTGTATTAATGCCTTTCGAAAACATTCAATCAAGAGAATGATATACTACATTTGAAGCAACTCTTTCCACGCCAGATGAAATCCATGGGATCTAATAAATTAGTATTAATCGGAAAAAGTTAAAAATTCTTTCCTATATATATATATATATATTTTTTTTTTTTTTGAACATTAAAAAGCAAAAATATTGCGCACGATGATTTTACGTTTTCCTTATCTGTTTTTATCCAGAAATTAATCTTTACGTCAATCGTTGTTTTTGCCATTGCGGATAGTACGTCTTTTTTTCAGGAATCAATGGCGGTCTAATCCAGATTAAACTAATACGAAAAACAGTGAGTGAAGTTGGAGCGAGATCGGTCGGTCGTTGAGTCGGATCGAATCGAAACGAGTTGGATTAAATGAAATTGAACCAAATTGCTTTGGATTGGATTAATGTGAGTTAAGTTCGAGCCGGGCTCGCGCGAGTCGTTTCGGTGTGGTCGGAATCGGGTTGGAATCGAGTTGAATCAAGTTGAAACAGATTGAAAACTTTGAGCTTCCCTCAATTGCATCGAGCCGAATCAAACTTGAATCGAACCATTTTACCCGTCACTTTCGAAATTGTGTTTATGTAAATTTTTAAATATTCACAGCTTTTTGTGATTGTATTAAATTAATATTAATATATTAACGGTCTTTTGTGATTATATTAAATAGGAACACACACACACACACACACACACACACACACACACACACACCCACGCACCCCCACACACACACACACACACACACACACACACACACACACATATATGTAATAAACTTTATAAATATAATATAATAATTATAATATATATTTATAATATATATAATAATACTTGTAATTTATAATATAATTACAAATAAATATAAAACAGTAAAAATATAATAAACTTTAAATATATCTATACACTTCAGAATTTATATTTCACTTTTATATCTTTTGCTCTCTGTTTTCAAAATACTCGAATCCTAAAATGTGTAAAATATTTAACAGAAATCCAAATCTTAACCATCTTATCTAAGATATCTTTTGAAGAGTGATCATAGAAATTCGAGGAAAACGTCATAATTGATCAAAATTTTTATTATGTTAAATCAATATAATTTGATTATATTAAATTATCATCTAAATTAAAATCGTATTAAACAAGAATATATGTATGTATTTTGAAACTTATTTTTCACCTTCGTATCTTTTCACGTACTCTCTGTTTTCAAACTGCTCTAATCGCAAAGTGTATTTCACAAGTAAAATATTCAAGAGTAACGCAAATTTGAATAATAACATTTACGTGAACATGTTCTTCGATATCGAGTCGTACGAATCCGAGTAATGAACACCAAAATCGATACAAATGCGTCTGAAACGTATGAAACCCAAAATGTTACAACGGGCAAAAAATACTTGGAAAACTGTACGTCGAATTTCATTAGGCAAACATTCTGCAATGTGGAATAACAAACGGGCGTTAAAACCTGCAGCCGATGAAAATCAAAGCAGCCAATTCACATGGGTTGCCGCGATTTGCATACGTGCGTACATATTTCTAAAACTACGTCGACGAGAACACGCTTCTCACCCGCTCTCGATCGATCGAATGATTTTATTTTCCAACAGCGTTCGATCATAATACAACGAACCGAATCGGCGGCAGCAACGCGAGCAGAAAGATTGCATAAGCCGCGCGGCGGAGAATTTTCCGCGCAAACAGCGCGATCGTACGGAATAATTCATTTTATGTCTGTATTATACGCTCGATGATGCGGAAAGTGGCGGCGGTGCCCACGTTAGTTTTATTATCAAACGCGGTACGCTTCGATAAATACGCTTTCGCGAACTCGATTTCGCGCCCGGTGCCGGAAACGATGGCTAGAGCAGTGCGTGTCGAGCGTGTGCCGACGGTGTGAGATCACATCACGTATTTTGCGATCGCACTTTTGAGAATGTAACGAGTCCTCCCTTGTCTTGTGACTCGAATCGGTTCGTGATACGAATTATGGCTCCGAGTTGAAAGGAAAAGAGAATTCGTTTTGTTGAAATTTGAAACAGGTTTCGCTGTCTCTTGCGTTATGTTTGATGCGCACGTACAATCGGTGTCGAATGAATTTTATTTAAAAGACGAAGTGAAACTAATGTGATCGATAAAAATTATATTTATTTATTTATTTATTTATACAAAAATTGAAGAAATATTTCGTCAGTTAATCCTAACGTTCAGAGTTGAGTAGAACGTACATTGAAAAAAAATCGTACAGTTTCAAGAGGAAATTTCCATCTTCGAATTTCAATTATAAAAGAAATTTTTCAACGTTTGAATTTACGTCACTTTCATTGTGCTCGTATCTTCGTATACTTTTTCATATTATATAGATTCCTTCAAAATCACAGATTTGAATTTTGGAAATTTTATACAGAAAAGTCCGTAACGTAATTATATATCTGCAAATTGTGGCAGTTCGAGCCACGGTGAATAACGCGTGCGAAGGACAGGTGCGCGTTTTCGCGTGTTCACGTCTTGGTGAGAAGCGGGCACTCGATAAGACCGCTTGTAAATCGTCGCACCGCGTCAATCGGAAATAATTAATGGGGCCTCTCCGGGCCTCTGGACTCGCGCGACCAGAATTATCCAACGATCGATCGTCGATATCCCACTAATTTATCGCGACGCGGTTCGATGGATCCGGTAATTTTTCCTTGGCTTTCAATCGCTCCTTGCGTGAATATTGAAATTGGCCGACAATTGATAAAATTTCGAGATTAATGGGATACGTGGCGTGTTGTTGAGGCAACTTTCGAGGAGATTGATGGATTTTTGAAATTTTTCTGGTAACCTCTATCTGGTGGGATTTGCCGCCATCTCATTTTCACATCATTCTCAGGTTGTTTCTTTCATTTTTTTTAAATGTATTGCAATTTGTATTCTTAGATTGATCAATGTATGTTTTTTCTTAATTTAATTTGTTAAATGTAAATCGAGAAGTTTGTCAGAGAATTGAACTGATCGATTAAAAGTCCAATTGCTCAATTGCTCTTTTTTTTAAATACAGTTAGAAGATGTGTAATATACATATTTTTTATCACTCTTACATTATACATTTATGTGCTACATCGTGTACTTATATATTTATATATCGTACAAGGTATTCTCATAATCTGTCACGAAGGAAATGAATAAAATAAAAACGTTGAGCCAATTTCTCGTTTAAACGCAACAGCAGTTTCAGTGTACACGAACGGGGAGGGGAGAAAAAACCCCCTGTAGAAACAGGCTGCGCAACAAAAAGATTTGAAATCAGTCGGGCCTAATATCCTTTGCTCATTTTTCGTAGCAAGATTGGAAACTACCTTGCCGACAAAAACGCGCTCGGGTGAAATAGCTCCGCTGAAAAAGGTTCTCTGGAAAGAACGTCTAATTTGCAGCGCGCCAAACCGAGCCAGGCACTCCTCTCCTGAATAATTCAACCTGCCCTTTTAAAGCAAACGTTCGCCAGTGCTTGTAAAAAACGTTAGTGCGTCTCGTTACGAGTATCGAACGAGCATAGCGATCACGATCGACCTGCCCAACCGGAAGAACCATTACACAGCCACCAATGCTGTCCTCTGCAGGCGCGATGTAACATCGTCTGTCGATCACGCGAGTCGTTTGACGATTCTATGGTTTAACCATAACATTGGAGATTTGTTCACACGGTGGCACAGTTTCGTAGAAAATCAAATTTGACCATTTATTGTTACAAACTCTCGCGGGTGCTTTTAACTAAATTTCTTCGACACTTTCGCGGTGGGATGTTTGAAATGACGGTTGTGTGACGGGAAGCATCGTTATTTTGTAAATAATTTTTGTTATTTTTGAAAAAATTCCACTCGTCAGTATAACTGATTTCAGCCTTCCGCTTGAAAGATACGGATGTTATTTTCACCTTGAACAGAAACATTGTAATTGTACAAATCTCTTTGTTCATGAGAATTGTAATTATTTATTTATACGTAATATTTTGACACGGTTGTTAGAGGGTTAATCGATATTTTCGTTTGTTCGTTTGTATTAATATTTTTGAACGATCAAAGTCAAGCGTCCTGGTACAACCGAGTAATAAATTTCATGAAAAACCTTCGTTTTCGAGAAGATCGAGTTTAATATTTTATCAAGTACACTATGTTAGATTAGAGATTTAATCTTTAGAGAAACGAAACCCAAAAATTGAAGAGACAGGGAAAGATTTTATAATAGCAATAAAGAGCGCAAGTTTTTACTTACCTACATATTTCGGAGCATTAAAAATTTAACATTGTTAGTCTATAAAATTTCTGCAAAAAATTACCACGAGAAATGATTTTCACCAGTAATATCTAGTCTACTGGTAGCGTCTAGTAATTAGACCAAGTTTACAAATTCAATTTCATTAATGAAACGAATCTTGTTTCGTTCGTTTCTCCGTCTGTTTGTGAGACACTCGGTATGCACGTGGCACTGCAGCTGCAAAGCTGGAAAAGGCAGATCGTTTTTGCCACAAACGTACGTCTTACGAGGATGGTCATTGGGTTATTATTCCGCGTTCGAGGCTATCCACAAGAGACCGCTGTTCTTACTCTGTTTGTTCGTTTGTCGCGAATTAGCCAACCTGATTTCTCTCTCCCTTCTTTTTCCATCTTCTTCCCCTCCCCCTTCAAACTCTTTGTATTTCCCCTTCGAGTCGTAGCAATTTTTCTCGTTAGTTTCATTGTCGTGGCGGGACGCGAACATTTTAATTTAATGCCGACGGACTACGTCGACGGCGACGGCCGCGACGAAGGCAAACGACGACACAAACGGACCAACGAACGGACAAACAAAGGCTGTCCGCGTTCACAACGGCTGCTGGATATTAATGTTGTGCTCTTGTTCCCTTTATACAGCCTCAAATTGGAGTGCGAGAAAACTGGCTGGTGAAAAAAATTGAGAGAGAGAGAGAGAGAGAGAGAGAGAGAGAGAGGGGCATTACGCGATGGTTTGCCAACAGGGAAAAGAACGGGGGGAGAGAAAAATGGAGGAAATGTCGGAGGATACGTTTACACACGCCGTAACTACCATCTGCTCGTTGTGCCTAGATTATGGAAGTTGTGTTCTTTGCTCGTTTTTTTTCCTTTTTTTTTTCAAACTCTCTTCTTCCAAGTAATCGTCGAACGAATTTCACGTCGTGTAATTAATCAAGTTTGTTTCAAGCTTTCAACGGGGGAATGGGAAATTCTTTTCTGTGAACGGGAAAACCACACTGATTAACTTCGCCCTCTCGTCACGCGAATGTAAAGCTAGCTTTTTTTTTCTACAATTTCAGTGGACGAAATTCACGTTTTTTTTCTTTTTTTTTTTAATTTGCTTCTTTCCCGAAATTGCGATCCAAAAGTTTATTACGTCCCGATGTAATTTCCCTTCAACCTCTCGGTGTCGTTCCGCACAGCGAGTAGAACTCACATTCAGTTTTCAATTCCAGTTGTTGTCGCTGTTTCATTCACTTTCAGGTCCGGTTGTTTCAATTTTTTTTTAACCATTTATAGAAGTTGCATAGAGGCTCGCCTCGTATCGGTTCGATGCGAGGCTAATCGCCGGGTTTCCCCTTTTTAATGCGACATAATGCGGCTCGTTGAATGATAATACGGCACTTTCCATTCGCGACACAACGGCGAACCGTGTCGCTCTCTCGGCGTGCAATGTGCGCGGATCCGGACATAAGCTGCAACGTACGCGAAGAAAAATATCGTAAAACATAATTCTTGTGTAATTGGCGCTATAACGCCGGGGAAAACCGAGAAGAATTATCTCGATGTCCGAGGTGTGTTGCTGGCCGTTGGTAAAATGCTCAGGAACACTGGTGGAAACCGCGTAAACGCGGCTGGCGTACGCCTCGTACGCGTATACAGGGTGTTTCTCGCGACTGGATTACAATTTCAACCTCTTTTGCCCAATTTTAACCCAATTCCTTTTTCCACTGTTCTCAGACGTAAAACGTAATGACGTTCAGTTTCAAGAAATTAAATTCAAACTTTGAATTTTCGCGAAAATTTCAATGGATTGCCCTTTTTCTTCTAAATCGAGACTATAATTGTAAAATTACGAGCGCGGCTCGTTATTGTAAGATAAGGGGTTAATTGTAGGACTAAAATACTTACGACACATTAAGGAATGCAAGCTTTTATTTATATATTTTATGACGAGTCAATGAAACCCTCAAAAATGCTTCGTTGTGAATTTACATAAATTTCGTGTGAGAAATTACGAATTTGTTTGATCTGTGGCGGTTCGAGAGCATAAATCTCGTCACTGAGTTTACGGAAAAGTTCGGTGGAAAATTCAGAGATCGAAGAATCAAGAAAAATTTCTCTGTGAAGAAAAATCGAGCCTCGTAATTTGGATGATCAATCGAAAATATTTCGCAAAATTTTTTCAATCCTTGTACGATAAATTTTACAAAGTCAGAGTTAATGTGCCCTTCAAATCAATCAGTTGAAACAGCGAACGTTGATTCGTAAAAGATACAATTCCGTTTAAGAAAAAAAAAAAAAAAAAAAAAATAGGAGATTAAAATCTTTTCTTTCGAGAATGGGAAACTCGCGCTGGTCTGAAAATCATTAAATTTTCATCCACCGTGTACCGGCGACCCGCTTACGCGAGACACACCCTGTATACACGCCAACACGTTTGCACTAGCAAGGTTTTTGCATACGATGTTACGCGGCGCACTCAACTATTACGAGCACATATTTATTATACGCAACGGCGGCGGAGGGGTGCAATTTCGCAGGGACGCGAGCAGCACGCCCGGACCAGAGGGGGGTCTATTTCGCTGTCAGGCCGGTAAACAAAAATATGACGCGGTCCTGTTGCCGTTAAAAAATTACTTCCGCCATAAAAGAGACCTTATATGCGGTTGGTCGCGTCGTTTCGCGACGTATTGTTACACCGGGCGGATCAATGGAAATTAATTTTCCATTTAACGCCCTATTATTTTCGCCGAGCGCAATAACGCCCCTGCCGCGCGCCGATAAAGATCGATTCTAACCCCTACTCCTCGTCGATGAAAAATCAACGTCCGCGAGCCCTGCCCCCCCCCCCCCCCGTGACCGCGCTTATGGGCTCCAGCTTGTTTTTGATTGGCAATTCAATGTTTTATCCGCTCGAGTTTCCCTTGTCACATTGTTGTGTCCCCCCCCCTTTTTTTTTTAGTTTTGATCATAATGTTAGAGAAAGGATTTTGTAACAAACTGTGTATTCTGTATTCGATAGAACGAACGAGAAGTAGGAAACGTAAGTTTGGAGAGGTTACCTTTTACATATTTCGATTTTCTTGCGATTTCTTTAACCCTTTTGATGATTCGTTCGTAAAAGAATATTTGTAATTATGTAACTAATAATGTAAATAAACGCACTCTTGATTTCCCATGTGCAGAACTTTATTCATACTAAATATTTTGGATTTCTCGCAATTTTAAGTACTCGTTGAAGTTAAATTTGAGTTTGATGGTTTAAAAGTCATTGAGATTGCGTGGCGGACTAACCTAAAATAGTGTTCGATTAATTGACTGAGAAGTATAAACGTAAAAAGAATTGTGTTCCACATGAAATTTACAAACGTATAAAATGTAAAATGAAATTTTAAATAAAAAAGAATTGTGTCTCGCGATTGTGCATGTATCTCGAGATTTAAATTGAGGACTATTCAAATTAAATAAAAATCAAATTACGAACGATTTGATGTAGAAAGCGAATGATACGAGGTTGTTTCTGAGTCATGAGCGGCGTTGTGGTGGGCCAATTACGCGAAATCCGTGTCCATTATTTCATCATTCGAACAAAAAACCGACATCGTTGAATTTATCATGTTAATCTTTGACTAGTCACAGGTAGTAATCACCGATTGTCAGATAAATGACTAATATTTCCATGATGAAGCAAGCCTTCTCAAAGCACAGCTACTTACGTGCATGTATTCAAAGGCAATTTGCATCGTTCAGTGAAAAAATTCTTCCAATCGGAAAGAGCAGATCATTTAAATAACAATAATTCGTACGCGTTTCACTTCCATTCTAGTTGAATCGTTTCGTTTCGTTCGATCGAGTTAAGTTTATAATTTCAGAATGTTCCATTCACATCTTACGTCACACATAATTGCAAAGATCGTTGATTTCGTCACGGGAAACGTAGAATACAACACGAACGAAATAATTAATTTACAAAATTAAACAACTTGATCGAAACTTTCGCGTTTCGGAAACCTGCGCCAGAGAGTTAACACTCCGAGCGAATCTCGGTAGATACGTATCAACGGGCCAATAATTTCCTCCGGATTCGATTTACACGAACGAAATAAATTTCTTGCCAGCGATTCCGTGAAATATTCACCGCAATTGCACCGCTTCCGATTACGCGATTCAAGAAAAGGGAGTCCCGATATTTTCGATCGTTTCACACTAAGGCAAGAAAATCTGATATATATATGTATATATATATATATATATATATATATACAGGGTGTTTCGTAACTTGTGGAACCCACTTCGGGAGCTGATTGTACGCCTAAAAATAATGAAGAAAAGTCAGATAAATATATGTCCTATCCGTCTTCGTTTATGAGATATAATGAATTTTATAAACAGAGCAAACTCTAGTAAGCTAATTTTAACAGGGATGGTACATTCAATTTTCATAATAATCACAATTGGGATGAAGAAAACCCACACGTTATTGTGCATTCGAGACATCAACACCAGTTTAGTTTAAACGTTAAATGGGCAAGAATAATTGATAAATTTTTAATTGGACCTTTTTCTCTTGATGGGAAACTAACAGGCACAAAGTACGTTGATTTTTTTGAGCACGCGTTTACACGAAATGTGAGAGGAAGTTCCAGTCGATATTAGACTTCGTATGCGGTTTATGCATGATGGAGCTCCGCCGCGTTTTAACCGAGTGGCTAGGCAATTTTTAAATCAACACTTTGCAAATAAATGGATTGGTCGTGGAGGTTCTATTGCATGGCCTGCTCGTTCTCCGGATTTGAATCCATTAGATTTTCATTTGTGGGGACATTTAAAATCTATTGTACACGCAACATCGATCGAAAATACTGAAATACTACGAAATAGAATAGAGCAAGGCTTCCGACAAATTCGAGAAACACCAGGAATGATAGAGAGATTAACCAGATGAATGACAAGACGCGTGCACAGGCTTGTCTTCAAATGCAAGGTGGTCATTTCGAGCATCTTTTGTAAAAGTAATTAAAACAGAAAATTCATTGTATCTCATAAACGAAGACAGACAGGACATACATTTGTATGACTTTTTTTCATTATTGTTAGGCGTACAATCAGCTGCCGAAATGGGTCCCACAAGTTACGAAACATCCTGTATATTTTACAATTGGCCACAGTGTGTAACTGTTGTCGATGTTTGTTACGGTTGCACTGATCGCGTGTTTTTAATGGCTTGGTTCCGCAATATCTTCGCTCGTGGAACGTGACTAAAGCAGAAAATCGATCTCTCGGGACTTGAAAATAAAAGAGAGAAAATAAAAAAGGAAAGGAGAAAGAAGATTAAAGGAACGAGTATAGGCGTGAAAAAATTGCACGTTGATGTATCTGGCGAACGTTAATGACGTTACAAACCTGTTTCGCACACGATCACGTTCTCCACTTGTTACGGAGCCCGACGTCGAGTATCTCGGTCCGCGTCGATGATCCGACCAACGCGTGTAAACCCATTTGACAATATTCTCTCAGGTCTTATTACACGAGCCTCCGAGAAGTCAAACTCAATCAACCTCGTGTTTTATTGGTTTCTTAATTTCATTAGGTAAACGGAGGGTTAATATATTCAATTTTCACGAAACAAATGATTTATAATGCGTGTATCGGTGAAGAGCACGATTGGACCAACAAGGTCAAAGAGCCGTCGATAATTGAAATCGTTACAGCTCTGAAGGAAAATTATTTGCATTTCAAGTTCGATGGTGGTCAGTTCTTTTTTCTAAAGAATGATTTTACGTGATGTAAAACGTGAGTGGTAAAAATGAGATCCTTTCTCGAAGATTCAAACATCTCTGGAAACGTTGAAGAAATCTTTTCCGTGACTAGATTCACCGTCGTTTTGAAGAATGAGTCGACTCCTTAAAATTTACTGCACAAATTTCTTTTTCAGCGTTTTATCGAACTTTGATTCAACGCCAAAGATTGAAGGAATCCAAGCATTTCCTTGTTTAATCCTGATGTTTAGAGTTCAAATGGCGGAAGAAAAATCGGTACGGTAGATTGCAAAGATGAGATTTCAGTCCAAAAATTTTTTCTTTTTTTTTTTTTTTTTTTTTTTTTTTTTTTTTTGAGGCGTTTGAATTTTTATAATTTTCGATAGGGTGAAATAGTCTTTAGGGAAAATAAATTCAATTTCAAAACGAGACCAAGCAGATTTTTTTTTTTTTTTGCAAAGTTACAATTAGAATTAAAATTATCTACAATTTTTCGTCGTTATTGGTTCAGTTGTGCTCTTCGCTGTATTCGATATGCCATAAATAGTTTTCACAATTGAAATGTTTCACTGTATAAATAGTCATTAAAACGATCTTATAGCATTTGTACACATTTTTACACGCGATTTTATTTCTTTCATACACATTTACTAATGTTTTCTTGCTTGTTTTGTCCAGTATTAAATTAGAATTGGAGAAACTCGCCCAGGAGAAGACGGAGATGCAGCGCCACTACGTTATGGTGAGTCAAAACGACAATAACGGAAGAAAATTTCTATCTGCTCTGTGCTATAGTATAGCACGGAAAAGAGTCTCTTTCTGGAGTCTGTGAAATTTTTTCCTCCAAAGTTTTCCGCCATTGTTAGTTCATTTTATCGCGAGAGAATCGAAGAGAGCGTGCTGCTTTCTTTCCAGTCACCGATCACCTCGACCTATCTCAGTTCAAATTTCAGTTCAAATTGCGCGTGATTTTATAACACGTAACACTTTACTGCCTGAACTCGTGCTAGCATTTGACACTAAAATCGCAGCGTTCGTGTTTCGAGTAACCACCTGGGATACCAGTGTTTCGCGAAACTCCTGTGTAATGTTTCACCAACTGCGTAGTCGTGAGAATTCCATAAACGGTGTGGCGTAACGCGCTAAAAATTACCACAGAAACGAACGAACACCGGACTATTATTCACGGATGGAAAATTGTTACCTACGTACAGTGCGCAATATCGCGCGTTATTTTCGTTTTCGGTTCATAAATCCTAGTTGAGAGGCGATGGCTTGAAAAATAATTCTTCGAATTTACAGTCGAGTCGTCAGTTGTTGCGTCTCCCTTCTGAAATAATTAAAGAAAAAAAAAGAAAATATTACACGATGAAGAAAATTCATAGGCGCTTACAATCCGTATCGTCGATATTGTTTCACGACGTTTCACGGCGTTTGCTAATGTCCGCGGCAATAACAGCAGCTTCTCCATCTGAGTTTAACGACTAACTTAGTCGCTTAATTCCCCTCGTTCTCTCGGAAATTGCGCGAGAGAGGGGTTTCATAAATAACCACTTCTTTTAAATCCGGTAGCGCGGCCGCGCTCCTTTCTGCCCAGTTAATCACACCAATCTCCAGAATATTTAACCTTCTCGCTACGGTGTTATCCGGTTGGAAATTGCTCGTACACTCTTCTCGCCAGGAAGACGTTAATAACATGCGCTCTCGTACTTTTAGCCGGTTCTTCGAAATCACGAGAGAGAGAGAGAAAAAGAACACCACGCGAAAGACGGCGCGAGTGGCGGGAATCCCCGTGAGAGAAACGAAACTGTTTTCTACGAAAATAATAATCTCTCGTTGCGTTCCTTTCACTTTTTAATTAAATTTGATCGTCGATTAAAACTACTCGTCGACGAGCGATGAATCACTTTCTTTGACTGTAATTTCGACATTTTTATTTACTTGTCACGTAATAAAATATTACGCAAATGAAATAAATAAATAAAAATGATCTTTTTAAATGAAATTTTCGTTTTCATTTTCTTTTTTTCCTCGATAAAGAGTGCTTTCTGCCTGTGTTGTTGAAATTTCTTCGCACAGTTCCTGGCCTAAGTTTGAGAACCTTACACCTCCACAATTCACTTGTTTATAATTCACAATTTTCTTGTTCATTTCACGCTCGATTAATTTTACGACTCTCTCTCTCTCTCTCTCTCTCTCTCTCTCGTACGAGTGTTGGTACTCTTCGGGAACTATCGAAGCATCGAGTGTGCTATTACATAAACGGAACGCGAGCATGACTCTGGCAAGAGAAAAAAAGAAGAGATACTTCGCAATACACGAACATATTTGACACAGCTTTCGCGAATGATTCATTCTATAGTTTCATTCATACTTTTTGCACGAGCGCATATTTTTAGCACGCAGGTCACCGAGGTATTTAAATCAATCGATTTTATCAACGAGTCTTGATATTTCGTCGAGTCGAGATATTTCCACTCGACACTTGTTACCGTGGCATTAATCTTTATTAATATTTCGTTGTTTCTATCAGTCATCGGTTCATTAATAAATCTCGATATTTCGATGCAATTCGATTTAACGCGTATTATGTTTTTGTTAATATTTGGTGATTTTTCATTTCAAAGGGGTGTCGATTTCGAAACTCGTTTATTGAAAAATTCACAACTGCAAGAACACGTAATTCCCAGATTTAAAATCGAATATATACAGTGGTTCGTTATTTCTATCGGTTATCAGTTCATTAATAAATCTCGATATTTCGACGCAATTTGATTTGACACGCATTGCCTTTTTATTAATATTTTGTAATTTTCGTACACACACACACACACATATATACTCTTTCCAAATTACAGTACCGCCGATTTTTGTGCAACTTGTTGAAAAATTCACCTGAAACGTCTGCGCAATTTGCAGATTCGCGTGATTTTACGTTCGTGGAAACATCAATTTTGCACACGTGGATATCCGCATTTCAAAATGTTGCGTCGAATACCAATCACTGTGCACCTTCAGCGAATAAGCGCCGAATAATCGCTCGCAACAGCAAGAAAGTTGAAAGCAAGTCGTTACCAAGAACAAATATCGGAACGAATATCGACCGTCTACGCTAGAGCAAGATTCTAATGAAAGAAGCAGTGGTACGACCTCGCCTGGCCATTCAATCCAGTCCTCTCGCGGTATTTCTCCGCGTTGACTGCTGTCGTCTTCTCCTTTTCAGTCGGCCGCGCCGCGCCGCGCCTTTACTTTCGCCCGTAGATCTTCATTATTGCGTCGCAACGTCACCGGCCGTGTATATGCGTCTTCATTAGCGGCGGATGGAACGCGCGTCCAACCGAGAGGAGGTCGCCGGGTCGCCTTTGAATTTACGCGCCGCGCGCCTGCGCGTTTTCCCTCTCTCCGATCGAGCGATACGACGCGATCGTTGATGCGCGGTTCTTCGGCTCGCGTGGGTGGTTGATTGGCCGTCGCGAGCAAGTTTTTACACTCGCAGATTCTTCCGAATGAAACGGCGAGGTTCCACGACCTTGAAACCAATCTTTTCTTTTTTCGCCGAGGAAAATAACGTTTTCGTCGAGGAGAACTGGCTTTGTGAACTTTTTTGTTCAGTTTGATCGTTTTTCGATGATTCTGTGTTTTTCCAACACTCTCGCACCGTACGCCTACGTTGTTTCAAATTCTTTGGCAGAGCATTTCAAAGTTGGCGCCACTTGCGGTCACAATGCCTTTTGTCAAACTTGTTAAATTGTCACTATGTTTTCATTTATATATCGAGTTGTTAATAAATACCGCGAAAAATGTTATGCAAGATAAATACGTGAAAATGTTACTGCAAGTCGATGTGAATTTTATGTATCTGTGAATTCTATCATATTCATTTTACTAGAAGAAAAATATTTTTTCTATACGCATTTGTTTGATGTTTAATCTTCTGATACTTTGAACAACAAACGACCGCAAGTATCATACTGAGATGAAATATTTCTTATATTCGCGTACCTACGAATAACAGAATCTTGCCCGTACTCAGCTACAGACTTTTGGAAATTATATTCTGTATTTAGCTATACGTTTTGTCCGGCTAGCGCCCGTCACGAAAGTGTCAATATGGTATTTGTTTGATTTTTCGATATGACAATATTTCTTTCATTGTGGTTAGAAAAGGAATTGTTGAATAGTTTCATCTTCCGGATATTTTACAAAATAAAATATATGACATTTGCACGTACTGTATTTTCCAACGAAGCGTTGTATCAAATTCTTGTGGTTGTGTGAAAATACTATCGAGAAACGAATCGTGTAACAACATTGTCTATGTATTTAGCTTGTCTCTCTAACTAACTTCAGTCGAAATTCCAGAGATGGGTATATGTACATTTACCGAGAACCCGTATATTCAGTAGAAATAGATGAATTTGACCCTTACGTGAAATTTGGCTCTGCAACGGACACTGTGACTAACATATTCTCTGGCCTAGTTAAAGAAAACATAGTCTTGTTATTTATAAAGCTACTGATCCTCAACTGGTTGCGTACCTTTGTCACAAACAATTTCTTTCTGTACGTTCATTTCTCTACTTAAAAGAAAACGACAGAAACTAGAACAGTTCATATCCGTACGAACGAAACCTAAGACGTTGCATTGTTCGTCAAAAATAATTTTTATCAGCGAGAAACGACTAATCAACGAAGCGAATGAAAGAAACAGAAGTGAAGAAGTACAAAAGTAATTCACAAATGCGTGGCTAGAACGACACGTATGGTGATAAAGCGAACAGGTGACTAACGTATTGAAATTGGCTGAGCGAAGAAGTTCGTGTTTGTCATTTATGAAGCTACCAGACGATTAGTCAACTGAATCGAACGACTTTATTAGAAACAATTTCTTTGTACATTTTTAATTCTCTCGAACAAGAGAACGATAGAAACTATAAAGCACGATAGTTCAGTACTCACTATCTAAGAGATATTCATACAAAAAAGACCCACGACGTTGTTCGTTGTTCGTTAAGTGCACAAAGAAATAATAATTTCTGTCAACGAGAAACGATTGACCAGCAGACACTGAGAGAAACAGAAGAAATTCACAGGGACGATGGAACGACACGAACGTAACGATTTGCATAACGCGAACGAGAGACTCCTCCGACACATTATCGTTCAAAGACACGCTAAACGTCAATGGACGGTCACGTGTTAATTCACTTGCACACGAAACGTGTTCAATCATGTGATGACTGACTCCGGAATCCGTGCATGGAATGGCAATTAAATCGTGGTCGCGAGGCTATAAAGAAAGAGACGAGAGAACGAATGAAAGAGAGAGAGGAGAGAAAAAGAGGGAAAAAAGGACAAACAGAAGCTGACGAGAGTTTATTGTCTTTCGTCGACATTGCGGTTATCGCGGACGCGCGGTAATTTATAGGCCACACTTCGCGGTCGCGTTCGATGCAAATCACTTCATATAAAATGCACGCCGGTTGCTTGCCAGTGGACGTGGCACTTCCGCCGATTCACGCAGCACGAAGATTAATCGCGTGATCGCGCGCGCCAGCTCGTACGCGGACGACGTTGTTGCTTCTCCGATCGATTCGTCGATCGATCCTTTTTTTTTTTTCTTCGAGTTTGATTTCTTTGTCTTTCTGATTTGATTTTCAATCTGCGATTCTGGCCGACTGACAATTCCGTGATTGCGAGTTGATCTAGCGACGCTATATCGTATCTAGTTCAGTCTGTTTTCCTTTTAGTTTAAAGTTCCGTATAAACTTTTTTCTTGTATTTGAAACTTAGCGCGATCGAGACCAAATTTTCCGAGTTTAGCTTGAGAATTGTGTATTATATTTTTATGCCGAGTTACGGCGAAAATATCTATTGTTACCTTCTGATAACATTTAATAAGCAAGGCTTTCTAACACGCAGAAAAATCCAAAGTCCTGCGATGACTTATAAATTGCAGAGTTCTTCAGTTTTCTGATGTCGATGAGTACGAAAATCAAGAGGTTTGATTCTCGATTGATCTCACGAGACGGAGAAGAAAATCGCGGCAGTGTATAAATACGTATAAAAGGATGGAGCGGAGCAGGAAACGTATAAAGTTCCGGAGGAGTCAATGCACCGCGTTAGCGAAACTGTGCGCTAGCTGGACGATCTCTTCGCGCTCGTAAAAGTTCACGAGCTCGACAATTACATGAAAAGTGTCGTAAAATCGTAATACTCCGTGGCCGGCCTTGTACTGTGTCGTCTAACGACACTCGTGCACGAGCGTATCCTACCACGACGTTCAACATCGTTTTCACGCACACGCCTCTATCTGTCTCGTGCACGCATCGGGAACAAATTCACCGACAGAGATCGTCTCTCTCGATTTATAAATTGACGCCAGCGTCACGGTGGTAGAAGGAAGATTACTCCAGAAAAAAAAGAAATACTGATCAGGGCACACTGAACGATCACTCAATGTTAAGAAATTTTAATATTTAAAAATTATAATAAAATTATAAAATTATAAAATTATATTAAAGAAATTTAAATATTTCTGACAACGTTGTAACGAAAGAAAGCGTGATTGTTTCACTTTAAATAATTAATTGTGTAATATAATGCAGTATAAAAATATAATAATGTAGTTAAAGTGTAACGTTAAATAATCAAAGTATTAGCCGCGTAATACCGAATATTAAAATACCTTAGAGATCCAACCACAAGGCACCAAAAAGAAGTTCTACCCAAGAGACTCGACTGAACTGTCTAGGCAAGGTGTCATCTTGAAAGTTTTCCCAGAAAATAATTTTGCTCGTGATACCAGCGACGGAGAGAGAAGCGAAAAGAAGAAGGAGAAGAATTAAAAGGAAGGAGAAGGATTAAAAATAAAGATACTGATTGTAAGAGGTGAAGGAAGCGAATGGAGGAAACACGGGAACGTCATCGAACGAGTGGTAGCGGTTACGGTGGCTTTCCCGCGTGGAAAAGTCAACTGGCGGCGGAAATACGAAACCAGCGTTTATATACTCCAGGAATATAAAACATCTCGGCCACTTGCGCTCGCGGTGCATGAACACGAAGGCCTTTGAAAAAGCCGGCTGCGGATGGCACCAGCTGGAAAAGGAAGGGTAATTCGTGGGTAAAAAGAGGAACCGTGTCGCGTCACCGGGCACGCGCGATATCCGCCGGAGGATTAAATTCAACGCGGTGATTCTTTCTCCTGCTAACTCGTTTTTATGATGCACGTTGCAGCACCATGAATATCATACGCAAGGGTCTGCGATTTTATCCAGATGTTGGGATTTCGAGGAGTAACGACTGAACTAACGTTGACTTCGTGTGAATAAATATTTCGTTTCGATAGTGTCGATAGTTGTTGATATCTGCATCGATACTTGATTCTGTCTTAAGTTCTCAGTCTTTATGAGTAATCAATTGTTTTTGTTACATTTTTGTTACTTGCTCGTTAGTTGCGTATCGACCGTACAATGTGAGAAAATGTTTTTTTTTTTTTATGTTGTTTCCATAGAAGCAACCCAGCGGAGAATTAAAAATTTTCTTAATTAATTTACCTGCAGTAAAACGGTGGACTTTATACCTCGTGAGAGTCATACTCGTAATTGCGCACTTTTTCATTTCATTACCAATTATCAACTTAATTAATATTCATTAATTGATGAATACTAATATTAGAGGTGTAATATTAATAGAAGTTTAATATCAAGTAATGATAATTAATATTGATAGAAATATTTAGGAACGATGTAAACGACAAGTTTATTATTTCTTGACTATTTCTATCCAGTGATGTTATACCGACGAGTTCAAAAAGAAAGCGACGAATTGTATACGGTTTGGTCACTCGTTATGGTCCGCAATCAGTTGCCAGCGCAACTGGTTAACCTCTTGCGCTGGAACGACGTGCCGCGCACGTCGAGAATTTTTTTGTCTCAAAATTGCAATATTTTCTCGATAGTTTCAAGTATATTTGAGTACAACCCAGGCGAAGCGTAATAAATTTATTACTTCTCAGTAATTTCCGTCTAGTGACCTCGTACCGACGAGTTCAAAAGAAAGGAAGCAACGAATTATCGTATACGGTTTCGGTCACTCGTTATGGTCCGCGAACCAGTTGCCAGCGCAAGGGGGTGAAGTATCGGCAAGCAACCACCGTTGTGGACGCTGCGTTTAGCCGTCGGTGGGCATACAGAAATTATGCAACGTAACGTAGAAAGAGAGTGGCGACGCCAGTGGGTCGTATCAATGCGAGGGATGACGATCGACAGAGAAGGATCTTTCTCCAGGAACAGATGTAACGCGCATACGCGTACATAGAGCGAGAGATACATTATCGTGGGCCGATAATGAGTAGGTCCGACATTGCAGCTGAATCATTCCAATTACGCTCTGGCGTGCAAACCGCCATCGGTTCATTAGGAGAGAGAGAGAGAGAGAGAGAGGAGCGTTAGCTAGCGCGTTCACGAGTCACTCGATACGTCAGAATGGCGAACGGACGCGTATGTCCGACAAGTGTGTTGTTATACCTGTTGCTACGAGTGCACGAACACCAGGGCGCGAGAGCAAGAGCGCGAACGAACGCGCGCCAATACAATAAATTCTTGTTGCGTCAATGATTAATCGTGAATGACAAAACGCTGTAATACGATACACCGTCTGTCCGCCGCTAATAATAAATGACCGCCGACCGGGGCAACGATTCGATCGTGTTCGCCGATTCGTGCGCGGCGAGTACATTTTTCTCGCGATTCATCGCCGCGTTCAATCGCCTGTTGACAAACGAAGCGGGCTCACTCGCGCCCTGGAGCTGAACTGTCGACTCTCGTTTTCTGAACGAGCGATAGAGAGATGAACTGGTAACGCAAGATAGATAGTGTTATGGGAAAGTAGGGTTAAATCGGGTACGTAATGTATTTAGCTTCGTGACGAAAAATCGGATGGTAAGGAAAAATTCGCACAAGGCTAAATCTTATAATTGAAAGAAATTGGAAAAATTAAAATTTTCTGAAGGTATATGCAAGTATGTCAGTTTTGCCCTGTAAGAATCGGGACATGTAAAATGCAATACAATTATAAAATTTTTGTTTTTTTTCAGTTAAAAAATAGTGAAAACAATTGTTTTTAACAATTTTAACAAATATAAAGGTATTCTATTTGGTCTGTCTTATAAAAAATTATGTCGATCAATAGTTTAGTATTTATAAAAAGTTGGAGTTATTGAAAAGTGAGGATCTCTTGCTGCAAAGAAACAGAAAAAAAAGAGTCGAGAAATGGTTATAGAGGATAGTGATATGGAATGTGACAAGACGTGAAATGAACATAGAATTGAGCGATAATATATTTGATAAACGAAGAAACTTATTAGATCATAATAATAAAAGTGAAAGTGAGCACAGTGAGGATACTGGAAGATGGAAAGAATTTCGGATGCAATCCAAACCTCCAAAATATAAATTTTGAAACAAATTCTTTCCGATTTTAATTACATCTTCTTTTCATTATGCACATCGCACACATAATGTGCAAACAGTCGTAATAAAAATATTCTAACCAGCCACTTATACAGGGTGTTCTGTTAAAAATATTTACGAAAAATTATTTTTCGCTTCTTCAGGTCGTCTTCAAAGTGAGTGAAATTTCAATGAAAGCGTGTCGCAACGATTGCAAATTAAAATAAATAAATAAAATTCGCTTGGCGGTGTTAGCCAGCTGTTAGCGGTGTTAATGGCCCTGGTTCCATGATCGTTCGCGTCGTCACGATTCTATTAACCGGTCGTCGTAATCCAGCCCGCGAAGTTCACGGCGATGTTCGACGCCTCGAACGCGCGCGAATCGCTTCGTTTGGAATTTAACGGGACACTTTCGACGGGCCATCAGACGGACGCGCAAGACACCACACAGCCATCTGCGTTTTGTTGCTCCTTTCGTTTTTACGAGGACACGATCCCAGCGTGTCAAGTCTAGTTCCAATTTCCTATAAACGTGTCTCTCACTTGTGCAAGTGTGAGTTTTTATCTTCGCGCTCGATGCGAATAGAAAGTGGTCGTCATTTGGTTCTGACTGATTCGCATCTGTTGGGAAGTCTCTCTCTCTCTCTCTCCCAAGATACAACGATAAACGACGCGTCTTTCCAACGATACTCAAACCGTGTCACGCGATAGTAATCCGGAGAGGGTCATACTCGAACGAGATGTAGGCGCGTGTGCATCTGGGGCCGAGGTTTTGAGTGTTTTCCTTGATTAAATCAAAGAGAGAATGAGAGAAAGAGAGAGAGAGAGAGAGACACTGATTGGGACCAAATCGAGGGCAAAATTTGCAAGTCGTGCGCGAGAACAATTCAACAAAAAGAGAAAGAGAGTGAACAAGATGGAGAGGTGCTTTATGTAAAGGTGTGTTCACAACAGGGGCCGGTTGCATCGGGGATAGAGGAAGATAAAAAGAGGGGGATAAGGGCTCGTGAAAGGGACGAGACAGCGGAGATGAGCGTGAGGGTCCATTAGTCTTGCGTATCTCGTCACGGTGCAGATACCGATCGCGATCGATATCGGTCGTTTATTCGAGAATGAAAGCGCCGACTCGTTTCCAGAACCAAAGGGATTACGCCGATTCCGAGGGTTGTGGCGTCGCCAGCCAGCCAGCCAGCCAGCCTCCTCTCTCTCCCCCCCCCCCCCGTACATTTTCTCGGTTCGTTTCGCGATTCCTCTTCCTTCTTTTTCTTTTTTCTTTCATCCCTCTCTCCAATTTAACGCTCGTCTCTCTCTTTCTCTCTGCCTTTCTCTTTAAATAAGATATATCCCGTGCGAACGAGGCACGAATTCGTTTTTCGTGCTTGCAAATCGAATAATACCAACCTTCTCTCTCTCTCTCTCTTTCTCTCTCTCTCTCTCTCTCTCTCTGTCTTTCTGCCGCTTCATCGCGCGAGATTTAACTGCTCGGTTTCCAGCGTCGACGCGGAGAGTGGAAATTTCGCCGGAGATCGTCGCAGATTGAATTTCCGGGCTTAACTCGATAATGTGGACACGATGATGCGGCATAAAACTCACGGATAGCGGCGTAAAGCTGGTTCAATTTGAAAATGCAAACGAACGGTCCGACCAGAGGGGGTGTTGTCCGCCGGCGCACGGACACCGGAACGAGAGAGTGAAAGAGAGTGAGAGTGAGAGAGAAAGAGGCGAAACGCTCTCGCGCGCCGGCCACTGAATTCGGCCCCGGAGTTTAATGGCTGAACGACGTTTATTGCCGCGTCGTTTTATCATTTCAGCCTGGCCCCCTTCGAACCGAGTCACCGCTTTCTCCCCATCCCAGTTTTCGACCGCAACTCCTGCCAGCCTTCGTATTAAACGCGTCGGGACCGCGAGTTACGTTTCCAGCCTCGCGATAATTAAGATCACGACCTCTCCGCTTCTACGGAGCTTCCTCGGAGGGGCCAGTCTATTAATTAAAGGCTAATTATCTCGTCGAGCCACCGGCAAACAGACAGACAGACTCACTGTCCCGTGTTTTCTCGTTGGAATCGAGGTTTCTGCTTCTTTCTTTTCATTTTTTTCTTTCCTCTCACTTTTTGCTCTTCCTCTTCTTATTTCTCTTCGTAATAATTTGTGATCTGAAGAAAATCTGTAGAACGTTCCTGATGCTTCTGTTTCGTAGTTTCGTTCTTTTTTTTTTTTAGTACAAGATTTTTATTATGTAGCCGGTTTTGGTTTCATCGATGAATCAAATTACCTCGATGTTTCTCATTTAATTTTTTTTTTCTAGAGAATAAATTATATTTTACCTACCTTCGAAAGAATTAAAATCGGTCTAGGATAACTTTGTCACTGTTAATATTTAATTCTCGTTAAGAATCGACCCTGTTGACAAATTAAGAATCCCCCTCCGAAATTTAGTTTTCGTCCAAGTCGATGAAACTTCTTCGAATTTTTTTTTCGCGTCCGTCATTCACGTCTCGTTGTCAGTGACGGTCTTCCGGTTGACGCGGGTTATACTCATCATTATACGGGGCCTTACGATGACTCAGAAGTACATGTCGCAAGATGAATCATAATTGAGGGATAGAGAGTTAAACTGACACTTGTGAATTTCGTTCGTCGCTGGTTTCATTGCAGAGTAAATTTTATTTTATACCCCTGCCGTATAAAATGTACGACGATCGATAGACAAGCGTGTAATACGTTCCAGAGATTCGAGCTCGCTGGCACAGAGAATTTTCCGAATGCTTGGCCAAACTGTCGGAACGTATTCTGATTACCATGGGGAAAGAAAAATGTAGATCCCCGAGTGGTGCTTTTCTGCCGTGTAACCGTTGAAAGATGCATATCGAGGGAAATGTTCGTAGCGGCACCCTTATACACGTTTCATGGGTTCTTCAGCTTTTTCCAACTCTCGTTCCATTTTCCTCTCTCTCTCTCTCTCTCTCTCTCTTCGTCTTCTTCTTTTTAATTCTTCAACATCCGACGCGGTACGTTCACAGATTAGAGAAGAAAAGAAAAGTTCTTTCCCTTTCGCGTGATTTGAGAAAGTCTGTAAAAAATTCCCACCGATACGTAGCTACTGGCACGTGTGCATTTCAGATCAGACTTCTTCTAGCGAAATTTTGAAGGTCGATCAATTTCAAAATGTTTAACGATGAAGCAAACAGTTAGACAATCCCTCCAATTCGATGTGTGATGGTATAACCGTGCCATAAAAAATCTGTAGCTCGCAGCTCGTCGTTAATTACACGTAATCACCGTGAAATCTGAATTTCTCTGTTACTCTAATGGAGTGTAATCAATTGTAACGAGGGGTCCGGATGGATTCGAGGAAGGAAAATTTACTTATTCAGAAAGATAAAAAGATTTTGTTTGAATCTTGAGCGATTGCTTGTTCGAAAGATCCTTCGCCAGTGGCGTTTTCAGTTTCTCTGACATTTACTGCAATCTGTTCGCCTCGTTCTTCTCGGGGATGGCACGTTCGGCCAATTGAGAATCACTGACCGGTAGGTGAATTAGTTAAAGCACAGCCGGTCCCGGGGATCTTGTACACACGATGTAGAAACGATGTTACCGAGAAACCGGTCTTGGACCGTGGCGTGTACACGTACGGGACACGCGTGCACCAACACACACGTCGCACACGCACATCCAGCTTTCTGGTGCTCTCGAGCCTGATGGAATCGGCAGGGGATGAGGATACCTAAAGGCCAAGGGAACGATCCCCTCCCGGTCGTTTTTCTCATTTTCTCAGCGCGCGCGTTTATCCTCTCGTTCTTGGCCGGGATCTCGCATTACGGCTCAATTTGGCCCGCTTTTCGTAATCTCGTTCGATCGATGTAATCTCGGCTCTCGGCAGCCGTGTACCCCGGCCCTAAAGACCCTCTTCCAAGGGTTCTTTTAGACGTTATTACGAATTCGAGCAGCATCTCGGTTTAGGTAACTCGATAATTCGATTAGCCCTTGGGAATCCTTCTGCTCGGCTTAACCGAGCTACATCCAAGTCTCGTTCCCTGCTTCCTTCCTCCGTCCTATCGTCCTCTCTTCTCTCTCTCTCTTTGCTACCCTTATCTCTCGCTTTCTCGTCCTTCGATATTTTAGCCATGTCAAACCGTCGTCGTCGTCGTCGTCGTTCCTGTCTGGAAGAGGACTGGTTGGAATTTTGGAATACCAAAGGGGAAGAGTGGGGAAGAGTCGCGACGCGGCGGCGTATGGTTATGGTTATGGTTATGGTTATATAAGGGACCGCGTTAATACAGAGTACGTTCCATTAGCCAGGGAAGATCGATCGTAGAGATCGTGGAGATTGGGCCCGAGGAGTGGCCATTCGTTTCTCTCCGGTGAGAGACTCGACCGATCCGCTGCAATTGAAGCACGCGTTGCATAATAAGTTGCAGCTGAATACACTCGATCCAGCTCTGTCTCTTTCTCTCTCTCTCTCTCTCTCTTTCTCCTTTTCTTCTTCGACGAAATTATTTATCGGTCGGCTCCTGGCACAAATTCGCTTTATCTCGATCTTTATCCCTCCCTGGTGGCATTGTGGAACGTCGTGACTTGCCAGTGTCGCTCGCCGTGCACCGAGATCGATACGCTGTTGAACTTGGATCGAAGTTTCTCGTTTGTTGAACTTCGATTTCCACTCGGACGGTCGAATCTGAAAGTTCTCGTGCATTTCAGAGCATTTGTACGTTGCAATCCTATATTTGGTTGCGCGAAAATTTCTACTTGATGTTGCGAACTGCTCCAAGCAGTCAGTTATCATTCCCTAGTAAACTGTACATACAGGATGAGCCAAAAATCACGAGGTTCCTACTGAAATGAATAATTTTTTTGTTATATACCTTTTCAATTTTTTTTTTTACAAGTTAAAGTAGATTAGTTTAAGTTCATGTTTGAATTTAAATTTAATTTGAAGTTAATAAAATTATTCTTTCTCTGATGTTCTGTTAAAAAGAAAAGGTGGAAAGAAACTTTTGGCCCACCCTATATACGTATCTAGTTTTTTTCAAAGCTTCATTTACGTATATTGTATATATCATGATTAAATTGTTGAAGTGATCGGTCTAGAAAGAATGCAAATTTGGCAAATGAAAATTCAAGATCCCGGACTTGGTTTTCAAAAGACACACAGGGGCTGACGAAAATACTCGAAAATCCATTACAGAAGAATTTTGATGAATGTATTACACACAATATTTTCACGAAAAGTTGCCATAAATGCTTGTGTATTTTCGTGAGCAACTATATATAATACATATAATAAGGAGCATAACCGAACACACAGTGATGAAAAATTTTATGACTTTTTGATACTTTAAACTTACAACAATGTTTGTAGAAACATTGAAAAACTTTGCTCGCAATTCGATCCACCATGGTTTTGAAAATTGAAATTTTCTTTTTACAATGAAATTTGTACGATTTTTCTTGAGCCGTTTTATTGAACTTTGAATATTAGGGGCAAATGTAACGAAATACTGAGATCTTTTTCAATTTTTGTTGTTCAAAATTCGATAAGTACAGCAAGTTTTTAGAGGTTTGTCGTAAATGGGAAATTTTAATCTTCAAGTTCCTAAATAAAATTCTTCGTGTTTTTACACATGTGTGAATTTTTACAATTTCTTTAAGAAAATAAATATTTTCACCAACACTGGTGTTAAAATATTTTGAAAAAAAAGACACGAACTCAAAGTACTGAGAACAGCTTTACGTTTTGAAATGATATAGATTATTACATCATCTTATAGATTATTATTATATGAATATATATGACTCCGTTTCTAACGCAGTTACGACAGCTTAAAGTATCGACAATTTTTCACTTGAATTAATCGTGCTGCAAAACTGACTCCACGAAAACAATTCGTATTTGTGAAAACAGAATAGTGACTTATAATCGGGATCGTGGAAAATTTTTTTTAGAAAGCTACAACAGTATGTGTTCTGCATCTTTCTCTTACACTACGTGCAAACACTCGACAAAATATCGTCAACATGTACAAAAATCCATGTGTGTGTTCGGTTTTGCTCGTACATACGTTCCATGAATGTGTTTCGATGTTACCTTGTCGAAACAGTTCTCCAGCGAATGCATGTGGCTCACGTTTCCGCGCGCGCGCGGTCGACGATGAAGCAAGAGCGGGACGACTGGTTTCGCATTAGCGGCGGCGCGTACCGCAGCGCGAGCATCGCGTTAACGCTTGTAACAGCAGCACGCTTCTTCGATATTGCCTCTCGCCACTTTATATCTCCCACTGTCTAATACATTGTATCTCTTTTCTTTTTTTTGTTCCATCCTTCCAGTATTACGAGATGTCCTACGGGCTGAACGTGGAAATGCATAAACAGGTAAGCCCTCCTCGCGTTCATTTGAATTTCAAATGAATATCATCGAACCGCGCCGATAGAAGCCGTGAATCGTATGTATACACGAGTTTGTTCCCTTCGTTTCTACGTACAGGGTGTTCCACCCCGATTGGGAAACCTTCGCGCAGGAATTTTTTAATTTACTTGCAAGAGCACGAGGGAGAGAGTACTCGTAGATTCAACAGCAATTTAAATCAAATTTTAAACCGATTGTCATAAGTCGTTTCATTGATCGGCATACAGTCTTTAAATTACAATAATTATATATTTATATTAATTTAGTAAATTATATATTATATTTAGTAAAATTTAGCTATAAATATAAAATATGAAATTTAACTATATTTATTATATTTAGTAAAATTATATATTATATTAATTTACTCGTAGAACATAAATATAATAAAATATGTCGTATTAATTTATTGATCATATTCATATTATAATAATTTATTAATAATAATATATTTATATTACAATTTTATTTATCATATCAATATATTAAGGATACAATAATCTACACCCAATAGTTTATCAATATCAGTAATTGATACCTAAATCATCGTACGTACAAGAAAGTCTACGTTGTTCCTCCAATCATCCCAATTGCACGGGACACCCTGTACATGCAAATGTTTCATACGTTTGTTTCACTCGTGTTCGCATCGCGTACATCATTGCACAGATGTGTGTGTGTGTGTGTGTGTGTGTGTGTGTGTGTGTGTGTGTGTGTGTTTGCGCGCGCGCGAGTGCGTGCGTGAAATTACGCGCGCGTGTGCCTGTTTTACACGCACGTGCACCGGTAGCTCGGTATAGTAATTACTTCGTTGACTTAACGCGCGATAGCTCGGCGTGCTTCGGTGAAATTTATGTTTTCATTCATGACGCGTGAACGCGCGCGCGCGCGCGCGTGAGCGAGCACAGCTCTGAAAGCAACGTCCGGGCAATATCCGTGCGGCGACTTACTAATCGTTCGGCTCGGTGGTCCCGCGCGTGACCCTTAATCCGAAATTAAAGGGGGCGGGGAGAGAGGAGATCGGGATTAGGGAGGCGATCCCCCAGGATCCCTGGCTATTGAATAAATATGTAAACAAGGTAATAACATGCAAATTGCGCTATAGGGGAAGGCGACCGAGCCGAGTTGTCCTCCGACGACTTTCGAACACGGAGAAAAACCCGGCCACCTAATCGAACGCCCCTTTATTACGAATTATTGAGCGCGTTGCGTGCCCACTGTTCCCCTGAGGACGCTTCGATGCTTCAGCTTTTGGGTTGTTTCTGTGTATTTCGGCTCGTCCAACGGCGGACGCGGTGTATCGGCGTTATTAATTTGGAAGGATCAACCAGCGACCTGTTGACCCGGGAATTGAAAAAAGACAGACCGAAGAGTAATAAAGTACCTGTTGGTAGTCGAAATCCTCGCTACAATTCGACGGTAATTGAAATCAGACTTTACAAATTGCAAATCGTTTCATTGTCAAAACTTCAACGTCAAAATCTTCGAATTAAATGTAAGCCAGCAGTGCATTGTATTAATTTGTTTATTGTATTAATATATTATAATATATAATAATTAAATATACTATATCGTATTAATATAGTATCGTATGACGTTGAAATACAGTAACGTTGCACCGTTAATAGAATTGTTCTTTCTTTGGTATTTTTTTTTTTTGTCATTGAAAATCCTACAGTAACATCGTCGAACGTCAACGTTGAAACCCACAGGATGCTGCAATCGGTATTATAATATCGAAAGTCCCTTGTTTCATTTGTTTTATCCTTGTGCCTTTGAAATGTAATTGTGTCCTAACAGTGGAAACTCTTTACGCGAACATTTGTCAAGGGTAGCCACAGGTAATATCGTTTTTCGATACTGTAGAAAATTTTATTTCATTTAAGAGTTAATACAGTTTAAGCGTAATCTATAATATGATTTAACAATAAGCACACTAAATTATAACGTTATGTTATAATAAGTTAAATCATTGTCACTAGATGGCAATGGTTTGTTAAATTTGAAAAAAAGAAAGAAACGAAATTACTTATGGATAATATATGTAAATTAAGTTAATATTAAAAAAACGAAATTACTTATAAATAATATATATATAAATTAAGTTAATATTGAAGAAACGAAATTACTTGCAGCTAATATATATAAATGATTCGGGATATTTATCGATACCAGGAGGTGTCGAAAACGTAAATGCAACGCTCCATGCAATACGTAACGTACGAACGTAACGATCGGAGAGACAATTCGCGGGCCGATTGAATTATGAATCCGGAGCACCGAGAAAAGTTCGTCGCCTCAGAGCGGTGTATTTAAAACAGGATCCGTTTCGACGTGAAACGCAAACGTGGCAAAAAACGTCCGGTTTGTCAAACGAGAGGTGAGACTATCTAGGTCGTCGCGCGGGGAATTCTTTCCCTCTCTCGCTAAAATAAATCCCTAACGCCGAAAATATACTGTCAACGGCGCGAAACGTCCGTTTGACACACCGTCTGTTGTCCCGACGTACGTTTGACGCCGCGTGTGTCTCGTTGTTTGCACGGAAAAATTACGTTTCTCGCGACTCTCTTTGAGCGAGCGCGATTACGTCATTCGTTCGCGGCCGGATATCTTAACAGGATTTGTCGCGCAGGAGAGAGAGTGAGAGAGAAAAATGGCGCGAGGTTGCCCGATATGTATCTCTCTTGGGTACATAAACGCTTTCTGGTGCCTGTTAATGGGTCCCGGGCGATTTGTTTGCCGAGCAAACAGGCAGAAATAGAATTGGAAGTGGTTCGTTTGATATCGGGAATTAACTTGGCGGCGAAGAGGGGGAAAAAAGTGGAAGAGATAGAGAGAGAGAGAGAGAGTGAGTGAGAGAGGGGCGGGAAGAAAAAAAGGAGCGGACTCGTTTATTTTTCCCCCTCGCCGTTCCCTTCGCCGCCCCTAAAGGGCTTCCCGTCGAAAACACATTCTCGATATTAATAAAGACAAGGACTGTCGCGTCATTTGCATCACAAAGATCGTCTCTCCGGTCGTGTTTTTCTTGCGCCGGCCGGCATCCATATTCATCGCGGCGATCGGCCGATTTGAATTTCCCGTTTTCTCGCAGCTCGATCGTGACCGCCATTGTAAATATCCCCCGATTTTTCTCTCCTTCGTGACTCCTCCCCCTCCCTCGTCTTCTTACCCCTTTTGTACGTTGTACTTGCTGTTTTCTGTCCTCTCGTTCGTTCCGCGATGGTGGGGAGTAAAAAGGAAAAAGAAAAGAGGAGAAAAATGGCGCGGTCCGCACCGGTATAATTTGTTGGCGGCGCGCGGCGAACCAAAAGCGGAACAGCTCCGAACAGTGAAACGTCGTATTTCATTTCGCGCTCGCTTTTACGGCATTCCGGACGTTAATGTCGTCAATTACCGTACACGTCTTCGTCCGTTTTTGCCGCGGCGATTCATTTACGAGGGCCGATCATGAAAATTTATCGAGCCGGCCTCGGAAACGTTGGTCCCCGTCTGCTTCTTCTTCTTCGTCTTGTCGTTGATTTTTTTTTTTTTTTTTTTTTTTGCTGCACTTCCAGTGCAGGATTCTCCAGCAGTTTTTCGAGCAATTGATTCAGTCGAGTCGCTTTGACAATAAATACGGGTTTTGGAACTCAAAAGGTTTATTGATTGATTCCAGAAACAGCGTGAGAAACGCAATTCTCTCTGTTCTCATTTCACGAGTTTGTCTTTGATATTTTCAAGGGAAGACAAGTGAGTGTACCCTCTATCGTTCGCGGAAATTACGTTGGATAAGTCGCGAGTCGTAAACGAAGATTAGGTTAAATCGATGCAATTGTCCTCTCAGGACAATTATCCTTGGGGCAAGTTGTCTTTGAGGGAAATAAAGTTACGTTAAATCTTGACTATCTCGCTATGAATAACGTAAATAACGACAGATATTAATTACACGTGCTAGTGACGAAATTGAAATATTTGCAGAATGTAATAAAGTCGAGAGGCTTTCTTGTAACTCGACTTCACTTGGAACTCGAACAGATCATGTCCTCGAGTGACCATCTAATGAAATATGGATATCCAAACTGGAGTTATCCATACGTGGAAACCCAATGAGCAAGAACGACTAGCTAGTTGTGTTCCTCTCGGAAAATATTTGAAACGCGTGTATTGCTTTCACGGTATTGCAAACTCTGAAAAGGGCTGAAATTGGCGAATTCATTTGACTGTGAAATTGAATCGGTAATTTTCAAATTTCTTGAATTCTGATTTACGGAAGCTTCACACACACGTACAGAAAGGAAAAATCATCAGACGAACGAACGTGTATTTCGAGAAATATTTCAGTATTTCTCTAGGCTCACAGACGCGAGAGAATCTCGATCGCGAATTTCCAACGAGATAAGGATAAGTAGCCTCGGTTCGGTTCTCCACAATTCCCGGGTTCCCTGTTTTCCCTCAACCGAGTCACTCGTTCCTTCGTTCGGCTTCTCTGCGATTTTTCTCGCGTTACCTCTTCACCTGCGCTCTTGCGTGAGCCAGCTTCCGCGCCGACGTGCCACGAATAATGTTCGCGTTTATTGAATATTTAGCAGCCGGGCTCCCGTTATTTCCCCGGCTTCCGTTCTCCCTCTTTTCTGCCCGTTCCAACCGGATGCACCCACCCGGATCGTAAATCGGGCTTCGTGTCGGGGGCCCTCGCGCGATGGTTTGCGAGACGGGGAGAGAAACGTGCGAATAGGCGCGAGAGGCGAAGAAACGCGACGAAAGGAGAACTACGACGAAAATGGTACGGTAACTCAGGATGGACAGATTGGTAATTATCGTCTTTGTTATCTCGGTAAATATAGCTTACGTGTGTGATAAAAAAACGTGTGCGAGGCGATCAAAGAGCTCGTTTCTTTGATCGTGCTACACGTGCCAGCGTAAATATTCGCGCGTGTATAAATATATGTGGGATTTAATTATATTTTTAAGTTATAAATATTAATTTATTCGATATTACCGTTATTATTTAGATTCACGTTAAAATGAATTTTTTTATATGAAATAATCAACTTTAATAAATTTTTATCATATCTTTATTTATTATATTTATTATTAAGATTGTTATCATTATGAAAATATTTAAACTTTGGCCACTTACCAGCAGAAAACTATTCTATTTACATTGAAAAATACCAGTTACTAGTCTCACTGACATTGTACCTATTGTGGGATGGGACATTTTCTGGGAAAGGGCCCAGAACTTTCTCCAGTGTCCAACAATTGCAACCAGATGTCCCAAGTGGCGTACTATAGAGAAAGTTAGGTCTGGGACTTGGGATTGTTTATGGCTAGCCCTCCAGGCCTAACGTTTAAGATATTAAGGGTATGGATGCGTTTGTGTGCATGTGTGCATGAATGACGAATTTTATGCAGACGAGAGAGAACAGAGTGAGTGTCGAGAAGTCAAAGAGAACAGAGTGAGTGTCGATGAGTCAGAGAGAACAGAGTGAGTTGAGAGTTGCGAGAGAGAGAGAGAAGAGAGTGAGTTTAGCAATTAAGAAAATAGTGTAAAACGTCACTTTATAATCATTATTAAACGAATTTTCTTTATTTAACTTTAAATAAACAACCATCTTTTATGAAAATTCTTACAGATTGGGGTCTCAAGCCGGGATTCCTACATATCTAATGAAAGTGGTGAAATGAATTGGTAAAAATGGCACTGAAATAAGTGAAAATGAGTGACAGCTTTGAGGAATTTGTACAATCGATATTGGTTCTTATTTTCATAAGAAATTAGTAACGTTTTAGAAGCAGACTGTGTATTATATTTTTCTTACATCATACTGGTGATTTTGATGGGAAGTTGAAAGGTGCAGCTGATGCATGTAACGTAGAAAACGTTCCATGCAAAGCATCCGCAATGGTGGAGTTTATTTTAAAATTTCCAATTTCCAGTTCAAAGATGGAGATCGAAATGAAAGTGAAGAAAGACACGCAACCTTGAGGGTGGTGGGACAAGGTTCGAGGTTCTTTTCTCTTTCCTCCGCGTCGCGGGTTACGCGTATCGATAAATCGCGCGGAGATTTACGCGAGTGGCCCGCTTCGTCGCGTGCTTTATTTCGGCCGGGCGAAGTGGAACAAGGCCGCAGCGGAGGAATTCTCGTCGGACGGCACCGGTCGTGTTCTCGACTTATTCGCGCGGCGATAAATCGAAGCGAACGAGTCGGACCGTCGGCCTCGATTCAACAGAGAGAGAGAGAGAGAGAGAGAGAGAGAGAGAGAGAGAGAGAGAGAGAGAGAGAGAGAGAGAGAGAGAGAGAGAGAGAATAAAGAAAGAATCTTCGTTGCCATATCCGGCCGGATGAAACCGGAACGAGGAGGATTCTCGCAACGGACCGCGGCGTGAACGGTCACGCGGAATCGTATATCGATCGACCATTGTAAAAACTTCAATGGCCGCGCCGTGTCAAAAGCTGTTTATACACGATCGTACTTCTGCGGCGCGCAATTTCGTGCTCGATCGCGTTTATAAAATCAGAACCAATCCCCTTCACGGTTGCTATATTCGGCCCCCCCCGCCCCGAGGATGATTAATCGTTCGCTCGTTTATGACGAGCCGGCGTTGTCGTTCGCTCGTGGAAATAAATAAAAAAAAAAAAAAAAAAAAAAAAGAAAAGAAAAAATAGCGTGGAAAATGGGGAAAGAGGAAGAAAGGGAGGGGGGAAATAGAAAATTGACAGCGGAAACGAGACAAAACGGACGACAGAGGGGTTGGGAGGGCGAAAGGGGGTGGCGGTGGTCGCGAGATGAGTAACAACTTTGACGACGCGAGAGGGTAAAATATATATATATATATATATATATATATATATATATATATATATCGGGATGGGAAACGCGCGGACGTTTCGAATCGAATTTATCGGGCGTGTATTAACGCGGTCGGCCGGTCGGTCAGTCTGGTAAGTGTCTGCGAATGGCGGTGTAAACGCGCTCGATTTCGCCTGGATGTAATTAACGTCGGGTAATTCCCGACAATTACCGTCATCATCATCATCCATCAGACCGCAGTCGACCTGTTACGTTTTCCTGTTATATACCTGTACGATAATTGTCGTCTCGAATCGCTGGTCTCGCATCGATGCGCCGGTCGCACGTAGTATACACGCGCGCTCGTTAAAAACGAGAGACGGACAGGACGGGCAAGGTACCTTCTTTTAATAGCCGCGTCTATGAAACGGGTGTTGGAGAGTCTCTGTGTGTGCACGCTTCATCGAGAATTATTGTCACGTATCGGTTTATTAAATATTTTCCAGATTTTCATCGTTGTCAAACGCAGCTTCTCATAGAAAGAGAAATTTTGTACGTGGTATCGCCGGTCCAAATTTTACGTATTTTTATATTGATTCGAACAAATAATTTTTATTAATTATTTCCACGAACTTTTTGCCCGGACGCATGTGTTTGTCTGTATCTCGAAAACGAAGACGAGTTGATGCTTACGTCTTCGAAATAAACTGACGAAATTCTGGAAGATTCCGTGTAAGACTCTGTGTTGGATTCCGTGTAATGGAGTCAACACGCTTATAATTTTGAAGGGTTTATTCCTTGTTCGTGGTCGTGTATGATGTAGGATGATGTAGAATGATATAGAATGTTCTGTGATCTTCTAGTCTGTACTGTAGTATTCTATTCTGTCTAACTTTACTGTAGTATTCTAACTCTCTACTGTAAAACATGTCCTTATATATATTTGGTTATCATCGTCAAGTGGAAGGGGAAGGAGCATGGATGACCAAGTATTGGATCTTGCCCTTATGACTAACTATTCACAGTCCACTTTTATGTGGACTGTTGCTAGCTCGTTGTCATTATTAGCATAGATCCAATATTGTCTGGGTTGGTCATCCAACATCTGTACTCGTTTGATGGTACGAGGAAGCAACGAGTAGTACAGCTCGAAATGGATGGAATAGTAAGAATAACGGTCGTAAAAGTAATACGACTGATAAAAATCGTCCGGACACGATGTCAGAGTCTACAGAGCCACAAAAGTATCAACGGAATACTTAAATCCTCGATAGTAGAGAGAGAAAGAGAGAGAGAGAGTGTGTGTGTGTGTATACGTCGATACTGGATGGCGGTAATACGACTCTTATACTGTTTCTGCAGGCGGTAGATTTTAGCGCGCGAAATTTAAGTGGCCTCTTTTTCGTACGTGTCTCGAAGCAGAGAGAAACTTCGACGTTTCAAAGAAAACGTACGATAAAAATTCATGACCGTGGAGCGAGCGACCCTGTCTACCTCTGTTTAGAACCATGATCGAAGATATTCGCGTATTAATGACCTCGAGAGGGTTATCTGGCGTAACATTGGCGGAACCCTGTTGTGTAACGCGTCAAGTCATCCACACTCTTTCTCGTCTTTTTCTCCCATTCTCGCACTCGAGTACGTTACGCTCGTGGAAAAGTGCCAGCTCTTCGTCCTTAATTGTACTGTTCGAGCCCCCATTCCTGATATGAGCAAAAGCACATTTTTTTCGACGTGTTTTCGTAGTGTTTTCGTGTACAAGTATATACTACTATCAGCGAGTCGACAAGCGCGATGGAATGGAACGAGATAGTAAAATCGATTGGACTTGAAATGTACGTGGATCTCGATCGTCGATTTAGGGGAAAGATGACATACCACTGATGCTTTGTCAGGAGCTGACTTTTTACGAATATTTTAGTCTTCACGGGGGTTAACGACAGATTTGGACGACGTAAAAGATTATATAGTATATATCGTTTGATTAACGAATGAAATTGCAATTCATGATACAATTCGCGAGCTCAGATTATTCAAATACGAACGATCGCGAAATGAATTGTGAGATTTGTTGATCATCTCGTGTTTCAAGCGCGCAAAGAATAATAAACACATTGGGTATATAAAGATCCAAGGAATCCGGGAGACAGTGTGGGTTGCTGAAAATCCGATAAGCTTGAGAAATAACCACCGAAAATCCGCGTGTGTGAGCGTCGCACTGCGGAAGATCTCGCGGAGGAAGAGGAATTCTTTTTTCGCTCGGCTCGAAAACGGAATTGATAATGGCATCTTATTCGAGAAGATCGCGACAGAGCCAGCCAGAGTCTGTAGAAGGGCGAACGATAAAAGGAAACAGAGAGAGAGAGAGAGAGAGAGAGAGAGAGAGAGAAAGTCGACTGAATTGGGTGCGGTATTTCCAGTCAGGCAAACTCGAGTTTGCCCCGGATAAAACCTTCCTCCTCGGTCGCGTCGTCTCCGAGTAACATCCTTCCTATCCGCGAGCAAAGAGGGAAAATAAAGAGAAAAAGAGGACGAAGGAGAGGATCAGAGGGTTGGTAGCAGGAGAGGGTGGGTGGAGAGACGGTACACGTACGAGAGAGAGAGAGAGAGGGGGGGGAGGGGTTGAGGCAAGGAAGGAAAGAAAGAGAGAGAAACGAGATCGAAGCCGGTGCCGGTTGAAAGGACTTATCGTGTTGAGAGATCGCGACCGTGGAGAATGCGTATCGGCTACACTGGGTAGAGGGAGCAGCTCCATCGGTATTGCAGATCCCTGCGCTGAAAAAGACAGCTTGCACGAGGAGGTGGAAGGCCGCGCAGGCACTGTGCCCGTATGATAGCGCGGCGCGCGGTGGTTTCCAGCGGGAAGAGCCGAGGAATAGGAGAAAAAGGATGCAAACGTAGCATGGCGCGGATAGACATTTCTGTGTATATTTTATCGTGCACATATTGCGACTCGTTCTTCGCGGCCGTGCCAAGCTACACAACGCGCACCTATGTTGTGTACGTACGTTACGTACGCGTGCTACGCGAACAGAGAGAGGCAAGATATACGCGGGATCGAAGTTACACGGATACGCGAACGTCGGGCGAGGCGGAGAACGAGAGAAGAAGAAGACGACACGAAAAAGGACGAGGGGGTGGATTGCTGTCTGCTGCTGCTCGATGCGACGGCAGGAGGAGGACGAAACGCGCGACCGGCTGCCCGCAGAGAGAAGGACCGAGAGAGTGCCCGATGGCCAGGGGAATAGAAACGAGTACCAGAACAGGGTGAGGAGAGGGGGGATCGGGGGCAACATGTGTGCGTGGAGAGGTCGGCGCGGTAGCACAGGAGAGCTCGATTTTTCCGATAGCGAATTTTGCTCTTCGTTTTTCCACCGACCACCACCGGGTCTCCCCTTTCCCGCAGCCTGCACACACGGCTCTCTGTCTCTGTTTCGCCATCAGCCTCTCATCACCGATTCACCCTATCCCGTCGGCACCGGCGACGTGCACCACGTTTTCCCCGGCGTACCATTCATTCCTCCGCCCCCGTACTCTCTTTTCAACCACCACCACCACCACCACCACCACCACCACCACTACTATCACCGTCACCATCGTCGTCCTTCTCCGCCCCCCACACACGAGTCCTCTCTTTTTCCCCCCTCACCGTACTCTGTCCTCTCTTTCTCTCTTTGGATCTCCATCTGGTCCTCTGGCTCCGCGGCCCAGGCGACCAAACCGGTGGTGGTGCTGCAGACACAATAAAACGTGGAAAAAGCGACGGCCAACGGTGCACGCGGGCGGACGTGCACGGTGAGAGAAAGAGCGCGGCGATCGGGTACACGACCGTGTATTAGGTTACCCTCTGGGTCCGAGAGGCGATCCTAGAAAAGAGAGGAGAGGAGAGAGATCGCGGCGGTCGATGGTTTTGAGAGGTTATTCATGAAGCACCTGACGAGATTCCACGACCGCGTCCTGTCGTACTTTTTTTTCCCCTCCACCTCTCTCTCTCTCTCTCTCTCTCTCTCTCTCTCTCTCTCTGTTTCTCCGTACGGCAGTATCCGGGGACAAAGGACAAAGATTTATGAACAGACGAGGAACCCACTCTTGCCCCGAATTCGATCGAACGGATAAAAGGATCCAGACGTCTTTTATTGTTAACGGAGATCGAACACACCGCGAAACGCGGATGTCGCGACGAGCGCGATCCTTCGTACGGTGAAAGTGCGAGAGGGTGAGTGCGCGACGAGAGGGTATTAAACTGCGAAAAATCGCGGTGCGTCGCGTGAAATCCGGTGCAGGAAGGAAATTAGTAGAGAAAATACGATTTGGGGCGGGGTGAGGAGGTGGCTGGATGGAGGCCGGATGGATGGGGGGGCTTGGGTATCGACCAGCTCTCGCGGGGTATTTCGCAACGGGGTTTTTCGCGGATGTACTCGTTAAACCGATAAATGAATAATGAGCAGACTGTACGGGGTTGAACGCAGGACGCGCGAGGCCTGGCGCTGGGAACGGCGGAAACCGGCGGGGGATGAAAAAGATGGGCCAAGCGGGCGGGCGGCGGGCGGCGGGACGCGCGACCGACGCAACGAGTCGAACGCAAAACAACGAAATCGAATCACTCTCGGTGGCCGCCCGGTACTTTTCATGCGTGAATTTTCCGACTGCTCGACACGTATTGCAGCTGCGGAATCGCCGGTAATAGCTTTAACAGAATCGAGAGTAATGCCCGAAAACATTTACAATACGCGTCGCTTGCCGCGAATAAAAACGCGCCGATCGTTTAGCGGCGATAATACGCGCGCCGCGTACAACGCCAACAACAACCGGCAACGACCAACGTTCGCACAGCGAGCGCTGGATAAAAGGGGTTGAAAAGAGGGGGGGGAGGGGGCGGAGGAGAGGGTGTAAAAAAAACAACAGATGGAAGAGAAAAAGTGGGATATGATCGAATGAAAATTCGATAGAGAGACGATCGGTGGTGTAACGATCCTGACGAACTGAAATGGCTATCAGCGGAATTTTCTGCGCGTGTTCCTAATGCCGTCTCCGTGCGTGCCCCAAGATCTTTCTGACAGTTCTCGAAACAATCAAAAGGTCGATTTCGAGGTGCTGCTGTGATTATAACGTTCACTTCTCTTCAAAATCAATTTCTGTCGCAGTATCACACGTGCGAGTAGAGCGTCGATTCGTCGAATTTAAACAAATTTGTCTCTTCTGTTCGGTCGAGAAACAAACGTACTTGTCCAGCGCAACGGCAACACATGAAAATCGCGTACAACAAATATCCCTGTCTGAGCTAAAGATCGCCCATCTGTAACACTCTCGGGGATTCCCTGAAAGAGCCGAAAGATGCATCCAACGCGCGTCTGTTTACGCGATTTTCGAATGTTGCAGCCCCGGAGGAGATCCGTCCTTCCTGCTCCCTGATCCTCTTACTTCTTCCTCCGCGTCTTTTCTCCCTGGTTTCTGGAAAGGCAGAGAACACTGCTCGAGGAGAAAGCTATAAAACTGTTACGCGTGTCGCGTCGCGTATGGTAGTCGCAGCAGTGGGGTGGCTTCCGGTAGTAAAGCAGCCGTTGTTTCATTGCGTTCCCTTCGAAACTGCTTTCCAACCGTCCTTGTAAAGCGCGCGGAACGATAATTTCCTTGGAAAAGTCCCTCCCTTCCTCCCAGGGGGTGGGTGGGAGGGGCGAAAAGTCGCGTCGAGTTATCGATCGTCGGTTGGAAAGCAAGCACGGCAATTTGTTGCCGCGTCGTCGTCGGGGCCAACGGTTTTTTTTACGGGCTCGAACGGGCGTATTCTAAATCATGAGCGATAAGCTACGCCTAAGCCGAGGGCCCGGGCTATTTACATTTAATTAATCCCGGGGGGGAGCGCGACCCTGCGCTTTCCCAGACACCCTGCGGCTTCGTATTTATGTACTCGCGCCGAGTCGGCTTCGAGTCTCAGGATCTCCAACCAGCCCAGCAGCCCCCCTACATTCCTCCCCACCGTTTTTATGCGCGACGTTTCGCACTTTTATCGATGCCAGGGTGTTAGCATTATGCCGGCCATCAAGCGGAGGGTGGAGAGAACACCCTCTCGTGCGCCGTTGGGAGTCGTTAAGAGATCACCTCTTTCTCGTTCTCCGCGCCCCCGTTTTACCGTTCCGTCCCTTCCGACAATCTGACGTCGTTCTTCCTTTGCCTTTTTTTTTCTCCCTCTTGGTTAATTTCTCTCTCTCTCTCTCTCCTTTTTTTTTAATAGTTTAGCGAATTTTGTTTTCTAGAAATTTTGCGATTCTTTTCTCAAGTAAAGTTAGGAAACTGTCAAAGACTCGAGGTATCTTCATGTAATCTGATGTCAGAAATTAGAGTTGGTATTGATCTTTGACACTCGAATTGTATTTCAAACATTGACATCTAGTTTCTTTAAAACTGTCGCGATTTTTCAACAATCGACGAAATGAAAATCCATTCTCACGAGACGAAGGAAATATTTGAAAGTTCGTCGAATGCGTCTTTGGTTTTCACTGGCAGACCGGAAAATTTTCTAGAATCAAACAATCAGCGATCGAAGCGGAGTCACTAAACTGTGTAATTACGTTTCGTTCTTTCCCCGCCCCCGGTCGTTTCCGCCGTCAAACGAACGATCGTCGGAAAGGTTCGACAGTGGGCGACGGGTCAATCGTTAACGTCGATCCTCCCGTGAAAACGAATTTTATCTGCAACGCGCGCACAGATACTCTCTCCGGTATATCGTCATCCCCGGGTCTTTTCAAATCGGCAGTTCCGCCGAGGAAAAAGGAAAACGCGGAGTGTTACGCGCGCACGGTTTAATCCACGATCTCGGATTACCCGAGTTGGAGAACAACCGACACCCGGGGTGTTATTTAAACGCGACGGGCGTTAACGAACTCGAAGCGAAAAAAAGAAGGAGGAAAGGAGAGAAAAAGAAAAATGATGGAAACAACACGGACGCGGAGGAAACAGCGCCGAGATTCAGCGACCTTTGAAGAACGCCTCTGGCAAACGGATCGTGGAAATTTCTGCTCTCTTACCGCCCGACGGATCGCTGAAAATCACCACGTTGCCCGATCTGAAAGCTTCTCTCTCTCTCTCTGAAATTACGCTCCGTATTAAGGCGGGCCTGCGGCTGGAATTAACGTATTACCCTCGGTATGTATCCGTCTTCAATCGCGCGGATTTATGTCGTCGACCGATCTTTTTCTCGTTGATCCGCTGATCTCGTTCACTTTTCACTTCGATTTCGTGAAATTTGATTTGAATGCCGACTCACGAACAGATGTAAACGCGACTTTGAGGAAGTTTATCTTGAATAATTTAAATTATCGTGTCGGGATTATTTTGATTTCAAATTACCCTAGAGGTCTCATTTGTTTCGATCGATGTTACGAAAGTCCATTAATTTTCTCCGTTAACCCCTTGCGTTGGCAACTGATTCGCGGACCGTATACAATAACTCGTCGCTTTCCTTTCCTTTTGAGTTCGTCGGTATGATACCACAGGATAGAAACTATCAAGAAGCAATAAAACTTGTAATTTGTTACATTTAAATATACTTAAAACCGAGAAAAGCACGTCATTCCGGTGCATGTGTTTAATCGTTGATTCAGAGTGTGTCTCGCCGTATCTCTGCCGTTAAATATATTATTTCAAGCTTGCGCGCCGATTGACACGTTTGAGAAAGGAATTTCATGGCTGATAAAACGCGTCGCGGCAACAGTGTCCATGCCCCAGACAGAAATTCCAAATGGAGTTTGAAATGTTTTTACCACGTTTGCACGGACGTTCAAACGAAACGGGGAAGAGAGAAACACGGCCACGATCAATAACAAATGCCAAGAGAGCCGGATCGATTCATCGGGACAGAAGTTCATCGAGAGTAACGCGGAGGAGGCGCTCGGGCTCCCCCTGTTGATCTTGCCGTGCATAATCAGCGGCGAGTTAATTGCGCTCGCTATCAGCCGGGCACGAAGGTCTTGTTTTCCTCAATGTTCATCCCGGAATTACGAGGATCCCGCTGACGATAATTCCTTGGTGTTGGCTCCGTGGATGTCGGTTGCGCCTGTTTGTGTGTGTGTGTACGCGCGCGTCTATACGCGTGTTACCCTATAGACTGAGACCGACCGTAAAGTCGCGTCCACAATGCGAATTCCCGTCGTGTCTGGCGACGTCGTTGTCGTTGCGAATGCGCCCTGAGGCCACCCTCTCGAGCACCGTCCCTCAAAGTACCATCGAGCTACGTACGTACACAGGCGAAAGGGGGATGCTGCTACCTCCACAGAGCCAGAACGAGAAAGAAAATAATGAATCGTTGAACGGACAGAAAGAGAGAGAGTTAGAGCTCGTGAGAGAGGTGTAGTGCCTTAACGAGAACAGTCGGGAAAGGGTGTTCCCTGGATTTGGAGCCGGTGACACTAATTTGCCTGCTCTCCGCGCCACGTCCGATATCATTCCGTCGCGTTCTCACCACCTCCGTGTTAATTACCGCGGGTAAGATAGAAACGAGTTTCGTGGCGGAGGCTCTTTCGCTTGTTTTTCATGCACCCATGGAAACAATGGGCGCGCGCGCAAGAGCTCGCTCCGGGGTAATGGCGGTCGGTTACGCGGCCGTTCTCTTTTCCTTTCGCGCGCAACGTTTGAAAAAAAATATTCCCCGTTTTTCTCTCCGTTCTCGGGCAGAATCGCGGCCTCGATAACACACCCCTCCGATTGTTTCGGTCTACGTTTTGTTCGCTGCAGCCCTTTCCTCTCTCCGCCCCCCCCCACCCTTCCCCTCGCCGCTTGTTCTCGTGAAAAGTATCTTTTGTCGATGGTCTGTTTGGCTTTCGGCTCACGCAGGCCAGAGACACGGCTCTGGCATTTGACGACGAACTTTCCAACTCGACAGAGTCGAAATGCACAGTTGCTCTATCCTCGGTGCACAAAGGATGTTAGGTCTTTCGTCTTCGAATGGACGTTTCCGAGATCTTTCGAACGGGGATGAAGTACATTTTATTTCCACGTGTTATTATGTCGTCGCATCGGCGAGCAATTTTCTTGCTTTCAGAATCGAAGTACAAGTTTATCTAGTTTAACTGGTCGACTATTCTTGTAGTTTTTATTCGTCGTATCAATAGAAAATTAATCCCGCAACGACGTTGTTCCACCTTCGTTTTACGAGTGACCAATTAAATGTTCGATTAATCGAACTCTGTAGGCTACGTGTTTCACCAGTCGAAACGATCAAAAGTCCAACAGCGAAGCAACAACAACTCCTCTACAAGACGCAGGCCGTGTTCGGTGAACGGTGTCGGCGAGAAATCGGCGAGCGCGTAATCGTGGCAAACTATTCGCAGCAAACACGAGGCAACCGAGCACCTCCGCGGAGATTCCCTCTTCGAAACTCGAGAACAGTCGAAATCCCGTCGCTGGAGCTATTCCGCAGCTAACATACTACATGCCAGCCCAATAATCGTGGCCGGCTACAGAATACTACCACGAGAGCCTCACTCGAAATCGAGAGGATAGAGAGCCGCTCCCTTCCTTGTCCAAAGAGAGTAAACCAACAGAGAGAGAGAGAGAGAGAGAGAGGAGGTCAGCTTCGGCGGCCAGACCGTTAATGTTTAGCGCAATCAGCGATAATGGCGGTCTATGGCGCGTTTAATCAAGGCAGTAGCCCGTTGCGGCTTGCGGTTCGAAAGCGGCCTGCCCCACGGTGGAAAGGAAAGGGTCACTGTATGTACACGCTCTCCTCTGTCCACGTGTGTACGTTCTCTGTATGCGCTTGTGTCCATGTGTATCCACGAAACGAAGAGCAACAAAGAGAGAGAGAGAGAGAGAGAGAGAGAGAGAGAGATGGATGGATGGAGATAGAGGGAGGAGAACGAGAGACAGGGAAGGGTTGGCGAACAAGAGGGTTGAACATATCAGGTGGGCTTAGCGGTCTCTGCTGGCTCGGCATCGCCTCGACCAGAGAGTGACCACTGTACACGTACACTAGCCAACGCCAGACGGGCTATACACACACGCGAAACAGCGTCTGAAACTCGCGTATCTGCTGCCAGGGTCGCGAGCTCACCCTGAACAGACTGCTCTCTACTCTCGCTTTCCTCTTTCCTCCGGTTCGTTCCAGCCCTTCGTCGCTTCGTATTCTTTCCCCTCACGGGGTTTCCTCTACCCCCTGTCTACGCGTACGGAATCGCACGTTTCTCTGCTCGTCATCTCCGCTTCACAGAGCAGAGGCATACTCGCTTGCGGTCGAAAGACGCTCGAATGTAGATTCCCTCCGTTTTCTATGGCTTTGTTTCTTAACGTTTCGCAAACTACCCGCCGGTCTTTATGGCGCAGATGAACTCTATCGGGGTTTCGTAATCGGGTCGTGTGCGATTTGGTGACTTTGTGTTCCCAACATTCAGCTGCAGTTATAATTCCTGTCCGTTGCATACGATGCAGTGTGTCCTACTTGAACGAAATTTTACTTTCAGCGTCCGATCGGACGTGTCCTTCCTCTCTGTTGCATCCACTTGGACATCTGAACTTTTATTGTACCGTCCGAGCAAAAAGTAATAAGTGAGAGCTACACGAACAGAATTTTACTCCAGTCAACAAATCTCTTTATTCGCCACAATTGCCTGTTGTATCTACGCTCCAACGAATTTCTCTTTACCGACACAGCCCTCCCGTATATTTCCTTCCAAGTCACGGATCGAGCTATCGAGCGAAAGATCGCTACCGATACATTCACCCGGGGATCATCGAGAGTTCCGACGAGAGGTCGGTGGATTTATCGACGATGACCATGACGGTGTGTGCGGCGGCGGTCTAGGGGGTTTCCCCCGGAAACGCACGCGTAATCGATTATTTACGACAAATTGCCGGGCGGTAATTTATTAGGACTATCCTCGGGTCGCGATAACGCGATTTTCTCGTCGGTAACCTATTTGGCGGCTGCAATCTCCTGGCAACAGCCCCTAGTTTCCTCTAATACCTGGGGCCTGGCGGCGCATCCCTCTTAATAGCCGAGTCGAGTCGAGTCGAGGCGTGGCGAGACGAAGGCTCTCTCGCCCGTTGTTATTGACTGCTACCGGCACTTTCGCGGCAACCCGTGGTAGAGGCCCCGGCTTTCCTGCTCGTCTAATATCCTGAGTGCCGCTAATTTGCCCAGCCGTAACCTACTGACACGCTGATCGATCATTGTGCGCGCCGCGCGCTCCTCTCTGACCGGTACTTGGGTACGCGCCACCACGCCGCTGTCCCTCAGGGCGAGAAACACGAGGCTGGTCGTGTGCTCGAGGAAGAGACGGAGATGGAGCAGCCTGGGAAGGCAGGGATCGCGAATTGCGCGAGTTTAAGGGACACGGAGATGGATAATTAGGTACTTGAGGGTAATCGAGCCTCCTCCGCTAACCGCCTACGCCCCGGTGATCTCGACGCCGACCACGACGCGCACGTTGCTGTTCAACATCTTGTTAACTTTGCTCCGTGAGAGTACGTAGACGACGTGCTCTATACAGGGTGGTACTCTTTTCACGGGGGGGGGGGGGATTTAAATGTCTTTTCGAATTGTGACGATGCAAAAATGTTTTCCATCGACCTGACGCGAATTGTATTGAGAGGCCGATAACTGGTAGGAATATTTTTCCTCCAAGGTCATGTTTTTTTCTCGGAGTTTTTTCAAGGTCATTGGTGATTTTTTTTCATATTTTTTTATTGTGTAAAAATACACAATAAAAGATATGCAAAGAACATAACTTAAGCTTAACTTGAATTTAACCCGAACCTTGAATATTGTGCTTCTTTTAAACACTGGCCACTTTTACTGTAAATGAATGACAAATTTCGACACGCTGATTGGAATTTGAAGCTGCTGGGAGAGATCATCACTGACGATGATTGTTTACACTTGTTATTCGACTCTCGATTGTCTTGACCGAGCTTTGTGATGACGATAGAGATAGATTTATACGTAAATTTATTTTTTTCATGTTCCTAACATATCTGAACGTACTCTTTTTACCAGCTACGATACAATAAAAAAGAAAAATATCACTCGTTCATGTTAGACAAAAAAATATTTTTTGCATCATCACAATTCGACCTCGCTAGAGTAAATCAACCTCTGTATTTAACGCCTGATGTGTCAGCGTTAGAAGATGGTTCTGCGTAAATTTGTGAAAAGTAACTACTGTCTAATTTATTGTTTGATTTTCTTCATCGTGAGATTCCCCGTCGTAAAATTTTTATTTGACACAGTGCGAAGATTCTTTGTTTAATCTTCTTGGAGGATATATTTGTTCGTAAATTGTAGAGAAATCAATTTCTTATTGATTTCCGTCGATGTCGATGTCGTAAATCACCAAGTTCGCAGTTTATGATGCGTTACACGTTCCCAGACATGAAACATCTGCAATGTTTCTACGCACAGAATATTTGGTGGAAATATATCCGAATGCAAAGTAACGCAACGTTTGAAAATATTCGAACGTGAAAGAAAGGAGTTTCATTGCATCGCGTGATGTTTGGTAGTTGCGGAATTATCAAATTTTCTCGGTGAAAATTGCTAAAATACACGCGAACAGTAAAAACTGAATAATAATTGCCAGACAGTCGCAATTGTCCAATTACAGTTATTGATTATTTCACAGTTCTCAAACTCGGTAATTTTCGCATCGCGCGATTCCATGCGAGTGATATTCATCCATTCGGCCAGTTTAATCTCTTTTTTCACAGAGTCGATGTTGTAAATCTGTTTCGGTCCGCGTAGCGTTTCTCGCTGTAAGAAGTCGAGAGATAAAAGGAGTTTTTCGTTGGCGAAGTTCACGTGCGGGTGAAAGGATCGGGTCAAAGACGAACATTCCAGAGGATCGATGATTGATGCACGCCCAGCGTGAAACTCGTTTTTGCATCGTGTAGTAATATCGCCGTACGTCCGGTCGACCGTGATTACTTATAGTTGCTCACGAAAATATGACCTGTTCCTGTCAATTCCCCTGGGTATTCGTTTTTCTTTAATCTTTCGTCGCAGTCGAGCAAGGCTGAGTAATGTACTCTTCCATCGTCCGATATCTGAAGGTCTTGGAAGACTTTCTCGAGTGTGTTTTTAGCTCTCACGATCATCGTGTCAGTGCTCGCTTCTTTACTCGATGTAACAGCATAACGGAATTCCATTCGTTCCACCGAATTTATCGCGAGGATCGACACTTACCAATTGTCTATTTATTGACGATATTGTTCTCTATTAATCCGAATAAACGTTTTATGACTATTGGAAATGATCTATTAGCACGTTTCGTGTCCCATGTCGTACGTCGCACATTTCACATCCAATACTTCATGTCTCGTATCCCACATTTTTTACTCTATGTGCTATCATAAAACGTCGCGTTTCATGTTCTAGTTCTATATTCCACTCATTTTGCATCCACATTCCACATCTTAAACTCCATACTTTATATCCCACATTCCACGACGTATATCCCACATTCTACATCCTATATTTCACATCTCATACTCCATATTGTTCCTCACATTCCGTGTCCCATATTCCACCCACGCAATATTTTATCTCCTATATATCCTGTATCCCACATCTTATATTCCATATTCCTGTATCCTATATTCGAATCCTACATATTTCACGTCTCACATTCCTGTACAATAATTCCATTCTTTTCAACTGGAATGCAAGCAATTGCCGGAAAAGTTTAGCGTAAAATGTCCCACAAAAATTTCGCGAGAAGTAATTTTACTAAATAAAATTTTGGGAAATCAATATCCTGGCCCACAAAGCTGATTTCTGGAATCCGCTTCGAAATTTTTCACCCGGCAAAATAAACACCGTGTGTTCTATAAATTTCGCTGTATATATTTTATATATTTTAGTGAATTTGTATCATTTTAGATTTGGAAAAAATGCAAGTTCATTTGTTACGAGAAACATAAAAAATTGTTATAAAAAAGTTCAACGTTCGATGAATTTTTACAGTTATAGTTTGATATTCAATGGATTTAACTGTTGCGGTGAATACTGATAATTATAATAATGCTGCGAGAGTGAATTTTAAACACACCATATGGGATTGGTAGAACGTGGATAGGGTAGAGAAGGACTATCAGCTACCCGAGGGTGCTAGTTGATAGCTCTTGTTCACCCTATTCACATCCCAGAATCATCCTGGTTAAGTGCTCGAGTCCATCTGACAGCAAAGCGGATTGATTGATTAGCTCGAATGTAATTCTGCTGGATTATATTACCAAATCATAAAAACTCTTCTTTTCTTTTTTTCTTTCAATTTCGTTTCTTTGTTCATCGTCAGCTTCTTCAAGCTATTCGCTATCTTTTTTTTAATGACCGATTCGTACTTCGTAATTCAACGACCTGTACTCGCGATTAAGATCCTCGACGTAATTCGAAATTAAATTTCGGGTGCAAAACGATCGAAGGGACGAAGCGGGATGCAAAAACGTGCCTGAATCTCGTCACTCGCCGCTTGAACCAAAGTTAAGTAACAATTGCAACGATGGACACCCGTTGTATCGAGGAGAACAAGAGGAATCGTTGGGGTGTTTGGGGGGGGAGGGGGAGGGGGCGGCTAGGCACTCGAGGACGAGAAAGTAAGAGAGAAAGAGGAGAAGGGGTTGAAAGCTGGAGTGCTGCCTCAGCACTCTGACGTTCAAACATCCAAACATCCCGTTCTTTCGCCGTCTGTCAGGTCCTCCCCCTCCTCCCTCCCGCCCATTGGAACTCGAGTGCCACTTATTCTCCTCCGTCGTCTCTTTCTCCGTCTCCTTCTCTGATCTCGTAGCAAGTCCACTTTACTTCCTCCCCCTGCTCCTCCTCTTTGCCAACTACGTTTCCCTCCCCTTTGCATTGGCAATATCAAAGCGCCTATGTCGCCGACCGATGCCAATGCACGTAGCCAGTGCAGGTAACAATGATAGCCCCCCGCTCCGCTCCCTCTGTCGCTCTATCGGCTGCGCTCTGTCTGTCCATTTCACCTCGGTGTTTCGCTACGTTTCTCTTTCTCTGTCCATCATACATCTATCCGTCCGTCCGTCTGTCCGTCTGTCTATCCTCGTGTATCTCGCTTTCTGGTTGGATCCCCCGGATTCAGATGTATATACAAAGACACACGAATGAGAGGGAGAGAGAGAGAGAGAGAGAGAGAGAGAGAGAGAGAGAGAGAAATGCAGGAGCATTCTCTGCGCAGCGACCACTCGAAGTCATCCCTCTCCTCGACGAGCAGCCACGATGAACCCCTGAATTGATTGCAGCCTGTTTACCCTCGAACATTCACACATAATGGCCGGTCCTCCTCTCGATTACCCTCTGTCTTCAAAGCTTAACCTCTCAGACTGTTCTCCAGCTGTACGCATGATCAGTCATCGATCTTCCTCCATCGTTTTCTTTCTTCCTTTTTTTCTCTTTTTCGATCGGGGGATAACCGAGGCAGAGGGTGGTCTTTCGCATTCGACGCTCGAGGGCAGGGCCGAATCTATTTACGCGGAAGCGATCGGATTTATTTGTTTTTTTTTTTCTCTCTCGTGTTAGGTGGAAGATGTGGAGAGATGTGGGAAGGACGTGTTGATCTAGGAATGATGAAGGTTGTTAATTGGAGAAACAGAACAGAAGCTGTTGTTCTTTAACTCGACGCGGAAATCACTGAAACGTCTAAAAATTTACATAATTTCATATACTCGACGTTGTGATAATTCAATTTCGATATTTGTATTTACATATATTTATATAACTAGTATTGGACGTATATTTACATGACTTTTTTTTCATTATTTTAGGGCGTACAATCAATCACATCCCGAAGTGGCTCCCACAAGTTACGAAACACCCTGTATACTAGAAACAATTTTATCCAACTGTCATATCACTGCAACTCTCGCACAAGAATGCAGGATATCCTTCGCGAGAAGGAACCAAAAGTCGCGATCTCGTGATCAACGCGCGGAAAATCTCTGCGAAACGGAACATCCCCTCGCTCCTTCGCCACCGTTTCTCCGCTCGGTGTCTGCTCGTTACGCGGAAGCTCGTTAACTTAATTATCTGAGAACAACCGAAACTCGCCGCTACGAAAACAATCATTTTGCAGAAATCCCGGAGGGGTGGGGTGGGGTGGGGAGGGTGAGCGTAGAATAGGCGGCGATGGTGGCAAGTTAATGCAGGATCGCGTGAGACCGACCAGCAATTATTTTGGCCCGGAGCTCGGCGTCGATCCATTGTCGCGGTTCAAACCGCGTTCGTAACAGTTGTAACTTTTGTCCCGATAACTCGTTTACCAGCAGCAGCTCGGGCATTATTCGACGCGGCCGCGTCGTAGTCGACGTTACGCGAATCGTTGCTCGCTCCGTGCTATTTTTTTTTTTTTTTTTTTTCAATTCGCTCGTACTCGTACTGTGTACTCATAGATATAAATGTATACATGTGCATGTGTATATTTGCGTACGTATGTGTGTATTGGTTTATCGGTGGTGTTGCCTGTCGCGGCATCGAGGTGACGCGCGTATAAGGGTGAACCTCGCGAGAAGGATGAGAGCAGGGGGTTGATGCAACGAAAATGCGGCCGCGGACCACGTGCGCGTTGCGTTGAAAACGCGAAGCGCATAAAATTCCATCGAGCAGGCGGGGGCTTGGCGGCTGGTAGGGATATCTGTGTTTTTTCCCTCCGTCCACCCTCTGTTCCGCCGGTACCAGCGCCAACCCTCCCCCCCCCCGCCCCCTTCCTCTTTTCTGACACGGTACAACCAACACCGCGGAAAATTAACCGAATGACAATGGCCAGCTCTAATATTTATACGAGCAATTTTCGGCGCGACTAGCCGCGCTACCTGCATCGCCGCAATTCTCTCCATAAATCGCCAACACGTATATTCGTCACGCATGACAGCGTTGCCGACTGTGTTTTTTTTTTTCACTCTCTCGTTCTTTTTTTTTTTTTCTCTTTTTCGTCCAGCGGGCGGTTACCTTTTTTGCTTTGTTTGATATCTGTTAGTGTTTTTTCATCTATCAACGATGATCTCGCGTCGTTTGTTTTCCTTCGTTCATTAAGGCGACTATAAGTGACAATTCCATAGATTTAGTAAAAAAAATTCGATCAGCAAATTGGTGAATATTAATTGATCCTTTACCCTTCGTTCGTCAATCAGCTTGTAAAAGAGATTGTAAAAGGATTGCTTCGTTCCGAAAGTGAAAGTGATATTAACGTGTACAGCAATGATATACGTTAAGAATAAAATGAAAGTTAATATCAAAGCACGAGATATAATGGAAGAGTAGGAAATTTGTCGTAACGTGGGACGATCTCTTTCTCCTTATCATCTTGGCCCATCCGAAATTAATCTACCACGATGGCCGTGAGATTTCGCGCGGCTCGCGTTCTCAGATAGAAAAATGCGCGAATACCGATTTCGCTTCATAATTGATCGCCCATGCAAGGTAATGCCAGCCGCAGTACACACGAGGAAACGTGAAATTTCTTTTTTCGCGTAAGATAAACGTGGGAATTATTCCGCGTTTACACAGTGTATGTATCTCGTTACGCGGTATCGGCGCTTCCCGAGTAGATCGATCAAGTTTAAGATCGAGTCTGATGGAGTCGATCGCGTTCGGCCAGAGAAATTGTGGAAAGTGAAATCTCTGAGACGCTCTTCGTGCTCTCGTCCTCTTCTTCGCGCTTCGCGTATATAAATTTCCTTCGTCCTTTCCGCTCGCGTACCCCCGGCCTTAATCCTCGGCGCATTAATCAAGCGCTTGAACTTTCTACCGGGTCCTCGCGTGTGCGTTTCGCCGCGCAACGAGCCAGATAATAGATAAAGCATTAATCACTCGCATCGCGATGCAACCCGCGGTTTATTATTGTTCTCTCCGCGGCGCGAATGAAAACGAAAAACAAGGTGATTAGCGGTGCTGATTAGATCCAGCTTACCGACACGGGAAACGAACGCGCACAATGAACATCATCCGGCGATGGTAGCGGATAACGGACGGTTTTGTACATCGCGATATCCGCGGATCGTTCCTTAAGGAAGCTTTGTTGCTTCCTACGTTAACGCGTTCGCGGTTCGCTGGTTTCACGTAAAAATCATCCGCGGATTTCTGCAATTAACTCGATTTCGCGAGGAACGGGTCTGTCTCGCGCGTCGTTCGTCCGTGTTTGTCAATCCGATCGATTCTACTACAGATCCTCGTTTCCTTTAATTCTGGGCACGTTTGTTATTCTGCAGTTTGATCCATCCAAATATCTGGGTGACACTTTTCTTCGTTCAGTTGTGTAGGATATTGCAAAATGTAATTAGTAATGTTTGAAAATTTTAGACAGTCTGACGAACATTTCGAGGATGAAGGAATCACAAGTACGCTTGTACGATGTAAAGACTTTGGAAGGCAGAATGAAGAAGGATGGAAAAGTGTTCTAAACAAATAATTATCTCGATTTTCTTTATCTAAACATATGCGTATGTTTACACTAGCCTTGAATCGACGAGCACAAATGTTGGCACAGTATTTCAGATTTCCCTGTTTGCCCGAATTTATTCAACGACAAGTGATTACCTATTGCAATTACTAACACCGTAAACGGACTGAGAAGAAATCGATTTTAACCCTTTGATCTCGACAAACCTCTTTGTACCATCTATCAATTATTATTTAGCAATTTATTTACGAAGCGTCATCACTTCAAATAAACAAGGTGATACAGCATTGGAAATAATCGTTCAAATTTTCTCGATCATAGTTTTCCAACATTGTTTGAATTTAAAGCAATCATCAACGTGCACTGCAGGTTTGCCAGGTCAAGTGTAATATACAAATGTTCAGTTATGTGAACTATTCCAATGAGTGTCAATTCTTCCGAAGTTCTATTGTCCTTTTTACGTCGCAAAATTTCGCAATTTTGCAGTTGGACGGAGTTTAAAGTCTTCTGAAAAAAATTTCGTTTGCCCATGTCATTGCCAAATTCGCCAGTACTTATCAAATGTTATCACCGAGTAGATATCGTTCAGACTGGTAATCCACGATTCAATCAGAAGCCGCATTTATCATCTCTATAAATTGAAAACTGCGAAACTGCGTATTGATCGGGCTGCATTCGGATTTTTACGCATTCTGCGCGGAGAATGTACAACTAAAATAACAGTCCACCTACGTTTTGTTTTCTTTTTTTTCTTTTTTGTTTTTTTTTTAAATTACATCCTTGAAAGTACAGATTTGCATAAATGTCGGCAGTTGGACGACGATGCGAAACATCATCCGCTTTTTCGAATTTAACTTGGAGCTTGCACGCGTCACTCTCTCGTAGCGAAATCGAGAAATTAATCCGATCTCTATTCGCCTCTAATTGTAAATTAATCACGAGAAAAAAAGCGTGGTGTCTCTTTGGTAACAATTGCAATCACGTTAAACGTCAAACATTTTCCACGCCGCGCGCAGAAGAATCTAAAAGCCCCGGACGAGAGAAAAGATTTATTTTAATAATTTCAGCGAACGTGTCCCGCGCTTGTGGACCCCCTTCCCTCCTTTCTCTCTCTCTCTCTCTCTCTCTCGTTTTTACTCCATCGAAAAAGCGAGTCAAACAGAATTTCCACATTGTACCAACAATTCATTTGTCCTTTCCGTAACGCGAACGGGCGCGCGCGCTGCTGGCGCGTAGAAGTTCGCAGCAGAACGAGCATTGGTTACAGAAAGGTAAATTGATTAAACCTAACTTTCGGTGCGGCGAACGAGCACAATGGGCGACGAGTTTTCAGCGGATCCTGTATCCCCCCGTTTTATCGTAAACCCGTTGCACAACTGTGCATCCGTGCGCGCACGCTATTCACTTTATCATTTCGATTCCAATTTAAAATTTTTCCACGAAAAAAGGGAGGGGTGGGGGAGGACGGCAGGAAAAAAAAATCATCGTCCGCGTGTTTTCGATATACACGCCGGGGATATGGCGTCCGGCGTTACTCAGAAACTCGAAACGATATAGCTCGCGTCGAATAATTAACGCGTTTCTTGTTTTTTTTTTTTTTCCTTTTTTGCAATCCCAACTAAAATTTTTTTTCAGTCTCCAACTATCTTTTCTCGTAATCCTAAACGATCGTTTAATTATTGAGAAAAATTTTGAACAGCATTTGTTTCGAAAGTGTCACGTTTGACGAGTCTTGACGCAATGTTTTCGATCGAACATCTTTCGTAACCAGCCTGCGCAATTTTGAAAACTGTCTGCAATCTGATGTTCGAGAAAGCCACGCGAGATAAACGGCCAAATGGGATATTTGTATCGGAGCTTGCAGTTCCAAGAGATCACCTCGATTGTTCGAAAACATTTACTCGGGAACACGGAGCGTAACAATTAAGATCATCGAATCACGGCGTTGGTTTATTCCTGTGACAGACACCGGTGCACGCCGTGTGCCAGACGAGATTAACGAGTTTAGAGTGTCTATTTTTCGACTCGACTAAATTCAAACTTGACTTTGTTCCAAATTAACTTCATTCGGGTCCCGGGAACGTTTCAATTCGACTACCGGTGGATCCGGATCCGGATCTCGTTCCGACTCGACTATGCATTTAATTAGCCACGTTTTGATTCAACCACCCTTCAAATTCGCTGCATTTCGATCTCACTGCCGCACGGAATTGATTGCATTCCGATTTGACTACGCTCCAAACTGACAATGTTCCAAATCTGCTAAACATCGATTCCCCGGCTGCGCTTTCATTTGATAACCGTCCAACTAGACTACACTTCCGTTTCGGTGCACCGAGTTCGACCGGCACGATATAAATCCATTCCCCCATTCCCCGTTCCGATCACGCTTGCAACCATACTTTAAATCTGTCGCGATCGCGCGCGCGGGCGTTTATCTCGAAGAGAAAATTTCACCCTACTCGTTTCACTTCCAATTTAACTACCCCTGTTTCAAGTTACCCCTGCGATAGCCGTGCGATTCAGACGATAGTAATTCTTCGTGCAGAAACGAATCGAAGGCGCTGAAATGAAGTTCTCGGGAGGAAGAACACTGAGAGTTATTGTAGAATGATATCGTCAAACGAATATCCAAAGTTGTCACCGTGTTTCTGATTAGTTTTACCCTTTCGAGATTTATCGCGATGTTCTTCCTGTCGTTAATGTGATCTGTTTTACTTGTTATCAATTCGTTTCGACCAGATTCGTAATTACGTGTCCGCAGAGAAAAAGAAGAAGCAAGGAACGGGCGTACTAGAGTTACAACATCGTAAATCTGAGTGGATTTCTAAACAGAATCGAGAGTGAATTTCTAATCATACCGTGACTAGTTTATTTTCTTCCAAAGCGCTCCAATTTCTCGTATATTTTAGGTACAATTTTAAATAAATTTCGAGTACAGTTGATCCACGAGCAACGTGTAGGGGATTAAGAAAATCCGCGTGTAATTTTTGCTTTTTCAAAAGCTTCAAAACTGGAACCATTATTTTGCATATCATACAAAGTGATTTACATGACGCACACCGTTAGATTTAGGACCAATTTTTACTTGGTATTTAATATTCTTTCGATATTAAAAAAAAAGAATCAAATAAAAAAAATTAAGATGATCTTGACAATTTCGAAACTCCTCGACACGCACAAAGAATTGATACGCCATATTTTGGCTCCTTTAACCTCTTGCCACGCACGTCGAGAATTTTCTCTCCCAAATTGCAACATTTTCTCAGTTTTCAGTACATTTAAATGTTAACCCAGGCAAAACAAATGATAAGTTTATTACTTCTCAATAATTTCTGTCCAGTGATATCATACCGACGAGTTCAAAAGTAAAAGAAAGCGACGAATTATTGTATATACCGGTCCGGTCACTCGTTATGGTCAGCGCAACGGATTAAAAGTACAACCATCACGTTGAACAATTCATTCATTAGACGCTTGATTTAAAAATTATTTCGATGCAAGTGACACGAATCACCCGTGTACATCTGCCGTGTTATAATAAATTCTAATATATAATAGTATTCTAATATATAACAAAGCGAATCAAAGTGAAGGAAATGCGAATTAACGAAATTACGAAGAATTGAAAGTGTGTTCCGCCTTTTTCTCATTCAGTCGGCCTTCAGTCTGGCTTCAAGCGAGTCCTCCTCTCGATTGCACGCTCCAGTTACACACGCTGAACCTCGATTTCTTCCTCCGGGCAAACCGCGGGTGAACCGCGACACCAACGCCGCGGAATTCTCGCCAGGCGCGACTCGATTAAATTTAACTTTCGCCGGGTCGGACGAACCCGGCGCAGCGGACAATGAGTTTTCAGCGTCGTGCATCGTGCGTGGAAACGGGCGGCGGCAGGGTAGCCTGTGGAGACGCCTTAACACGCGGTGGCGAGACGTCGTGAGGGTGTGTGCACACCGACGCGGAAACACGGCGCGAGCGAGCGCCTCTTCGTGCATCCGGCGCACTCCACAAGCCGCGGAATATTGCAATCACGCGGACGTTAGCCGGGCTTTACAGCGAGTGCAGCCAGTGTATAGGGGCTTACCAGAAACCAGGGAGTTAGCCGAACACGCCGGTTTATTTGCTCGTGTAGCATAATACCGGCAAAGTCCGACGAGCAACTGCTGGTTTACTCGTTAGTGCGAGTAACGGGCCGTTTTAGCGGCGCTCACTCGCTTTCCCAACTCACTCACTCACTTTCTCTCTCTCTTTCTCTCTCTCTCTCTCACTCTCTCTCTCTCCCTGTCTGGCATATCGAGCTGAACGTGCCATCGTTCTCCGGCAAACTTTCCGCCCGCGATTATAACCCGGTCCCGCTGCTCCTGCTGCTCCCGCTGCTGTTGCTGACTCTTCAATTAAACATTTCCAAGTGCGTCACGCTGTATCTCCTCGCCCGTGTCCTGTCCTTTCTCCTCTCCCTCCCTTTTCGCGTCGCCTTTTCGCTGATTGATGCTCCAGGGAAACGTCAACCTTCAAGAAGTTGAAGAATCTGTAATTGAAAGATTGTAATTGAAAGAAAATGTAAAGAATTGAAGATTTATTTCTAAACGAGCCTGAAAATCGAGAGTGTTTTAATTAATTTTTCGAATTACGTTCTAAATTCTGTTCCATGTTGATGTTTCCTTAACACTTTGAACTTGATTTGTTTCCAATATCGTTGAGCGTACGCTTGTATTTATTTCAGGGAAATTGACGTACAACGTCAAAATTCAATGTTTTTTTTATTTATTTGTTATTGTTGCGATGCAATTTATATTCCGCCATCATTTTTAAAATATTAATTTCCAAATTTTTCCAGCAAATTTGTATTGTCGCTTCCAGCGTGACGTGCGAGTTCGAAAGGTTGAACAAAGTGCATTCGACACCGGTGTGGATCAACATTGTGTATGACGTATGATGCAGAATAGCATATTTAACATTCTAGAATACTTTCTGAAATAGTTTCTTTCAGTTGGAACAATTTCTATCTTTCACAGTTACAACGTTAAAAAGGAAAACTTTATTGCAGATTGTTGCACAGTTACAACGTTAAAAAAGAAAACTTTATTGCAGAATATTTTAATCTGAATTCAAAAACATTTTCTGAGCTGTAAATTCTTCGACACAAATAGGTCGATACTTTTTGTTGCAGAGGATAAAAAGTAAACTGCATCGATTGGTGCATGATAAAAAATGTGAGCTTCCATTTAAAGAAACAGAGTCAACCTTCGCGTGACGTTCACACATCCATTCGCAGAAAAGATTATTGACATCATTTCCATATAAAAATTTTTTGTCATGAATAATAGTAGCGATCAAGGTTTCAGAATCGTCATGTGAAGGCTACTCTGTTTCTTTAAGTGGAAGCCTACATTTTTTTATGCATCGACGCAGCTTATTATGCTCCATAAAAAAAGCCGTATTGACCTCTTTATGTCGAATAATTTACAGTTCAGAGAATGTTTCAATACATACGTACAATGGATGTAATTTATTGTCCGTATTGCGAAACGAATGCACAGCATAATCTCATTCACCAAAGAGAGAGAGAGAGAGAGAGAGAGAGAGAGAAAGAGAGAGAGAGATTCAAGATCGTAAATCAAATTCAAATGACAAGTAATGCCTGAAGACACGTTCCCAAAATGTTAACGCCGTTCGGAATAAAACGAAACGACGAGATGTCGACGGTCGTTGAAATACCAGGTATAAAAGTTGGAAAGACAGAATAAGCATCGAAGCGACCGCCGACGGATCGCGCGATAAAAGCCCGAAACTCTCGCACGGTCTTTTATCGTTTCATACCGGCGGGCTCTCCTTGCCCTCGTATTTCCCCGGCTTTTTATTGCCGGAAAGTGCCCCGTTATTGTCTTTCATAAACAGTTTACTCGTAACTAGCACGACTTTTTTACGACCTCTCCCACGCGTTGAGAATCGCGCGTCATCACGACCCACGTGAAAGCACCGCGCGGATTATAAATAGGATCTTTCATCCTCGAAGCTTTCGAACCTCTTGACGAGCCATTATCCCACACGTGTGTTCCTCTCCCAAGTTCGAATTCTCAAGGGAAAGAACGGAATGATTTGAGACGAGTAATGCTCGTGAATAAATAATAATATTCTCTGTGACCGTCGTTGCGAGGAAAACGGCGTGCTTAATAACAGCTGGACGAATAAGCAACGAGGATCGAGATGATTTTTGCGCGTGACGGTGGTCCGATGTTTTACTTGGTCCACGTTCTTTTCACTCGAACGACTGGAAACTTTGTTGCGTCAAGGCGCAGTATATTTATTATTCCTTTCGACCAGCAAACACGCGTGGGCGTAACAACAAAGATGATGATAACAAAATTCGAGATGGTGCACGACTGTTTGTGTTGGAGTTGGCCGCTACGCCGGCAACACCCAGGTACCATAAACCAGGTGCTTCAGAAATAGTACAAGAGCCGTAAATTTACTTCCAACCGTCTGCTTAGCGTGGTTGAGGTTTAAATTGAATTTGTAGTTAATTAATCGGAGTACGGCGTGATTGTCAAAGAATTTTTCTCATTATTTATTTACTGTTTTCTTGATTGATGAATTCTATTTAATTCATCAGAGATCGTTAAAGATTGACTCAGAATAATGAAACAACCTCCAACAACTCAAACTTTCTTATTAAAACACATTATCAACCCTTGCAGTGGCGAACAGTGATCGTTGTTGGCTACATTAATTTATTCTCCCTTTATTTCTCGATATGTTCCTCTTCTGATTATTATTTTTGTAATTTTCTTTTTCTCAAACTTTGTCAAACATGAATTTTGCTTGCTAATTTTTTCGCTTAGGTCGCGAATTCTTTGATCGGCACTGAAAGACTTGAACAATCATTTTTATACTTTTCTTTTTCTCAAACCTTGCCAAACCGAATTTCCTGATTATCATTTTTATACTTTTCTTCTCCTCAAACCTTATCAAACTACATCAACCTGGTTTGGTATTTTTTTCGCTTTAGGTCGCAACTTTTTCAGTCGGCACTGAAAAACACTTGAACAATCATTTTTACATTCTTCTTTTTCTCAAACCTTGCCAAACTACATCGACTTGGCTTGGTATTTCTCGCTTAGATCGCATTTTTCGATCGGTACTAAAAGACCAATAATCAACTTACCAATAAATAAATGGTAATAAAATAAATATAGTTTGTACCGATTGATTAAAACTCTTTTAATACCTAAGTGGAAAATACGAAGCCAAGTTGATGTAGTTTGATAATGTTTGAGAGAGAGAGAGAGAGAGAGAGAGAGAAAAGTGTAAAAATGATAATCTCTGGCAAGATTTGAGATACAAAGGTATAAAAATTCCGTAACAAATCGCGTTTATTGGCCCGAGTCGTCTCTCCAAACTTCATCCCTCCGTCAAACAAGGGAGAGAGAATCAGCGTAAATTCGGGCGACGTGGCTGATCGTCCTATCTGGCGAAGCGAGGAATCATCGAGATTCCTGAATGTTCCCTGGTTGGAATGTTCCGCGGTTGTATTAGATTATCGGGTGTGTATCGGCGGTGTGTGGGGAGGTGGTGAGGTCGGGTACGGGTAGAAAGCAGAATAGAAGTAGGTGACGGAAGAGTATTCGGTTCACGTCACCGTTTTACAGGCGGGGAATTTTATCGGCGGCACTTCGTCGCTTTGCATTTTCATGCGGGGAATGTTGCTTGCCAGCTTTTAGACGCTCCACGGCCGCGCAGAGTTATATAGGAAACGGGCCGAGAACGCCTATTTCGCTTCGGTTTTCCGACACGCTGCAACACATACATACATACACAGACATACGCGCGCGCAGCATGAGACCGTATGAATACGGGTCGACGGTGGAAACGCGAGAGAGTCGAGCGTAGGCGCGCATCGGGCGAAGTGCAGCCACTTTGCTAAAGCTTCTTGCGGCTTTTCTGATATTACCAGCCACGCCACCCGCCGCCTCCTTGTCTCCGTGTGTCACGATCCCGTGTGCTGCTGCGGACCGAAAGGAGGGGAAACATAGTCGATCACTGAAGGCTAGACCAAGATTCTTACACGCGTGTCTTCATTCTAGGCTGCGATAGATTGGTTTGTGGGACGGATGGAATATAGAGAAGTAGGAAAAGGGGGAGTTCATGGTATAAAAATTGTGGGTAACATAGTTTCGATGGTATTTGATTGGTCAAAATCAATGAATATATGTGTACATCCGCGCTCAGAAATCTTGGAGCAAGTACTATGCATTTGTATAATAAACGTAAATTATGTTCAATAAATATTTATGACATGCAATGTGTCATGTAAATTGTTGCATATACAATAAATATAAAGCGTATTTTGTATAGTAAAAACTCTGTTAATGATATATCGTATTATCATATGATATAGAGTATATTGTATTATTATATTGCAACATACACACGCAATTAAAAAATTAAGTAGAATACACACAATGTAATTAAGTAATAATAAATATAAGACGTACTTTACACTTTGTACTTAAAGTCTCTGGTAATATGTTAATCTATTGTTATTATATACTGTATCATTATATTATCATATGACTGTGTCGTATTAATTTTCATGCAAGAGATTGACCTTGACAAGTCGTTAATTTTGGTCCGTGCCCTGATTCTTCAGAGGACGTTTCAAACAGTCGAAAAAGAATTGAAGAACTCGTAAATCGAAATAACGCAGGAAGCGCTACTCGATCAACTTTACAAAATATAAAAACAATTGCTTCGTTGAAAGAAAAGAAAGACTTCGCAGCAGTCTTAAACTACAATTAAGATGTAAACCATCTGCGAGACCGATTCGTCGAATGAGAGAGAGAGAGAGAAAGAGAGAAAAAATCAGGCTTTGTCGAAGGCGCAGATTCCACAAGGGAGACGAGATTCGTTGGCAATCTGCGGAGCGGAAGCGTCTTCTCGCGACACGGAAAAGGGACACGTAGCCGGTCAGGCTGCTGGCAATCTTCTTGGTCCAATTTGGCTCGGTAGGGAAAAATTCATTCCCGGGGCAGAAGGTTTTCATCTCTTCCGTGTGAAATCCGGGACAATGAGAGAGCCTGCTGCTCGCAGCACCGAAACTCTCGCCCTCGCCATCCCCGTCCCTTTTACCCGGCCATCTCTATTTCCCCCCTTTTATTCCCTTCACCCTTTCCTTCGCGCGCGCCTGCTAAAGCATCCGAGCGCCATTCATTATTTCCTTGGTTACCTCTTCAGCCGGAGAAAACTTCTTGGCAACGCAATTACGTCTTGTACTGTCCTCTCCGGTCTTTTGTCTCTCTCACTCTCGTCCCCTTTTTTTCTCCTCTCCTCTCCCCCCTTCGTTTACCCCCGATGGCCTCACCCTTCGCACGCAATTTTTCCATTCCTTTTCTCCGAGCGTTCTCGGATTCTCTCTCCTTTTAACTCTCCGGCGGCTTGATTATGCGCCGTGAAATTGTATCAACGCGCTTGGAATTAACGCGGAGCTTGTTGTCCCCTGTTTGGCTCCCCGCGGGTTGAAGGCCCGGGGCCGATTTAAAAGGCGAATTTCGCACGCGACGAACTACCGAGAATGCAATTTGAAGAAGCTTCTGTGGAACATGGTAACGAGAGCGCGCTCCCTTTGTTCCTGCCAGCCAACCGATTTTAAATAGAAACGGCCATCGGATAACGAGATAAATGAAAAATTTGTTACTTTCCACGGAGTATAACCGGATTTTCTGCCGGTTTTTATTTCGTTCTTTTCTCTTTTTTTCTTTTTTTTTTCTTTTTTGTTGTATAGTCGCGGAGGATCGTTAATTCTTTGTTTTTTGATAGCCCTTTCTGCTTGCAAAGAAGCTATTGGAAAAATGATTTTATCTAAACTGTTTGAACATTTGTTGCTTTTGAAAGATAAAATTTTTCGAAGGAGAGATTTCAATCGAAGATTTGAATTAAAACTGATTGGGAACGGGGATTACTTAATTTCTTTATTCTGAATGGTGTCGCATTAAAATACGTTGCATTTTCGGAAAATTTCAAAGTACAAGAATTTGCGGTGTGCGTGTAACGTTATCGAAGAAAAACAAGCCAAACAAATTTCTGTTTCTGACTTCCCTTTCTTCAATTACCTTTGCCAGCTTAGTCGTAAAATCAGAAACGTGACTTGGAAAAATCAGAAAATGAAGGCTCCACTCGTTCTCGATTAAACTGTGAATTTCGTACGTATTTATAAGAAATCGGGAACAATGACGATTTACTGCAACATATACTACGCAAAATAAATTTGCCGTTTCCTTTATAAAATTCGAAAATACTTAACCGCTTGCGCTAGTAACTGGTTCACGGATCATAACGAGTGACTAAACCGTATACAATAATTCGCCTTCTTTTTGAATTCATTGGTATATCACTCGATAGAAAATTACTAAGAAGTAATAAATTTATTACTTGTTTTGCCTGGTTTATATTATATACTTAAAACTGATTTTGAAACTTACTATTACAAATATCAATATACTTAAAATACTGAGAAAATATTGCAATTTTGGACCAGATATTCCCAACGTGCGTGGCGACGTCATTCCACCGCAAGAGGTTGAAGATTCGCGTTTCCTTGAGTTGTATTATCAATATACTTAAAACTGATTTTGAAACTTACTATTACAAATATCAATATACTTAAAAAACTGAGAAAATATTGCAACTTTGGGCCAGATATTCTCAACGTGCGTGGCGACGTCATTCCACCGCAAGAGGTTAAGGATTCGCGATTTACTGAAAATATTTATTCCGTTCTCCGTGCGCAGTTGTATCCGCCACAGAGCGATAGCGAAACAGGAATGGTAACTGAAGGAGTTAATTTATGACGTTCACCGTATCACGTTCCGCGACTATACGGACGTACGTATCTATGCCAAAGCAACGAAAATCGTAATATCGTGTTTCCCCCTGGTTCGCGTTTCACCGGCTCGGTGTACGGCTCATTCTCCCGTACGTTATAATTAGTGGTCTAATGACTAGCACTCAGAGAGGGCGACGGGTAATTAAAACAATTCGCCCGCCTTGTCTCTCCTTCTCTCTCTCTCTCTCCGTTTCTCTGCCTCGTCCTCTTTCTTTCCTGGTCGCTCGCTTCGTTCATTCTGTTCGTCAGCTCGCGGGCTCGAGAGGCGACGCAAACTTGCCAAGAATTTTAGCGGCCGCGATATTTCAATTAGCATCCGAGGCTCGTTTAAGCGGCAGTGAAAACGGCTGTTGCCTCGGCGAGACTCGCGTTACCGTTTGTTGCAGGGCACACTCTGAAGATGAGGTGAGAGAGGGTTTGACTGACAACGAGAAGGAAAAGAACAGGGTTAGGCAGAACTAGACAAAGAGAGAAATGGAGAGAGATGGATACAAGGGGCGGTTGCTGCGAGATGTTCTGTAAAGGGAACGTCAGATGACTGGATAGAGAAAGAGAAAGAGAGGAAGAAGAGTAGAGAGATAATTGTTGCAAGACATTCTGTTGTATAAGATGAGGTGAGATGACTGGGTAAAGAGATACAGAAAGAAGGGTGGTTGCCACAAAATACTGAGATATTCTGCAGAGACGAGATGATAGAGGAAAGATAGACAGAGGGACTAACGATGAAAGAAATTGAGACAGACAAAAGGTGTAGTTGCTAAACAGTTTATACATATACAGCTTGCGTAATACGTCACAAGTACGTTACGATGAAGAATCGTGGATCGTTGGCGGACACCGGATGGCTTTGCTTCTTGCTGCACCACGAATAGTTGCACTTCTTCCGCTTCCGCGACGCTTCCTCCTCCCGTTTACATGCGCGCTCGGTGTTCGCGCGGAAAGCACGGCGCACAGGCGCTGCTTAATGGGTCGCCAGCGTCGAGTCGCCACTCTCGCAACCCCTCGTAATTGGGGTAGTGAAGAGTCAAGTGGCATGAATTCCTCAGGGCGCATTCGCCTCCAAGATTTTTATTTTATTTCGTTTCGTTTCATTTCATTTCATTTCAGTCTTTATCGCGTACCGTGAAATTTGTTTATCAGAGTGATAGGAACGACAAAGAATTTCTCTGAGAATTTTAACTGTATAAATAAACTTAATGGCTCGTTTAATTCTTTCGTCGATCTAGATTCAGGAGGAAAAATCATGAAAAATTCTAGGATACTTGCGAAACGTTTGAGCCATTTATTAAGTTAAGGTTTGTGAAATCTTTTGGAAAATAGAAGATTGATGATTTGAGATTAAATTCGTCAAGCTACACGTTCTATTATCTGTATCGTTATTCGCATGAAATGAAACTAACGTGGAATACTCGATTCTTACGTGTAAACCGATTGCAATTAAAACTCTCTGACGTTACAACGATCCAGAGGTCCTCTTCAAAGAACTTTCTCACGATATACGCGTTATTTTACAATATTTATTGTTTACAATATAAACTTACTAATAAATAAATTTACAGTTACAATACAAACTTCTAAATAAATTTACTGATAAATTAGTTATTTTACAATGTCTTTAATTTGCATCCTTCTACCATTTTGTACGTTCTGCCGTTTCGACGTTTGAAACTTTGCAAAGAAAGAAAGACGATCGCGTATCGAGTCAAACGCCCGATGAGTGACGAGCTCGTTTAGTTTGCGAATTTTGCGATTAACGGGACATCTTCCGTGCAATCGGATCGGGTAAAATCGGCGATTTGTCGCGTCGTTAACGCGAAATGAACCCCGTCGATTTCGCTAGGAACACCGTTTGGAAAGAGAGAGAGAGAGAGAGAGAGAGAGAGAGAGAGAGAGAGAGAGAGAGAGGAGGGTTGGTGGCGCGTTCAATTATACATTAATCGAATTATTATTCCCAATTACGCGGCGGCTTCATTAAAGTTGGAACCGATTAAAATTCGAGCACGGTGAAACGCGAGTCTCGCGCGCAAAATTCGGAATATTCGACGATGGAGGAACAACTGAAACGAGACGGACACAATATTATATGGAACGAGATGAACGCGAGTGATAAATCGCTTTAATCACGCTTTAACAACATCGGTGAATAAGGTGGAAAATAACGGGCAGAGGGTAATTCTGTAAATAATTAACTGGCGACAGATACGTTTACGCATCAACAATGAGATTTTTTTCAATTTCTCGACAACTGCGAATTTAACGAGAGGGGGACAACGTGTTCGAAACGTTGGAGTTTCAGATTGAAAGCTGACTCTCTCTCTCTCTCTCTCTTTCTCTGGAATTATTTACGCGTTTATATTTACAAAATGCTTGAAGTTTTTAACGACTTTTACCTTGCGACGTTATATCTTTCGTTTTCGTACAGACGGGTACCTCTTTATAATTCGAAAAACATCAGCTCGTAACATAAAGTTATCAGAAAGAAAAAAAAAAAGAAAAAATTGAAATATCGAAATTGAAAAAAGAACAAAAATATGCGTATCATATTTTTGCTCGCTCGATGTGTTTTACGTTACGATATTGCGGGAACGATAAATGAACATTCCGGATATTCAGAGGCCGGAATACCTTCCACGCTTCAGCAAGCACGTTCCTTCATCGTTCACAGCCAGAATATTGGCAAAAGAGGAACGCGTTATGGCAAAAAGAAGCCGCGATCGCCTGGCTGCTTACGTGGATCGTCAAATATGGTAAGGGCTGGCTTAACACACCCTTACGAGGAGAACGAGTACAGATGCAGGTGTGCCATAACCGGTCGAGGGTGTTTACGACACCCTCCGGCCAGAACAGACTGACGGGGATTAAATTAAATCCACGCTGAATCGGCGGTAGCGTGGCCTATCTGTCTCTCTCCCTCCCTCCCTCTCTCCCTCTCTCTCTCTTTTTCTCTCTCTCCCTTCGGCTCAATTTTCGTCTCGACCGATGCCAACGGGCGTTACCTGTATCTGCCATCACATCGACCGGAAATTAAGGTCGCCCAACGAGCTGGAGAAGTCACGTGTCGTGCGTCACTCCACCGGAAAACCGCCAAGTGTTCCGGACAACTGGCGAACCACTCGATTCTTAATTCCGTGTTCATTCTTTCCGATACCGACAGCTGTATCCTTCACGGCGTTGTACAATTATTACGAGACGCAAGTATGAAAGATTTTTCTAAATGACGGAAGCGGAACAAGAGCGTTTGCATTCTGGATGAAAAATTGCCGGATATTCGAAGGTGTGGCATCGTTGCAAGGAAATATTCAGTTGCTCGCGAGAAATTCTAATGTTCAAAGTTCAATAAAATGACGAAAAAAATGGACAAAGTCCCGGAGGAAATTGTTGTCTAGAAAGATACTTATTTATTTATTTATATATAATCCTTGCCTAGGCGGCTTAGGATGGCTTCCGGTTTACAATGAGTTTATATCTTTCTTATTTCAACTTTTATAGCTAATCCTTAGTGTTTACGTCTTATGGATCTAATTTGTCTTTTGCTCATCTTCTTGTAGGAACCATAAGTAGAAATAAAAAAAAAGGGTAAAAGGTACTGCAATGTGAAAAAAAAATGACTTGAAAAGAAAGATACTTGAATTTGCAAAATTTTCAAATGAAAGAATATGTCTTTGTTCATTTCTTTAACTACGTATCTTTCGTTAATACCGACAACTGAGTTTCATAATTGATTTACGGTGTCTGATTAATTCAGATTGAAGTCTTCCTTCGAATTTTATTTGCACAATGTTGTTATAAAAATGTTTCATCGGGTCGGTGGAAATCTTTCTGGAGCGACAGCGTATCAATTAATGGACACCATAGCAGAGGTTACGACCATTTAATTTTTATAACTAATTTAATTTCCCCCCTGCGAATTTTCTCGCGTACGCGTTGCGATAACGGTTCGTTTCCCATACGCGTGCCGCGAGATTGACACGAGAGCCACCGATATAAATCACCGACCGGACAATCAATCGAGAAAGCGAGAACGAACTCAATAAAACTCGAATTAAGTAATGTACACGCGTTCGATACGAGCGACGTCACGCTCGATGATTGATACAGTGTTCGAATAACGCGCCACGAGAAACGAAGAGGGAAAGAGAGAGAGAGAGAGAGAGAGAGAGAGAGAGAGAGAAGCGAGTGACGCGCAGTGAGAAAAGGACAATCCGTTATCCGAGTTCAATTACGATCGAGCCAGCTAGCACGGGCTCGTCGATCAGCCGTAAAACCATTTACCCTTTAATAAGGATCGTTTCTCCTTTCTGTTTTCAGACAGAGATAGCGAAGAGGTTAAACGCCATAATTGCTCAGATCCTGCCGTTCCTCTCCCAGGAACACCAACAACAAGTCGCTACCGCTGTTGACAGAGCCAAACAAGTGACCATGACCGAACTCAACGCCATTATCGGGGTGAGTGCACGCCAATGGAAGATAAATCACGCGTACGTGATACACGCGGCCGTGTCGTGAACGCGCGTACGTCCACGTTCGTCGATACGCGCGTACATATGTTCGTAAGTTTACACGGGCGCGCGCGAAAATTTCGTGGGTGTTTCGAACACGTTGAAGGGAGTGTTAGTTCTATCACGTGTCATCAATAAAACCCCTGTCTCTTTTTATAGCGGGGTATCTTTCGAAATTTCACGGAGCTTGTGTGACTTTGTAAAATCGTGGCCCTTTGTGGTCGAACCGCCGTGGTGATATTCACGTTGGAAATTAACGACAAAGAATTCGATTAAACGAAAAATTTCAAATCGCATGATATCCCGACCTTTTGAACTGTTACGATCGATCAGGATATCAGTTAGATGTCAACGGATATTTAATTTCATTCGAAAGTTTACATCGCGATGAAAAAAGATTATAAAATTGCGCAAATGTCCAAATTTTCTCGGGCAATGTTCCAACAAAATTGGGCAGATTGTTTCGATTCCAACCGGCGGGACAGAACCGGCGCGTTTACGAACCGGGGAACAAAGCGACGCGATAATAGTAAACGATTAATACAAACCGTAGATTAAGCTCGATTATATTTCGCTTATCACCGTGCATTATAATTGCGGATGAAAGAGAAACGGACCGCAACATATGAAAATACAGGTGTACGCGGGGTTTGCGCTTATCATGTCCCCCCTCCTTCGCCTCCACACACGATTCGGTTTCCACGATTAAACTTACAAACAGTATCGGCGCATATATGCACATCGCGTGACGTAACATTTGTATTTGCCGCCGAAACTATCCAGCAATCGTTGCCAATAGCGTCGGGATCTGCTAATTAATTATTAAACGCGACCGACGAGCAGGGAAAAACAAACAAAACCGGGGTGGGGGGGGGATACGAGACGAGCCGAAATTTCTCACGGACGATCGAAATTGAAACGATCTCTCGTCGTTTCTCCAAATGGGAAATCAATTTTTGTTGCGCCGCGCTCGCGAATCGATATCGCCGCCCGAAAGTGATTTGTGGACACGCCGGCGGAATGTTTTTTTTTTTTTCGTTTTTCGTTGCTTTTTGTCTGTCTCTCTCTCTCTCTCTCTCTCTCTTTTAATCTTTCGCTGTCTGTTTTTTTTTTCTTTCTCTAGCGCGATCGGTCGTTATTTTCATTGCGCAGAGTTATCGAAACGATGGACAGATAAATTTCTGAATTGAAAACGATTGCAAGGCAGATAGAAGAGAGAGAGAGAGAGAGAGAGAGAGAGAGAGAGAGAGAGAGAGAGAGAGAGAGAGAGAGAAAGAGGCGGATCGCCACCACACCGGGTGCAAAACGATCGCACCGTGAAATTTGTTACGAGCCCAGGCGAAATTTGTCGCCAACGAGACGAATAAAGTTATTCGTCGCAATTACGCGTTTTATTAGTCAACGATCGGCGGTGTCGTGTTGTTATTCGTCGGTCGGTGTCAAACTTTAGTTTATTGTCGGGCAAGATTTCACATTCGCCAATATATACGAGATACATACAGGTATACATATATGTATGTATGTACGGGGGTTGGCTGGCTGTTCGAGGGTTTATGGGCTTTCAGTTTTAAAGCAAACCTTTATGAATATCGAATAACGTTTGATTCATATCCCGTTCATCACGGGGTGGGTACTTGTTTTATGAAATATTTGACACTCTCTCCTTCTCTGTCTGTCTGTCTGTCTGTCTGTTTTATCTGTGTTTTATCTATCTATCTATCTATATATAAATATATATATTTCGCGTGTTCGCGTTTCGCACAAAGTGTCTCTAATTTTCATATCCAATTTTCAATATTTACGACCCAGAGCATTAGCCGATCGATATAACAGCAATTACCGATACGTTATCCGTAAATACGTGACTGAAATATTTCTACGACACGGATCGCGCATTTAGCAGGGTAATCTCCGGCTTTTTAAATTTTTCAAGGATAGCCACGATATAAATGCGCGGCATTTGGAGCAAAAAGTGAACAATAAAAGCTATGCACGTACACACGTTCTGAATCGAAATTCTCCGCGTGAGTATCGGGGCGTCCCTTCTCGTATCTAGACTGCGATTCTTTGTCCATTTTTGCGAACACACATCAAATTGAAACGTCGCGCGAACACGAAAGCCAATACTTTCCTTTTTTTTTCTTTTTTTTTTTTTTCAAACTTCTACGCTGCTCAAAACTATTTTTGAAAATACATATTTTTAATCGACAGCAAGAGGATTCAACGAGATGGCAACGAGCATTCCGTTTTCGATGTGTTTTATACATTGCCCGCGTTCTTTGCATTTTTCCCGCCCTTGACTTTCTCAAAAACGTATAACCATCGGCACTCGACCATCGAGCCGATAAAATTATATCGCCGTCCATCGGACATCGAATCGATTCTCACCGTGTCTCGTCTCACACTGGCGAAAAGTCGCAGAAATCGTACGGACTGGAGGCAATTAATTTCTCGGGAAAGCCAAACGAGGAAGAGAAGCCGGATCGGTGCTCGCGATGATGGACACGGGCCTCGAGGAAAAGTTGAATCGACCGTCCGAGGCCGTGGTATGGGGGTGAAACGCGCGCGGGGCTGTTGGGTCATCGCGGCAAATCCCCTTGGAGGAAAATTTACGCGAGCAGAGCCTGGCTGTGTGTGGTTGGCCGCCGCGGTATCGGCGTGTAGAATGACCGGTGAATACACGAGGGATCGGAGTCCCGATTCGCGTTCAGTCCGGCGTGAAACGCATTCGCGGCGAATGAGAATCCCTGGCGGTGGTGGTAGGAGGAAGCCGATGCACGCCCGAGGAATCCGAAAGCGGACGGATGGATACGATCCTGGCGAATCCCGAATCCTCCTCAATATTGCTCGAGCACTCAATTTCCTCCCTATTAAGCCGCCGGCTTCTCTGCCGGCGTTCTCCTCTTCCCTTCTCTCTCTCTCCCTCTCTCTCTCTCTCACTCTCAGTTCCACTCGTCTTGGATCGCGCGCGCTCATCCACCCCGCCTCCCTTATCTGCAACCCCTTTCCTCCACCTCTCTCTCTCTCTCTCTCTCTCTCTCTCTCTCTCTGTCTCGTGTATATAGCCCATCTTCCACCGCTTCACCCCTTCGAGGTCTTATCCAGAGTCTTCCTGCCTGGTTTCCAAGCCGGATAGGTTATAGTGTTACGGCGCACGAGCACCGACTAATCAGCATTCCTGCTACCCAACTGCCTTCGAAACCTCCCTCCGTTCCTCGGCCAACCCCTCGATTTTCCCTCCCTCTCTCTCAACTCTCCGGCCATAGAAACTTCCACGGATCCGCGGCGTTGTCGGGCTACGTGCGGCAAATCCTTAGCAGAATCCCTGGATTCCGCGCGCTTTAAATCGCCTCTCTCCTCCTCTCTGTCTATCCATCTCTCTATCTTGGCGTTTCTTCGTCGTCTTTGTTTCTTTTTCTTCGCCGGTACTGATTCTTCTTCAAGTGGCTGTTCTTATTCTCTCTGTTTCTCTCTCTCTCTCTCTCTCTCTCTTTCTCTCTTTGTGTGTCTTTTTTTCTTGCGTTCTCGGATCCGTTTCTCAACACTTCCTCAAGTCTCGAATCCTTCGAGATCGGAGGAAGAACCGCGAGATTCGCTCGCGTGCGTGCTCTGTCTCGTGCGAAATCACCTGTCGCAAAGTCGAGAGAATGTTCTCTGGAGTATGTTGCCGTGATTATTAATGGAATGGAAATGTTATTACGTACAATTACACAGGATGTAAAGTTTCTTCCCATCTATTTTTTTTCTTTTTTTTTTTTTTTTTTTTTTTTGAATAAAATATAAAAATAGACAAGAGAAAACTAATTTCATTAATTTTAAATTTAAGTTCAAACATAAGTTTAAAAATTATTTCCTTCAAATATTTATCAGAGCGTTCGCAAATTTGTACCCTTTTTAACACGTTTTCCATTACTGATTGCAGGTTCGTGTTGCTGTTAGTATTGCCGTTAATTCGACTCGAATGTTATCTCTTAATTCTACTAAATTTTGTGGCTTATTATTAACGTAAGCGCTTTATCTTTCAAACAGCTCCAAGGAAAAAAAAATCAGAATTATATTTCTCAATTATTCAAACAATTGAACATGAAAATCTATATTTTTGCGTTAACGATGGAATTCGATGGATCAGTTTCTTTTTTATCAACAGGATTTCATGGTATTCGTGTTTTATACATATTCAGGGATTTATCAAAAAATATATAGGGATTTTGTTTCAGTTCCAGCAGTAAAATTTCTCTGTACTGAAAGCTGAATACTGTCAGCTTCCTGTTTCCAAAACAATTACGCTCCGTAGCAAACAATTATACTCCATTTATCGATCCTTATCGAATTATCATTCGACAATTATTAGTTTCACTCGGCAAGATCCTTATCACCATTCTTACAATGTCCCACTGCTATTATCAGCGAAAAAAAAAGAACGTAACCAGCTCTCGATCGATCCAACACTCGTCCACTATCTAAACAATGCATTTACGCGTGGAAATGTTCGTTATCGGCGAGTCATCGTCGATTACCGATCGCCAAACTATTTTCTACTATCTGTCACCGCTATCTTCATCGTATCTCGTGATAAGCTAAACCTGTTTTATTGCTGTTGTTACAATCTGCAGGACTCGCCCTGATCATAGAATTCTGTTATTTATCGTTCGTTTCATTTTTTGACGAAATGAAACGAAGCGCAGTTTAACTTTAACCCTTTGCCGCTCCAGAACACTCGATATTTAAACCCACGGTGCCTGGCCAAACGCTCTAAAACGCTCCTCCAACACGCGCAGTATCTCAATGCGTTGAAAGACATATAACACTGTCAACAGAGGTCCAGACATCTTAGAATAAAAGTGCAAAAGAAATTATATATTTAGCTTTCTTTGTTTTATTAATATTTTATTTTCTTGGAAGAGGTGCACTTAGCTCTGACATCGAAAATAGCTTAAAAACGCGATTAATGTGGTCGTGCTATGGTATTTAAAAAAAAGGTGATGGGTTAATAAGGAATTGAAAAACAATTGGCCTCTCGATCACAGGAAATCTGGGAACGTCGCGGACAAACGATTTCTTCTATCGTTATATATCGACATAAACGAATATTAGATTGTCCTGTTGCGTCAAACCGTATAAAGCGGACGGATTTGTATAAATATAATAAATAGATCTGTGTCGATGGATATTGATGGAAAGCGTTAATTTTAAAGACTACTGCTACAAAATGGACGGATGGATTTGTATAAATATAATGAGTCGATCTGTGTCGATGGATATTGACGGAGAACGTTAATTTTGAAGACTGATAATTCAGAAAAGACGCAGAGAGAACGGAGACGCAGACAGATCTTTCAATTCTAAGAGAATCTGCGGTGGGTCTTTGAGCACGGAGGAGGAGCTCCGTGTGTGACTATCGATAAAATCAGGGACGTACTTCTCTATTGTATCGATGCAAGTACGTCTTAAAAGGGCCGAGAGAGAGAGAGAGAGAGAGAGAGAGAGAGAGAGAGAGAGAGAGAGAAATCGCTTGAAGAATCGATCGGCGACACCGAGAAAATCCCGTGTTTATAAAGTTACGATGCGCAGTCGATGCTGCTGACGTTCATAATCTTGGCGGTGTAACGCGGTGGGGAACGTACGTGTACGTACGTAGGTACGAACGAGATGTGTGACGTAGAAGAAGGTTAAGACGATCTCCTCGTCGGATCTTTTAGCGGCGCCGTCCTCACTGCTGGTTGAGTCAGCAAGCGACGACACCGTCGCAGGTGAAAACTGCTGAGAACAAGCCTCCGCTCGTCGCTGCCGGTGGGATGCAGGTGCCATAAGAAGGCTCGCGCGAAGATGAAGGGGTTCGTAATGACTTCCTCTTTCGCCGCCACTCACAAAGGAAGACCCTCGTTCCGCGTTCGCCACGCGGCAGAAAAATTTCAGATTGAAATAACTCCCGCCTTTGCCGGCTTAACTCTCTCTCTCTCTCTCTCTCTCTCTCTCTCTCTCTCTCTCTCTCGCCTAGGAGTAAATTGCCACCGGGAGAAGGCGAAAGTGCTGGTAAACGGCCAATAATTTTTCGTTTAACCGTTTCCACGCGAGTGGAAATATCCCCTTTACTATTTTCCCTCTCTTTTCTGTCATTGGGACGAAGTTTTCCGCGTTGCGAAGCAGCGACAAACGATTTTATAGGATCGAAGACGCGTCTATAAGATAATTTTATAGACTCGAAGTACTCCCTTTTTTTTTCGTAGTATGTAGTTGAAGGATTCTCGTTTAACCTAATTGCAAACATCGTCCGCTGCCGGTCCAAACATTCTCGAATCGGTTAAACACGCTGTCTCGACGATGTCCAAAATAATATCCACCGTCGGTGACAAAAAGTCGGTCCCCTGCTTCCGATATCTGAAATAACAGGTTCGAAATCCCAAGCATCCCCGACACTCCGTACATTCGCTGGTGCCGTTAGGAAGTTAGAAACGAGCCACGGCCACGACGGCCGTTGGGGATGGCGGCACGAGATACATTCAGCCGGGTCGGAGCTAAAGTTCGTCGTAATCATTAGCGGAATCCCGCCACAAATACGGAAATGATCTTCTCAACGTGAATGGACCAAGACGCCTGCGATGCCGCGAATACTGGCACGACAGCCTGAGGTCAGGATTATTATCGTTACCGGTGATGGGAAGCTCGTCGGGACGTTTCTTAGGGGTTCCAGCGGAGACCCACCCTCCTGAGTCCTTCGGGGAAACCGTTTGCCCCAGCGTCTTCTTCTCCCTCGACCAAACTTCCCTCTCTCTCTATCTATCTATCTCTGTTCTTCATCTTCTTCTGTTCTTCTCTAGCCGCGTTTCATTCCCATTTCATTCTCTCTATTTGTGTGTTTTGTGGGTGGTACAGACAGTCGCTCGACGCGAGGTTATTATATCGTTAAACCATTTAATTATCTCGGCAAACTACTCTTCAGGAATATTCGGCTCGGTCTTAACGAGTGTACCACGGTTTGCAGAGGGTGGTGTGGCGTTGGTGGTGGTGCACTTTCCGCTGCTTCCCCTCGTCTTCCTCTCTTCCGCCGGGAATTTCCTTGCTTTCGCTCCCTTTCTCTCTCTCTCTCCTTCTCCTCCTCTTTTTCTTCTTCTTTTGCTTCTTCGACGTCTTTCTGTCTCTCTCTCTCTCTCTCTTTCTCTCTTTCTCTTTCCCTTTAGAGCGTCTTTATTTCAGCAACGCGATCTCTACCGAGCGTTAAAACGCCTCACTGCTGCCACGGCGCGGCTCTACAATTTGTCTGGCAGCTGAAACTCGACCGACACCATCCCCCCGATCCGGGCCAACTAACGAGAAAACTACCGGGCGCGAGGGAGTACGTTTATGGTTTCGTCGAAACTTTTCTCCTTCCTTTTGCCATTCCCTGTTTCTCTCCTTTTCTCGCGCGCTGGTGTCGCGCTCGCTTGAAAACGGCTGCATAAGTCCCGACACTTGTTTCGTACTTTCGGATTTACCACTCTCGGGCAGCAGCGAGAGAAACCGAGGGTTATTTAAACGCGACCCCCCCCCCACGGTGGAAGTTTACCCCCGTGATTTGTATGCTCTCTGCCCCGCGAAAAGTTGTGCTCCGCGTAACGAATGCCGAACAGGACGCACCGAAATAAGCGAAGAAAATTAAATTACGATCGATGACTTTTTGTTCTGTTTCTTTTTTTTTTTCTCTCTCTCTTACTTTCTCGTTTGTTCGTTCGTTCGTTCGTTCGTTTGTCCCTCGCTTTGCGTCTGGACAAAGGACGCGAGAACGTTTCCCATCGATTCGTTTTGCATTGCGCAATCGACGCAAAAGCGTGACGGGGGTTACAGATCGAACGATCTTTAACCTCACCCCCACCCCTCCCCCCTCCGGATTACGCCGGCGCTTGTTCATTTATTCGATATATCGAGTACGAGCGAATCGCGAGTGGTGTGTTTGCTCGATGATTAGCAGAGATAAAAATAGTTGACATGAGGCGTGTTTCATCATTGTTCAATGATGTCATCGGAGCTGTACAATCTCTCGTCAGTTATCTAAGCGACGTGTTTATCGGTTGTGTTTGGATTAGATTTCCGGATCGGTGGATCGGGACGTTATCTCGAAATCTCGGTACACTTGTCAATTACTGGTAATCGCCGTGCCGAACAGAAAAAAAATTCACCTTTGCAGCTTGTCGTTTGACGTTAAACGGTCTCGCGATTCTGTCCTCTGCGATGGATCGAGATATGTCACAAAGTTGAAAACAAGAAAAAAAAAAACGATTGTACGTTTTATCCGATCTTTTATCGAATTCCTGTTGATTCACGTTGAACACTGCAACTGAGATTATTATAATTTTGTAAAAAAGAAATCATACGATAATAAAGCTTAAAGTCTCCACTTTCAAAATATGTTGTTCATTTTATTCCAAACAAGTACGTAGTTTTATATCGAGTGAGTAAATGAAGAGCAGATTATCATCTAGAAATAGGAAAATTTTTTTCATGACTGAATCTATAATGGATTTGAAGTCCATTCGCTAGCGCTATCCCCTCCACTGGTGCATTAGCTCTCTCGTGCAGTGGAGGGGGTAGCGATCAGGAAAGTGGGGGCAAGGGCTTGCGGGCCGCCAGTTAGCCATCTCTGATTTACACAGCATTTTCAACCGAAAAAAGTGTTTTTACTTCGCCATCTGTTACACAGCATACGTTTCAAAAAATGAAAGATGTATTTCGAAAGTAACAGACTTGAAGCTTCAAGTTGCTATTGTTCCTTTTTACGAAATTACAACAGTTTCGACAGTGATAGAATTCACAAATATGAATATTCTCTTCACAAACATGAATTCATGTTGTAAATTTAGGTTATTACCCAAGTTTATCGATAATGTGTTAGTGTAAAGTAAAACGCGCAACTCCCATGTACAATGTACAATGAATTAAGTAAAAAAAGAAAAAAAATTGCAAGGATAAAGCTGCGACGACAGTGTCAAGTGCTCTTGGCGACTCTTGGCTTTCAACTGAAAAACCCAAAATAAAAGAAGCCCCATGTTGGCATCATCTCTTAGCCCCTCCACAAAACACCAGCCCAGAAAATATATAAACAAAAACGGTCGATGCTCGGCACATGTGACGTCATCGTCGCGTTCCAACAATTCATAATAGCTGTTCGTCCAAGGTAAATGTCACAAAAGTCAATTTTCTCGTTTCTTGCAGCAACAGAGGCCGGATCTGCCGAGGCTGCTCCAGCAGGTGCACGCCCAACAGTTACCACCGGGTACCGCGATGGGCCCACACCCGGGCATACCTGCGCTTCCTGGACTTGGTCCCGGCGCGGGACTTCCTGTTCCTACGTCAGCCTCCGCGGCGCTTCTCGGTTTGGGTATTCCACCTGCAGCGGCCGCTGGTGGCACAGCCGCTCACCCTCTCTCGATGTTGACGAAACCGGACCTGCATCGGGGTCAGCCCGACGACCTGAAGCATAACGGAGGTAAGCCTCTCACCAAACGTTTCCCCCCACCGTTTTCACGTTTTTCTGTGTGTGCACGTACCGCGTCACTTGGGTGAAATTTATGCGACACCCTCTAAACACATCGATCGACGACAATGTCGAGGGTAGTCTAAGAGTTTGCGGAAATATTTGCATTTGTAATTTTTTTCTTTTCTTTTCTTTTTCTTCTTCTTTTTTTTTCTTTTTTTTTTTCGCCCCTCTTTCAGAGGGAGGAATCAAATGGACACCAATTAAACGGGATCTTTTGAAATTTCTGCCGGGAGTTGGCTGAAAATTAAGAGGTCGAATGAAATTATTCGGGGTTTATTGTAGCGAGTTGTACGAGATTTCAGCCGGACGGTAGTGAAATTGGATTTTTTTAAATAATTGAGTTTAATCTCGTTGGGAATCAGTTGGAAAGTCGGAAGTTGAAACGACGTTGGGTTTATTGGATGGTTAACAGTTTAACAATACGAGTTAATAAATATTCCTGCGTTTTAATCTACTTTCTCTCGAACGTCGCGCGACTGGCCGTATTTTAACTAAATTAAACCGGAGATCTTGATCAATTTGATCAGCGTTGAATTCGATCAGCTTTCCAATAAAAATCAATTATCAATTAGCTGTTTTTCTTCGTTTTCGCAACGGTGTCATTCAGCTAGCGTAAACAGCGAAAAAAGAAAAAGAAAGAAAGAACGGCTAGATAGTTTATTTAGAAATTCTGACAGGCCGTGAAACGCGTGATCAAAGTGTGTAATTAGGATGATTCGCAATTTACATTCCGCTCGAAGGGGAGAATAATGGAGAGGAGCGAGTTGAACGTTGCGAGATCGATCTTTCTGTACGTCATTTCACCATCCGTGCTTCGCGCAGGTGATAGATGTATCCGTAATTAAGCGTGCACCTCATTAAGGCCCGTGAAATTGCAATCGCCTCTTTTTTTTTCTCTCTCCTCTTTTTCTCTCCGGCGTCACGTTGCGCGTAAAGACATAATCAAGTCGTCGAACATGGAAAACATTAATCGAGGAGCATTGTACGATCGCACAATGATACGTCCAATTACGACAAGTTCGACTTTGTCCCCCATGCTGAAACCGCCGTGACGAAGAATTACGTAACAATTCAAAACTGAAGTCATTAACAATGAAACCCGTCTAAAAGAGCAATTGTTTAACGAAGATAAAGTTGTCTTCCCTCTTCTTCTCTCTCTTTTTCTTTCGAAAGTCTGCAAACTGTCCTTCGTTGCACGACCGATCCCCATGAAACTGTTTCGCAACGGTGCGAAAAACGATCAACACCTTGACAGAACTAATCTGCAGTTGCTCGATTTTTTTCTCATCGGTTCGTACATATCTAGTTCAATCATTTGCCCGTGCCACGCGAATGTTGGCAGGAAGCAAACAGCGATACCCGACCGATAGCAAAGTGTTTCACAAGACGATACGATACGTTCTCGATTATTCGGTTTTCTGCTTTAATCTCATTTCGGTCGAAGTGGAAACAATTGACCGACGAGCGAGATCGTCGACGTATTTCGTGATTTTTCTTCTTCGTTTGATCAACGAGAGGTGAATTCTTCGTTGGTTGTATGTAAAATACTATAGTCTGTAATACTTGATAAAAATGCTATCTTCTTCATTGCTATCTCGAACCGATTTTTTTATTTATGTCCTTGCATAAGTAACGAACGTGCGAATCCTGTTTACTTGTTTATTTTCAAACCAAGTTTTCTTGCATGATAACTCGTCAGTTAATAATATTAGTAAATTTACAAGTTAATGTAGTTATAATTCTATAATTTCAATTTCAACCAACACAGTCGGCAGATTTTATAAAATTCTCCCGTTTCGTTACTAAGTTTCGTGTTACAATACGAGGACAGCTATATATATATATATACTCTAATAACATATCATTCGTGATCCATAAAATTTGTCAGTTAATAATACCGGTAAATTGACAAGTGATACGAGGAGAGCTTGCTATCTCTAATAACACGCCACTCGTGACCTATAAAATTCGTCAGTTAATAATACCAGTAAAATTGACAAATTCAATTTCAGCTAATGCAGTCGACAGATTTGATAAAACTCTTTCGTTTTGTTCCCAAGTTTCACGTTATAACAATGACTTGCAACTCGCGTTCTATAAAAACATTCAATTCAATCGTGCGAAAAGAAGCTAAATCGAAGATCCGGTTCCAGTCCGTCAGGCGAAAGTTTGTATCGCACGACGAAGTAGAATATGCCACCTGTTCGGACATGCAGAAGTGAGCGGAAGATTCCCGGGAGCGGAGAGGTATCGCGACACCGAGCTAGAGGGACTGCATTGTTCTCTTGCGAGGGGGATTCGATTTACAAAAGCCGCTGACCTCTGTGTCTCGAGGTGTTTTCGCGTGGATCAGCATCTCTCGATCCCGTCGCGGTTATTTTGCGCATACATCGAACGCGAACCGGCAGCCAGATTCGAAGAAATATTGCACGTTCGATCGCGTTTCCTGCAACCGTGCCCTCTTGTTTTTCTACCTGGCTTCTTTATCTTTGCCAAGCTTGTCGCTATGGGAAGCGCGAGCGTTTGCAACCGGATCCTCATGAGACGATTCCCGCGCGTCCGTCTGCATTCCGCTCGGTTCCTCGCGAACTGCTCGTTTTGCAAGCTGCTCTCTTCGGTTACCGCGACCTCCAACAACGAAATCGCCGGATAAGCGTCTCGATAGGAGGAGGGCCGTTTCCTTTTCGCGTCGTGTGACTGCTAACTACTTGTCGGGGAAACAAAATACGAAGTCTGAGAGTACGAGAGATGTTTCTGTACGTTCGTGCGAAATTTAAAGATGCAAGAAATACCTCGACTAAAAATTTTGGCGAACGAAACAAATTTTTACTGAACTCCTTAACTCTTGAGGATGTTTCGTTCAATTCACTCTTGTAGGAAGTTGATGATAAAATTAAATTGAGTGAAAAATTCCGAGATCGAGCAGCGTAAATTTTGAACTTTTTAACAAAATTTTAGCAAACCAAATGTGTTTCAGTAACAACTGTTTAAGATGCTAAAATACTCGGAGGAAGAAAAAAAAAATGATGCAGAAAAATTGCCAAAAAAGTTGAATAGGAAACAGTCGGTTTTTGTCAAATATCCCACGATTGAAGAGTTTACGAATTGAAATACTGTCGTACATTTAGATCTTTCAGTTTCGATACGTTTTTTTTTTTTCGCGCCATTGACGAATGACTGATCAACGCTCGGACGATGACTTCTTGCGGTTGACAGTTATTTTCCAATGTGTTATTCATCGATTCGTCGATGCGACTTCAGGGTGTCCAGAGCCTCCAGGGGCTCCAGGGACACCATATGCCAGAGTATAGTATTGCTACTTTTTGTAGCAGATGGAACGTAATAAATGGAACGGATCTCTACATAATTCTTTCATTTTTTTTTTAATTGCGCTCACAAAAATGTGAATTTGAACGAAAATCCTAAATGCCTAGATTACTTGTTCCTTGTTTACTTCTAATTATCCTCCCCCCGTCGATTCTCTTGCGTCGAGAGTTACGGAAATCTGTTAAGAAGAAAGTCGATAAATTGCAACAGTGCTGTCGATAGTCAGAAGTGAACGAGGGGAACGAAACAAGACAACGAGGCTGCGTCGTCTTTTGATGGATCGTCTGGTGCGATTGGCGATTCAGTCGATCAGATGAAGAGTGAAAAAGACCGCCAAGGCTAACTCTGAAAGTGGTTGGAGAATGAAGCCTAACTGGCTCGATAAGCAAAGGCTCAAATTATTTAACGTACATGCATATTTAACTGCTACTGTTCTCGCACGAAGGCAGTGTTTCACGTTTGCAGTTTGTACTTGCTAAAGTTGTCAAATTAATTCATTCGTTGTCGAAAATGAATTTTATTATTTATTATTTTTTTCATACGTATCGAATTGCGCAAACGTGCAAAATTATAAAAAAAAAAAGAACGAAATTTATGAATTTATGAAAGCGCTTAATGGAATAAATCGTAGTGAGGGGAAATCAAAGTTCATTCAACCGAACGCCGTTGATGGTACCGAGTATCAAGAAAATTGATAGTAACGCGATACAAGGGGGTGCCTGGAAGCCAGGGAAGAGGGAGAATGGCAGTGCAAACGCAGAACATAGAGAAAGAGAGAGAGAGAGAGAGTGTGTGTGTGTGTGTAGCGTGTGACACGGGGATATTTCAAGCGAGCCGCAATACAACGGTGACGCAAACGATCGTGCTTAAGCCTGAAACTCGCAGAACCCTCGATCTTGACCTCGAAGATCCACTTGTGCACCGGCACGTCCTCGTCCCTCTCCTTGGGACGACACACGAGTGCAAGAACGTTCGCACTTAGGCTCCATGTAGCGCTGACAAAGTCGCGAGGGCTTCAAGTGACTCTCCTATCTCGCACACATTCCCACACACACATATACACGCACGACCATACGTACACGTACACGGTTACACGTACATACGTACACGTTTATGCAGAGGCTGGTCTGGTTCCATCTCGCCCCCATCCCTCGCGTTTCGTCGAACCTCGTCACTCTATTTCTCTCGCTCTTGCCGTCCCTCCGTGCAACGCGTCTCTCCTCTCCTCTTCGTCGGCTCTCTTACTCGCGCGCTGTGGATGGTCGTCTCTCGGAAGAGCACTCAGAATCTCCTCTTGACACAAGAGCACTTCCGACTCTTCCCCTCTGTCGTTCCATCCGCCTCTAGGTGGCTCTTCTAAACCTTCGCGCCCCTCAGCCTGTTCCTCTCATCCTCTTCTCCTTCGTGCCCTTCCCCGAGCCCTTTTCGCCCTCCTTTTCTCTCTCTCTCTCTCTCTCTTCTCTCTCGTCGTCGTTCTCCACTTCTGTCCGTTTCCTCCTTGCTCTCTCTCTCTCTCTCTCTCGGTTTCTCTCTTTTCGTCTCTCGCGCCCTCTTTCCTCGCCGCGTTCCACTTGCTCTCCACTACACCGAGCCGAGTAGTAGTTGCCGTGCTCGCGCAATATCTCCCAGCTACACTCTCGCCTAACTATGTTACCACGGGCCGGAGTATAACCTCCGGCCAGTTGTTCCAAGTTGTTTTGCGTTTTCCGACCGTTGTCAGCTCCCCTCCGTAATGAAATACCGACCGATCTCTCAGCGCTACCGTCAGCCACCTCGGCTGACGTTTTCTTCTCGCTCGATTCGCGAGACCATTCCACCGCCGAGACAAACCTTCGATACCACCTTCCAGAGGTTACGTACCACGTTTGAAAATTGTCCAGCTATCGTTGTCGCGTACGTGTACTCGTGAACGACGTGTTTGTTTAATTTTCGGACTCGTTCGAACCTCGATAGAAGTTTTTTTTTTCTTTCTTTCTTTTTGCGAGTTCTCGCTCTTGGAAACGGTGCAGGCTTGCGCTGGCAACTGGTTCGCGGACCATAACGAGTAACGCGAATCGTATACAGCAATTCGTCGATTTCTTTTTCTTTTCAACTCGCCGGTATGACATCGTTGGATAGAAATTATTGAGAAGTAATAAACTTACTTGTTTTGCCTGGGTTACGTTTAAATATAGTGAAAACTGAGAAAATGTTGCAATTTGAGACAAAGAAGACTCGCTTTTTTGGGGGGGGGGGTGGTTGCTCCACGGATATTTCACGGAGAGTGTAATTATACAGATGACTGCAACTGAATCGTTCTTCTCTCTTTGACAATTGCAAGGTATCGACGAGACATACGTTCAATTCAACTTCCACTTTCCAAAAATCACGTTGCAAAATTTTCACGCGTCTCGTTGAGGCAAACCTCTCCCTTACCGCGGGTAAATCAACCTTCCGCTTTCCAGAGGCAAGAAGACGAGAAGAACGCGTATCCCGCGAGGGGATAAAAATCCAGAAAATCATTTCAGCGTAACACGATCGCGCAGAAGAGACAACAGTCGTCGTCGTTGCGGAAAGAAGTTCCATCCACGTATTCGTATACACACACACACACACACACACACACACACACACACACACGTGTACGTGCGTGTACGTACGTATATTCCTGTTCGCCGGCGAAGAGCATTCTTTCACTTGATACCACTCGATTCTCTCGGGGGTAGGGGGGAATACCGCGGCCGTGAGACAACCGCGACATCTGAAATCACCGTCTCGGCTCGCGAGACGACGCGTCTCTTTCCTCCCCCGTCCCCTTGCAGCAAGAGCGTTTCGCGGAACGACGGAGGGAGGAATCTCGTCGACACCCTTTTGAAACGGGAAGCATCGGGAGGCAAGGAACCTTAATGGGCCACTATTTCTGTCGCGGCAACTGAAACTTCTTCCCTCCTTTCCGGAACATTGCCCCCAGCGAATTGTTTCCAGCAGGGCCGTTATCGTTTCATCCCCTCTCTATCTGCCTTTCGAAGTGTCTCCTTCCCTCCAACGCCTCCTCCTCCTCACCCCCACGGGGTTCCTTGTTCGAGCGGGTTTGCCCGGATCCTCTTCGTCGAACGACTCCTTCGCCGTCCGACGTAATATCTGCCTCCACCGTTCATCCGATTCTTTCTCTCTGTCCGCTCGTTCGCGAAACGATTTACCAGGACGCCGTAAGAGGCGAAGTAAGTCGGCGAGACTCTTTCACAGACGATTAGAAACCGGTATCTCGTTCGCATTACCATTTCATCGTGGATAGTTGCGCGAGTAATGGCCCCTCTCCTCGCGGAGAGGTCGCGGTTGTTTCTCCGCGAGCCAATGCGTGTTAGAGATCGCGGTTCTGTACGATTAAGTGCACACGTGAAATTTGTCAATCAAGGAAATTAAGTATATTCTTGAAAGATGTACGCTTCCAATGTTAAACGTGTTTTAGTACAGTCCTTCAGTTCGAGACTTTTAACGTGACGTGAACATTTCGTCCGTTTATCTTGTGTTTCTGTATGCGATTTTCAAACGTATTGCATTACGATATTGTATTACGTACTGTTTTATATATAACGTGTACAATAATACCGTGTAACCGTGATTAATTGTAATGTTAAATATTGTGATATTACATTGTAATTGTATTGTAATATTGTGCATCGTGTATGTACAAGGTGGACCGAAAGTTTCTCCTTTTTATCAAGGCAGATGAGAAAAAATTAATTTTATTAATTTTAAATTTCAAACATGATTCTTTTCGTTGTGTTTAGGAAATTATTCCTTTCGAACGTTGATCGTCAGAGCGTTCGCAGTTAAAAAAATATATATAATAAAGAATGATTTTTGGCCCGTCCTGCGCATACAGATATACACAGTGTCAAAAATTAATCGATCAATTGATTGATTCGCATTATACGTATCTTTGCACGCAATGTGAGGAAAATTTTCGTCATTTCTTCTTCCTGTTCTCTTTTATCTTTCTTCCTGCCTCTTTTACCTTCGTACTCTTTCTGCGACATCCAAAGGGCGGAGCGCGAGTTTGCTTTTCGCCGGGTCTGATCGGGTCGTTAAACTTACCGGTCGACGCGAACTCCACGAACCGAGGAATCGATCCTTTGTATTCCGACGGCGTTCCGCGCCGGTCGTCCGCTCGGTCGGCCGATAACTTACGTAAACATAATGATCTCGGGCAATTCGCGGGGACAATGGTGCAACCGGTCGAATCCGCGCGCAAATTGATTGATTAACCACTTGCGCTGGCAGCTGATTGCGGACCGTAACGAGTGACCAAATCGTATATAAAATAATTCGTCGCTTTCTTTTTGAACTCGCCGGTATGATATCCCTGGATAGAAATTATTGAGAAGTAGTATGTTTATTATTTGTTTTTCCTGAGTTATATCATACTTAAACATAGTTAAAACTGAGGAGATATTGCAATTTTGGGACAAAAAAATTCTCGACGTGCGTGGTACGTCATTCTGGCACAAAAGATTAACCACTTGCGCTGACAGCTGATTGCGGACCGTAACGAGTGACCAAATCGTATATAAAATAATTTGTCGCTTTCTTTTTGAACTCGCCGGTATGATATCACTGGATAGAAATTATTGAGAAGCAATACGTTTATTATTTCTTTTGCCTGGGTTATGTTATACTTAAACATAGTTAAAACTGAGGAGATATTACAATTTTGGGACAAAAAAATTCTCGACGTGCGTGGTACGTCATTCTAGCGCAAGAGGTTAAGCCTCGTGCACCGTTATGTGCAACCATTTCCTCCTCTTTCGCGTTTTCCTCTCCGCTGTGAGCTACGAGCTCTGCGCTCGACCTTTTCCACTTTCCACGAAACCTGTCCTTGCTCCGTCCGATGTTTACGAAAGGTGACTACGAAAAGGTGAACGTGCCCACCGCCCTTTAGCAGAGGAAGACGCGTGTTCTCGCACTTTGCAACGAGCACTTTGCTCTTGTTTTAGCGGGGAATCGAGCGCGCTCTTCCGCGTCCGTTTACGAGCCGCGGTAGGAAGGAAGTCATTGAGCGAAGAAAGGGACCCACGGTCGCTGCTTTTCTTCCAGTCAGCTAGAAATCCACCACGACCAAGAGCGAGGGAGAAGAGAGTCTCCACGAGTTGGACGAGCGTGGTCGAAACTCTCTTGCGTTTTTGTCGCTCTTGACGCTGATGGGAAGGAAGCTGCGAGTTGGATGTGGTCCATCGTCGGGAAATTCACGACCCTCTCGCCGTGTTCGCGCTCCGCCACCCTCCCGGGACGACAACTCGGTAATGGCTCCGGAGGGTGAATCCTTTTGCTACGGGTTTTCCTTAATTTGCTCGACCATAAAACACACGGCCAGGCAGTCACCCTCGAGCGAACCGAATACGTTTTATCGGCGTGCAACAACGCACAGAAGAACCTCACGCTCTCTCTCTCTCTCTCTCTCTCTCTCTCTCTCTCTCTCTCTCTCTCTCTCTCTCTCTCTCTCTCTCTCTCTCAGAAATTACTTTATTTGTACAAGTGGTCGCGAGCTTGCCTCCAGAAACTTTATGGCGTCGGGTTTTTCTGTCGGTCGCTCGTCTCCTCTTCTCTCTCTTTCTCTCTCTCGACCGTAGCCACTTGGAGTTACGCCGGATTTCTTGTCGCTTTCCGGCGGCGATACCCCGCCGACCATTTAGTACTCACGGCGTAACGTTAATTCGTTCTTTGACCGTGGCCACCCCGTGTTTTCTACCGCCCGGAATCCTCGCTGTTGTAAATTGCTGCTCCGCTTCCAGCTTGGTTCCCTCTCGGCCACTCTCGCCGGATAAATTCCACGTTGCTTCGAAGACGTGTTCATTTCGGAGGGATCTCTTCTTTTTCTCTTTCGGTTTTACACCAAAGGGGTGTGTATTTCTTGCTGTAATCTTGTGTGGCGTGAATATTTACTTTCACGGACAGTCTTGATATTTCTGACGAGCACCTTGACCATTCTGTCGGAGCAATCGGAGATTACCTCGCTTGCAAGTTGAATAAATCTACGTTTCGACAAAAATTCAGAAAACGAAAATATATGTTCTATCATTTTCTGTCTGGACTTGAAAGACTCGAGGAACGTAACTGAAGCATCCTGAAACACCTATTTGCAATTTACAATATATAAAGAAGTAAAGTAGAGGAGCCTACAGAGAACAGTATCCTAAAACGCCTATTTACAATTTACAAAATATAAAGGAGAAAGGTTAAAGAGCCTACAAAGACAGCCTAGAAAAAAGGGTTAACAGAGTCTGAGGAACCGAAACGTCTGTGGATCGTGTGGGTGTGTACAATCGTGTCGCGAAGTTGGCAACAACAGTCGAGGAATGGTATCGTTAAGGTATTTCCTACGAGACAAAGTGTACGTACCTACGAAAAGTATAAAGAGTGGAAACGAGAAATGGAAGCGAAGGCAAGGAAGCGAGGTCGGTGGAAATCGAGCGTGGGCAAACTCGACGAAGCCCCCGCTTCCTCCAGGACAAAGCTCTTCCCTCGTTCGGGATAGTCGTTCGAACTGCCGGCTCCTTCTCCCTCGCTCTCTTTTCTTTCCTGTCGACGTCCGCGTTTTCCTCGGAAATCCTCGAACAGCGAAGAGCAGAGGGAAGAGAAAAGAAGAGAATCCAGTTCCTCTTTCGTTTCCTGCTGGCTTTCTTTTCCCCTTCCCTTTCTTTCTTCCCTCTTATTTCCTTTTTCTTTCATCTCGTTCCCGGCCACGGTGAAGATTCCGCCCGGCATGCCGCGCTGACTCCGGTTCGTGCTAGTTCTGCAATAATCATGAAAAACATTGTGCAACTTCAATTTCCCGGGAAATACGACGTCTTCAGCGGGTAGCTAGCGATGTTTGAAGTGTTGCAGGGAAAGGAGAAAAGGAGAACGAGGAGAAAAGAGAAAAGAGAAGAAGAAAAAAGAAAGAAGAAATGAACAGACGGTTGCGGAACGAGTGTTCTCTCTGGTGGAAGCTCGTTCGCCCGAGCTCTGATAATTCATTTTAGAAGCTGCTCAAATACACGGCGTCGACGTGAATCGAATGAGGTGGTTAAAGTAGCGTGATTCGGTAACTTTATTTTTCGCTGCTCCTCCTGCTACTCCTGCTTTTGTACGACGAGAGAGTGTTTAACGTTGTTTCGAGATTAAAGAGGTTATACGCGGGATTAAATATGATATCTGTGTAAATGAGTTGTTCAGCTGCTGACAGGAAGTGGTGTGAGAAGGCTGCTGCTTGCTCGACACGTTCTTGATTAAATGCTTCGTGACGCTGTTCGCTGCGTTTAATATGGATTCCTCGAACAGCTTCTTCTCCCGGGAATAGTTTACGCGCGGTGTATTCCCCGTTAAAATGTTTAGTCGCTCGACGATTATTTTCTGCTGAAGACTCGCGTCCCGGCGATATTTTATTTCAGTGTCGGATTCTTGAAAACAAAAAAAAAAAAAAAAAGAAAAAAAAGGAAAAGAAGGAAAAAGATAACGAAAGACGACGAAGAAACGATCGTTCAAATTCTTCGCTCGTTACGCTCTTTATATCGGATTATCTAACAATTCCAATCAAAGTTGAAACGTCATATCGTCCCCCATGTATATATGGTTTAGCTCGAAAGTCTTAGAAATTAATTTGCAAAAAGTTGAGTAATTATCAATTTTGAATCGGAATCAGATTTTCTTTATATAATATAAATAAGTTCGCGAAAAGCGACGCTCATGTCGATTTCAAAAGCAGTCGTGTTCAATGAAGAAACGGGCAAACATTTAAAAAAGAAAAAGAAAACAATTGACGTTTGATGTTAAAGATTGTAATCCACGTTAAATTTCATCGGGAAACGGACGTTCCGAGACTTTCAAGCGACAGCGAAAACACGTTTAAGAGAGAAAATTTTCTCCTCGAATCTACTAACAGGGTGGTTTTCATCTGTTGCAGGTCTTAACCCGGCCGAAGAGAGGCATGTGAGTATCAAATATCAATTTAACCGATAGAGAACGGTGCAATCGCGGTTTCGCCAATGGGCAATCGATAACAGTCTATTAACAACGAAAACGGTTATTCGGTCGGGCGTTCGACGCGCAAATAGCAATATCGTTGCACACGATGTTGGGATTCTCGTCGATCCCGCCGCGAAACACGACGAATTTCCACGCCGGCTGAAACGATAATCCCATTGAGAAGGCGATGAACTTCTCCGCCCGCGACAGATTCCCTCCCTCGCGAGAGATGCAACGTGCCGCGTAAATACAAGCAACACGTGCACCGATAGCCTTTAATCTCCGACCACCATCCCGCTACTTCGATTTCCGACCCTCGCGTTTCCTTCCCTCCTCCCCTCCTGCTCCAGAACGACGCGACTGTATCCGCGCGATACGTCGAACAATACGCGCTTCGACACGCGGTTTCTGCAAACGTAAGAAACTTGTGGAAATATCAAGTTTTGCACCGAACACTCGACGAAGGGAACTGAATTTTTTTGATCGTTTGCGAATCGTTCGAGAGGCGACGCCGATCGACCTCGCGGGGGCAGAAGTGCTGGGTTATTTTTGTAAAAATTGAAATTGTTTGACCTGTCCTTTTGCGACAGATCGGCTCACGACGATCGATTTATTTTTCGAAAATAAGTTCGATTCGAATCGTCTAAATTGAGAGAGTTGTCGGAGAGTCGACGTCGGTTTGGCTTCTGTAAGGGTTCGAATCGTATAAGAATCGTACAGTTCTACGTAGAATTCGATCGACTGTTCATTAACTTGTCTTGATTTGAAACAATTTGGAAAATTGTATGATACTGTAACATTGTATTAAATGGCTCAAAATATTCATGGACGACGCGAAGAAACGGAAACTTGCCAGCAAATTCATTACAAACGCATCGTCGAGCTTCGACGTACACGGAGTCGGCTACAGCAATTAAATTGAAAACCATAACAGTTCAGTTTGAAGGGGGGGAAAGAGGGGAAGCAATTAATTTTATTTATTCAACTCGGAGGAAAAAGCCGAACGATAACTTTTTTTTTTTTTTTTCTCCCCAAATCAACCGCACGTTCGCCATTAACCGATACAACTTCTAATTCATGACCAATTTACCCGGTGCAGCCAGCACACAAATCGCGCACAGCCAGCCAGCCAGCCAAACAAACTCGTTCGATTTTCACCGAATGCTGCCGTTCCCACCCTCTGTTGCCTACCCCCCCCCCAAACCTCCAACCCCCTTCCCCCTCTCGCTACAGCCCTGCAGTTCGTTAAAACAAACGAATCTATGAATTTATTTTCACGCGAGAATTCGGTTCCGAGGGAATCGGGGAATTAAACAGATTCGCAATTACAATCTGCGAATAAACGACGCTCGAATCGAATTTCGAGAGGGGGGGCCGCATCGCCAGCCAGTATCTGCCTGTTTTACCCTCGTTTCCTCGATCCGACAGAAACGGATACGGCGCTCGTAAAATCCGACCGTTTTTTGGGGGTTTCACCAGTCGCGGATACTGCATTTCGCGAGGGATGATCTCGCGCCTCGATCGTTAGGCTAGTCACACACGGAGGACACGTTTTGACAGACTCGCTGGGGAATGTCTTTGTAACGAGGGATCCGTAAAGTCTCACACTGACAATTGTGACTGTAAAATACACGTACGATTTTATTAGAGTATCACACCGCTTGACCTTCTCAATCTTCCCGACTTGCTACGTCAGAATTGAAATTTAAAATTCGAATTTAATTTCTATAAAACTACGTATATACTTAATAATTCATATTAAAAATAAAAATAAAAAATGTTCCATTTGTGAACGCGATGAAAAGAAATAGAAACAGAAATCTACGAAGCTACGCTGTTTCGCAGTAACTGACGCATCGCGCTACGTTTTTCTCTCTCTTTTTTTTTTTTTTTTTTTTTTTTTTTGTTGGTGGATACACCGAGCGTCTTTGCATCGTGTGAACTCAGCCTTACAGTACTCGAGGGTGGTATCGTGAACCCGTGGATTTTGGAATCGGAACGACGAGCGGAAGTAGCGGGTTTCTCTGGCCCAAGGGTGAGGAACGGCTCGGTGCCGCTTCGAATTTCATCTCGTAAAAGAAATTAGAGCGGCCGCTGGTGGGTATGTGTGGTTCGCGTAGCACGCAGCTGAAAGAGAATACCACGGGGGAGGAACAAATAAAATCAGCTAGCTACGAAACTGAAAGAAGAAAGCTGCTGGCCGAACGACGGAGAAAGAGGAACGTAGAGGAAGAGGATGAGGTGGCGGCGAAACAGGGTGAAGAGGGTGAAGAGGGTTTGAGGGGCGTGGAGTGAATAAAAGGGGAGAAAGAGCGCGCGAAGAAGAAAGAGAAGGTTGCGGATCAGCCGCGGTGGAAGAGGAGGAAACCTGAAATGGACGTAAAAGCCTGAACACCGGAACATAGGGCTGTAAAAAGCTCGTCGTCAAATGCACCCCCGTTCTTCTCTGCCGTTATCCACTCTGCCTTCTCTCGTCCTTCCTTCTCCCTCGCACTTTTTCTCCGTTTCTCTCCTCCTTTTCTTTTCCACGCGCGCCCTTTATCCCACCTTTGATAGCATAAAGCGACTGCTGGGCGCGGCGCGCGTTTATTAAAAGCGCTCCGGGGCTGGCAAAAAAGGCTGGAGATACCGCTACGGGGATCGCCGGTGTTCGCGCGTTCCGCTTCCGATCTCCCGACAGACCTGCGCCGATCGTTCGATCGTCGATCGCCAGCAAGACGTTCTCCCTCGATAAAACTACGAGGGAATTCTTTTCAGTTTAGTTGACAGATGAATCGTGGCGAAGAGATGAGAATGTTACGAACAGCGCCAATTCTAGGTGTAACTGTAATTGCAATTTAACCAGTTATAACCACGACTATAATTTAATTGCATTTAGTTAGTTTTCGATGAATATACTTTAGTCGAAGTTGAGGAATTGGCGTTGCAAGAAATATTCTGTTATTTATACATCGGTCGTTCCCTAGGCTGAGTCGTCGTTTAGTCCACTCGTCTCCAAAGTAGTGCAAGTTTCAATTTTCATACACACTCGAACTTTTGAAATATATTTCAACGTCCGAATGTTATGCCACCGTAACGAAATGTTCGTTAATAGCAGTTACAATTTTCCAATTGCTAGCAGACATTCTGTTCTGATAATATAAATCAAGATTTGGATAGACTCTGTGGCGCAATTTATAAATTTCGAAGATTCTCCCCTCTTTTGCGTGCATATATTTTCTTCTATCAACAGAATCAAAAATTCCTACACTATAATCGATCGTTCGAGAGCATCGATTGTTTTTACACTAGCATCAATCGTTCGAAACTTATTACGTGCTCGCACGACGACCACGTTCACCATGGTATACAGATCGACGAGGATCATTAATTAATACATCGAGGTGTTTTATAAAATTCTCTCTCTCTCTCTCTCTCTCTCTCTCTCTCTCTCTCTCTCTCGTCGCCTCTTTCATTCTCCGATGATGGCGAATTCACTGAAAAGCACGGCCGCGCGCAAGGCCAATCCGCGCTATATTATTCCGGTCAGCGAGTGATTTTCAGCGTAATTATCTTTTCGGCGTGGCTCTTTTCCGGGACCGTCATTACGGGCCGTGTTTTAACAGCGCACACAGCCAGCATAACTTGCGCAATTTGGCCGGCGATGCCCGTGGCCGACGGCCCGCGGCCGGGCCGATAATTAGCGTCCGTTTAATATGCACAATTATTACGGATTGATAATCGGGGCTGCGCATCCATTACACCGGCATTGAGATAGATGGTAATAGGTTTCCATCGGTATTAACTCTCTCTCCCTTCGTGTTTCTCGCTTGTTTCTCGCTCGCCCTCTCGTACGCGTCGCGATACGCGAAACCCCGATTCCCTCCTCTTCGTTGCTCTCCGCGGGACGCTCGCTCGCTCGCGCGCGCGTGTAATCTCGCCGCGCTTTCATAATGTATACCGACCGGCTAGCGATGGGAATAATTCGATTATCGTTTCGGAAATTTTCAATCGACGCGCCGGCCAATCCCTGCTAAATCGCCCGCCCCCGGCGAATCATTTAAAAATCCCGGATTAATCCTGCAGCTTGTTTATTATCGGTGCGTGGCGGCCTGTGTTTTGTTTCGTAATCTCGTAAAAACCCGATGAAATATCTGTGCTCTGTATTTCGACGGTATTTATTAGAGGGAGTTCCGGATTCGGCCAGATACGTTTGAACAGTTCACCGAGTAACGACGCAGTTACGAGAGAAATTTACAATTTTCCGACTGTTCCTTCTGTTCTGAACTAAAGAGGCTTAATTTTAAAGAAACCTAATCGTCTCTCGCGTTTGTCAAGCCCAACCACCATTGTTTCACAAACAAGAGAAAATGTCAAGAGTCTAAATGTCGAACACGTGTAAAATTGTCTCATTAAATCGCGTTTAACTACTTGCGCTGGCAATTGATTGCGGACCATAACGAGTGACCAAACCGTATACAGTAATTCGTCGCTTCCTTTTTGAACTTGTCGGTGTGATATCACTGGATAGAAATTTATTATATTGCACTATATTTTACTTTTGCCTGTTACTAATTATATTACAGCTATATTATACTTTTGCCCGGGATATACTTAAATACACTTAAAAAACTGTGGAAATATCGCAACTTTGGGAGAGAAAATTCTCGACGTGCGTGACACGTCATTCCAGCGCAAGAGGTTAAACGACGGATGCATGCAACTACTCGCAAGTAGATCGTTCCCATCGCTATCCTACGTTCGTCTCTCTCTCTCTCTTCATCACTCTCGTCGTTCCCTTTTCGCGCCTCTTCGTCGCTCTGCCAGCCTTCCGTCAGAGCCTCTCCTGCTCCCTCCTGGTAATCCTCTTTCGCTACCTGCAACCCATCGCTCCGACAACCAACCAAGCCGCCCCAACCCTCCGTTTCCCTTTCACGCTCTCCCTTCCCATCGAACTTGTATTTATCTCCGTTGCACACCCCGCGCGCCAGCCTTACAGGATCCCGTACAACCACCAGCCCGGAGGGCTATGAAATTGAAATATGAATGCTAATGGGGTGGTTGGCTCGTGTCGCGTCGTATAATGTTACTGATTGCTAGTACGTCGGTCCTTTTACCCTTCCTCCCCTCCCCTTCCCTCCCCCGCCCCCTTCTAGCGCGCGCGCCAACGCCCGCCCCAAACCTCGCCGTTTCACTGTTGCTCCGTGCGCTTTCGATGCTCTGGGAACAGAATACGCGACGCGTGTTCCGCGTCTTGCTCGCTTGCGTGTCGCGTAATTGGAACTCCAAATAATGGTAGTTTTCGACCTGGTTCGCCTGCTGGTCTGGATCAAATGTGTCTGTGCGTGGAGGTGTGTGTGTGTGTGTGTGTGTGTGTGTGTGCTTGTGTAGGCGCGCGCGTACGCTGGGAAAGAGAGGAGGAGACAGATGGATGCGGTGGTTGTTTGGTTTTCCACGTTTCAGAAGACTGGCGAGAGAATTCAACCGTGTGTTGTACAGGATGGAAAGAGAGAGGGGGGGGAGCTGAGAGCTGAGAGCGGAGAGAAAGAGAGACAGAGAGGGAGGGAACCGTATAGAAATTTATATTTGTTTGTTTATCCACGCTGAATTCCCCGGGTTGCGCGCGCGAGCAAACGTTTACTCACGGGCGTAGACGCGAGCGACGAGCTGGCTGGATTACGAGCAACGCGAGGCGCAATTTAAAATTAACCCCGGGGAACGCCGGGTACACGCCGAGAGGGAGAGGCAAGATGCTCTTCGCGGAATCGGTGTGCAAACATGCGGGAAAACGCGGCGCGGAGGAGCGCTTTAAAAACGCTCGATGCCCGGGCCCTGCGCCTCGGTCGAGGGCGTGTCGCCTGCGTATTTGTACGCTGCCTCCGCGATTCCACCAGACGAGAAATCGACGCAAAAGAAATTCCTACGGTCGGTCGTGTATTTTGTTTCGTCGCTCTGCCAGATGCACATTGGGGAAATACTATCGAATACATCGAACGCAGCGGGGGTGGATCTGAATATTTTCCGCCTGGGTAACGAACGAATATTGCGCGGTACGTAAAGCTACTGTTGCTGCGTAAATTTTTATTGACTGTACTCTCGAAACTGCTGTTCCGCGGTAATTAAATGTTTGCCAAATGATTTTTTATCGAATTTGAAGATTGACTCGAACGTCGAACGTATCGTAAGTTTGTTGCTGTTTAAATTAACTCTTATTGATCGAATAAGATTGTTCGAATGACAGTTCGAGTGATTAAGTCGTTAATGCGATTAGAGACAGATGTTTGTTCATGTATTGGGAAAATACTATCGAATATATCGCGGGTGGATTTGGATGTTTTCCGCGTGAATAGCGAACGAATATCGCGTGATTCGTAAATTCATTTTTATCGACTATGTACTTTCCATGCTGGTATTCCGTAGTAATTAAATGTTTACTGAATCATTGTTATCAATTTGAAGATTGGTTTGAACGTTGAATGTACTGTTGCCGTTTAAATTAATTTTTATCGATCGTACAAGATTCTTCGAACGAAACGCTCGAGTGATTAAATTCTAAACGTGACTCATCGTTCTTCTATGAAATTTTCACTTAGATGTTTAATCGTTCGTTGTATCTTACAAATTACCTCCACTTAAAAATTGATCGTTTCGCAAGCGCGACTCGCTAGTTTGAACGAGTCTAAATTTCTCGAAACTTCGGTTCCGACTGTTTTAACATTCAACTTAATTAATATCAGAGAAAGAAGTCAAATTTGCCCGCAAAATCTCTTGCCATCCTTTTCTCGAAATTATGAAACATTCGCGCGTACCTCCGTTCGCGTGGAGAAACACCGTGGACGATGATAAAGAAACAGTCTTTGCCGTGTCGGCTCGGATTTATATCCACTCGCGTGTCATACGATAAAACTTCCATTGCTCTCGGCAGCTCGTTATCCGACTGCATTTTCGTGTTCTTTCCTCCGCCTGGCAGCGCAGCCCCTTTTCGTCGTCGCTTTGCCCCGCCACTTACCCTTTGCAATCGGATTCCAACGACCGGTGGCACGAATCGACCGAGTGGCGCGCATCGTTTCACGGAAGCGAGTCGAGCGGCGGAATCGGTTTGCCGGAAAGAAATAAGGAAAAGCTAGAAAGAAGCTGGGAACAAGGAGGGAAGGTGGTTGTAGGAGAAAATTCTCTCTCTCTCTCTCTCTCTCTCTTTCTCTCTGGTATCTCGAATCGAAAACTGACGACGAGTAGAAGAGAATGCGAGTCGTTATTATTCGTGCACCGGTGAGCTCTGTCTTGTCGTTCCCGGCAAGGAAGAAGCTTTTCTCTCCGCTCGCTCCGTCACGCCACCCCTGACACGCTGCTATTCTCCATAGACGATGTTTCTTCCCCGGGATTTTCCTCTCTCGCAATCCGGGGAAAAATATTTCTCCGCGTGCCGCGATTTCGTCGTCGACGGGGGCGCGAGTCGAGGATTCCGAGGGAAATGGACGCGACAGGTGAGCGAAGAGAGTCGAAGCAGAGAAACCTCGCTTGGCCAGGCTCGGCCAGAGGTGTCGGCTTATAACCAATTCATGAAACATCCGAGACGTGGCGACTACCACTGTTCTCTCCCGTCTCGCGACGGTATAAAGCGCGGCGAGAGGATACAAAGAGAGGAAGAGGAAAGCTAGAACGACTCTGGAATATTTATTTATCGTCGTCTCGACGCCACGGTAGTTTTCTTCTTCTTTTTTTTTTTTTTTTTCATTTTATTCTCCAAACGAGAGCGTTCACAGGCTGCTGCTGCTTGCTGCTTGGCGAGAACCAGGGGAAACGAGTGCAGGCGCGCTGCCGGTCGAAGAAGGACCGAGTCGGGATCCCTCGAGTTGCACGAGCACGAACTTAATTGAATTTCACGATACTTACGGCCGATCCGAGTAGAGCTCGCGGCAAATTGTCGCGAAAGCGAGTGGGTCCTCGATGCCAATGAGAAAAGTGCTTGAGAAACGGCGCCGCATTAATTCGTTCGCGGAACGTGAACCAACCAGCCGTGTTGGGTGGAAGAGAGGACGGTCGAACTGACAGCGAGACGGCGAATATCGTCGAGGAGGGCGCGCGACCGTTCAACGAGTTTCACGCCGATCAAAGGCTCGTTCGGCCTCGCTCGCGATTTTTTTCTCTCTCTTTCTCTTTCTCTCTCTCTCTCTCTCTCTCTCGGGACTGTCGTCGCCGTTTGTCGTTCATCCACGTCCGTTACCGCGGACCAGAGAGCCCTGAATATCGAGCCTTAATAATTTCAGGTCGCGTAGGTTCGTTCTCACCCGCTGGCGAACACCGAGTTTTCAGTGTTAATTAGCGGAACAACGAAAGATGAAAGCGAAGGTACAGACGGGACGAAGCAATTGGCCAGGTTTAAAAGATCGTTCTCGATTTATGCTCGCCGGACAAACGTGACTGCAATTATCGATTTCCTGCTTCGGCAAGCAGCAGCCACTGGGCGCTTTTTTTTTTTTTTAGTACCGATCGGATGCTTAAGAACTCTTTTTCTTCAAGAATGTTGCTAGCCTCGCTAATCCACGAAAATCAGCCTCAACGGAGACGTTAGCCCATCGATTGTTCCATGTTATCGAAGCGGTTACCCGAACGGTGACGCTCTGGTTTGTTCGAAAGTCCCTTCTCTTTTTTTCAGTTTTTCTTTCTCTGATCGCGCGAGTTCGCCGTTCATCGCCCTGTTGACGCTGGCCTTTTCTCCTTCTCCCGCTCTGGTCTTCATTTTTTCTTTTTTTTCTTTTTTAATCCCATCACAGAGTCGAGCACACACCAACGAGCCTGTCGCCCGGAGGTCGGTAAATTAAATCTCGAATAAAGTGCAAATAAACGAGCGAGAGGGTGAAAGAGAGAGAGAGAGAGAGAGAGAGAGAGAGAGAGAAGAAGGGGAGGATTGTTACGTTAGCCGATGTGTCTCGCTGCCTGGTGGCTGGTGGTCGAAAGTGCGGTGCAAAAAAAGCGGCGGAACGAGGGTGAAAAAACGTGCTCGCGCCAGTAGGGGAAGGGGACGTGACGGATAAAAGAGCGAACTGACGCGAGAGTGTAATTTATTTTAATTAGAGTGGCTGCATTATGTAAGCGGGTGAAGCGCCGATGAAAGGGTTTGAAAGGGTCGAGAGATCCTGACACTGACTCCCGGCCAACATTGCCTGCAACCGCCGCTCTCTTCCTACCCTCTCCACTCCGCAACCGGTAACCTTTGCCTACGATCCCCGGAACCGACTAATTCACTCCTCGGCCAGGGTTGTTCCTGATTGAACGTTTGGAAAGGCAGTCGGCGGACAGGGGTGAGATCGAGGATGCCGTGACACGCGAGAGTTTCGTACTACGATCCCTTTACCGATTGCCTTCTACTCGAGAGAGAGAGAGAGAGAGAGAGGGGGGGGGACACGAGGTGGCGAAAGCTCGTCCGTTTAAAAATGAGAAAAGTTCCTTTCCACTCAATACTTTCTTTTGTCTTTGTTCTTCTTTTGCAATTTGTAGGGGTGAGAATTTAAAAAAAAAAAAAAAAAAAAAGAATGGAGTAAATGATCGATCGATGAACTCGTGAAGTACACGCGAGGCGAGACTGAAGAAAATCGAGGGTGAGAATTTAGCCAGTAAACGCGGCCAGGGATAAGTGTAAAGAGAGAGAGAGACAGAGAGAGAGAGAGAGAGAGAGAGAGAGAGAGAGAGAGAGAGAAAGGCGTGCACGTGTACAAGCTCTGTGTGTACCGATGCGAAAGAACAGAAGTGGATTCTCAGGACGCTACTCACCAACCTGAAGACGACGACGCTCATCTCCAGAAACATCGAGGGGGTTGTTCTTCCTCTCGGCGGACAGGGTAGAGAACTACCGATCCCCCGGCTGCCTTACCGACACCTCTGATCTCGTTAGGAACGCATTAATTAATTTACAAGATGGCGGCGGCAGCAACGATGACGACGACAGTATAAGAGAGGCAGCAGCCACTGTGTAAAGTCGAGATAGCAGGGTTAGAGGTAGCAGCACGGCACGTTTTAATTACTAATTGAAACGTTCCCCTACCAACCTGGCTCCCCTCATCCTTTCCCCTGTAACGTCCCCAGCCCTGGTGCTTCCTGCCGCGCTTCAATCCCATAACTCTGCTTCCTTTCTGCCACCGTCGACGTCGCCCCATCCACCATCCTCCGCCACTACTACCTACCCTCTCCCTCTCTCTCTCTCTCTCTCTCTCCCTCTCCAACTCTTTTCTCTGTCGCTTCGCCGCCCAACCTTCCATCCCTTCGTTGATTTCACCTCACGGCTCTGTCTTAATATCCGTCTCCGTCGGGGGTACTTAATATTTTTAAATACTCTGCAGCACACCCTCCTTCGTCTGTCCTTTGTTCTTTTTCCTTCCGTCTCGTCTCCCTCGTTATATCGTCCCTCGGAGGACGATGGTTTCTCGAAGCCCCCTCGCGGCCGACGCACCGCGCTGGAATTTATGAGAAGGTAAATCCGTAGCTGCCGCGAATTAATTAATTAAAAACATCACGCTGCCTTAATGACATTTGCCACCCCTATTCTCCACCCCCACCCCACCCCCCGATACTCTCCGCGCTACAGACTTCTTCGACGTCTTCCCGCCGGTTTTTCTCTTCGATCTTTCTGCGCTACTCATCTCTCTTCTCTTTTCGATAAATTTTCCCTATTCACGCCGATCGTGCTGTCGTCGTCGTCGTCTTGATTTTGCACCATTTGTTATGGAAATCGCGGTAATACCAGCACCTACGACAAGAACACGGAAGTTAATGGTCACTTTTCTCGTTAACCCGAAGAAACAGAAGTGCGTAACGACAGTAGCGCATCGTTTTTTTTTTTTTTTCTTTTTTTATGAGACACCTGAGAGGACTGTTTATACGATAACAATCCCTTAAAGACTCTCTCAGGTTCGACCGTTCGCCGCCTCTCGTTGACTGCACGTGGTGTCCTCGAATTCTTGATGAAGAAGTGTATATGCATGTACTCCGAGTTTAATGGAATTAACGGGATGGACTGAAATTAAAAGAATGAGTTATTCGTCTCCGAAAAGAAATATATCTTTATACATTTATGTTATATGATATTAACAACATATTAATTAATTTTGTGTAAATGAATTTATATATACATTATATGTGCTAAATATTAATTAATTTATCCCTAATTGTTGTTTGTTTTTGATTTGTTTCAAATAGTCCAGTTAGACTTCTTTTTTTAGCGATATTAGTTAATTGATTTTGGTGAATTTGTGCGTAATATGAATATAATTTTTATCGATTAGTCTCTTATGTTCAGTTTCTAAGCAATCGCAGATATATTTTGATATATAAAGGATACTGTGAATAAATCTTTTCGGTTTTCTCAAGTGCCATATTGCCACTTGAAGTGTTGAAACAAGTTACTATAAACGTCTCTCAAGTATTAATTAAAAACAGTTAACCAGAGAGTCGATTCTCAAAGTGAAAACAGTTTGTTCAAATGACGAGGTGAAATTTGACTCGGTAGCGTACTTCCTCTTCCGTAAAGGCGAGGCCTCCTAGGCGAGTTTTTAATTTTCTCGTTAAATATTTCAACTCTTTAAATATCGTTCCGTAACCGAAGACAAAAACAATTATAATTGTACAATTATTTTCACCGTCGGTGAGAATTAAAAGGAGACGGCCGTTCGCGACAAGTAATCAAACAACGCGGACAAGCGTCGTGCGAATCGCGAGTCGCACACCGAGCGGAACGAAACGTCCGCGCGAAACAGCCGCGATGATGTTCTCCGACGAGGAGAAAGCGAGCCGGAAACAATAACGGTAATAATAGAATTTAAATTGATTCCGCGTGGCAAGTATGGTGCCCCTCGTACTCGAGGCGAAGCACGAAAAAGAGAGAGAGAGAAAGAAAAGGCCCAACAGAGCGGGGCCTGTTTGCGATCGTTCGAAGCAGAGAGGCGCGGTCGAGGCCAATTTCAACAGCACACGGCGACAGCGAATCGTTTCGTTTCGCTCTTTTACGATCGATTCGTTCGGCTCGCGTTTCGTTCCGCTTCGTGCCCGCCGATACTTACGCGCCAAGCGTTCATCGTGCAGCGTAGCGCGCAGACGCGTTTCAGCGAGCAAGCGAGCGCGCTTGATTTAATTCGAAAGCAAGAAACTCCCTCCGTCTTTACCTCTGTGTCGTCTGTTAGCGCGAAAGCTCGGAAACCGCGCGAACGGCCGCGGGCAGCGTGACTAATTCCGCGCGATTCGTCTCGCCGCGTCTCGAGACGATCGCGTTTCCAGGGCTGCCCGCGGCTGTTGAAGTCGAACAGCTGGAAACGCGATTTGCAATCGCGTCGAAATACCGTGTCCAAGACAGATTCTCAGACAAACGGCGATGGAAAGTCGGTTACCAGGTAACCGACGTAATTACACGTGCGTAGAAGCGTGTTTCACCTTGGCAAACGCCGAGGAAACTTAGGGCTTCGTTCGAAGTTTCCGGACGATTTATTCCGGGAGGAAACTCGAAGAAGGAGATTCTTCAAATTTGACGCGGCTTTCGATTCGTTTCTGATTACTTTCTGATTTCACATAATAATTCCATTAATTTTAAATAGAATTTTTATATCAATTTATATTGACATTAATTTTTCATTAAAAGAATTATTTGCACGTTCTACATGTTCTCTGTCGTTTAATAATATTTTAATAATTTTTATATATTTATTAAATATAAAACAATTTATACTGTTTTCTATTTTCTATTCAGTTATTTTATATTTTATTATTCGTTTATTAATAAAATTAAATTTTAGAAAATTATATATTATTCTTAATTTTAAATTTTTAAATTCTAAATATCAATTTATTCAATATTTCCATTATTATTTACATTCGCATTAAAATGAAATTTTTTTATACGAAATAATCAAATTTAATAAATTTTTATTTATTATATCTATTATTAAAATTATTATTATTGTGAAAATATTTAAATTTTGACCGCTTATTAGTAGAAAACTATCCTATTTGCATTGAAAAATAATAGTTAAAAGCCTCGCTAACATTGTACCTATCGTTCTTTCTGTCGCCACTTTCTTCATCTCCCAAACTCATTATTTTGAACAAATATTGTATCGACATTTATCAAGCGAATTTTTTCCGACAACCTAGTCGAATCTATACGTACGTACGTCAAGTTAATTATATGTTAGTATACCTTTGTTACCTTTCCGAAAACCTTTCACGAACCGCTTTAAACTTTTCGTATTTTTAAAACAGCAACAATTTCGCACTCTTTTTCAAAACTCCAACGATCGTTCATCGAAATGTTTGGCATTCGCTTTGAGAACGAGGATTTTACCAGAGAAAGAGAGAGAGAAAGAGAGAGTTGCAGAACATCGATTTGGGCGAAAATTAATTTTTCCCGTTTGCCAACGAGTTGAAGTTAAGGGATAGCAGGCTCTCGAGTCGCGGGACAGCGGGCTATCAACTCTGGAGGGTGGCTGCGTAGTTAACGCACACGCGTTCACCAGAGTGGCGGTGCCTCTCTCTTTTACGACTCGCGGCACGTTTAACGGACGACTAAGCTTTTTAATAATTCGCCAACCGGTAATTAGTTCGTAATTTAATGAGACGGCCGTAAAACTCCGCCTGGGGCCACCCGTGCTTTTCGACCGTCCCGTAATTACGTCTCCGTGTATATTTCACAATATAATCGTCCAGAGAGTCGGACGAGGCCGTGTTTTCTGAATCTTTTCCCACGGAAATGACCCGGAAGTGCTGGGGGAGCGTGTTCCGGAAAGACCGTCCAGCCGGATTGCCAGACAGTAACGTTGACGAGATGTTTTGGCCTGCGGGATGTTTTTTTGTATGCGCGTGTGTTTGTGTGTGTGTGTTTTTAAAATTGTTACCAGCTTTTAACCCTTTGTACTCGACAAACTTCTTTTTCATATCATCTGTCAACAATATATTTACGAAGCATCACTTCAAATAAAATGATACAGCTATGATTTCGAATCAAAGTAATCATTAATCAAACGTTTTAAATTCACTCGATGAATACTCGTTTCGTTTTCGACAAGTTCAACATTGTAATCGTTAAAGATTGGAGCCACGCAAGAGTCTCGAGACATCTCTTACTTTCAATGAGATCTAAAACTTCGGATCAGAAATCAGACCTGCACTAAATTCTTCTCCTTGAAGTGGAGAATCTCGGTGTTCGTCGCGACGCGTCTCGATCTCGATTATCGGCTCGCACGCTCCCACCGTGTTGCACCGCGTTATCATCCAACCCTCGTCCACCCTCGTTTCCATATTCCGTCGAGTATATCGCGGCACATCTGTGTTGGAAACACCGAATATACGGCCTATTTTCACCGCGACCATAATTCAGCTATTATCGATAGTCAGCCGCGGCTACACACAGAGACGAACACGTATAAGGTGGAAAGTAGGCAGGATCGTTTAACAAGATTCTTACGTGCAATCTCGAGACCAAGAGTACGGTGTTTAACAGCTCGCGATATTAGCAGAATCTCTCTCTGTCTCTCTCTTTTTATCTATCTATCTTTTCATCGTCCTTTCATTGCAATATACGGCCAATATAAATCAGTGGTTTGATCGTTGACGAGTACCCGGTCGTGATCCTTTTCTTCTCCTCCTTTTTCCCCTCTCTTCTTCCTCGTTTCTTTGCCTTCTTTCGATCTTCATCTCTGTCTGTCAGAGGGTTTCTTTCGCCACGTCCGTCCTTTCCTGGCGGTCCTGCCGATGCCACGCCACCAGGACGCCCATTAACCGGCTTTTTTACGTTGCATAACGACCTTAAAGTGCCCACGGTTTACGAAGTCATTCGTTAAGGTCGGCGGATCGCGCGTTGGTAATCGCGCGAGAATGCGCCGCTTCGCGTGCATTGTTGCGTGCCACCTTTTTGCTCCTCTGCTACCCACCCTTTTCCTTCCTCTTCTCTCCTTCGTACTCCCTTTCCTCTCCGTCTCTTACCTCCACGGTCTCTCGCAGAATGCTACAGATCCATTCGACGGACTGTGCATTCTCTCTGTTTCTTCTTTTCTATTTCTTTTCTTCGCTTCGTTCCGTTTCTTCCTTTGCCCTCGACCGAAGAGAACACGCCCCTGTGTTTTTCTCTATCCACTCTCCCGTCTTCAAATATTGCATCGGCCTGAAATTTCCCCCGATTGTAACGAATACACTACTTAGGCTTCCGTTCTGTTTCTTCTGTTTCGTTGCTTGCTTTCTCTTCAAATTCACGCGCTGTGACTTAACGAAAAACAATCGACGATCTTCTGGTTCAGGAAATCCTCCAAATGTGTATTACAGATGGGACGAATGTTTTCTTTTATCAATTGAACGAAACACGTTTCATTTTTCCTCCCACTTTCTTACGTCGGTATAAATTCCTGCGACTGTTACAGAAAATCCCACCTTTAGACGATTTCTCTGTTCATCCTACTCCTACTTCCTTCTCGTTTCTCTTGTTCCAAGGAGGCCGCGCGGTGGCGAGTAAATCCAACAGTGGAAGAAACGGGCGAGAGATAATAGAAAAGAAGCTCGTGAAATAAAGCGACGATCATAATCCACCGCGCGGGGTTTTTCAATTTCAACCGGAACTCCTCTCCCTTTCTACCGGCTCGTTCGTCCCCTCCTTACGCCTGTTTCCTGCTTGCTTGTTCCGATTACGTTCTCCTTTCCGTTTCTATCTACCCGCCGTTTGACGAAGCGATAAAAATGTTTCCCCATTACCTTTCTTCCCCTCCTCTTGCTCGCGGATAACGTGGAACGCGGTTTTACGGCCATTCCGTTTGTGTTCCTTTACTTCTCGGTCGTTTCTCTCGACGTTCTCTCTTCGTACGTTGCCTCGTTCGACAAGATTTTCTGTTTCACTTGTTATTTGCTCGTTGCTTCCGTGTCTTTAAGAAATTTCGTTCGGAAAGTCTGACACGACCTGGTTCTATCCAGGCCGGATGGGTATTCTTCGGCGACATATTGCGGTCATGTGACAGTTTCGCGTATGAGATGCCTCCTCCCTCTCTTTCTCGTTTGATTCTTGACTCGTGTGTCATGCAACGTGGAAGAGCAAAGCCTCGAAGAGGAAAATTTTGAGTCGATTTTGCGTCGACGCTGGATTATTGCGTGAGAGATTTCAGAATCTTTTGAAACGACTTTTATTAATTTCTTCCAATCGCTCGATCCACCTAAACCTTTTTCTTCTCCTGTATCCCTTGATTCGACTTTTCACTTATGAATGCTCTCTTCTATAATAAATAAACCCTCACTCGTCAAAAACTTTCACACAAGTCTCTCATTGCATATCAAAACTCTGTATTATTGTTTCTGTGTTTTTATTTTTGGTGTTTTCCACCATTTCCAATATTGCTTTCTCGTACTCCCCGGGGCTACGCGTATAGCAAATTGAGAACCGCTGATTTAATCGACAAATTTCTACAAACAATTTCTCTCGATTAAATCGTGACTGAAATTGACACTAGAACGAAAGCGCGCGTAAATCTTATTCGATGAAATATACCTGCAACGCAAGGATCGTTTCGAGCGATCCTTTTGAACCGACTGCGAACATCGTACATCCATCGTCACGTTAAAAACAATTCTTCCGCCAGATACGTATTTCTTCTTTTTTTTTCTTTTTTTTTCCACTCACGAAACCAACGTATCGACGTTCGGCCAAGTCAACCCGGTTGCAAGTCAATTTTTTCGACGAATCCAATCGAACATATATGTGTATATATATATATATATATATATAGGTGCACAGTTGTTCAAGCACCACGAGAAAGTTAGTTATCGACGAGACAAATTCAATCTCCGAAAAATATCTGCACCGTCCATCCCGCGATTATAGGCACCCGGCGGCCAGCCAGAGCGAGCCTATCACCGGTTCCTATCGGTTAGGGTCAATTTCCGCGATGCCACGCTCTCCCCGTGGCCGTCTAATGGAAAAAGAAGGCAATCGTCGCGGTTTCTGTATTCAATAAAGCGCGCCTGTCCGCAGAGGAATGCACATCTGCAGCCTGGGCAACAACGCGAGGCGAGGGAACAAAACGAGCAAGCGAGAAGGAAGAAGAAGAAAAAAAAAAGAAAGAAAACGGGGAAAAAAAGAAGAAAAAACGAAAAAAAAAAAAAAGGAAAATTGGGAAAAACGGTAGAGATAGCCGGCGGCCGCGAAGAAACGAGACGAAACGAACGGAAAAACCGGTGGAATACCCGGGGCCCGGGATTCGATGCATATTGCGTTTTCGAATGGGGGGAGGGAGAGAAACGTTTTCGCGATAGCGATACACACACCCTCCCACCGCCCGCGGTAAAACCGTCGCTGTCGTGGTTAGAAGTAATTGGCCGCAACGGTAACGTCAATGGCAAACTGGTAGCCGGCTTCCAGCTCGCTCGAACGATAACGATAACAATAATATCGATCACCTGGCGACGGGTTTTGCGGACAAGGGCAAGAGGCACGAGGGGGTTTAGGCGTGCAACGGCGAGAGAGAAGAGGGTGAGTTGAAGTGGGTGGTGAACCAGAGGACAGCCAGAGACTGGGAGGATAGAGAGAGAGAGAGAGAGAGGGAGAGGGAGAGTGGTATGTCGAGGGGGTGGTGGCGAAGCACTCGAAGCGCGTTGTTGCATAAAATTGTAAAGCTCGGGACTCGACGGTGGCGGCGCCGCGCCGAGATAGCTGCAAACAGAGGCAAGTTAATTTAAAAATGCAAATTCCACCGCAGGGCTCCTGGCTCCACCGATGAGGGACGGTTAGAAAGAGCGAGCGAGAGAGAGAGAGAGAGAGAGAAACAGAGAGACAGAGAATGGGAGAAAGGTAGAGTGAAATGGGTTGGGTGACAGTGAGAAAAAGAGACCGGGGATATGAGAAAAAGAGGGCGGAACTTTGCGCGGTGTGGGAAAACAGAAGAAAAAACAACGCGAGAAAGAGAGAGAGAGAGAGAGAGAGAGAACTGAAACTTGGGAAGAGGGTGAACGCGCGGCACGCTATTTACGCTGTACCTATAAATCATCCTGCCGCGAATTTTTGTACCGATTCGCGACATCGTTTGCCGCGTGTAGCCGACAGACGGGACGGAACTGCGTTTCTGACACGAGGCGGTGTAAGATAAAGATTCTATTAAACGGATGGATGTTGAGCTAATGCGCGGTTAATGCCAGATGGCACGAAGTTTAATGCTCTTTTCAGTCACACTTTTCTTATTTATTCCACGATGTGTTGAGACTTCGTTTATTACGAATACGTTAGCAATTTCAAATGAGATGCATCGGTAAGATCGACTTAATTACAACTGAATGAAATTTCTTGCTTTATTTTCGACGTATTTTTGCACGAAGAAATCTTATTTACGCAAAGTTTTTCAGCCTTGTTCATTTCGGTTAACTCTTAATGGTTATCGAAGATGATTTAGTAAAGTAGATCAATGGAACTGAAACGAGACTCCGTGTTGATTGTCAGTTTCCTAAATGGAACGCTGCAAAAGAGCGAACAGTCCCGAACGATTAATTACGCGCAGTAAGCGAACGTAGCTCGAGCGTACCACTGGTCAAACAGCGGCTGTCTGACTAATAAATGTTCGCAACTACTTCGGCGCGCCGCGCAATTTTGAATCCTCTCAAGGAAGCACTTTTGCATCGATCGGCTTTGGCAGGCCTACGAAAATGCTTCGAAGCGAGCGATTAAATTCACACAACTGAAAGAAAGTATTGCAAAGTCGTTTTACGAGCTTTTGTTTGTCCGTGATAATTTAGAATTTATATTGAAATTTCTTTCGCATCTAACGAGAAAATGGTCAATCCTTGGGTTCCAGAGCTTGCAAGTGAACCGAGTTAACATTAAATAAAATTACACGCGATTACGAACTTTTCTTTACCACTCTCTATTGATCTTCTTAAAATTTACATTAGACACGGCGCAAATTCCAATTAAACGATTAAGTGATTAGAAAAAAATCACGTAGTTTTTAATAAAGAAAGAAAATACGATTGCAATACTTGTCGAAAAATACAGATCCACGAAGACACATCATTTTCCTCCGGGTAGGAAAGCGAAAATCGTGGCCAGTCACGTAATATTCTGCAAGCACCGTATTTCCCAGGCGGAGCGCAATCACAGTCTCGAAATGAAATTTCTCAAATCGAGTCATCGACGCGCGATTCTTTCGCTTCAACAAAGTGGAAAACGATCGCGCGCGCGCTCCTCATTTTCCTGCTATCAGCTGCACGATTCTCACGGTCGAAACGGTTGCGGAAAAAGGAAGAGTGCGCCGGGGCAGGATGAGAACGAGGGAAGGGAAGAAAACGAGAAGGAGAAGGGAAAACAGATTCGACCGGGGCGAGAAAAAGGAGTGGATAGGGGAGGCGAGGCGAGCCAGGATATCAAGCGGCGCAAGCGGAAATAAAAGCGCGCGCGTTCCACTAATTGCCGCGATGATGGATGCACGCGGTGACCCAGTGACACGTGGTTGATTTCAGAAATCGGTATTCCCGGCAGGGCCATTAAAAATTCCATGCATCCTCGAGTGAGGTCGGCGTCCAATGTAATCACGGGGAACCGACGGAATTACGCCTGCGCGCGTCAACTTCCCGATGAATCTTCGCCGACCGTATTGCTTGCTTGACGCTGTTTTGATAAGGAAATTAATGACCGTTTCAAAGTGGAAAAATAGCCGAGATCGCGACCTGATCTGTCGTTCGAATAATCGAAGCTAAATAAAAGGATATTTTCTCCTGTGGAATTGTTTCGGGATGCTGTTGTTTAGTCGACGAAGCGACTCATTTTTATAGGTCTTCTATTTTCCGAGTGAAGTTGAAATTGAAATTCGTTCGATAATTAGATTATCAAGTTATTGGTGTTTGGACATTCGCGGGTAAGCAAAATCGCAAGGAATTTAAAATTTTTGCCATAACGTTTCAGACTTTTATCGTTGCCAAAAAAAAAAAAAGAGATTGATTTCCAAATATTCCACGCAGTTTTTAAAATTCTCCCTTTGGATAAAATAAAAATCGGCTCTTAAAATTACGTACCTTGCGTAGTCAAGGTTTAACACTAATGCGATCGTCGCGTGTACTCGTTAAAAAGCACTTGATCGCCGTGTATACTCGCCGACCATCGACAACCATCGGCAAATTTCAGCTTCGCGCGTCGAACCGATTTTCTCGCCAGTCTCGGAGCACGTTGAGAACCTCTGGGTGCAATCTTGTACCAACTGGGGTTTGCGGGGTCTTGGGAGACGCGACTCCGGTTCGTAACCTCCTCTCTCGGGGTCCTGGCTACGACGAGGGTGGAGTGAGGAATAGGGAAACAGACAGCGTGGGTTGGTCGAGGTGGAATACCGGTAGGGTGAGTAGTAAGGAGACTACTTGCCGTAGTAGAGGCAGGCAGGAAGGAAGAGCACAGAGCGTGGGAGGATGAGAAAGAAAGAGAGAGGCAGTCGGTGGCTTGGGATATATCCGTAAGGTTGGAGGCTGAGTACGGTGGTATGGGTGAGGGTAGTTGGGTTGAGACGAGGCGCCGTGGTGAAGGAGTCGCTCACTTACTTACCACCCTCATAGCTCCGACCACCAACCCCAATACCACGCACACTACCGACCTCTTCCTCTTTCCCTTCTCCTCTCCACACTCTATATGTTTCCCACTCTCTCTCTCTCTCTCTCTCTCTCTCTCTCTCTCTCTCTCTCTCTCTCTCTTCGTTCTTCTCGCAGCAACTGCCACCACATCGTCCCTGTCTCTCTGGTTCCACCTTCTCGATGGTTGGCTGCTGCTGCTTCTGCTGTTGGCTGCTGCTTGCCAAGTTGCCTGCCGGCAGACCAAGTCGTCCCTAACACTACAAAGTCTATATATCTACGGTGTACCCAACGGCCCTCTCCCCCTCGCGTCTTTCTGCCTCTCACTCCTTTTCAGGCCACCCCTTTGAGAGGTACGCGGACCCCCATATTGATCGTGGCGCGAACCCTCTTTACTGGAAAGGCTGCCGCCGCCGGTACGAGATCCCGACGGGCTAGGTGTAAGTAAACTTAGGCGAATGAAGGTTGGACTGCCAACTCTCCGTGTACACACGTACACGGATCTCGCTCCGCTGGAATACCGTGTACTCCACGGCGTGCGACCGTGTTACGTGGCGAGAGAGGTGAGAAATAGCAACGGGGTGGAAAAAGAGAGCGAGAGAGAGAGAGAGAGAGAGAGCGAAAGTTTCTCTCGTGACAGAGCATCAAGTGCTTTCGCTGTTTCAATGGCGAAAAGGAAAACGATGCGTTTGCACCGGGGTAGATAAGACCGCTGAATACACCGTCGGGAATCGAACGTATTGTGCGAGGGAAAAAGAAAGTAGCTTCGCCAGAAAACGTGTACGTGTACGCGCGATACGTGTGTCTTCTGGTGCAACCGAACCCTTGCGCGACTCGAGCAAGCAGAGAGAAAAAAAACACGCGCGAAATGTAAATAACGGAGAGGGTCGAAACAACTGTCGCAACACGTGTTACGTCGGGACGATATAGTGTACGTAAGGTATCGTACATGCCGGTGTCCGGAAGGCGAACATATCAGAGAGAGGCCTTTAGCCCAGAAGCGAAAGAAGGCCAAGAGCGAGCATAAAAATTCCATGACACGTGGAAACTTTGGCAACAACGATTCGTCCGGGGGTTCGTTTTATCCACGCGAGGCCTGTTACTCTCGATTCTACGAAACTTATCTCGCGCTAACCATCTCCGTTCCGACATAAATCCAACATCTTCGAGATTCCTCGCATTTTTATGATAATGCCTCCTCGCCTCTCTCTCTCTCTCTCTCTCTCTCTCTCTTTTTCTCTTTCTCTCTGCTGTATTCTCCTCGCGATATCTCTTTGTTCCGTTTCCCCTCGGAGGAGAGAAAGAGTCAGAGAGCACGAGTCTCGGGGATCGTTCTCGGAAATATCCACGAGTCGTAGTCTTCCTCTTCTCTTCCGCGGCCTTCTTCGTACATGTTTTCTTTTTACCGTCGATTTATCCAGGAAAAGGAGTGCGCCAAGAGACACACACACATATATATATATATATACACACTCGCGCTGTCTCTTGACCGAAGGGCTTTCCTTTCTAGGAACGCGACAGTTGTAACTGGACCGACTCTCGTGGCTCCGCGCCGGATAAATAGTGACTGGCCATTACGCGGGTAACGAGAAGGAGAGCCAGAGGTATCTCGTTTTCTCCCGCGAGAGTGGAAACGGATCCTACTTCAGCCGCTTTCGTTCTAGAAAAGTCGAGCGAGAGAAGCACATAATACGACTCCCCCGGGGATTCTCCTTCCTTTGAGAAGTCGTTCTCAACGCGGTCGTGTGCGTGTTTTCTTGCATCTTTCCAGGGAATTCGCTCCCTTTCGCATGCCCACCACCACACTCCTGGGGGCCCCCCTTCGCTCCCTTTTTATCGAGTGAACCGACTAGTCCTCTTCGACGAGCAGGCCTTCGTCAAGGTGAATTTTTCGATGTCGTTCCGATTGTCCTCGCCGTGTGCCACAGACACGCCTGTTCCGTACCAGAATTCCAAAAAAAAAACGGAATTTTCCGACCACGGTGTTAGTATCCCTTTACGAATACTAACTAGTTCAATGTTACCGTCTTGTCTTAGGAGGATTGCCCTTTTATTCACACTATTACACTATTGTCTATATTATTATATTTCCTTTATTATGTGTTAGATTTGTACATTAATTGTGACGTTGTTGTCTCGATTGATTCCCTTTTTCGACTGACTGTCTCGAATCTTCCAAACGCTGTCGACTGTCTTTTTTCTTGGAGTGGATGTAAGTGGATGCGTGCGTGTGTGTGAGATGTAAGCAAGGCGAGTGCAGTAGTGAGTCGTGGATGATGGTGTGTCATAGTGCGTAAGACGGAACAACGCCTTTTATTTCCTCCTCGATGTGTATTATCCACGAAACGTCTCTCGTACCTGCCTCGCAGTTTTTCCCCCACTCTCGGCCGTTGGAATTTTGATGGATTCGAGCGTACGAATTGTCGATATTTCACTTCTAACACCAGATTTACCAATCTTGGACGTCGTACCGTCTTCAGTCCGTCGAATACACGATTCAAAACTTTGTCGATTCCGACGATGGGAAGCGCGAAACTAATTAACTAGTTAGAAACGTTAAACGTAAGTTTTAAGCTCTGCGCCACGAATTTTATCCTATTTGACAAAAACGTCCAATCCCGCATTGTCCAAATTTAATTATCTCTTCCCACTGTAAATATTAATCTTCGCGTTTGGCAATGTTCTATCAATCATCGCTAAGTCCAGGATCAAAAGTAAAAATCAGCCTTTACTTCCTAACTTCTTGAATTTCACCGTTTTCTCCGTTCGCCTGATGAAATCCAACTATGCATCCTTCGGAAAAAGGACCGGGCATCTAGTGGTTTCCTAAATCACCACGGAATGATCTCTCTCTCTCTCTCTCTCTCTCTCTCTCTATGTATTTCATTTCCTCTTGAGCAACGCGCACGAGTCCTCTAGACGCGCCGCGCGACTTGCTCGCAAGGGATGATACCACCACCACCACCACACAGGGGTAATGGACCGAGCCAGAGGTGGCAGTGGATGAGAGACGAAGGGTAATTGAGAAGAGGAGATTTACTTCGGGGTCGAGAGAGGCCGCGAGAGAGGGTAGTTTACGGTGTTGCTGCCACGGATGGGGACAGGGAAGTTATCAGGGGACAGGAAAAAGGCTCACGGTCGCTTAGGTGGATGAAGAGGGACACGGTTGAAGAGAGACGTCGTCGCGTCGACGACAAAACTGTCGCTCGTAAAACTTCCTGTCGATAATATCTTCGACGCCTTTCGGGACACCCTCCCCTGTCTTCGTGGTAGGCATTGGCGTCTCCGTTTTCCGCAGACATTTTCGGCGCGCGTTCACGCGCAACCCTCCGCTGGTACGCTGTTATCGTGTCTCTATTCTGCGAAGGCAAGAGGATGGGAGGGAACAGAAAATCGAACAGAGGGAGAAGATAGATCTGAGAATTAATAGGCCGGCGATAGTGGAAGCAGAAATTTATCTAAATCGCGTTCTTTACTCGACTACTTATCGGCAAAGTGGGTAGTTGAAACTTGGGACGAAAGATGTTACCAGGAGGATCATTTTCTTGGGTATTTCAAGAACTGAAAGATTGAATAAATTTTTTTCTTTTTTTGCTTCGGTAGAAATAATTCTTTGAAAACGACAATATTTGACGAGTGTACAATTTTTTTAGAGTTAATCGATCGTCCCAGATCATCTTGGAACGATGGCCTAAAAAAAGTCTATCTTCTTGTCAGAGCGAAAATATCAAACTAATATCGACGAATGGAAAATTATTAGCATTTTCCGGATAAAGGGTGAATAAAAATCCTCGCGTCTAAATTTTCGCGACGACGGTCGTTCCAACCGTGTCGACGATTTCTCGATATTATTTGCTCCGTCGCTTTTTCACGTCGACAGAGCAAGCACGTCAGGCGAAATCGCTGGAGGTACAGGCGCCTAATTCAATTGCTCCTCGGTACATCGACTGGTAAATATTTTATTTAATCGTGAGACAGGGGAAACGGCTTAAACGATTCCCGACGTTTTTCGTTACCTTCCCTTCGCCAAAACGACGAACTCTCGTCCGAGAAGAGAGCATCGACAAAATTGATGAGATCGCATTAGCTTGGTCGGAAGCGGATTGTGTACAATCTCGGAATGACTTTTCGCGATAGATCTTGACGCTCGTTTTACGGCTTCCTTCACCTCTCTCTTCCTCGTGAGCGAACATCTTCCGGCAGATGCGCATTTTGATGGATATCTAACATGACAGCGTATCTTTTATACTACAATAGCTGTCTGCGATAAACGATTGATGATATCGCGAAGACGATCTGACGGATTTGTCGAAACTGCGCGGAACAATGTTTCCCTCCTGCTGTGTTCGAATCACAGTTAATTGACTCGAGGTATTTGAATAGAAATACAAATTGTGCTTATGACAAATCTGACGCGTGATTTAACGAAACAATGGCCTCAACATTATCTAAAAATTGCTATCGTTCTTGATTTGCCAGTCAAACTTGAGATTATGAGAAGCGTATTAGAATTATTTAGAGGTTCATTTTACGGTCCGCAATCTTACGGATCATATTAACTAGATATAAAAACAACTAGGCGTATACTCAGAATATTAGAAGAAAGTTTAATAGTGTCACCAATCTCCCCAGTCATCTGAATGTTCGTCTGTTTACGTTGTTTCAGAGAAGTTCGATATCGCCGGCGGAACGCGAAAAATACAGTAGGCCGCGATCGCCCGACCCCCAGCATCACGATCACCTGCCACTGAAGAAGATGAAAAAGGAGCAGGACAAGGACATAGGCCATGTAGGTATCCAGGATGGTTCTCCATGTTCTCCTATCAATGGTATACCTTAATAAAGCCGTACACGTTTCCCCCGATAGCAAAGCGATGGCGAAAAGAGCGACCAGGACTTGGTGGTGGACGATGCCAGCGAGGGACCAACGAGCCCGACGGCCAACGGCACGTCGTCACCTAGAGAAAATGGCCTCGACAAACTCGGTCCGTCATCGGTGCCTTTGAGCAGCCAGGTGAAGAAAGAAGTGCCACCACCGTCGCCAAGAAGTGGCACAAGCAGCAACGCGAGCACACCTTCGGCTAAGAAGATGGAGGAACGAGAGAAACCTACCACACCGATCTCCAAACCTGTCACACCTACGTCTGCAGGTATTGATTATTGCTCTGCTATAAGCTCTTTCTAAGAATCGTAATAAGTGGAACCATTCAGCATATATTTCCTCTTTCGTCAGAACAAAATTGGAGCAAGTAGTATTTTACTTGTAGACCTCTACCATAGTCCTGTAGTTCTTGTCACTGCAATATTGCAGTTATGTATTGTTAGTCGGTACCATTATCGTCAAGGTGTCTTTTCACTGCCACCTCTGTCCAAATTAATTTTCTCAATTCCAAAATAATTCTGGAAATTTCATTTAAATCGAATAAACGACGATTCCCGTTTCGCGTTGACACGGTAGCATTCCGAATTTTCGTGCCAATCACGCTGATGGAAAATACTTAGCAAGTCTGACGATGAATGTATGGTCGACAGGTGGTAGCAGCTCCGGCTCCGGTGGTCTGAAACCATCGAGTTCCAGCAAACCACTGGTCTCGGCTTCGGCGGTCGGCCCTTATCCGCCACACTATCCGCCGCCACATCATCCACCCGCAGGACCTCATGTGGACGTGCTGGGTTATCCCCCGGCCCTGAATGGATATCCCGCAAGACCGCCTCTTCAGCAACTCTACGATCCTCACGGAAGCATGAGGGCACCTCTTGGACCTCTCGGTGTACCCGGTGGCAAACCGTAAGTGCTTTTCTCGCACCGTTGATGAATTTCTTCCTTCAGAGCTTTGACACGTTGAATTTCATTGGGAAATTTCCAATAGAAAGTTTGTACACTTTAGCGAGTAATTTACTAACAAGAGTGAGAATGTTGTCTTATCTTATGCGATATGTACATTTAAAGAATTAAACTTCTCGATGATTTATTTCAATCTTGTTGCCAAATTACTGTGATGATCTTGAACGATCTCGAAAAATCTCACCTCAATCTTCCTATGTTTTCTTCGTGCCAAAAGCACAACCAGCAATTCTTGGACAATCCTCGTAGTTATCGAGTAATCACCACCCTACGTTTTCACCACGCCAACCGTACAATCGACGATTATTAAATAATCCACGATCTAATCACTCGAATAATCCCAGTCTGTCATCAACTCAAATAATCACGCGCAACAAGCAAACAGAGACGTCGCTCGTTCATCAAGGAAATCGTAAAGTACCGCAATTACGGGAAGAAGAAAATGTGGTAATAAAGTTTCTTTGTCTTGCAGGGCGTACAGTTTCCACGTATCGAGTGAAGGCCAGATGCAGCCGGTTCCGTTCCCTCACGATGCTCTAATTGGACAAGGAATACCGCGCCATGCGCGCCAGATAAATACCCTGACACACGGCGAGGTAGTGTGCGCGGTAACGATCTCGAATCCGACTAAATACGTTTACACCGGTGGCAAAGGATGCGTCAAGGTCTGGGACATCAATCAGGGTGGCGGCGGCAGCGCGAAACACGTTTCGCAGCTTGATTGCCTGCAACGAGACAACTACATCAGGTTGGTTAAACGTTACGTTCGCACAACGTCGCATTAACTTTCCACACCGTCTGGCAAACGCGAGATTCGCCCGCTGAATAAATTCTGATTAGTGTCTCCTCTCGCGTCTCCACGACCGCCATTGCGGTCTCGTTTGCCGACTCGCGATACGTGTAATTTCGACCTTTCGAGAAACTAGTCAAGTCACTTAGCTAGTTTGAAACGATCGTCTCCGCCTCTTATCTCGGTTAATTGCTTGAAATTCAATGTATCGGGACTTCCATTTAAACAAATTTATATTAGACACTAGGCGATCGACTGGTTAATTGATTATACTGACTTTGTTACAAAACGTACGACTGATAATAATCCGTTAATGAAGCTGCTGTTATTTATTCAGCATGACTATTAAGAATTTAACGATGGAATTTTAACGTCCGGAGCTGCAGTTAAGAGCATAGGTTAATACGATGGAAATGATGGCTTATTCATGAAAAGACGAATCGATAATTATTATCTGTATTAAGTAGTTGAGGGCTAATATTAGCTTTGCAACTGAATAATTTTTGTAATTGTATGCCTCTTCCGTCGTCTTCGTTCCATTGCGTAAACTAACACCGACCTTCTCTTATTAAACAGGTCGGTGAAGCTGTTACCAGACGGTAGGACTCTGATCGTCGGCGGTGAAGCAAGTAATTTAAGTATCTGGGATCTGGCGAGTCCGACGCCGAGAATCAAGGCAGAACTCACTTCGAACGCGCCAGCGTGTTACGCTCTGGCCATCTCGCCTGATTCGAAAGTCTGCTTCAGCTGCTGCAGCGATGGTAACATCGCTGTCTGGGATATACAGAATCAGTCTTTGCTCAGGCAATTCCAAGGTCACACGGATGGCGCGTCCTGCATCGACATATCCGCGGATGGCTCGAAACTGTGGACCGGAGGATTAGACAATACGGTGCGCTCGTGGGATCTTCGGGAAGGCAGACAGCTTCAGCAACACGATTTCACATCGCAAATATTCTCCCTCGGTTACTGTCCAACCGGCGAATGGTTGGCTGTCGGAATGGAGAACTCGAACGTCGAGGTGCTGCACGCCACGAAACCGGACAAATATCAGCTTCATTTGCACGAGTCTTGTGTACTTTCGTTACGTTTCGCTACTTGCGGCAAGTGGTTCGTCTCAACCGGCAAGGACAATTTGCTGAACGCGTGGCGTACACCGTACGGTGCCTCGATATTCCAGGTAAAATTTGAATTCTAGTCTCTCCTCGACTAGATGTAAGCGCGGACCGTTGTGACGAAGTCGTTGATCAAATGTTTATCAAGTCTTGGATCATACGTTGTGATCTAGTTCCGAGAGGATATCTCGGAATAAAACGATTATAACAATAAAATGAGATTATAATAATGAAATAATTTCTAATTTCTGGTTTCATCTAATAATAATTTCGTTTCGTTGCAGTCGAAGGAATCATCGTCAGTACTCAGTTGCGACATTTCAACGGACGACAAGTATATCGTGACTGGATCGGGCGATAAAAAAGCTACGGTGTACGAAGTGATATACTGAACAGTCGGCTGAACGATACAATTTCAAGACAATGGATGTCATGTGTGCTACGCTTTTATAACACTGGTGCATAGAAGAAGTCAAAAACAAACTTAGAAACTTAGAAAAAGTGGAAGAAGCCTGTTCCAAGAATATGCACGGAAGACTCAAAATGTCACGAGTTGCGACTCTAGAACGTGTATTATGACAGGAAATAGTCTTTTTGTGAGTCTAGGAGTGATACATTTGTGTGTGTTATATTTGTTAAATTTGAATCACGCGCGCAGTAGCTTCCGCGCTATTTCAGAGAGATAAAAGACCAGAGGAAGCTGCGAGCCGAACTGAAGTTACATTATATATATATACACACACACGCGCGCGCGCGCGTACACACACACACACACAAATATATAAAGGTGGCAGAACGATTTAGTTACTTAAGATTGTATAGAACGTATAGTTATAAATAGGCCAAGACGACATATAATTATGCCGACGATGAATGGGATTTATATGCGTGATAATGTTCGCTTGGATGATTGTGATCCGCGATTGTGTTCGACTTCGAGGCGAGAAGTCGCTTGTGTAATATGTTATTAATGTAATATAGAGTTTTATGATAAAAGTATCATTACGTGCGACTTGTGAGAGACGCAAGATGAAATATTATTAACATTTTCACCGCGCGTGATGTCCTCGTGCTTTATTATGGCTGACGAAAGAACGAACTAAGAAGCTTGAGAGAGGCAGATTAAAAGGAAAATTGTATGTACGGAATACCACGATCTAGCGTGTAGATCTGTCAAAGTAGGAATGTGTGTGCCGTGTTGCAGAATTCTACATAAAATATATCGAACATACGATATGTAGGAGCAAGAACGTTTTAATTCGAGGATAGAGAATACGTAGGTCTGTATTGAACCGATGTAATTTCGATCGTGTAAAGGAAGTTGGGTTTTTGCATGACCCTGGATATTTCCATTACAAAGAGAAAAAGTATAAAAGAAGAGAGAAGAAAAAAAAAAAGAAAACGTAACCCTTACTCCCGAAATTTGTACTCGTATAGAAAGTTCAGTTATGAATATTTTCGTTCTTTCGTTGCTATTCTATATCTCGGTATTGCAGCTACCATTCGTAACTATATGTTTTACGGTAACTGTGAAAAATTGTGAAAGGCATGGAAGGGAGCTGAGAGAAAAACAATAGTATATATACGTTTGATCTCTTGACTCATTTTTTGTAGCAAACGCGTAGAACGGTCAAAAAGAGATTCAAATGTTTCCCGGGACACTGTAATTGGTACCGCCAAATGAAATCCATGTATTTATCTTTTTTACGAGTCACAAGTTTATAGTACATCGTATTTGTTCGCGATCATCGACCAAAAGTCGAATATTTATCAAATCAATAGCGGACTATGTACGATGTACTTTACGTATTGTACCGATCGCAAAGAATAGTTTCATGCCTGTGCAACAAAATTCAAGCATATTCAACGAAGAATCAATCAAAGTATGAAATATAAACTTCAAAGAGGCAGATGCTCACGAACGCGTACCGTTTACTGCCATGAGGCATCAACAATTATACCCGTATTCACGAATAGAAGCACGTGGGCTACTTATGCTCTCCCCTGAGCACGTTTATTCGCGAAATGTTCGTACAATATTTTTGTGACTGTTCCACACGATGAGCCCTTAGGTTTAATTTGTTAGCGTCTCGTGAATCAACGAGAGACAAACGTACGTTGCAAAAGAAATTAAATTGCGCCAAGTACACGCGGTTAACGATTTCTCCGATACCTCTGAGGATGTATGAAATTACCTCGGCGTATGAAATTACTAGGATATTAGATAACGCGTTATTATTCGGATTTTCAACGGTAAAAGCAGGGGATGCATAATGGAGATTTATATTTTGTTACAGGAAGACAACACACGTTTTACATTCGCTGTGATCGTCGTAGAATCGACGCTATATACTGCCGCGAAAACACAAAGGGAAATAAAAAGATTAATAGGAATTATATGTTGCAACGATAAAAGAAAATATAAAAAATAAAAAAAAAAATTAAAAATAGGAGGAAAAAGTGTATAAAAAGCAAATAGATTTTCGGCGAGCACAGCTCAGATAATAGACCAATAGAAACAACGATACCTCAAGAAGACTCAATAGTTAATTATCTCTTTAATGGATTAACTTGTACAGAATCGATATTCTTTTACAGTGACTAATTACGCATACCCGCATACAGTTGCATACACCCAATACACACAGATGCACTAGAAGAATAGAGCGAAAAATCGTGATCTGACATCTGCAATTAAACGAAAAAGCTAACCAACTTTCTGTTCCGCGTTTCATTGTCTTGTGTCTCCGTGCCCGCAATTTGCACTCCGTGTGTACGAAAGTGATGAGAATATGCGTTTCCAGCCAGAGCAGAAGTGAAAATACAAAAAAAAAAAAAAAAAAAATGTTAATCCTTTCCAAGCACAGTTCATGTTGTTCCTATAGCTACGCGAAAATTGTTTCTTTCAACAATTAAATCATCTATATCTATATACGTGTGAGCTTTTATTATCACGTCCGTCATTATTCCCTTCGTACATCTGAATCTTTGATTTCCGTTCAAAAAAAAAAAAAGGACAATGAAAAGTAAACGAAAATAATGATATATTGCTTAATAAATATAAATCAAATTTAAATCACTTAAGCATCTAATAATTCTACAATTTGTCCAATAAACTTGTTTGAATTGAAGTTATTTGTAAATCAGAATCCATTAATCCCACAGTCAGTAATCAAATGTTTCGGACTGTTGGTATTACTAGTATTATTAATATTATACTTAAGACATAAAGTATTAAGTACTTATATAATTTACCTTTTCGTTATCTGTGAAATAATTTCATGAAAAAAAGATGAAACAAATTGAGTGCAAATTGAAATATCGTACAGAGTAAATATCGCGGGACAAAGGTTCCAACAACTGCGTGGATAGTACCGCCACCACGTAGCTAATTACTCGAACCGATAACTACACTAACTTCCGGGAATTTTTCAATATGGCTACCGATAGTTGATTCGTACTGCAGCGTGCTAATTGTTTAAGTAATTTTGAGAGACGTGCGAGTATATGTTGAAATAAACACTTGTGCAAAATGAACATGTCAGTGGAGAAAAAGAAGTACCCGTCAGCGCTGCCAACGAATTGGCCAACTAGGGAAGAGGCCACGAGGAAAAGCCAAAATCAATTGTCATCGACTGGAAAGGTTGACGTTTATTATTACAGGTACGTTCACCATCTTGGAAATTTGTTTTTACGTTACACATTGATCGTGCACGGTCTGCAGAAACCGATAAACGCCCTGTGTTTTACATTCGCGACGTATCGATCGCAATTAATGCTGGAACATACAACGTCGCTGATCCTAACCTCACTTATGATACGGTGAATATTTTTTTCCAGTCGCGGTGTCAGAAATGACGCATCGTTAGTGCCGCCAATAAGGCAAACTGCGTCTATATTTAAACAACCAGTAACCATTTACAAAACGCAGGAAGGAAAAGTGAAGGACATCAAGCACGGAAACCAGGAAAAACCAAAACAAGTTGGTGTTTGTTATTTATTCTTCTTATCTGTACATACACATCCGGTAATCAAAGTGTTACAACGTGTATTGTCAATATTTTCTAACCTTCATAACCCACACGAAGGTGAAACGTTTATCAAGTTCAACATTATGTTTTCTCGTTCATTATGTCATTCACCAGAAATTCACAATGTATATAAAGCCGCCATTCTGTGGTAATAAATGTATCATATTCCCTTTGCACATGAAAGTAATATCCCAAAATGTTTTATTATTGTAACAAAACTACAGAGTTGTTAGAACTGTATGATTTAGTTGTGGCGTTTAATGTCTCCTGTAAGTTCTCATGGTTCAATCATCCAATCATTCGTTTAGGAAGGAGCCGATAAAACTGATGGCAAATATGGCTCCCAAGATAAGCCAAAGCAGGTAATACATTGTTCGATGTACTTATGGAATTAATTGTTAATGTGTCGGACAATGTTGTATACAAAGTGTCTACAATCAGGCATCCTTAATTATCAACTAGTCCAAGAGCAGTTGTGTAGTGCATGTATCATTACAAAGTCTTTCGTTGTGCAAGCATTTAGCAAACATCTGATTTATAACAAATATGTGTTTAGTGTAAGATGTGTATTAAGTCTTATGTTCTTATGTATTCTTCATTTTTTATCGATCAACATACAATGCATACAGTTTATTTTTTGAAAAATAGACAGTGTTTAATAATATATCATTTTGCTTGTGCTATGAAGCAGATACATCTCATTTTTTTTATTGAATTATTTTTCTGTCTGCTAAGTACGTACTATTATTTCATATGTGAACAGTAATGTTACCGTTTTGCGTAAATACTTGTTATCGATTGTACAGAAACAGTCTTTTCAATCTTGCAGTTATTTTGGGAGAAACGTTTGGAGGGCTTAAGGGCATGCGATCCAGATGGATTCGAATTCGATGCAATGGACTTGCCAAAAAGCTTAAAGCCAGTCGGCCCGTATATTACGGAAGAAACGCTGCTTCAAAGTGTTGCAACTGCATTGCACGTTTCGTCTCAACCAGTCACAGGACAAACGGGTTCGAAGACAGCTTTAGAGAAGAATCCCGGGGTATTTCTTAATCCCGATCAACCCCTCGTACAGGTAGAATAGATATTTAGATACAAAATAGGGTGCTACATTAAAATCAACGCGTGTTACGTGTTATATACACTTTAGCATACGATCCAACACCCTATTACCGAATGTAAATAATTATGTACTGGAGGTTTGAAAGGGTATATCGACAAAACCAATAGAGACGGCGTCAACCAAGCATCTAACGTGGCTGCTGTCAAAGTGAACTCGATAAAATCAGTTTCTCTTTTGTTCCAGGCAGTATCGATAGCCGACGAAGACATCAAGAGGCAAGAGGATCGTGTTGCTCTCGCAAGAAAAAAGCTGCAAGATGCTTTACGAACAATTCCTACATAAGTTTTACAATTCTTTTAGCTGTATTTTAATTCGCTCATCCCTAATCCTAAGTTCATTATAAATTATGTCATATCGGTTTTTGTAATAAACGTTTTGTAAAGAAAAAGAAACGTGGCTTTACACGTCTACGATACATGTACAGTGAGTTATTACTCGGTAAACTACAGGTAGCCGTCGATAAATTTACAAAGTAAGTTCCATGAAAAAAAATTTCGAAACTACGATAAAATTTGCGTTCGACAATGGAGAAAGGATTCGAGCAGGTCAGCTGTTACGCGATAAAATCCAATTTCGCTTTTCGTTGTATACTGCGGATAATGTTAACGGTTTGACCGCCGTGGTCATTCGCCATCTGCCTGAATTTTCAGAGTACTCAGAAAAAGAAAATTGAGACGGGTCAGCCACGAGAAATTCGGCGATTCCTCGGATTCGACAATGTTGACGGGAAAGAAACTGCATCTGGCTTCACACAGGCCGGAAACGTGACCGCACGAAATGATCCTTGAAGAGCGAACGGTTCCGTGCGAGAAAAAGTGGAAACACGCGTGCAACCGTACCATATGCCCTCTTAATATATCGGCCTCGTCCATTAGACGGACTTAAATCATACAAGCACGCGACATATGTATCTCGCCTTATTTCTCGACTCGTTTCTATTTTATATCTTCGTGCCGGAGCGTTATACGAAGGATCGGAATTTGTCAACAACGGAAACGATTTTTCTACCACGTGACGCTTAGTCTTTTCTGAGAGAGAACTCGACTGCCGGTTTTAAATTATGGTCGAGCTGAGAAAAAGAGTCGACTATTGAAAGATTTCGATCGGCGAAAGTTTCACAGACCGCGAAAGTCAATGACATTGACGATGCAAGAACAGGCCACCTTGATACACGTACCACGATATCAAGAACATTCAGTTGTCTCATATATTCCCGAAACATCTTTCTCAGTGTTGCGACAGTAGCTTTGTAGCGTGTAGTTTCGTAGGATGTCGTACGCGATCGTCTGGGAATGGGTGCGTGCCTTGGGGCCCGCACAAAAGAATGCCCAGGCAGGTAGGTATAGCAACGTTGGTTTTCAGGTAAGCACAAGCCAGGTAAGCCAGGTGGTAACCTCTTTTTTCACTCTGTCTGCCCTCTCTGCCATTCTCCGAATCCCGATCTCCGTCCTTTTCTCGTCACCGCTCAACAGCTGTTTCCCTGTTTGCAAAGGGCCCTTCTCCGTTATTCTCAAATGGTTGGAAAGGAAAAGAGAGCAAGAGAGGCCAGAGAGGACTGTAGATAGACGTGCTACAGGCATATGTCCCATTTTAAATCGTTATAATTCTTTGAACACGTTTATAGATCCTGTCTAATCGGCCTTACGCTCTCTCTTCGGACACGTACGTTCGTGTGTGCGTGTTATACCGGCGAAGGAAGTCTGATCGAGGATGTGACCCGAATATTCAGCGCACATTGTCAAGGATGTTCGCTCGTCTCATTCGACTTTTTCAGCGTTGCTGTCGAAATGATGCGACACTGATTATCATGCTACAAAGATCGATAATACGATGAAATTTTTAAAGAATAAATGTTTGAGTTGAAGTGAAATTGTTCATAGACTCGTGAATATATTACGAACGTTTAATCTTTGTACTAACATTATTTATCGTTTGTTCGTGGACATTATGGCGAAGTTTGCCGCAAGGACTTTTGCGGAAATTGTCTAGATTGTGTTGGAATTTATGTACAAGCAAACTGTGTGTTTTTATTTGTTTCTAAATTTTGCTATCGCTCTTACAGTCAAAGTTTTATTGTTACTCTTGCGAAAAGTTTATAATTTCTTCTAAAAATTTTCTGCATAAATGTGACTTGTGACAGAAATACTCGTCACTCTCTCTTCTCAAGCGAGTGTCATTACGTGCATTTATATTACAAAACTTCGCAATTCTAGGTTGTTATCATCGAACTCATGACTTTGGCTGGCAGATATTCTTGGTTATTAGTGGATTAATACATAATTTACATTCGGATAGAAAAATGAACGAAAAAATACTGGTATCGTAATAATTGACAGATTCAGCAGTTTATCGGCGAAAGTTAATTTTACACATTTCATATTCGCATCTGTAGAAACTTGTTTGCCTCGCTTTATCGAGCTTCATTGTGAAATTAATGTACCACCCATGCACTCCGATACGTCTTGATGCAAATTTCGCGAGACAATCGGGAGAAAAATAGCGAAGCGGTAACGTTTCACTTTCGCGTGGCATAATCCGCAAACGTACACGCAACTAACCAGATAACAAGGCGAGAACAATCGAACGTATTAAACTGTATTCATTTCACGTGGCCGTAGCCGGTTCCAGATAAAACTTAATCCCTGCTTAAACGCCGGTTGCGGTTGATAGAATATGCACGTTCGCGGTTAAACTTGCCGGAGGACTTGTAATCCGAAACAAAAAGATCCTCTCGTCGTTTTGTTTCTCATTGCTAAAATCTCCCGTTGAAATCTGAACGAAGTTGTTGCCAACCTTCAGGTGTCACACGCTTCTAAGCCGATCGAATTTCACGAGATTAGATTTTGTTGTTCCCCGCGACGTGACACGCGCCAAACATCGATTAGAAAACTGAATCTCGTAAATCACGCCTGATTCGCACGTTATATCATTTTTATCTCGCACTGACTTGTCAATTATCGTCGTACGAGGTTTTAAAGTTTATTTTAATTTTCAATTCGTACAAACTCACACATCAGTATCTTCCAGTATCGATCGCCTATTGTTGGACTCTTATTTGAGAATAAACTTACCAATATCGTAAAGAAGTAACTGAGATTATAAAATTGTTTTAAAGAAAATTCGTGAATGATCTACACAAGTTACAAAAAGCTACAAAAATTAATTGTTGAATTCAAAGGATTATGATACCATGCAAAAATCACGAATTTAGTTCTCCAGGTTTCTAATGCAATTTCAAGACTCTTCATTGTGTCCATGTGTGGTTTTTCCGCGTAGTTTAATCTACTAAAATTGGATGGCAATATTCTATCGCAGATTGTATCTCTAGTTATATGTCGAACCGCACTTCCATATACATAAATAGAAACTCACAGACGCTACTATGTCCTGTTATCGATTTTTCAAGCGAGGATGGCCATGTTGACCATCGCTCATTGACGAAATAAACATTGACGGAAAAGTATTTCGAAGTTTCTCGAGACACTCCAAACGTATTGTAAATTGTTCATGGTCAGTTAAGTCGTAAAAGTCAGGTTAACCGTTTGACAAAGGTAGCCAATGAAAAAATGACTAACACAGTAGGTTTATTCTCAAGAATATCATAAAACTTATTAATCCTGGTCGTTGTATTGTAAAATCTATATTTTATTGTTGGTGTAACAACTATGTAGATTAATACCTGTATTTCCGTTTTGTCCATTCTTTTCCTTTCTTCTTTCTTCCTCCTCCTCTCCCCTCCCCCCCGCCCCCTCTCTTACTTCGTTTCTTTCTCTACATCGAGGGCTTCTTTCTTTTTGTAGAACAGTCGAGAGGAAACAATCAATTTCGGCGAGGCTCATTGGACAAACATCATCAGCTTGCAAGAGGCCTTTCGAAGGAGGCGTTGGTCCATCGTTCTCTACGGAGGAACAGCTGGGGGACCTTCGACTCCCAACTGCTATACGTAATCGATGTCGGCTGACTTTCTCTCTCGTAGGCCCAGACCAGACGAGAGCAATGGATAGCAGAGAGAACTGGCCCATCATTTCCAAGTAATCTTTCATAGTAAATATCTCTCCTAATTATCACACGCTTGACATTTACGACGACAATTACAAGATCGTCGCCCCGGGGTCTGACAAATTAATAAACATCGCGAATTAATTACTTCGTGGTAAATAGCCACGAAAAATAAGAATCCATGCATCGAATTTCTGCTTTGTCCTCTCGTTTCGTTCAGTCGCGGGACGAATTTCCCGTAACAATTCAAGGGACAGGGGTTCTGTGTATATTCTTTTTACGTCATCACGAGCGACAAAGCGCGGGGAACGCGAGCCTCCAGCTGATCCTGATTTTCACTCCGACACTCCAAAGTCATTAAACTTCCGTTCTCGTTCAGGATCCGGTCGATCCAGATGTACACGCACACGACCGCCCTGTCCCTTTATGCGCACACACGCGTGCATACGTGGATGCGTACACACGGGAAGCCTTCAAGCTTGGCCATGGTTTCCGTCTGGCCCATTGTTCGCTTCGTTTCGAGCCCAGAAAAAAAGTCGCTCAGATCGAAATCTATTGAACCGTCTGAAAAGCGAGCCTTTTCTTCTCCTTCGCCGCGTGCTCCCTTATCTACGTCCTTCTTCGTCGTCCTGTTTCCTCCTTGTCCCACCGCTTTTCAGACCGCTCGCTCTCTCCCTTTTCTCGCCGACTGCACGACGACCGTCTCTCTTTCCGTCTGTTCTACCCCTGCTTGTTCGTCGATCCCTCTTGCTTCGTTTCGAGCTTTTTAAAATTCGTCTGGGGCGAGATTCGCTCGTCGAGAACGCGCGGATTGATCCGCAAAATGTCAAAAGTGTACGCACGATCCTTTAACGATAATCGCGAGATAAGTTGTTCGGAAGGAGAGTTGTTCTATCGGGTCTTTCGTTTTCACCTGCGAACTTCGTGTTGGTTGTTGTTGTTCAGAAGCAACTTTTTTTCTACGGTTCGGACCGTGGAAATGAAGAGAATGATTGTTCGCGGATACGTGGGAACTATCGCTGTTGGTTTCGTTCGCTTCCCATTTGAAGAAATTCCAGCGATTAACCAACTCGTTATACTTGCAGTTCGTCTGAGAGTTATGAAACGATCGAGCCTTTAAAATGGAAATAGTTTATTTTAGAGTATATAGATTCTATACTGGATCCTGTGGCGATAATAATTTAGATTAATATTCTTTGCTGAAGCGTTAATATATATATATATATATATATATATATATATATATATATAGTGTATGAACATTTGATACATTCTTTTTATATGGAATCTCAACTTCTTTTTGATAGTTATCTTAGGAATTCGCACATCTCGTTTGCAATGCAAAAGTGAAAATTTCTTTGGTTATGTGCAAAAATAAGTCTACATACTATATTTGTTATGTTATCTGTTTTATCTTTCCTTACTAATTTAATTGTATATATCTATTGAACTAAAAAATGATCTGGTATTTATTTTAGTACAGCCTCTTCAAAAATAGTTATAATACACATACTAATATAATTGATTAACATACATTATGTATGTATGTATTTGGAAATATTAATTTTCGTTTTCTGTTTTCGAAACTTGCTGCGCCCCGCGTATCTACACCATTGGTCAGGTACTTCGAATTCTCTGCGCGAACGCATCCTAGAAGTCGATCGCAAAACGTTTTCCGTTTCTTGGCTGCTCGAAAGTGCCGGCTATAAACACGAAGGGCACCAGCGAATGCATTCTGCGATCATCCACGGCTGTAAATAAATCTTCCATCGAATTCGTAGCAAACTGGTGACCCCACGTCGCTGCGATTCTAATAGCTCTAAAATTTCCGCATACAAATGTTGCACGTTCGGCCACGTTTCGACGATGAGAAACGACGATGGACAAGTAGTTTGTGAAAAGAAGTCTCTTATCCAAAGTACTTTTATTTAAAAGTTGCATCTTCGCAATTTATTATGTGGGATTTAATAGATTCTAAATGTTTTAAATTTTGAATTTTGAAAGTTTGTTCTTCTCTGCATTGCTCATTTTAGAAATTTCAAAATTTTGAAAGTTTGCTCTTCTCTACATTGCTCATTTTACAAGTTTCAAAATTTTCAAAGTTTGTTCTCCTCTACATTGCTCATTTTACAAATTTCAAAATTTTGAAAGTTCGTTCTTCTCTACATTGCTCACTTTACAAGTTTCAAAGTTTTAATTGCTACAGTAGAATTTTTAGTTAATGTTATTGTCAGTGTGGCTATGTGTTTTTATACGATTTTTTTTTTTTAAATGCAAGATATGCAAGGAATCCGGGATGGTCAAAAGTTGCTTTGAAAGTGATTGAATCTCACTGACTTGGGCCTGTCCCTCGATCAATCCTTATTTTCCACGGTTTCCAACCTCGAGCATTCACTGACCAAATTTTCGAGCTCTTAACGCACGCGATCCACAGTCGAACTCTGACTGTGAAGCTCGGTTTACAACGGGCTCGGTCTCTAAAATATCTACGTTTACATATACCATAAATGTTTCTTCGCAATTAACAGAGAGCTTGCAGTTGATATTTAAACATTAAAATTGACAATTACTTGCGCGATGCTAACTCCTTCGCTTTCGCGCGTAACGATGAAAAGAAAAATCCACAGTATCAGTTGCAGTTTCTTACTTTCAAACGAAGCCTAACGTAACAAACACATAATTCTTATATATACTATAGTGAAAAGCGTACAAAAGTCGAATTTAGAATATATAATATAGAGTGTACTAGAGTGTCGGGTCTGTAAAGGAAACGAAAGAAATGCAACGGAGTAAAATTCATGTAACGCGTTCGACTATTTTTTTCCTTCTTTTTCTTTACGCCACGAAGCTAGAAGAGAGTGAAAAACAGAGGTGGAATCAGGAAAGGTGACAAGTGTTACAGACCCGCGGTCGGAAGCACATTCCGCGAATGGAGCGAGCACGGTATATTTAGAAAGGCGGCAGTTTATCCGCGCTATCATCGTTTACCATGCTATTTATGCGTTTTCGCCGTTGTGCAACGGCCTTACGGCCGCTGTTCCATGCTGACCCCCGTTCCACGGACGCCGGTTGCGTGGGCGGTCGCCGGATTTCGTGGTTAACCAGATATTGGGATAGATAGTCGATCAATATTGTCAGCACCGACGTGCAGTGGCTTTGTGCTCATGAATCGCAGCGAGGATCGGCTTAAGCAGCCGCTTATCGTTATCGAATGCCTCGTTCTCAAAACAATTAACACTGATTCTGTTCGAATCACGTCTCGGTTCACGTAAATTCCATACCGTTGGCCAGCAAGTAGTAGTTATTGGAGGAAGTTTTCACATCCTAGCGTGTGTGCTCGTACTCTCGCAAATTTAGAATAAATAAATAGCTACTGGCTGTGTGTTAAACGTTTCACAGATTGAATTATATATAACTAATTAATTAAAGAAGGAAAAAAGAAATAGAGAATTGTTTCAATACGACTTACGTTGTACTTTACCTTATATATCTTTGCACGTTCGTGCATTTCAATTTCAATTTCACGTACGCGCGAAGCCGCTTAATAGCAATCCAACATCGACGTCGAAAATGCCCATAAAATCATCCTCGATATATGATACAATCGACGACGAAACGTCGAGAACGAAAATGTAGCCTCGAGTGCGGTATCCTAAAGTGTTACAAGGATGCACCTTGACACGGCGACTATCACGTCTTATTTACCCTCCCGGTCTCGGTTCGCTCGTCGTCCGTATTAAAATTTACAGTTTCGTGCACCCTGACGATACGCAAAAGAAAAACACGGAGGAAGACAGAGCGATAATTGAATGGGTACTAGCCGGTAGGCGATACGGCCCTGCCCTTCAGACACGCGGTTCGGCGACAAGATGTGCGTTGGTTTCACCACCGCCGCCACCATCGTCGTAATCGTCGTCGTCGTCGTCGTCGTCGTCGTCGTCGTCGTCGTCGTCGTCCTAGCGGCCACGGTCGACTCAGAGGCCAGCAATGCGGTTCTTCCCCCGTTACACCCCGTCGATCGAAATCGAACGAAATATTCTCTCTCTCGGCCGGCCGGCCAGCGCGCCGCGTGTCTTGCGCGCATATACTTATACGATCTCGCCGGTCCGTATATAGGCGCGAGCGCGAAACAAACTCGATCTGGTATTCGTGTGCGCGTGCGGAGGCAAAGCGCGAGTCGCCGTGTGTGCGAGCGCAGAAAAATCGCCAGGGTGTATTCTGCGAAGACGCGGCGCGCGGTTGTTTGTGTCGGTACGCGGGGCAAGCGTGCGTCGCCGTGCCGGTCTCGCGAGGAGGACATCGCAGGAGGAGTTGCAGCAGTTTCGCAAAGCAACGACAATGATCGCCGTGGAAGGCAACCGGTTGCAACCGCTAAAAATACGACCGACTATGCCGAACGTCGACGAGGAGTTAGCTAATGCGCCAGCCGGCCAGAAACTGTTCCGTTCGTTATTAAGTTGAACGAAAATTCGGACAGCCTTCTGGCGCCGCATCACTGGGCCTGGTTTCACGTACACACGTGCCAGCATCGCCCTTTAGTGTATACACACGCGTGGATTCCTCAAGGATCGTCTGAAGACCCTTTCCGGGAAACGAGCTCCCTGTTTTCGGTTTCTCCCTGCTCCTTTTTCTTCTTTCTTCCCTTCTGTCTTTCTCTCTTGGCGAAGGATGAGAGCCTCGTTTCAACATTCTTCGGTGCTCTGTTATTCGTTATCGTAATTACGATATTCGAGTGGCGCGCGAGATGGAAATCGCGTCTGTCGGAATGATAGGGGCATTTTGGGACGCCTGTAATCTATCGCGGTGGCGGTGATAGTCGAACGCGAAAGAGAGAATCGGCGTGCGCTCGACTCTCTGCCGCATAAAGAAACACGTTTTTAAAGTACGGTATTAAGGGCCACGTAATGTATAACATCAGGCCTGATAAGATATAAATGTAGCATACAGCGGATCGTTATTGCTCGTAATAAGCCGCGACATTAAGAGGCGCGCATCGGTGTGGCTGGCGTTCGACCGAGCCGCCCGGATATTATCGCGTTGCAACATCTCTTCTCTCAGGGTTGCGCGGTTTCTCTCTTCGGCCGTTCGGCGACGAAATAGCTGTAGAGACCTGTGAAAATGGTAGCCACGAAAAAGGACAACGCGAGGTGGCTCTCGAGGAACGTGGCCAGCATCGTGAATCTGCGCGCTGCTGCGATTTTGCAGCTGATCCAATTCCCTTATCTCTTCTTCCTCTTTTTTTTCTTTTATCTTTATTCTTTCCTTTTTTTTCTCTCAAAATATTAAATTGCTACCTCTTTGGCCGAGACTCGGACGTAATTTTGGGCTATGTCGTAAAATGTATATACTTTGTTTCATTTTTTGAGAGAACGATATTAATCGGGTCGTCTCGTTTAAACTTCCAAAGCTGGTGGTTAGAATCTATCAATTATTTATTCGTTTTCGTCCATTTCACAAACAGCCACAGGCCGCTTAATAACACGTACGATGTCCGCCTTTACACACGGTATAAATAAAAAATAATCGCTGCTCAACGCTGGAATATTTTTTGACCAGCGTTTCCGTGAAATTTCCCATCCCATCCCATTCCCGTGTCGTGTAAAATATCTCTCCCCGTGGTTAGTGCGACAATCAAACATGCAGCAGCTACGTAATCTAGAAATAATTCAATTCAGCCACATCTCGTCCAATTACGCGACAATGCACGGCCGGTGCATTACGCGTATTATTCCTCGCGCATTTCTCGGCCGACTGCATTTAATTTTACTCTGCGTTGCAACCCTTTGCTCGTCCTCCGCTCGGTACCAATCTACATACTTCGTCGTCAATGCAACTCTTGTATTCAATTCTTGCAGCATTCTGAAACAGTGGGATATATTATATCTCGAATATCGAAACGTGCTCTCGCGTCTTTATATCAGAATCATACTCGTCATCGATTATAAGATGATTACGTGTTGATTACCGAGGCAATTATTTGCATGAACGCGCGAGCACTCACACATGCTACTTTCGCGCTTGAGTTTTCGAGCTCGTGTACAGACGGCGCGCATATGTCGAGAGAGAGAGAGAGAGAGAGAGAGAGAGAAATCACCCCTCCAGTACGGCCGGTGTTCACGGGTAAATTGTTCGTCGTTCGTCCGACCGGTATGTCGTCGTGTAGTCGTTGTAACCGTGATGAAACGAACGAACGCGGGCAAAAGTTTCGGAAAGAGCGAGCGTAACATACACATACTGGACGCGAGTTGCAGGTATTTACGAGCGAGTGGAGAGCACGAGCTTGCCAGAAGTCGGCAGGTGCTCGTGGCAAAAGGTGGCGTCCCGAGACAGCCTTGAGAGAGTGTGCACACGGGTCGTTGCTTTCGGCGAACGATGAGAAACAAAATTAGTCGCCTTTGCCGAACGGTCAGCTCACCTCGTATCATCGCCCCTCCGCGAGAAAGTCAGCCACTTTTGTGAAAAGTCTCTCTTCTTTTTCTTTTTCTCCGCTTTCTTCCCGCTCGCTGGTTAATTTGCCGAATGACTGGCAACACTGTTGGCCACCAGTTTTCGGAAATTTTCGGACCCGCTCCGTGCCACTTTTATCTGCTACGTTCCGATGAAGGTTTCGCGGATAAATAGAATTTCACTGCCTCGACTAGTAACGATGCATATATATAGATAGTATCTATGCAAAATTTTCGTACCTGTTATACTTAAATATAGTTAAAGAGACGACGAATATATTCAGAGAACGACGCAAACATTCTTGGAAATATACGTACAGAAAGCTTGTTAACCAGAGCAATGCTGGCTCCAGTCGTTTGAACTGATTCGTTGTTTTGCTGATCAGTATTGTTGAATCATATTAAATTCAGCCAAAGGAATGTACACTTTTTTTTTATACTCCTCTCTATCTACACATTCCCTATTAAGCTCACTGTATACTTACTTGCAGTAGTTTCGTTTAATTTACAGCTCGCTACCGTACAGTAATAATCAAAACGCTGCGTTGGCTCTGCTCAATAAAACAGATTCAACTTTCTTGCAACGTTTCTTTATACCTTATCGTGCTCTCTTAATACCACATATGTATTCACAAGCCGTGTATGATTCAAAATTATTACCTGCATTGTCAATAAAACAAATCGAAGAGTTTGAAATCACAAGGAAGTAGATAGAATTTTTATGTTTCCTAACAGACCTGTCGATCATTCCGTCCTCATTTCTTTCTTTCTTTCTTTCTTTCTTTCTTTTTTCTCTTTTTTTCGTTTTTTTCGAGACTTTCAATAAATATATTTTACAACGGTGCGTTGAAAAAAAAAAAAATGGTCGAATTTTCATCCGAGAGTCTCCGTGAACATTAATATTTTATATTCGGTATCTTAAATAGCCGAGCGGTGGTAGTAAAAGTTTCTGATATTGCGGAATTATTGCAGAGTGTCGTCGGTCGTTCCCAACAAGACGGAGAACACGATCTCGATCTCGTGTGTGCCGGCCCGCCTAAAAATCGAGCAATCAGCTAGTCTGGGGAGAGAGAGGACGAAGGGTCGTCGGCAGAGAACAATGGAACACGGTTGCATCTCGGTTCAAGGTCTGACGGGGTGCATTTGGAAATCTGTTTAGACCGAATTCACCGTTTCGCCGTTAGCAAATAGACAATTTCAATTCGCGCGGGTGGCAATTTCAACTGGGCCTCGCGATTTGCCGATCTGCGAGACATCAGGAGAAATCTACGCGTTTTGGCTGGTTATCGACGTTAACGTTTGATAATTAGTAGAAAGGAGAGGGACAGCTTTTTGCATCGGTTGTTTTTATATTGCGCGCAAACTGGTTCCTTTTAAAAAATTTATCGCAGCGCACCTTTGAAGAAGGAGAATCATCTCGGTTCCTTTACGAAGGTGTGTGTGCTCCTCAACACGCGCGATGACTTCGTTTTTTGCACTGTACGTGAGAATGGAATTTTGATTGATTTTTCTTTGGAAATTAAATTTCGCGGGCATTTCCCGCGTTCTCTGCTTTCTTCCTTTTCTCTCTCCGCCAAGATTTACACTTTATGCTAATTATAAACTGCAACTGGGAGAAAATTGCGTGGTTGATCGGTGATCTCGGAATCTCGGCACGAGATACAAATTCCTGCACCTAGGGAATCATTAGCGTCGGAGTTCAAGGACGATAGACCGGCGGAACTTCACCTAGCCTAACTGATCCAGAGCGAAGATATTCTTGATACATCGATTACGGGAAACTTAACCATTTTACTACGGTGTAATGGTTTAGCGCAGGCTACAGTGCACTGCATGAACGTCCATGCCAACGCAGATTCTGCAGGAACTTGTTTCGCAGTGCTTCGTGGGATATCGTAACAAAAAATCGATTTTTCTTGTTTCATCGATGATACTGCACAACTATCGTTGTGAGTTTCATTACATTTAATCGGGCAAAAAAGGAAATGCTGCGTCTTACTTGAATCGTGATCAAAATGTCTTAATTTATTCGAAAGTCGAGTCGATGCTTTATTTTAGAAAAGATGCTCAATAGCCTTTGTATAGGCTAATTGTATAGTCAGTAATAATAGCAATTGTATAGTCAGTATACAAGTACGTAATTAGTAACAAAGTTGTGAAATCGAATAATTAAGTTGTACAAAATTCAAGAATGATCTCACTCTCCCCGTACTAGGTAGTAACCGTGATTCCCTTTGAACTGCTCTTGACATCGTATCTAAATTACGACGTGATAGGGAGGCTCAAACGATCCAACTATGGTTTACGACTCGAACGATACTTTACTATTATTTCTCGAGAGTCGTAAATATCTTTCCCGTTGCATTTTCTTCTACCGATCTGCCGCGGTGATTGCATGTATCGCAGAAAAGAGTACCGACGAATGCATTTTCTAGGCACCCTGTATGCAGACATAGAGGTCGTTGACGGGACTGCGGGACAGCGAGATTTATCGCGAACGATACGACGAATACTCGGGAAATGTAGTGTTTTCCATATTTGAAAACGAACAGTCCAGATCGTATCGAAAAGGACATTAGAAACAAAAGTCTTTCTAAAACAAAATAATGTAAAATTCCAACCGAAAAAGGAAACGTGGCAGATATTTAAGAATAAAAGCTGTGGTCAAGTCGGGAGGAATGGTCGTTAATTAATATTGCGATCAAACAAAGCTGGAGATAGGGATGGTTGACGGTGAGTAATTAAATTAACCGAAATCGACATCGACGAAATGAAAATGCATCCCTTGATCATCCCGTCGCGTCTCGCGTTATCGCGAAGAGATGGAGCTACGATCCCAGGCAGCCCCGGGCTGGCAAACATCGCCGTTGAAAATCCGGTGGTGCAGCCGGTGAGCCGGTGCTCTAGCGGGGATCCGTAGGGAAACTCGACGAAGAGGCGAGAGAGCACGGGCGGTAACACGGAGGGGGTTGCAAGTTGCAAGCCGGTAGGGACGAGTACACGCGCCCGTATCCGGAGGCGAACGAAGTGCGGCGCTCTCGGTCGGTAGGTGCGCTCGTACTTCGTGCGCCGGTGAGCCGAGCAGTGGTGGGGAGGGGTGGTACAGTGCCACGTGATCGTGCCGACCAATCGCCGGCACGCATAGCCGGCGTTCGGCACATGGCGGCGCGCCGGCTTTAGCACCCGCAGTCGCAGTACGTCGCAGTCAGTCGCAGTGGTAACACGAGCGAGAGGGTAGTTGTACGCGCCTGCCTTCGAAAGGAAAGATCGCGGCGAGGGGGAGAGAGCGAGCGAGTAAGTGAACGAGCGCGCGCGCAAGAGAGAAAGAGAGAGAGAGAGAGAACGCAAGCGAGCGCGTGAGATAAAGAGAGAAAGAAGGAACGAAAGAGAGAGCGCGGCGCCCCTTGCCTCCGTTTTCAGTGCTTCAGTCGCGCGACGACGCTCTCGGACGCTTTAGTCAGTCGGTCGGTGACGAAGCTCCCAAACGTGATACACGCGCCGTTACGTTACGTTACGTTACGCCGTTCCGTCGAAGGGGAGAAACGAGAGCGAACGAAACGGGGAGAAACACCGAGGAGGAGACGAACGAACGAAATAACAATTGTATCGGTGAAAACAGATACGCGAACAAAAAAAGAAGGAAAAAGAGGAGAAACACGAACATTGCGAGCGACGACTTCTGACGGTTTGCGAGTCGTCCTCTTGAACACACGAATCTCCCATACGATCGCGCCAGTTCCAACCAGAGTGTGAATAATATCGAGAAGGCCATTTTCGTAGCACGGCTTTACACGCGGTGAAAGAAAGCGCGCGAGTGAGAGAGAGAGAGAGAGAAAGAGAGAGACTGAACGACAAGGAAAGAACGTGTGTGATTGTGGACACGAGAGATTACGACGACTAGCAGGCCCACACGTTTCCAGTGTACGAGCACGACACTCACGCCCGTGCGTTGCTCACGTCGTACACACGCGTCGCACAGAGAGGAAGACCCGGACGAAAAAAAGGAAGAAGACAGAGGAACGATCACCGACGAAGCGACGATTTTATTTTTGTACGGTGCATCGTTGTTTTTCCTACGTACATTACACGAGAAGAGTAGATCGCTCAATTTCTGCTTGGTGTAGCAGCGGCACTCTCTAGTCCTCGTCCTAGAAATAATCCAGTGTATGTGGTGTGCACACGCGCGCACGTGTGTTTCGTTGTTTTCCGATCGTTTCGAGTTCAGACTTTGTCTGCGAGATACACGTCTCCATTCGGCACGGTTCGACTGTTAAACTGACAACGACAATTCGATCCAGAGTGAGGTACACGAAGTGAAGGAAGAAAAGGAGAAAAAAGGGTGAAAAAAGAAGAAAAGACACGGGCTGTGAAGAAAGACGCGAGAACATCGTTATCGAAGGAGGAAGTAAGTGGAGGAAAGAAATCGGTGAATAAAGAAACTGTGATTTATTACTATCTGTGCGAACTATCGACGTACGATTCGAGTTCACCGGTGCGACACAACGCGATCACCTTAAGTCGAGCGATATGCCGACGAGTTTGTTCAGCGAAATGGATCGGGGAGCGAATGGCGGTGGCACTGCCTCCCTCGAGGATCAACGAGCCCTGCAATTGGCGTTAGAATTATCTATGCTTGGTCTCGAGGGTACTCCCGGATGCCCGGGCACTGGCACAGGAACCGGCACCGGAACGGCCAACGATCCGGATCCTCTGCAAACGACACCGGCAGGCGTTTTCGAGGAGGCACGTTCGAAGAAGAGCCAGAACATGACCGAGTGCGTGCCGGTGCCTAGCAGCGAGCACGTGGCAGAGATCGTCGGCCGACAAGGTAAGAGCACGAACATAACCTCCACTTCTCGCGAAACCTCGCGGACTCTCTTCCTTCGGTTCGGTCGTCGAACGTTTTCTCCTTTCCTCGGTTTTAAAATAATCGATATTCCGTAAATTTAACGCCCGTTCCCGACGATACGTTGGCGATAACGATTTATCGATAAATTTTACGGTCGAAAAGCAAACGCAGAGAACTGCTGCGTGTTTCGACAAGTCGTTTTGATTATACACGAGGGCTTAGGCGCAAGGTCCTTGGAGTCGTTCGAATCGCGTACAACCGAGCGTCAACAATGACATTCGTTGTACTCTTTTAATATATCGATGTAAATAGAAATTCCTTCGAAAACCTTTCTTGGGTAATCGATACACATGGTTCGATACCGTTTCTGGTATCTGGCCTGAAATATTTTTCAATTCAATAAATATCGAAACGTTCGTCGGCGAAATGTCGTCGTGTTACGTTCTAGTCGCACTCCGTGTGCTACGTTTACGTAAGTTGAATTCACATAGTATGTTACTTTTGCGTTCCTCGTTACCGGAATCTGTCGCGTACCAGCACCACTGACAGTTCATTGGCACGGGTGTGAGTGTGGCGCGAGAAACGCGGTATCAAGTAATGGTGCAATTAAACCAATCTAACTTCGAAAAGCAAATTTATTTTGAAGCCCGATGGAACGTCGTGCAGTGAACCCTGTCCTAGGTCGTGGTCGTTCGTCGACTACCTTCGTGATCAGCCTAGATACGACTTTCTTGGTTCCACGATACGTATCAAAAAAAGAAAAAAAGAAAAAGGAACAAGTAGGTGAAAGATGGGAGAAAGAACAAAAAGGGAGGAACAAAAAGATGCATACGAGAATACGCTTAATTTACAATCTGTTGCTGCATTAGCTCTAAATTGTGTCAGCCTCGTAAGAAAACGATTATTTATACCTCACGGTTGATTGAGATCGATGACATTTTCGTAGCTCTCGCATGCAAACGTTCCTTGAAACAGAAAAATCGAGCTCGTCGTTCTTTTATCTGTGCCGCGGCCGTATTCTTTTTTTTTTTCTTTTTTCTTTTACACTTAAGTTTCCAAGAAAGGTGTCAAGAATAGCGACGTCATAGTTTGTCAGAGAACGACACTGCGACATCTAGAAATTCGCATGGCGCGCGTTAATGGACACGCCGTGCCAGATAAAAAGTAATTCCGTTCTTGCCATTTTAAATGCTCGAAGAAAATTAATTACTCTGTTGCTGGTAAATTTGTTCGATCGCGCGAAAATAATCGATCGATGTTGTATGTAGATCGTATCGTACCGTACCGTTTTCTGAACGGGTAAATGATAATTATATTGTTATCTGGTATCGCAATTTGACAATATTTACAATGGTTGAAAGCCAGCTGCTTCCCAGAGGACACAACGTGTCGACGACCGTTAAACCCAGAGAATTTCAAACAGAACATCAGGGTGGAAGGTTTACGAGCACCTTTCTTCCTTCCAAATGTCAAAGCACCGTCGTTACAAATAAAAATAACAGACACGTACGTGACACAGACGCTAGACACCTACTTCCGACCTTTTTATACCACGACGATATCCACCGTGGTGGTAAGTCGTGGTCAATAACTTAGAGTCTTTCGTTTCGTCCATTCTCAACGGCGTGAAACGACAATTCTTGCCTTTTGTAATCCACATTTCGTCGAGCACGCAAAAAAGTGGAAGATCCTTCCGAAGTGGAAGACTCGTCATGGCCAACGAACACGTTTTTGTACCCTTTCCAGGAGCGTGAAAAGATAATCTTCTCATTGAATAGCGAAACAGTTGCTTTCGTCGTATGTTATCAGAACAGACGTATTGGTTTGTTTCAAAATTCAGGAGAAAACATGGAACGCCGCTGCGTGGCGCCACGTGGCCTGCCATTTAAATCAAATCTTAACGTCTGTCATAGATCGCACGCGCGCGCGCGCGCGACGAATAATCGCACAACTCCGAACGCAGTCATCAATATCCGAGTCTCTGGCCTATTCTTTATCCACGCTCGTGAGATTCATGAGATTTTTCCAAGATGAAAAACGGTTCTTTTCGCTCCGAAGGACTTAATCGCGCACTTTCAACATTGCATGCATCTCTGCTCTCGATACATACATGTCTCGAGACGATTTTACACGCCGATTTCTGTACGCAGAACGATGGAAGTACTTTTTTTATTTTGATCTCCTTTCGCGCCTTGGAACAGGCGCGATAAAATAGAAGACGGCGTGTAAATAGACACGGAAGGTGCGCGCCTATCGATTGCACGTGCGGCAGATCGATCATTTGCGGCTCGTTCTCGATCTTTCTCGTTGTGTCTGTCGTCACGTACGTACGAACGCAATTTGCCTCGCGCGTTACACTTTTGCAAATTCGAAATTGGTCGCTTGCCAACACCGCGGTTGACGTATTATACGTGCATCCACCGAATGTTCGAGTCAATAAAGATACAATTACAAATTCGCCTTTCGTTTCTGCTCTTTCGTAACTGGATATATTTTCTCCCTCCTCGGTGTAACATGCGTTTCTGCGTTCGATAACTTTATTAACGTGTTGCAGCGATTATGGCGATTTATACAGGGATCGATAAGTGGAACGTGATGGTGTGCGTAGTTGATGCCTTAGTTGTTGTTTTTTCAGCCGAGTTCAATGTCTCGCGCGATCTTTTTATTACACCGACGTTGTTTTACCGCGGCTCGCGAGAGGTGCGCTCCTCGGCCCCCGATATCTGCTCGATAACGTTTTATTATATCTGAATATAACGTACCTCTGGCAACGGCGTCGTTCCAACGACGCCTAAAGCATTCCATCGATAGGAGGGAAAACGATGGCGTGTAAAAGGAAGCCGTATGGTGCTCGTCGGCTCATCACGTGAGACGCGCCAATATTGACCGTCCAATAACATTAGACTCGGACATTTAAAACGGTGTCAAGATTGTTTCGTGTTTTAAATTCAGTACCCGATGCGGATTTCCGTACGTGGTGCTGCTGCTTATCGTGTCTTCCGTTCAGCCCAGCCTTTCTCGCATCCTCCTCTCTCCCCGACTGACAATGAGAACCGCTGGCGTGTCGTGCGACCGAAACGCGCGCGAGTAGAGTAACTGCTTACTCGGACGATGCTTCTGCGTGGCGTGCACAGTGCGTACTCGCCCAACGATTACCGCCGTACCTTCGTTCGGATCTATTTTCATTTATTATATATCGCGAGCTTGGTATTAGTCGTTGGTATGTATTTTTTTAAATTAGTCAACACTCTCCTATGGAAGTATCGATTGGAAGCAAGCCTCCTCTCCTCTACGTCCACGATATATAACGCGCGGTGCCGTTTGTCCAGAAATTTTTACTGGATACCACCGGCTACTACGGAGAAAAAATTATCCGATGTGAAATGCGAGGTGTACACGTGTAGAAAAGCGATCGTAACGACGAATCTCACATTCCGTCGTTGACGTTTCCGATCATTTCCCTCGGATGGATACGTCTCAACGGTCGCGAATTATGATTTTCTTTTCTTACGTAAAATCCGCTTCCTGCTTTCCCGGTCGTATCGCGAGCCGATGACAGATCCTACGTACACACGTCCGCTCTCGTTTCCTCTCTTTAACAGTTGCATTGTGTCTCGTAGATCGGGCTACGAGCCTTTTTTCCCTCCCTCCGCCGAGGCGGCGACTGCAGCCCGCCTCGGAACCAGTTTAACATACCTGATACCATGAATCATTGCTACAACGCGACTGGGTTCCCGGCCACTCCGGTACGCCTAAATCTCTCGACGCGCGGGGCAAGAGCGTGGCTCCTAGGCGCGGTACACGCACGCTGATTCCCCGATGTACGGCTTATGCACGCGCGTCGCTCGCCCAGCGTTTCACGGCTGATGAACCACCAGCGTGTCCGTCTGGGCCGATCGTTCGGTTCTTTTTTAACGGGAAGATCGGATCTTTCTGCGGAACGTAATCGTGTCGATTCAGTAACGACGTCTAATGAGTTTGATACGCCGTTCCATTATGAGGATGTGGCTATTTGTTGAGCATTTTCGCTCGATTCACGCTCCTTTTCTCTCTCCTTCACCACCGTTCGTCTTACTCGCGCTCTCCGCGATTTCCGTCTCGTTCCCTCCGACCGGTCTGTGTTTCGCCGCCGCTGCTGCTGCTGCTGATTCTCTTCTTCCCCTTCTCTCTGCCACTGTCACGGCGCGGTCTCTCTGCCTCTCCTCGTTTTCCTCACTCCCTCGTGCCCGCTCTCTTTTTCTGGCTCGCTCTCCTGGACCGGAAGCTTGTAATGAGCGACTCCGTCGCCAGACTCGTCGCCTCGTGTCGCATCGCGGCGAACGATGACGTTACTTTGGAAACATCACGGCTGGTTATCCAGGTCGTTAGCTGCAGCGTCGCGTAACCGGCGACGCGAACTGTGGCCCGCTCCGCTCGCGATGGGAAGGAAAAAGCGTTTCGCTATTAACCGTCCCTCGATTCTGTTAAACGTGACGCACACGCGTTTCCTACGAGCACACCTCGTCCGTGTACGCACAACAGTACGCCGATTATTGGACGCGAGATCCAGATCTTATTGCAAATAAGACACGTTCGAAGCGCGCGAAACTTTCTCCGTGTGTATTTGCTTGGAATAGGTGGAGAGCGCGCGACGCGTGCCAGCTGCTGGCAGAACAGTTTTGTTTGTTTAGCGAAATAGGCGAATGCGGTTATCGAGGCTCTGGTTTATTTGTAGCCGGCACAACGAGATAGAGGCTCGAACTTGCGTTGTTCGTTGTCGGTTGCGCGCGTAACCGTAACACGAAGGAAATGTCGCCCGATTGTGCACGAGTATACGACGCCTGTGGTTTTTCCCGCGACCGATACGCGAAAGAAACGTCAGTGAGAATTCAAATGGTACGACACGTTCTTTTCTTTTTCTTTTTTCTTTTTTTTTTTTTTCTTTTTTATCGTGGCAACAGCACGTGCCCCGTGTTGCTCCCGCCACCTTACTTTTTCCACCGAAATGGAAGATTTGTGTCGACGATGAAACCGTGTTAATAGACCCGTACTGGCCCTACCGCTGTTCACGCGCGTTCGTAAAAAGCTGCCCACGAGGCGGGAGAATCTTTTCCCAGTATTTTACGACTTGTTCGCTCGGTGTGGTCAAACGCTGTATAAGCTCCGAGATACAGAGGAAGAGGTGGAGGACGAGCGGATTTGTATTTGCTCTTCACAAATTTACAACGGTGAACTCACACGTGCTGTTGCCTACAAACCCGAAAGAATTCCCTATCGGCTTACGTTGCTGATAAAAATCTATCCCTCGTGCTCGTACTTATTTTTATCGTACGCGCGGCGCAATTTGTTGTAGTCATTACTTAAGTAGATCAAGCCGCTTGGTTCGACCGCAGCCAAGAAACCGACTGTCTCCTTAAAAAAAAAAAAAAGAAAAAAAAAAACGTCGTTACTGCGGTTGTCCGTAATAATTCCGGTGCAACGCGACGACAGAGATATAGGTGTAACGCGCGGCCAGGAAGAGGAAAGGAGCAATTACGTTGAAAATTGTTTCGAGCACAGAAAACGGACGCACGATTTCAGCCGCGGCCGAAGTCCTTGGCCATGATCGTTTTCGAAAATGCCGTCCCTTTTCTTTCGGCCACAGTATCGGCCACAAAATTAAGAGTTTCCGCCGGCGAGAGGAATTTGAAAGCTATAAGAGAAAGAGAGAGAGAGAGAGAGAAAGAAAGAAAGAGAATTCTCCTTTAAATACATTGTCGTCGTCATCGGCGAATTTGTTTCTTTCGTCGTTAACGACACGCTTCGTCACGCACGGCGATTGTGCCCCGGCATTCATCTCGTTTCGTTGGCTCTCTCGAGGCCGTGGAATCGTTCGCCCATTCCTACTCCGTTCAGTTTGCGGCCGACGATGTCGAAACTTCCCGCGCTTTCTCCCGTCCGACGAAACCTTGAGCTTCGTCACCGAATCGAAGACGGATGAACGAGATCTCGGATTCTTGAACAGTGGCTGTTCGATATCCCCGTGTATGACGAATCTCTTAAAAATGTTGGTCCCCTTGACGATGTTGAGTGAAGGAAAACTGGAGAAAATCAGCGACGGATGGCACGAATGGTAAAAGTGGCGGCGGTAGTAGTAACGTAGTAGCGACTCCGTGGCAGAGAACGCGGTGGTTGTTTCCTTTGTTGGACTCCGAAGCAGCTGCCACGACCCAACACTACCGGTCGATCTCTCTTTCCGTTCTCATACTCGAAACTCGATCGACACTTATGCCCGGAGGAACGAGGGAACGAAGGAGGAACGAGGAGTAGAATGCAGGAGGCAGACGACGGAATACCGCGCACGGGCGAGAAAAAGAAAAGATCTCTGAAAGGAGAGAGAATTCGGATGGAGGGGAGGACTACCGACAATGAGATCGGGGCGCTGTGAAAGACTCTGGTCGATGGACGAGCTTCCTCGAAGGATCGTGTCCCCGCTGGTTGAGAACCACTCGCGGGCCAACGAGCCCCCGCCTAGCAGATGTTTACAGCGCGTTGGCTGAAATGAGCGGTTTTTTTCTTTTTTTATTTATTCTGTCTGCCATGTGCACCGACTACCCTCGGCCAGAGGTCGCTCGCCTTTCGAACCGCCCTTTTCCTATCTCCCAACAATTTTGTTTTCTTCTTTTACACGTGCGTGTGTCTGTTCTCGAGACAGCCAGCCGAAGAAGAGAAATTTCCGAATGCGCAATTTCCATCGGCTTATCCCGTAATTTATCGTTTAGCGGGTTTCTCAATTCGGCGCTGATTCAGTCGCGCGTAACGCCTGACGAGGACGGACGTACCTGGCGATATAATATAACGCGGCGACGAGTGTTTGACAAAAGAGGTGGGGGGGGGGGGCAGAGGACACGAGGAGAGGCAAAGTCGCAAATTTCATTGAGTGCAATTATGCATACCACATAATTTAACGTGCACGTCGGGCAGCAGCCCGGGTGGATTCTTTCGGGATCGGGGTCCCGTCACGAGCTCTACGGCACCGGCAGCAACGAAATATTATTCCCCCGATAAAAAGCACGACGACGCGCATGTATAATTAGAATACAAGCGCGCAGGAGCGACACTCTGCGCGCGGCCAGGTCCCCCCCTTGGTAATTGCGTTCTTCTGCATCTGCTCGAAAGCGAGTGTGCACGACCTTGAATTAAATTATGCTGCACGCGACTTTTATTACATTCCCATTCAAATGACATCCGCTAATAGGGACGTTAAACCGTCTCATCGTAGGTCAGGTGACCACCCTCCTCCAGGGTTTCTAGCGAGTTTTCGTTAAAAACGAGTCATTGATGCTGCTTTGGATTTATCTTCCATCCTCTTTGGGTCACGTCTCCCTTGAAACAATTGCTCGCTGGTTTCATAGATATTCGTACGTGTAAGGTGTAACTCGAAGGCAGAGTTCTGTCGAACTCTGTCCATTTGAACAAACTTCCGCTAGTTGGATCCATTTATCTGAACATGAATTCCAATTATGTACTATTACCGTCGCCCCTCGACGGAGTACAAACCGAGTTCTAATGCACGTAACGCGTACGTGTCGGCCAATTTCACTCGATACTTTGAAGACTGAAAAGAGTCTCGTAGGTCGGTAGGATCCTATATGAATCGACGATCGACGCTCTCTCACTCGAACGAGAGTCTGTCGGGCTCCTGGGAGACAGGATAAGATAGAATTTCGCCTCCGGTAGGGTGGTGGGTTCGAGTGGCTCGACCAAACCGTCGGAAGTGGAAAATGTCTTTGTTTATTGCATACTAGCAGGCAGCAGGGCCAATACTGCGAGGATATACGGGAGGGGTGGGAGGGGGGGGGGGAATATCGAATATCCAGCCGAACGAGACGTGTACACGAACGAACGGACCAACGAGGGTTCGCCTAACCTCGGTGCTCGGTCGCTTTTCTCCTCTTTCTTCCTCCTCTCCACTGCGACCGTCTGCTCCTCTTCCTTTGTCAGACCTTTGTCCCGTCTTCTTACTTCTCCTCTACCGCGGGACGGTATAGTAGCTGCCGGTCGAGCGCGACCACGTTACTCCTGGGGTCTCTGCTCTACGTATAATAGAGAGCCGCGGGCGAGTCCAGGGCTTGGCGAAATTCCACCACGGTACACGATCGTCACGCGTCGTATGTCGACGATTATTCGTCTATAAACGAGCGATTCCCTTGCAAAACACCTCTACGTGGAATGGTTCTGCCTACCGATCGGCGTTTCTCTCCTTCAACCGAGTACCAATGGCACTAGTTCCTCCTCCTCCGGGTGCGTCGTCTGCGTACCCACTTACCCACGGCTGTTACCGTGTAGTTCGATTTCCTTTTTCGTTCGGCCGCGCGCATGCACGGAAAGACGATGGCGGCCACCGATCGACGGTGTGCATTTCTGTACCGTTAATGAAACGTCGTGTACGAGATCGCTATTCCGCCGCTCGCACACGTATTATCGGGTTTCCACACGCATTATTTCATGCGTAAAAGCGGCCACGAGACCGCCGGGCGCTTTATGAAAAGAGTACAAAGAAGTGTTATTCGAGCATCGAGCAACTCTTCGGTCCTTTCCCTTCTTTTTCTTTTTTCTTTTTTTTTCCTTTTTCCTGTTGCCTCTCTCTCTCTCTCTTTTCTTTTTCCGTTGCTGTTCTCTCTAACCGTACGTACAACGGTGTACATCCTTTCTCCGATGCAGCACGCACGAGTATCCGATTATTCGAAGACCGCACACGTCCCGGGAGGAAGTGGTTCGCAACCGACCCACCTACACTCTTGTCTCTCTCTCTCTGTCTCTCTTTTGCTCGCTCTCTTCTCTTGTTCAATGCGTGTGTGACACACGTACACGCGGGATGGTAAGGCCCAAGCATAGTATGCACGAACACAGCCGGCTCGAGAATCTCTCTCTCTCTCTTTCTCTCGCTCTCTCGCTCCATTTGGCCAATCCGCGTCCCGTACTAGTCGGCTCGCAACAATGCACCCGACGTGGCACTTCCGTCCGGGCGAGAAAAGCGTCGCCGCTGCGCTGTCAGTCGGATCGTTCCCTTCCCGATCGACACCGTGGAATTCGACACCTGGAAACCTTGGGACGCGAAAAAATTTTCCTTGCCTACCTGCGGAGCTTCTTCGTTACCTCCGGGACGCTCCACGTTCGTTCATTCAGTCTCTTCAAGTATATAGTCTGATTCGTTTGATGAATATCGCGAAAAGGCGAAGAAGAACGAGATCTTGGCGATTTAACTACTTTTTGCTCCAGAAAGGAAAGTTTAGGAAATTTTTTTATATACTCGCCGTATCATCCACGTAGGATACAGCGTATTTATGCGAAATTATTACAATATTCAGGTGCAACTGGTTGCCGTAAAGTATTACGGAGGATATGTAATTAATCGATATTTCTGACCGGCAAGAACCAGAGTCGTTTGCTACATTGAATCAAGTTTTTACAACTAGAGTTCGATGCACGCTTTCTTTCGTTAATAATACCAAAGGAGATATTGACAAACGAAAATAATCAATTCGTTCGATCGATCGAGAAATTGAGAATTCGCGTGTAAATATCGCGACCGGAAAAAACAAACGTACGGGACGTAATTACGATGTAAATAGCGTGGAAGAGTTTTTCGTATGCAGAAAGGGAAATGATATCGAGCATTTACGTGTATATTTGATACCAGAAATTATTTGTATTTTATCGTCAGGTTGTTAAATCGGTACAAGTCATTCGCACGTAATCGATTTCTCTCGAAGTTCACGGAAAAAACTAGCCCCGCGCTAATGTTACATCGCAGTGACATTGATTAGGAGCGAATTGATCGATCCCTATCAATTTTTATCCTTTTTCGAAACGGATTTCAAGATAAACTGGTTCGTTACACCTCGAAGCCGCTGACGTCTTCGTTTTCCATTTTATTTACTAATTGGTTACTAATTAGTCAGTTGTCTCGATCTTTCCGCTCTTCGTCTCGATCATCTTTCATCTACGCGCGCAATGGAATTTAAATAGAGTTTCGTCTCGTTTGCAAATAGTACTTCGATATTTCTAATATTTCTCTCTCTCTCTCTCTCTCTCTCTCTCGAGCCAGCCTGTTAATTACTTTATTCGTGCCGCGAGAGTTCAAGCATTTGCCAAGCATTTTCCCGTAGAAACGCACAATCAGTTCGAAGATACCAGGAAACCTGTTGCCGATCAGCCTCGACGAGCCGCGCGCAAAAAGTGAAAAAGAAAAAGAAGGACGGGCACGAGAGGTTAAACGATGGTGATTAACCGATCCATCGGTGAAAACGAGGAATGGTAACGAGATTCGCGTGTCTAGCAGGTATACCACGATCGTCCAGTTTCGTTGGCGTATACGCGCTCGCCCTCCGCAGCCATGTAAAAAAAGGTCGAGCAGAAACTCGCAGACCTCACGTGGCGATTTCCGGCGAAACCGCGCGAATGAATTTTCTCGCTCGTTCAAGGAAAAACCTCGACCTCGCTCCTTGGCCGACCTTTCCATCCTGGGCGAACCGTGTGAATGTCGAGCGGTATGGTGGTAGCGTGGCGAGTATAGTACACACACACACACACACATCGTATCGAAGTGAGAAAGAAGACGGAGCAAAGAGAGAGAAAGACGCACTGCGCTGTGTGAGCCTTCGTAGTACGTCGAACTGTGACGTAGTCGCCGGTGCGTGTCCTAGGTCAAGATTCAAGACTGTGTCTACTGCGCTGCTCGATCGTTTCTTTCTAGCCGAGGCTGGGCTTCATCCTTTCGCCTTCATCGTTCGCGCGTGTGTGCGTGCGTGTGCAGCGACTGGGTCCCTCTGTCTGCCTCTGTGTGGCCCTCGTGTGTCCACACACGTCTCCACACCACTTTGCAACACTCGTACGTACGAGTGAGACACGCGTTCGGGTTCTCGAACACGAATGTACTCCGAACGCTTGTGTTGCGTAGGAATCTTTTACGAACTGTTCTGCGTGAGAAATTTCGAAATTCCATCAATCACTCGGATCACATACGGATTGTGATTGTATTGTAATCGCGAAGTCTGAAATAAATGCGAGAACGTACGTGCGACAGAAAATGAAGGAATTTAAACAGTCTTATAACCATCAGTTGTACATTAGCTTGATAGATATTCAGTGGTATTCCCGATACAGTTTGTACGTTGCATATTTACGATGTTTTCTTCTACGTGTATTCAGATAGCTTTCAAATTTTATACAACAGTGCTATAATGAAATTTGAAGGCACGAGCATAAAGGTCCGCCGTAATGAACGCCAGGCAATGTGTTTGCACGATGAACCGCGCGTGCAACATGTGAACGTGTACGATGACTCGCGAACAGAGTACCTTGCTCTTTCTCTCTTTCTCTCTTTCTCTCTCTCTCTCTCTCTCTTTCTGTCGTTCGCCAGCTTTCTTTCTTTCGTCTTTACTCCATTTACTTCCCCGCGTGTGCCCGTCCTGCTTCCTCTATACGCTCGAGAACAACCTTCCCTTTTTATCCTCGTCGCCGTTCCTCGTCTGTTGTGCAAGGCTCGTCAGTCCACTCTCGATCTCGAAGAGGCAAATCGTGTCCCAAAGTTTTTTGCTTCGGGTTTAATGAAATTATACGGGACCGACCGCGGCACAGTCGCGTCGTCTTTTTCCATCGTACACGGCCGAACGGCTTGGCCGTTCCGTGTTGGCCGGCCTTTAAAACACCATCCGCCAACAGTTTTATGTACGACGAGAGTGCACGCGCGTTACGCCGTAGAGGAGGCGCGCGCCATTTCTTTTTGATAGTGTGTCATCGGGACGCGGGCACCTGTCTCTCTTGGTATTTTTAATTGTTCCGCCGATGATCTCTCGGTGGCGTTTGAGGTTTAATCGAGATTCGCCTCTTGCGGTCGGACGCTCTCAGACGCGTTCTTTGCCCCCATTCGCGGTTTCGACTTTCGATCTTGCAAAATCCGATCCACCTTCCTTCTGTGGACCTCTTTGTATTTTTTCTTTTTCTTTTGCTCCGTTAATTTGACCATCGACCGTCAATCAAAAACGAGGTTTGACATCGTTCGATAATTAAATTTCATCGGCTTTAGGTGAATACCGAAATGTTTAATCGTATATAGAAATTTTGAGATTGGTATTTGTTCCGAGGGTATAATTGAAAGATCCTCGTTTATTCGCTGTGTATCGTCGTGTCCATCATTTCGATTCGCTTCTGATTTGACAATATACCTGTAATTTTACCGAAAAACACGGGGGAAATTAATTTCGTCGGATTTCGAAGAGAAGTGTGTCGATGTTGCGATTGGTCACAGGTGTAAATATTCTTGAAGTTGCCAAGCATCTTCTCGGCTCAAAACGAAGGGAGTCGCGACGGTATCGACATCAGTTTTAATTTTTGAAACGACTTGACACACCTGTGCGCAGAAATTTTCTGCAACGCGTGTCCAAATACTTTCGTTTTACGAAACCGCCTTTTCTCAAACCATCTCCTCCCAGAATCTCCTCCAAAAAATCGGTATCGATGCTGGTGCTTACGCATCTATCTCGACGACTCGAGAGACCTAGCGAAACTCGCGCGGGAGACACGTGGTCGGGTGGCAACGTGTAACTTATTAAGGTCTCGGTATTGGCGTTACGCAATCGCAAAAGTCGCGGAAAGGGAAAGCGGTGACTGCGGAGCAGCCCAGTCGGTGTCTCTAACGAGACGCGCGAGCTAATTCGAAGGATACGTTGGAAGGAAGGGAAGACGAGTCATACGCGCGGCACTGACCCACTTCCGTTTGCCTAACGTCGACTCTTCCACGCGCTAGAGAAACGTGCGAACCGCCTTTTGTCCGCGCTCTGGTAATTAACACACCGGTGACACAGGGTTGAATTACGCGAGGCCCTTCGACCTCGGAGACGAAAAGAACCGGTCGTAGAGAACTAATTTTCGATCCGTGGTTCGCCACGCCGCGTCAATCCTGACAACTCGTGCGATTAGGCACGCTATCTTGTTTAGGTTGGGTTTGCCCCTGCGATGAGGATCGAAGGAAAAGTGGAACTATCAGCGCCGATAAGGGAACTGACGGTTGAGTTTCAAGACCAAAGTAACGTTCGAAAGTTTTTCCTTACGCGCGAGAGCAACTACAACATAGTTCCTCTTCTGGTGTCGGAGCGCGATTCGAAGAAATTGGTCGATTCGTAAATTACTCCAAGTGTGGTCGTTTAGAAATATTGTCCTAGTAACGTGGGTGTAATTTGTTCTATTTGGTCTCTTTTCTGAACGAATTAATTCCAGTCTCTGCAAGTGTATAATTTATTTCAATAAATTTGGATACATGTTTTCACTTGTATTTAACGAAAGCCTCACGTTTGACGAAACGTTCATCGTAGGGATTAAAATCGCAGCTCGTTGGAATTACCGGTCGGAGAAACTACTGAATTCTGACATGTTATTGGTACGTGTAACGCGATCGATGTTACGTTTGCCCATACTACGCGCAACTTTTTCTTTACGTCCGTGATCGTACACGTGAAATAAAGTTCAGCGATTTCTTTCGGTGTTCTCCCCTTGGACGAACGCTCTCGAAATTTACTCGACCGGTATTCCCTCCTTTTCGGTGCCAGAGTGATTTAAAAAGCGCGCGGGAAGCACTGGACGAGACGGTCGACTCGATGAAGAAATTCCGATTTTACGTTTGGCGGGAAATCAGATTACGCTAAATGTCTCTTTCTCAACGACGTGGCTCGCTAACGAGGCTGCGAGAGGATAAAATGAGGCGGCCTAGCCTCGATTCATCGTTAATTGTTAACGGGATACTAACTACGTTAAATTTCGCGCCGTTGCGCCACGTGATTCAAATTCCTGTCGTCCAACGTCGCGAAGGTAGTGTTACATATTTGCATCGGATCGCGTGGAGTTTTTCGAGTAAAACATTTCCATGATTTTAATTTTGTGTTTTATAACAGGATCGATTTTACGATGTGTTTCATTTGGTTAATTAAACTAAAGTTTTATTGAAAATTTAGTTTTATTTAGTCAACGACAGTGGGAATTAAGGAATAAATAAAACTATGCAGTATTATTTCTAAAACGTTAGGTACATTTATACGATGTGGGCCGATCACAAACTATACTACCAATGCGTTCCATTTTCAAGAAATTTTACAAGTTATCGCACGTACTTTCTATCGTTGAGAAAACTTTTTCATTTGCCTAGTATTTTCACGAACGCGAAACAACAGAAGCACCGAAAGCGAAAGTCGAAGTTAAATTCAAGTCAAAATTGACCGGAGCGTGGAGTTTCCGAACCGTGTTTTCACACTTTCTTAAACGATATGTATCGAAACACAAGTTTCTCCCGTTTCATCTCGCGGCGCGTAACAATCGAGCAATTAGATATACACAAGTTGAAATTCAAAACGAAGAAGAAAAAAAGCAAAGCAAGGCCGAGAGCAGTAGTTCAAAAAGATTTGGTCGAGGAGCGCGTCGTTGGTGGAACGAGTCCCGGAGGCATCTCGGAGGTATACCCTCGGTTCCTTCAGATTCCACAATTAACGCACAAAAATGGCCCCGCTCGTTCCGGGTACTCGTTTCTGCTTCCCAGAACATCGGTCGATTTATGAAACGCCGAAGCGAAACGAAGGTTCAAGAATCTTTCTCCGGGCGCGTATAAATCATGGGACACGGTCTCGGTTGGTATTCGGCGCCGAAACGGAGAAAGAGACGAAGACGGCGCTGTCTCGAAATTTCACGCGGCAAACTGTTCTCCTTTTTCCTCTCTCTCTCCCCCTCCCCCCCCTCGTATAAACGCGCGGCCAGGTTGTGGCGCCGCGGCGGTGTTTCCGTGGTCGGGTAGAGGTGAAATGATAACGACTTCTAATAGGTTGCGAGAGGAGATCTTCTTCGGGGTCTGCTGTGTCGTGCGTTCGTGTGTGTGTGTGTGTGTGTGTGGGGCGGTGGAAGCGTGTGTGTGTCGCGCACGATCCTCGTAGACAAAGAGGTCGCGGACGAGTGAAAGGGGTTCTCAAACTGGTCGCGAAACGGTTTGCTGGGCCTGGTTTCTCGCGTGTTTCGTTCCTTTGTCCGGTCTTTTGAAGAGCCGCCACGAAGGAGAGCAGCTCGCCTTGAGACAAAGCGCGCGGCTGCCGCTGTTGCTGCCTCGTGTTCCGTCGTCTCGTGTGCCTCGCCCTTCTCTCCTCTTCGATTCTTCTTCTCTTGCTCGTACCATCGCCATCTCGCTCTGTCTCTTGCTTTCTTGCCTCTCGTGGTTCACCATTCCACCCCCCCCCCTCCTCCTCTCCCCTCCCACCCTACTCTACTCTTCGTCACACTCTTTCTCTTTCTCTATTATTATGTTTTTGCAATCTATTTGTGTCTGCATCCCGCCCCCCCCTTTCTGGCTTTTTATTTCCTCCTCCTTCTCCTCTTTCTCTTTCTTCTCCTCTTTCTCTTTCTTCTTCTCCTCTTTCTCTTTCTTCTTCTTCTTCTTGTTCGTTCCTCCGTTTCGTGCGGACGATGTGCCGGTTCGCGAGAGTCGTCGGCCTCCTACCGAACCTCCCTCGCACACACATGGACCCGCAGGTGCATCTCTCCTCGCGCCCGATGATGCCACGGACCTCGAGCTCCGGAGGAGCGTGCGTGCGCACCTGCGACGACAGGCGGCCCTGCCGATCTTTTGTCAACGTCACCGTGGGATAATCCGCGATAGGTGGGAACGAAAGAGGGGTGAAGCGGAACGGTATGTCGCGGTATGCGATAAAAATTGTCTCTTAATTGGTGGCGATAAAACGAGGTTTGCCGAGAGAGAAGCACGAGCCCGCTGTCTTCTGTGGCACAGGACAGGTGTCGAGGATAATTAAGTCGACTCGAAGATCGTATCGACTCGTGTTTTCTTACGATTCTCACTCGCTCTCGTGGCTCGAAACTTTCTGCCATAACGCGGCGTGTTACTGTATAACCCGGAGGAAAGTCATGATCCTTGCGATACGATCGATCGATCGATCGATCGATCGGTTCGTACGACACGACAGACACGAGATCACATCTCGGTAGAAATTGTGCCTGCTGGATGTTACAAAATATTCAACGGAGAAAGCGACAAATCGTGCGGAGGAGGTTGAAGGAAAGGTCGTCGGGCTGTTTCCTTTTCGATTGTCGAGTCAGTCGGTTGGGTTCGCCTCGGCAGGACGAGAGGAGAGTTTACAGTATTATTCCATGACGAGGGTACTCGAAGACTCCGTGGCTCCGTGTCTCTCAGACCTGACCTCGTCTTCCCCGAGTCCCTCGGGACTGCACTTTACCGAGGGATATACCTGCGCTGCTTCACCGAGCTTTACGAACCGTCTCGGGGAACGTTTATGCGGAACGGACCCGCAAAGTGACCAGTTCTGCCGCTCCGAGATCTAAACTGGAAATATTCTTCCGGGCTGCTTCGTGGAGACAGAGAGAGAGAGAGAGAGAGAGAGAGAGAGAGAGAGAGAGAGAGAGAGAGAGAGAGAGAGAGAGGGAGAGAAACATCTCGCTCCGAACTTCTCCTCGAGCGACGTGTGAAATACGGCGACCGTGGCGCACGATGAAGAGTGAAAAATTCCAGTTGATGTTATTGGGTACTGGGACATGCACCGCTGCACAAAACACGAGATGCAGCGCGGTAATTTTCGCTCCCCCCTCCTCTCATCCCCCCCCCCCATACTCGTTCAGTGTTAAATTATAATTGAAGAAAGAGAACGTATTCTAATCTTCGACGTATCTTTCGCACAAACGATTCAGAATCGTCGATCGTGAAATCAAATTCATGAAAACGAATCCTTCAAAGTGAAAACGAACACGACACGCAATAGTAATTAAAAGGTTAACCCGCGACGGTGGAAAAAAAATTAACTTCCAATTTTTACGTTACTTTAAAACTTTGGTAAAACATGGTCTTAGCAACGTTATTATACTGGCCGGCACTCTTTTGTGAAAGTAGCGTAGAACGGGGGTGGAAATTAAAGCAACTTTATTGTATTATGCTAAAAAAAATTGAAAAGAATAATAAGGAAAATAATATTTTTAAATGTGTACGTATATATTTAATAATTTTCTTTCGCTTCGATAAGATTCCAAATGTTTCCCTGAATGTAAGGGTGGGTTGCAAAATCCCCCCCCCCCCCCTCCTAAAAAGTAAAATATATTGATATATTTGAAGATACGTTAGAAAAGTGCATCAGAAAAGATACTCGGGATCATACACACATTTCTTTTAAAACTACCCCTTTTCTATGGCACCGAACAGATATGAGTTTCCGACGACGCACGGTACAAAGGATTACTTTTTCACGTACAAACTAAAATGGAAAATGTAAAAATTCTATTTTTTTTTAATGAAAGAAGCGTTCGTCTCAGTACCTACTTTCCTGACAATACACGATATCGATGTGTTTTCAACGAACTGGAGTCGCAAATGACTCTAGCCGACTATTTTAAAAATGGCGCGCAATCGCGTCGCCGGTGCTGTATTCACACGTCGTTGAAAATGTATCGAACTGTTCCCCGATCAATTTTCACGATTACCGAGCGAAAAATGGACCAGTTGCCCAAGTGACGAGGCCTCTCGAACAGCAAGTAAGCGAAACGACGTGTCTTCGTCGTTATCTGCGTCACGATTTGCCGAAGGCACGCGGCGGCGTTTCCATCGAGGCGTGCGCGTATCAGATACTGCTGCCGCGTCGCAATAGCGCCAATAGCGTGGCGTTCCATGCGAGGAGAATTCCTGCGGCAAGAACACGTACGGCGGCGCGCGTGCATCGGCGACCGGGGGTAAAATCCTCCTCCTCCTCCTCCTCCTTCTCTGGTCGTGGAACAACACGACGACGGCGTAACGTCGCGTATATGCCGGGTACTTCCTGCCGATGATCGAACGAGAGACGCTTGGAAAGCGAGAAAAAAATTAGGTGGCGTACATTTTGCCACGAGGGTCGGGTCATTGGCTGCGCGGAGAGGCACGATGATGGCAGGACGAAGGAACGGAAGGTGTCACGGCTCGTGCGTTGAATTCGAAAGATCGCGTCGTGGGAGTCTCTCTCTCTCTCTCTCTCTCTCTGCTCATTTCTTTCTGCTTGTGGCGTAGTCGTCGCGGTTAGACTCCGGTTTCTGAGAAGCTCGGACCGATTTACAAGGAGCCGGTGCGTTTCAGCGCGCGGCTCACTTATCCGGTCATTTAACAACGCGTTAATCTAAACCCGTTCTCGACAACGGAACATCCGATTCTTCGTCTCTCTCTCTCTCTCTCTCTCTCTCTCTCTCTCTCTCTCTCTCTCTCGGAGCTCTCGGTGGATAATGCAGGCAGAGTGTACTCGATAAATCCACGGACGGATATATATGTACATATGTACAGCTTGGTCAAGGAAAAGCGAAGTTTCTCTGGAGACTCGAGGGAGAGAGATGAATCTACGAAACGGAGCAATTGTCTCATCATAATTGCAACTTTTTGGATATGTCAAGCAGAAATCAAGCGAGATGTTACAAACAAACGTATTCTTTTCTACAGTCTATAATTGTTAATTGATCCAATGGTACAAAACTTGTCTGTCCACTTGATGAATTCGATGAAAATCTCCGCCAAAAATGCCAGCGTGTATGATTGCACGGAAGATATCTACATAGTCGTGCGTGTTAAATAAAATCTTGGCGCGCCTGATCAAGCATCGCGCGTCGATAAGTACCTGCCGCTTGAATCCTCGAAAACAACGATTAGTCCATCGATCGGTCGTACAGTTGACAAATGGAATTGTCCTACGACTCGAATCGATCGTGATCTCCCTTCTTATTGTTAGAAACGTTCGAGTCCCGTTTCTGTCCGCGGAGATCATGAGAACGCGCGTTACACACACGTGCTCACCATCGCTGGTGGACAGAACGCGAAGCGCTCACGCGAACACACCGTGCGAAAAACGACGACCGAAGAAAGAAACGTAGGCAGCCGTGTGTAGTACACCCTCCCAAGCTGAAATTATGATTCCTATCGGCTCGTACCTTCGCTCTGTTTCTCTGTCGGCGAGCGTAGGTGGTACGAAGCGACGAAACGGGGGTCGAGAAGGAGGCTGACAATGAGAATGAAACGAAAGGCGAAAATCCAGACTTTATCCACGGGTCCTTATCTTCTCGCGATAATCCTGATATCAAAGAGGGGTGGGCGTTGTTCTAGCTCGTTGTTCGTCTCCTTATCGGTTTTTTTTTTCTTGTTCACTTTCGCTTTTGTTTGGACTTTATCGTCGGGGCTTTCAGACGTGAAACCGAGCGTGAAGCCGAGCCGAGGCTGAGAAACCTCCTCCGAAGGTGGAATCGGTCGGTTGAGAACCGCTGGCCCGTCGAATCGTTGAACCACGGAGTGGTTCAGTGGCTCCAAGGCCGGCGGAAACCACGGGTGGGATGCGCGGGGCAGAACTGTACGGGGCCCTTCTTCGACTGGAATCTTCTCTCCTGTGCAACGCACGCCTTTCCGTCGTAGTCCGAGTTCTTCGTAGCTCGTTTCGCGTTCACCTCGAAGAATACGATATACCGATCGTTGTGACGAAACGAACCGAACGACGCGACGGATAACGCGTCGCAGGAATCCAGATCAGAATCCAGATAGTTGCGTGTACTCGCGAATGATACGATTCACGTTGCACACGTCATTGCACGTTCTTTTTGTTTTTTTCTCCTTTTCACTGATCTTTTCGGACGATTTTGGACGTTCGTTTTGATCGTCGTTCGATAGGATTGGCTTCTTGGACCCGCGGAGACAGAATGTTGTCGTGACTATTCGATCGAGTCCGTGGCATAGTTGCATGGCTGCACTGTCTGCAAGAAAACTCAGACAGACTTCTTGCAGTTGGATGTCGTCGTTCAGGGGGGGGGGGGGCTTGCGGTGGAATTCGTGCATAGTTACGCGAGAATTTCTAGGATTTTGGTCGTTTATTACTATGCTCGAAAAGGAATTTTCCTTTGAATGGAAAATGTGGACACATACACGGAGTTAACATTCTGTTTATTTCATTTTCATAGCGTGACACTATCTTCGATCACACATCTCGTCGATTATGCAGTATTTTTTTTTTTTATCTAAAATCTAGTTCATCACACTCGTCGCAAAATGATGTTTATGATTTGCGTCTGCATCTATATCTTTTTTTTCATTTTCTGCAATAAAATTATTATCATAGAGCATGAAATACACTTCACAAGAACGACACGTAGTGATACGTAGCAATTGCAAGTTCTGTGTCTTCTGATCGAGGCACGAGCATCTTACCTCGCTTTACGCACGTATTGTGTTAATAAATAGTAATATAGTAAACGCAATAAATAATAATTTAATACGTATTTACGTGTTGTGTATTAAATTACTATTTTGTCTGGTCGATTTTACATTACAATTTCGCCTCCGACGACTGTATTCCTTTCATCAATCTCCATTACTCGACACAGGTCTCCCGATATACAACATAACCTTTAACGTTGCAGCATGTTTACAGAAGAATCCCGTTTATCTCAATCCATTAACTCATATGTAATACACCAATTCTCCCCGCTATCTACATTTCCTACTTCAAACACATACGAGAGAGAGAGAGAGAGAGAGAGAATTCATGTTCAGATAAGAGGATTCAGTCGACGAGAGTGCAATTAATCGCCGCCCAAAATTTCACGAACCATTTCGCACTGTGTAGTATACACAGTGATTATCAATTCTCGTATTTCTCGTTTCCCAAGCAATTCTTCTCAGCTCCTAGCGTTAACGGTGAAGCAAGACGAAATTTTACAATGAGCAGAACGAAATTTCGACGTTTGCAAATTAAAAGAAATCCAACGGTATATGGGAAATTCAATTGATCGCAAAGTACAAGATGTTTCATCTCGTCTTTTTTTTTTTTTTTTTTTTTTAAATTTTAATTTGCTCCACCATTTCATTGCACTGTCAAATGATGAAAGACTGAGAATTCCAGTGAGTAATTTTTCGGCCGTCGGCGAGTGACAAACACCAGTCGAATAACGTCATCACGAAAATCAACGAAAGAAGGTTCCGCGCTGCGCCTCCAGAGGATTCGGCACCGGCATGTGTCGCGCGATTCTCCGTATGGGTCGTTCTGGTTTCTTCGCCCCCGTCGCCGCGATAAAGCGATTGCACGCGCGTATATATATATATATATACATATGTGCGTGTGCGTGTGTGTGTGTGTGTGTGTACGTCGCGTGCACACGCCCCGGCCTTTCTCGGCTCCTATGCGTTCGCCTCCTCGGTCGAGAGGAACGTCTTTGGATTCCAGTACGTTCGTCTGTCGCCACGCGGTCGCTCTTTTTCCGCGCGATACCTGCCTGCTTTGTTTGTTCGGCCACCGGCCCATTTTAGGAATGAAATTTGCGAGACTATCGCGCCGGCCCAGCCTCTCTCTCTCTCTCTCTCTCTCTCTCTCTCCTCGGCTGCGCTAGATCCGCGCCGTGGCATCCGCGGAATCTCGGCGGCCAGCGTTCCGCATGCGCGCCACTTTCATTTGGAATTTCAGCTGCCGATCATGTTGCAGTGCAATGATCCCCTATGCTGCGCGGTAACATTATCGACCGGAGTGGTAAAACTCCTACCGGAGCTGGGAGAAAATTCTGTTTCTAATTTTAGAGGAGGAGAGAGTAGGGAAAGTTTGGGAATGAAATTCTAGGGATCGTTCGATTCGCTGAGCGTACACACTGTCGTGAATTTGTCTGAAAGTTCTTAAAAAAAAAAAAAAAAAAAAAAAAAAAAATGGAGGAATCGATTGCTTTTAGCAGTTTGACTTTAATCGTTCCAGCGTCGTCGCAGTTGATCATTTTTTTTTTTTTTTTTTGGTCCTTTAGAGGGGCTCGATTGTTAATCAACGATCATTGTTCGCGACGAACGAAAAACTGTGTCGGACGTACCTGAAAGTTTTACAGACGGTTCCAATAAGCTTTAAAGTTGTGAAATTTTGCAGTTGGTAAATGGATAGCTTTTCAGAAATATATTCGTGTGTACAGTGATGCACTTTTTATCCTCGCGATATATAGGGGAAACAAAAAGAGATTCCCTTTCATTCACAATCCGCGAGATTTCGTGTGAAACATTATCGGTTATGCAAATCCGATGGCAGAAAAATGGCCATTGTAGAAAAAAAAAAAAAAAAAAAAAAGAAAAATATGAATGAATAATTAACAAGCAGAATTATGCACGTGTCGCATATCACGCGATTTTATGCGCGTATCGCTTTGATATTCGACGAGGAGAGCGGCGAGATTCGTTAATTTCTCGTTTCGCGGCACTCGTTCCCTCGCATTATTACTTTCGGAGATACAAATATGGTCGAACGGTTGTGCCAGTTCTCTGGTTGACCCGCGAGAGGAGGAGGAGGCAACGTATTAACCCATTTCGGCTGGCGGATGCGTTTGGACCCGTGGCAATATTACTTTCCGCTAAACTGGCCAACCCGAGTTTCGAGTATGCTTCCTTCCACTTGAAACGCAGCTTCTTCCATTCGAAGTAACAACCTTCGTTGAAAAACGATGTTAAGCGAACTAGGTGTCAACGAGCACACAGTGGTGCACGCGGCTGTCGTCGGCAATTATCGTTGGCGATTATTTAAATTATACGTTCCACGGATAATGGAATCAGTTGGCCAAAGACTGGGCGACAGCGACGCGTGTAAATAAATGGTAACAAACTTGGAATAATGGAGTCGTTCGGCCGATGACGCGACCTAGTCCCCCATTCAGTGCCCACCAATCGATATCATCCCAGAACCGTGTCAGGACGAACACCAGCGATTTATTACATAACGAACACGCGAGTGAATGAAATTTCAGCGCGCGGACAAGCAAAATCGGGCTTGTTTCACGCGAAACTCTCTGAATCACGCCGTCGCGATTATCGGTGTCGTTCCGTTTTAATTAAATCGTTCGATCGAGGTCGTTTGATTCAGATCTCTGCGTCACTGCACGCGCAAGTTTACGAGTTGTATTTTTCCCGAACGACGATAGGATCGCGGCGAATTTCGCGGGTGGTCGTTGCGCAGCTCGAAAGAAAGGAGCGCGCTCTTGGTTTCTCGATATTCTTGGACGAGTACGCCAAGCCCTCTCCATCCCTTGGCGGTTGCTGCTGCTTGGTCTTCTCGCGCTCTCCAGGAGGCGTCGACTACTTTGTCAAACTTGTACAGTGCTCCCAGCGGAGGTCTGTTCAAAGAATTCACCAAGATATCGATGCGCCGGTGCTGCTATTCAGCTAAACCAGAGACCCTCCGTGTTATCTGTCTGTTTCCATCACGAATTCAACGATCGGTCCCGGGCTGGTTGAATAGCGTTGAACGTAATAATTTTCGGAGAAACGCGATAACAATCGTGGTAACGAATCCCGACTTTTGTCCGGGATTCAGAAAATTCATTGGAAATCCACGGGTGTTCCTCCAGTTTTTTCTTTTATTTTTTTTTTTTTTTTTTTTTTGAATCTGAATCGACGTGGATTATAATATATTCGTGTCGCGTTGGTTTGCCCGGACGTTCGTCGAACTGACGAATCGGACGATTGAATGACGTTTAATAGGATTCTCCAACAGACTCTGTTACCATCCAGCGTTCGTACATTTGTATCGTGAAACGTGTGCGTGTTCAGCTGGCAAACCTTAAATTTTGCTATGAATAGAGAAATTGAAGAAATTTCCTGTTAAAGGAAATTCTGTGTGTAATATATTAATTTAATCACGTTGCGCTGGCAACTGATTGCGGACCAAACCGTGTACAATAGTTTGTCGTTTCCTTTTTGAAACTCGTCGGTACGCTGGATAGAAATTATCGAGAAGTAATAACTTTATTACATTATACTGTATCATATTATACTTTTGTTTGTGTTATACTTAAATATACTTAAAGCTGAGGGAATATTGCAGTTTTGGGGCAAAAAAAAAAATTCTCAACGTGCGTGGCACGTCATTCTAGCGCAAGAGGTTAACCACTTGCGCTGGCAATTGATCGCGGACCGTAACGAGCGACCAAATCGTATATAAAATAATTTGCCGCTTTCTTTCTGAACTCGCCGGTATGATATCACTGAATAGAAATTATTAACAAGTAATAAGTTTATTATTTGTTTTGCCTGGGTTATATTATACTTAAACGTACTTGAAACTGAGGAAATACTGCAATTTTGAGACAAAAAATTCTCGACGTGCGGTGGCAAGAGGTTAAACAAAAAACACGAGTGGACAAACACGATCGTTCCAATCGCTTCTGAATTCTGAGATTCAGTCAGAGTGAAAGAAAATCGAACGGATTCCGACAGTTGCGAGGGAACATCTGGTGGCGATCGTGGTATAATAAATCCAACGTGCCTCTCGCCGGAGATCTCGACCGATTCACTCGAGGCTCGCGTTAATCCCCGAACGAACGTATCGAATCGAATCTGGATTGCCGCGCGAAGAGTATGCATCGTCGGCTTCAGACGACCTCAGACGACCCATCGATCGTTGGCTTTTACGCGAATGCACCGTCGCGGTTGCTCTTGGCGCGGCCATTGAATCGATAGTGGCGACATAAATACGGCCGCTGATACGCTGTTGAAGAAGAAGGTATTTTCACGCGTGACGCGATGCACACACGCACACACGTACACACAGAGGGATCACGATCCTCGAGTGCTGTTGTTGTTTCGTCGGCAGGCGTGGCCCGCGCACGAAAGAAACCAGGTAATTTGTCTCGATCTCGTAGTAGCGAGAGGAACGTCGAATCTCGCCGACCTGTTTCAAACACGATGCAAACACGAGCACTCGCGTGTGTACGATTGAATGTCTGCCGCGTCGGTCAAAAGCGGAGGGCTTCGCGCCGCTCTTTCGCAAGGAATTCAAGGATAAACGCATTCAAGGCTCCCGAGAACGCGCGCGAACACTTTCGCGGATCTATTTCGTCGATCAGGCGATGCGGGCGAAATTTTTCACGCTTGCTCTTTTGTCGCGATGATGTCGATGAATTGTTTAGATAGACGGTGGCTAATGAGAGCTGAGCGCGACAAAGTGGCACACATCGTGAGGAACATGTGTGTACACGTTGTAGACTCTCGATTATTTGAGTCGATGCGACGAGAGAAAGTATTATAATAATATTATAATAATTTTGTTAGAAAGAAGTAAACGCACGTGGTACGGAATAAGGACGGTGGTAAAGTTCGGGTAAAGAGTGTCTCGATAGTTGATAAAGAGAGACTGTTTTGAAATTGAACTTTAATCTGTAAATTTCATTCGTTTGAACGTAAATGTTCATGTCTCATGAATGAAATGTAGTGCATAGTGGGTGAAATTGAAGTTTAAATAAATGGAGTAAAACGGAGCAAGAGTAATGAGTTTAAATAAAAAAAATCACGAAGAATATCGGTTAGATTTCAATGGTCCTATTTATTGCTCATTTGACAAAACAAATCAGTCTACGGTATATAAAAATACACGTACATGTGGCCAAGCAGTTATAGGTTTATTTATTTTAGATACAGACTCGAGTTGTAGGAAAATAAAGACACGGATGTTCCAGGCAGCTTCCAGAATGCTAACAGCGTTCCGGTTACAATTATATACTTCCAACAAGATACAGGATCGAATGCAACGTGTTCTTCGTTCGATATTCCTCAATATATCATCTGTATCGTTAGATAATTCTGAATATTATCACCGACAACTATTCCGTGACATTATATCTGTTTCCAAAATCTCGTTGCTTTGTAACATCTAGGTATCTGAAAAATTCAACGAAAAATTGCCCCGAGAAATCTTGAAAACGCGATACATTTTGACATTCTGGGTTCTGTACACAACACGCAGTCAAGCTTGGAAACAAACGGGTCGCGTGACCCGTCAGTCGCGCCATTTAACCATTTAACTTATCGCCTAATTCTTTGAGCACGTAGGATAAACGTACGAGCGAATTCCAGACTGATTAAGAGGGTATTCTGGTGTGAAATTTAAAAAAAAATCGATTTTTTTTTGCATATTCTTGAAGGATATAGTTTCAAAAATGCATCTCTGGAATCTCATACGTGAACTACTATGTTTTTCAGAACGATGTCCATGATATCTCATCTACTTGACCAATTGAATCAAAATTTTAAGTACCCATTTAGTACATGCGTGACTACAGCCTGAACTAGAATCAATCAAAAATTTTTATTTTTTATATTTTTTTAGGTCTGTAAAGTATGACGAAAACACGCAAAAATCGATAAATCAACTTCAAAGTAACGCCAATTTTTTAATTACCGACATTTTTCTATAGTTCTAGTTCCGCCTATAGCCAAATCCATACTAATTAAGAAACTATCACGTTCTTTTATTTTAGACAGTCAGAATGATCGGAATCGTTAACACCGTGAGACGACTTTTTTTAAAAGCGACTACGTTTTTTGTACCAAAAAGTTTTAAAACGTCGTTGAAACACGTGCAAATAGTCCTTGTCAATTTGACCGTAAAAGGTGTAATAGCTTCTTTGCAAAAAATTTCCAAACAAAGTTAAAAAAACACCCCCTTAAGAGAGGGTCTTTTAGTGTGAAGTGCGTGATTTTTAGCATTTCTTTGAGAATTTTTTGCAAAGAAACTATCATACTTTTTGCAATCAAATTGACACGGTTTATTTGCACGTGTTTCAACAACGTCTTAAAATTGTTCTGGAACGAAAAAAGTTAAAACCAGTGGCACTGCATACTCTCAAACGTAGTCGTTTTTAAAAAAATGGCGTCTGACGGTGTCCACGATTCCGGGCATTCTGCATGTCTGAAATAAAAAAATCTGGCTATAGCCGGAACTAGAACTATAGAAAAATGTCCGTAATTAACTTACTCTGAATTTCGATTATCGATTTTTGAGTATTTTTGTCATACTTCGCAGGCTTGAGAAGATATAAAAAAATAAAAATGTCTGGTTGATTCTAGTTCGGGCTGTAGTCACACATGTACTAAAAATGTGCGTACACAAAATTTTGATTCAATCGGTCAAGTAGATGTCGAGATATCATGGACACCGTTCTGAAAAACACAGTTTCCAGAAAAATGTCTTTAAAGTTTAATATTGCGGTAACGGGACACTGGTCGTCGCGTCCTTTAAACACCCATAACTTCGTTAATTTTACGAGTTCGCGTATAAGATTCAGAGATGCAATTTTGAAACTATATCCTTTAAGAATGTGCAAAACAAAAAGATCGATTAGAACACCTCCTTAATTCACCGTGGAAAGTTCGAATCCTCCTCCGGTCGCGGGAGAGGTCTCGCGCGGGTAGAATTCGCACGGAGTTTTTGCCGGTACGAGCGTGGAGTCGCGTGGCGCGAGTCAGCGTGTCGGAGGAAATCGTTGAAGTTAACCGTCATCGCCAAAACATCCGGTGCTGCAGTCTGCAGCTGCAATTCAGAATGCAGTGCGTCCGGGGTGTGGAGGAGGGACGATGGATCGCGACGAAAATCACGCGCGAAACGCGGCTCGAGCGTTCGGCGAGATGGGCGCGCGAGCTGCCCGAGCGAATTTTTAATTTAGCCTCGGCGAAAGGAAACTCTCTGTTTACTTCTGAAACCGTGGGTGCTTGGACCTCTCGATGGATTCTCTAATTTTAGCCGAAAAAGAAGAGAGAACTACGAGCTTCCCGAGCCTCTCGACGAAAAAACGATCGGCGCTTGCACGACGAAAAGAAGTAGCATTTCCATGGGATTGTTTTACTTGCGTGTAGAAAGTTTGTAGCGTGTTTGCCTTGATCTACGGGAGAATAATCTTGGTTGAAAGAATCTCGCCGAAGGATGAAGCTACGTGTTTGCTCTCATTTGTAGGATTGCTCGGAATTATCGTTAGATCGACATCGACTTACAGACGAACGAAATTCGATTTCCTCGTTTCGTTTCAGAATTTTCAAGAATTCGCTGACCGCGTTCGTGGTGCGACGTTGATTCAAAGACTTGAACAAAATTTGCAGGGGAAAACCTAAAAAGAGAAGAAATAGGAGAATTCCTTAGAGAATTGTGGCCTGTGCAGACCCTTCGTTACCTGTCACCTTCGTTGTACACCTATTGCGCGATGTTTCTCCTACTTCTTATTTCGTGCATAGAACGTATTCTACGCGCGTTATTATTCAAAGTTGCGAGATTTAATCACGCGTGAAGGAAGCCTCGACAATGATAAAAATAGAGTCGCCACGGCGGAAGGAAATGTACCTGGTGTGTTTTTCCAAGGCCTGGAAACGCCTGGATGCTCCGTGATATTCTTGACGAATTCTCTCTCCGTGGCTTTGTCCCGTGCCAGGTATATACAAGTTCGGTTTTAAGCCGAGTTGACAGACAAAATTGCCTATCCCCCGAGCCCCGAAATTTCATCGGATCCGGTGGCCCTCTCTTTTTCTTCAGGTATTTATCCCAACCCGCCCCGGGGGCCGGGTCCCCGCCGTAGCGCGTTGCCTTTAGAAAAATTTCCGAACAAAGCGGTTTCCATCGGCTGGCGAGCAACGGTATATATATATATATATATAATGCTTTTATAAGGCTCGAGGAACCGGCCTACAATTGGCCGCACGATGACGATTTCGAGCGTGCAGCTTGCCAAAACAAAATTACCAGAGAGAGAGAGAGAGAGAGAGAGAGAGAGAGAGAGAGAGAGAGAGAGAGAGAGAGAGAGAGAGAGAGAGTGAAACGTGGAAGGTTTGGAAGGATAAGAACCTCCGCTTCGAGTTCTTCGGCTCTGGTTTGGTTTTGGTCGGCAATCCACCGGAAAGCTGCTGGCAACTTTAAATCATTCGTTGGAGCACAATGGCCGAGGAAGAAATCCGGTAATCTGGAGCTATTGATATCGTATTTTACCGGTGAACCATTTTTACCCGGGATTTCGTCGTGCAATTCTTTTTTCTTTTTTTCTTTTTTTTTTTTTTTTTCGTTTTTACCTCGTCGGTATTTAGGATCGGTTTATTGGTATTTATTGTTACCCCCTGGGGAGCCTGGCAGAATCAATTTGAAAATTGGCTGGAACAACAACGTTATCGGTGGACCACATTTGTCCATCAATTCTTCAGACAAAAGAGATTAAGTTATTACGTGAAACTTGTTATGGTACTTAGCGTTCGATATACCTCCGGAATCGACGACTTGACGTTTTACTATCTATCGTAAAGCAATTCGGGTAGTACGTAGAATCCGTGGAAGGAGAAACGTAAAGCAAAGATACAAAGGATGCTTGGATCTTTTAGCAACTTTGCAGCCCTTTTATTTCTGAAAGTTTGCAATCCGGAGGGCAATAAATGAGGCTCGGCAGTAAAGGCTGACATTTAGTTTTCAATTCGACGCATGCCGTCGAACTGCCGCTCTTAAATTAACTTAACCGACTTTATAATTACCTTTGCGTGTCTTTATTATGCGCAAGTTGATTCGGCAAAACACATCTTTCGGGGGTATCTATTTCTATTTGCACGGAAGTCGCGCTACTTACGGTTCTAGGTAATTTCACGCTTGATTAGCCAAGTTTCTTCTGACAATTAAATTTGTTAGTTTTTGTCTCGAGTCCCACCGAGAATTAATTCGCACGCCTATGTTGCTCTACGCGCCTAACGCGCACAGTTATGCAGAAGCTATATTTATACACGGGCGCGAGAATTTCTAAGTCATTGCGAAATTACGTAAGCGTGCTTGCACCTGAGACGAAGAATCGAAGACGGAAGTTTTCCGAGTTCAATTGACAAAGTCCCTCGTGGTACTTGGTCGAGTTTGAGAAAAATCCTGGAAACGACGTCGGTCAGGTCAAAAGCCCGCCTCGAGTTTCACTCTCGGCCCTCTCCTCACGCCCACGTGAATTTTCTCCTGTTCGCTCTCGCTTTCGGCGTAGTTGCTTTTCAACGAAAAAGAGCAAACTTTTGTGATGTGTCTCGAGGAAGTTCCCATGGAAACCAGCTGGCCGAGGGTCGATTCGCTGATCTTTCCCCGAGCCGCTGGCACGGCCATGCACCGGCCGAATATCGATCGTTTCGAAAAGCGTGCGTTCGTTCGAAGGGTAAGAAAAGAAAAGAAAAGAATGGAGGAGGAGGAAGAAAGCAGAAGAATGAAAGAAAGAAAGAAAAGAGAGCGGAGAACGGCCGACGATCGTGGAAAGTTTCCGACCCTCGTAGAAAATGTCGAGGTTGCCGCACTCGCGCAAAGGCCCCTTTGCGAGACATACACGCGTAAACGCATATACATGCGCGATTGTCGCTCGAAATGAAACGAACGACGGAGAATTCCAGATTGATTGACACGCGATCCCTCCCTCGCTCTTGTGAAATGGGTTTGGTTCAGAGTTGGAGACATGGAATTAAGTCTGGAGGAAAATAAATTATTATTGTAGACGCGCGATCAATTTTTCATGCAGTCCTCGTGCGTCGTGGAGAAAAAAGGAAAATGTTGAATGTTTTTTCTCTCCGCTACGAAGAAATCGATTGTTGTACTCTCTGCTGAATCGTACCTCTTCTTTTCCTTTTTCTTTTCTCCGTTTATCGAAACCACGCGCGCGCGTTACGACAGAATTTTTGTCATTTCATTTTTGAAATTTCGTGGAAACGAAGTCGACAGGTACACACGCTCGTTCGTACTTTAATTACGTAACATTCAATTTCATGTCATTAATCTGTCATTAACTGGACACCTTCTGCACACTCGATATTTCGGCCAAAGCGTGTCCGTACAGACTCAATTACAACGGCAATGTATATCAGCAGAAGATAACGATTCTCAAGGAGCATCCATCTACAATCAGCGAAAGATAACGATTATCGAGGATCCTCATCCTCGTTCGTCGGATGAAAGCGTTTCTGCTGACAATCGTAGATGGCTGTTCCATCCACGTGGTACTACACACGTCACGCATATGTCCATGTGTCGAACATCTCTCTCTCTCCCCCTCTCAAGATTTCCAAAAACGAGAAGAAAAATTAAGAACGATGGACGGGCAATTTTTGATTTCGACGTTTGTCCGGTAGCGACGAGCCGGCCCGAGACGTCGCCCTTCCCCCCGCTTTCGCACAATGGCTCGAGTGAATGGAAAGAACAATGAAAACAGTACGTCACGCGGCTTATCGTACGCGAGAGAGATACTCGCGGTCGTGCGAACAGCCGCGCGTGATTTCACGGCATGCGCTCGCTCGCAACCGCCTCGCGCCGCGTTGTCCTGCATGCACGCAGACAATCGTCAATTAATTATTGACCGTGAGCCGACGCCCGGAGAACGTTAATCATTGAGACGCAATTACAACACTCGGTGTCGCGTTTTGTATCGCTCCCAGTTGCAATTCGAGTTGTCGCTGCTCCATTATTCTCGTCGTTATCGCGCGAACGTTTGTCTCGCGATTTTTTTTCTTTCCTCTCGAGTTAGGCGTCAACGGGAGAGTGGGAAGAAGTTCTGATTCAATTCAGAAGTCGATGCTCGTAACTCTCACGCAGTTATTTATTTATTTATTCGTTCGTTCGTTTGTTTGTTTGTTTGTCGTTCGTGAGAATTCTTGTGCGATTGTGGGAAATTGGATCGCAGAATATGCGAAAGTATGTAAAATATATTCAGGGTAAAGTTCATGGAAATTGGACGTTAAGCGTGCATACGTATCTAAATGCTTCTCGGATGTTGTTAGCATTAATATAATCATGCGATTAATTCCAGTGCGGTAATCAAACACTGACGAGGCTGAACATGCCAAAGTCGTTGCGTCGTAGTTCTTGCTGGCATATTAATTTTTTCGGTACCTTCCCATACAAATATATTTTCATTTTCTTTAATAAAAAATACCACCTCCCCTTCCTTTGTGGTAACAAACACGGATAAGGTGTTTCAGACGATTTGGAAAATATAAAATATGAAATAAAATAATAATTTTATCTCTTTTGATAGAGATTTTGGGGGATTTTCGTTGGTCGGAAGGTTAGGTGGACTGCTTATACCCGAGCTTTGTTATAATTATAATCGTGAGTGACGCACAGAGAGAGAGAGAGAGAGAGAGAGAGAGAGAGAGAGAGAGAGAGAGAGAGAGAGAGAGAGAGAGATAAAGAATGTGCTCGTGTCGTGGTTAGATTGTGAACTGCTGGAGTATATATTGTTTCCCTTTTTTTTTTTTTTTATGACGCAAAACTGCCATGGTTGTTCGTTTTACGTCGTGTCTGCAGTTTTTTCTTTTTTCCTATTTTAGTTGTACAGTCAGGAATACATTGGAGAGCAAACCTTATTATTATTATAATATATGCATAACGCGATTCTTCAAATTTATCGCCTGAAAAAGCTTAAGAATTTGCATTCTATTTAGGTCAAACGTTATCTTAAAAAAAAAAAACCAAAACACCTACGTCAATATATTATTGTGTCATTACGAATACAACACATCGCATATGAAAGAATCCAAAACGCTTGATAGACCAACTGTTTTAAAACAAGACGCGCTAATGTTCAAACGTACAGATGAAAAAAAATAAAAAAAAAGAAAAATCCGAAAAGTCAGTTGCACGACACCCACAGAAAGTTGATGGTCTCTAAACCAAACTAACCAGAACCGCTACTCAACTTAACTTCCTTGCCATTTCTTTTCAAACTCGTTTGCCCGGCAAATTTTTCTCAAGAAAAAATTTCAGCCGGCTGTCGTCGGAACGATTCGCGTCTTCTCTTGCATTTATATCGATTCCCCTGCTGGCCCCGAGTCCGGCTTCTCTCCTCTCTCTATGTGGGTTAGACCGTGACAGAGCCGGATTCTCTCTCAGCTGTTTGACGCAACCAGCACGAAAAACCGCCGTCTCTCCCGTGTCTCCCGTGTCGCCGAGCGTATTGTATAATAATCGTGATGTATAGACGCCGGATGATTCACTGTTAGGTCAATACCTTAGACTGGGAACACCGGTCGCCGCGGTGTGTTTCACGAGGGCTGTTTCTGCGAGTGATCGATAAGCACACACGCGTGTCTCGAGTGTGCGTGTTTCACGAGGGATCGTCAGTTGGGTTGACTAGAAACGAGGGGTTGGGCACCAACCCCGTCTACGTACGAATTAATTCGAATTTTTCAAAGAGGCTGTCGTTGCTTCGAAAGGTCAGCTCCTTAACTCCATTTTGCTATTTTGATATTTCGGTAACTTGCATTTTTGGTACGTATCGACAAACCCGATGGCCACTGATGGCACGTTTAGGTTATTATTTTAATTCCTGTCTAATGGAAATTGGATTATCACTCTCGAGAGTGTATTGAATATTTTACGACGGATGGAAAAGTTTTTTAGTTCTTCTTTTAGATCGTTAGACTGAAGATATTTATATAAATGTTGTTGCAAAATGTAGCTAGAAAGATGGGACTTTGATAGAAAATTACCACTGCCATCCTTATTTCGGATAATTTTTATAATATATTTCATCAGCACCTTCCAATTTATTTAAAGTATAAAAATATAAAATAGTTTGGTAAAATGATAATATTCGTAAATGTGATATAACCGAGATATTCAATTGAAAATTCGTATTTTATCTTTGATGTGTCTTAGGGAATTCATTCTTTTCCTCTCCCTCGTTTACCGTTCCTGTTTCGTTGTTTTTCACAGTCGGGGCAAAATGCGATTCCACGAAGCTTGAAATCGTTACCCCGAACTTCATCGGCGATACGTAGCCGCGAGTCCAAGCTTATCGCGATTAGAATTATCGCGCCCCCGCTTTGCGGACGATAACCGCGCAACTACGAATAAGAAATATACTATCAAACTAGTTTCGTTCTGACAATAGCAAGATAGTTCCTTCGTCGCACGTTCCGCGTTTCGTCACTTCGATAAGAGACATTCACCGGACGTATTTTACAACCGACTCACACAATCAGAAATCTTTCCATCTCTGTCTCATTCGTGACTTTTGAATCTTCTACGTTAAATTAATTACGAACGTCGATTAAATTCGTTCACTGAAATCGTCGATAGGAAATTGAAGAAATAATGGAAACTCTGTTATTACTTTCAATTACATTCGGGCAACGGGAAACAGAAATTAAAGAGGGGAAAAATCTTTGACCTTTGATTTGAAGGGGAAGGGGGGGGCCGAAAAAAGAGAAAAAAAAATCGGAACGAAAATAGACGCGGAATCGATCCTCTCGATAATTGCGATAAAAGCAAAGTGTACGCGCGGATATCGCGGCGGTTCTACATAATGGGTATAATTTATTGAAAAGGCTGAGAGACGACAGGAATTGCCGGAGGATCGCTTTATCCGCGAGAAAAAAAAATCTCCAAGTCTCTTTCTCTCTTTTCCTCTCTTCTGCTGGACGTTACGTTCGTGTTATTCGATGGCGAGCTAATATAACGCCGGGGATCGAGCTCCGGGCGAAGTCGTACCCGCGTGTTTCTCGGCTCCTTAAAACCTGATCTACACTGTCGATCACGTTTCCTATAGAAACACAGTCCGGTCTTAGACTCCTTATAATCGTCGAAGATAAACGAGTCAGACTGGTCAACTCCAAACGTTGCGTAAGTATAAGATTAATTCTATAACATTTATTTCTTGAGAAACAAACGATTCGCTCTTCATTCACCCAAAGAAAGAATGGCGCAAGCGGTGATAAATTTTTTTTTAAGATACATTTTACAGAGTTGAGCTTGAATTTAGCTTTCGTTTGATTCGATGAACGATCTCGTCTGAAAAATTCTCAGAAATTCTCACTTCGCCGCGTGAAAATTTCGAAACCCCGTTGCCGAAACGCGATCGACGCAGTTGGACGCATGCGCGTTGGACACACTCGCGTTGGCACATGCGCGTCAGACACACGCACGTCGGACGCATGCGCGAGAAATGCGTTGAGTACGAAATTTAAAAATCGTGTATGAGAAAGAGAAAACGAAAACAAAAAAAAGAAAAAAAAAGGATCCTGCACTGGTCGACAATATTCCTCGGTACGCACGTTTATAGGAAATCGTTGTTCGAGATTTCTCCGTGGCGCGTTCATTCGCTCATCGATCCGCCGCGGGAAAACGAGTTTCTACCAGTCTGTCGTTTCTCAAGCCTCCCTCCCCACCGAGTTTTCTGGATGAGTCACGATGATAGCAACTTGGAAAAAAGAAAAGGAGGAACGCCGCGCGCGCTTAGGCATTTCTTGCGTCTTTCTTCGTCTTCTTCTTGTCGTTCTCCGCCACGTCCCTATACTTTTCCGAGTATCACGCGTACTTTACGTAGGTACACCGATAACGGCGATGTCGCGGGACATGTCCTAATGGTAACGTTCGAAGCCGGGCAACGAGCCGCCGTTGGTCAGGTGGATAAGCGATAAGCCAGTGAATTTTAGTGGAGTTCTGTTTGACTCGAGCAAATGACGCGTGAAACGAACGAACACCGCTCTCGCCGGACGAGAGACGTTTCATTTTTCAGAACGGGGAATTTTCTTTCCTCTCGTTCCCTACGTTGCTGGGTTTTTATGGTACGTACCTAGCTGGTTCAAGGCTAAGGGAATTTTATTAGGGTTCAAGGCCCGACGACACCGGGAATTTTATTAGATTTTTCCAAACTTTTATGTACGCGTGTGTACAATTGAATTGATAGGTGTACGCGAGAGGGATGTGAAATTTGTACGAGTACACGAATACTTTTAACTGTATTTATCTCCGTCCATGTTTTTACCACTATTTGCATCGTCGTGATATTTGACGTTTGCACGCTCATTTGTTTACATCGTCCACTGAAATTGCCAGCTTAATTTTTGCAAACGATATCAACAACAATCTCGTTTTATAACGCGCGTGTGACGGATAATTTAAATTTCCGCTCGGCGTCCATTGAGGAAGAGAATATGGCGAAGCATTTACTCGGGGATAATACACGCGTGCACATTCGTACGTCGTGCAAACGTACGTATTCTCGGCGAAACAATTTCCTTTATTAAAAAAAAAAAAAAGAAAAAAAAGAAAAGAAAACGAACTGCCGCGAGAGCAGGCAGGCCGGGGTTACAGTTTTTTAAAACGCGGAATCGAGTTTTACGGGTGACCCACATTTCAGTAGGTTTTTGTGGAGGAAAGTAAAAGGTGGTACGGTTTATTTAGATGAACCTTTCACCTCGCGGTGCTTTGGCATTTTGAGGCTCGTCCCGTTTTATTTATTTTTTTTTTCTCCTCCGTCGTTCCTCTTCTTCCTCTTTTTTTTCTTTCTTCATCCTTTTGCTTCGTCTTTCGTATTCGCTGCGCGGTTGATGAATGGCACCTACATCGGTGTCCTAGGCGAGCATTAAACGGACGTTTGCTGCTGTTTGTCGCAAAATGTTTCATCGAAACTCACCGCGTAGGACGCAGAAAACGCGCGTGGTTCGACGTGGAATTCGTCTCACCCACGCGACAACTTTCTACGTTTGCTCGCCGTATTTTCCCCCAATTGCTTCGAGAACGCTATCGCGACGCGTTTGATAATTATGCCGGTCAATGACGTTCGCAGTCGCTGAAAATGAATTTCTATCGTTGTTCGGTTCTCTTCTAAAGATTTCTTTCTTTTGGAGATACAAAGATTTTAGTGTGAAATTTTATTTGTAAAAAATTGAGAGCAAATTAAAATGAATCCAGAGCGATAAGAAGTTGTACCAGTGCTAATGAATAAATTGTATCAGTGTTGACACTACGGTATTAACGGAATGTCAAAATGTTTTACGATACGTTCGTAAAAATTTCCTGTAAACATTAATTCGTAGGAACACTAGAACGTTGAACATTCGAAAGATAAACGATAGTTCCACAAGAGAAGTAAGTTTAAACAGTACACAACGAAAATTATGTTTCCGAGAAGTGAAATTTATTGAGCCGACACGGGTGGTGTTTATGTTAAAATTTGGATGTAAAGAGGGAGGCGCGCAGTTTCGTCGGCAAGTTCCGACGAGGATTAGGCAGCATGTGTTTCTCGTAAAATGAAGAATAGTCGCCGAGCATACCAACTAGACGTCCATTTAAAATTATGCTTCGTAGCAGTCGAGTACTAACTCGGCAGCTAGAGTGTTTTGGAGATTTGTTTATGTCTTCTGCAACTGTGCAGCCCGCGTGAGACGAAAAATTATGGTCCTGTGTCGTCTGCGTGACTATCGACTTAACTTGACCATGCTTCGAACTTATCTTAATTACGTAATTATTCAGAAACCGAGTTCCTTGTTCCTACATTTCAGCTGTTGTAAATCACAAGTTAGAAATTCTACGTATCCTAAATTTCAACTAAAAAAGAAAAAAAAAATTCCTAACTGATCAATTTTTTGGTTCCATTAACCGCATGCGTGATTCATTTGAAGAAAGAACATCTCCATAAGTTTACTTGTTGATAGTTGAAAGCAAACGGACTGAACGATTCTAAATTTAATTACACGTGTGACATCATCTTCCTTTTTTTATTTTTCAATTCACGAGACTGATCGAGTACAACTTTTGTCCATCTATCTGACGGCACAATTAATCACCGTTTCTCTCTCTTTCTTTTAACATGAACTTGACTTGGTCGATCGTCTAATAATTTCACGCGAGATCGATACGCTCGATGACTCGCTTGCACAAACGCACCGGGCGAAATAATCGCAAAATATATCCAACGCCAGTCGTTAGAAGCAAATAACGATCCGTGCCATAAAATAGCACGTCATGCTTCGAGCCTCCATCAGCAGATCGATCGAGAGGATCGTTGCCTCGATCCGTCCTCTTGCATCGTCTCGTCCGTGATGAGAGGCTGGAATCCAGAACGCAGAAATCTCTCTCGTAAAGAGAGAGAAGAAGCAAAAAAAAGAAGAGAGAGAGAGAGAGAGAGAGAAGAAGAGGCGAAGTGCGCTTAAGACGAAAAGTTATTTGGAGCGCGAGGAATTGACGCGTTCTGCTCGGTAACGACGTTCCAGTTTTCGTAACGAAGGCCGGCATGTAAAGTAGACGTCGTTGCGCCGGTTTCAGTGAAAAATCTTCATTATCATTGCCGTAAAACTTCGGCAGCAGGTGCTGCAGCATATCGCCGGTCGATTTCGTTCGATTTTTCGGCTTTAGAAGTCGAGCTGAGAAGCCAGTCTTCCTGTTTCTGCTTGCGCGTTTCATGCCAAGTCAAACTGTTCGCTTCGAGCAACGTGTGTCGGTGCGGATCGTGCGAGTTAGTTTGAATTCAGCGCCCGTGGAACTCCGTTTCAATGAATCTGTTCGTGCGACAAGCAGTTCGTATACGAGAGGAGTTTACCGATGTAGCAAGAGTTCAGGCTTGGATCGGTGGATTCGTTTAATCGCTCGCAATTAGTCAAACAAATAATTAGAACTCCATTTGTGTGAACTTACTGGGAACGAGGTAGTTTAAAATATTTGGAATTCTTGTAGCAGAGAAATTTTTGGATGTAATTTTTCGTTCGTGCAACAATGAATTTAATTAACAAGTATTCAGTTAATACTTGAGCACTATAGACGTTGGAACCTTCTACGTTAGACGTGGTTCTAATGTAGACTGCTGATATAATAAAGTTGTATAATTATATCATGTCGTTAATCTAAGAAAATTATTTTGTATTATTAATTATAAAGAATTTCAAGCATAAATTGAAGCTACAGCAAATACGCCATTTAAAAATGTGAAATAATTTAGAGAGGGAAACTGGAACAAATGAAAATTAAAAGCAAATCCTTACAAAGGATTTATTTACAATAAAATTGCTCTTATTTCCTATTGTCGATGACAACGAGTTCCAAATGTAATGGAACTACGGCAAACACGGTATTTAAAAGTATAAAATAATTCAGGGAGGGAAATGAAAATTAAACGGGATAATTCACGATGTGTATACGAACGCGTGATATCAATGAACATACGATAAAATGTCGAATATGACGCGGACCGCAGAGGTTCAACGTTCATCAAGCTGTCCGCGTAAAACTGAATGAACAACGATCGTAATCTGCGCTATTAACGCTGATCAACGACGTGGCCGGTAGTATGGTCGGCGTGGTTTACGATTGTAAAACGACGATAAATTCGTCCAAGGCCCCTGAACTTCGTTTCCACCGTGTGCAGTTCGTTCGTTGCTCCTCTTTCAGCCGGTCTCGCATTCCTTCTTCATCGTCTCCTCTCCTCGATCGCCCTCTCCCTTTCGTTGTACACCGCTGATAACCGTTATCGCGTCGCGTTCTACACCTCGTTCTACGCTGCTCTTGTATACCGGGTGGTCGTCAAAGTAATAAGTCACTCGCGCTCGTTAGAAACGAGTCGCGCCGCGGCCTTGTCGATCCGCGTCCTTTCTTCCTTCGATCTTTCGACTCGAGATGAAAATTAACGAAAGAACCAAAGTGGCCCGTGTTACGTAATTATTACCTGCGACCTTATTCCGCGAATAAGGAGAGCCCGTTCCTACCTGACGAAGATCGAAATCTCGTTTACGTTTTCACGGTTTGGTTCTACGAACGGTCGATTTCCAAACTGTCGAATTTGGAATACTTGTCCTGTCACTGCGACTGGTCTGATTGAGGGGGGGGGGGTCCGCAGGTGCTACGAATTACGAATCACGATGGCAAAATGGCGGACAAAGTAGCAAAACTAACTCTGTACTCGTACTAAACAAACAATAGAATTACAGGTTGAACACAAGACAAGGAAATAGAAACGGAGCTTTACATAAAATATCAGCAGTTCACCTAGATCTGCAGAATTCGATCCTTAGAAATCTGAAATAAAAATTATAGGCATCGTGCATTCGTAGAGATTCTCCAGACGGTGTCGTCTTTATTTGATTTAAATGAATCACACGCGTGCCATTTTACCGCGTAGTGGTTTCACCTGAATCCACGATGCACAAAGCAGTCTCTCGAGTCATTTGCGATTTCCTCGGCGTGACAAATACAATGGCAATTTGACACGGGCGGTTAAAGCGCTCCGCGATCGCAGATCGCGGCGGATTACCAATTCGCGCGCGTGATCGTTACAGCTTAGGGGTGTTTTCCAAGTAAAATAAGACGCGTATCTTTCGTTCTACATCACGCCGTTGGGTCACAACGCGGGGCGTCGTTTGAATTCCGAGAATCAGCGTGTTACACCGGATCCGTTCGACGAGATTTTTCCAAGATTCGTAGCAAAGTAGGCGAATTCAATAGCGATCGCGATCTTTGACCGCGGAACACCACTGGTGCGACGCGTGCGCGACTTTCGCAATCGTTACACACGGCCTATGCATTATTTATACGATGAATTTCGCGATAGAGGCCACGTTTTCGAAAGATAAACTCGAGCTCTTACGCGCAGAATCCGTAAGTCCTTGAGAAACATTTTTTTCTTTTTTTTTCCTTTTTTTTCTTTTCACCGTAAGAATCAACAATTTTTCTCTCGAAGGTTTTTCTATTGACACCTGTAACGTGCAAGCAAAGTTATTATCATATTGGCACAGTTAGTTGTAAAATACACGCGTAATTTAAAAATTTTTAAATTCCGACACTAGACAACAATTGACGATTAAAACATATTCAATTTCAATTGAAATAACTTCATAATAATGGAGCACGAGCTTTCAATTATACATTTCACGAAAAACACGCTGTTTTATACCCGTAAAATTTCTAACAAAAATGATAAATCATTTTGACCATTTCGGTGGTTAAATCGATGTTAATTAAATTTCTAAAGGACGAAGAGTTTCCAGCGAAATAAACAAACGAGGATGTATTGGAAAAGTACGCGGGCGCCGATTTGGCAACAGATAAATTTCGAATTTATACAGAAAACAGAGATAACTAACTGTTGCGTACAAACAATGGAGGCGTTCGCGTTTAGATAAATGGATCGAATCCGCGGTAATTTACTTAATCAGGGAGTAATTAAAATCTCGTTTCAACGAGCATTTATCATTTAGTAGTTTCATTTTAATTGATTTTCTTGTTGTTTCTTCGTTTCATCTCGCAGTCTCTTTTTAACTTTTACTTTCCAATTGAACGTGCATTCTATTGTCACATCTTTGGTACATTCGGCGCATTTTTATCAACGCTCAACACGTGGATCGAAACGAAACGTTGCATTATTTCAAACTAGCAATTATTAATAATCATCGTCCATCGATCACATGCATATGCTACACGCGTTGCTAATGTGCGTAATTATCGTCATTCACTAATGACGTATGTAACGATTTACTGAATTCAACCTATCAACAAGAACTAGTTCCATTAGTCGCTCGGTTAACATCACTATTCCAATCGCGCGTGGTCTCTATCGAAAGTGTCTCGATCAAGCAATTTGACATTGTCGCGTGCGATTAATCGATCAATCGTGCAAGATTCTCGCGAATTTCGACAGAGGTCTCTGGACAACCTTTTGCTTCACATTATTCAATACATTTGGTGATGCGATCGTTAATACATCGTTATGTAAAATAGTTTCGAAACAAACGCAATACTCGTTCGAACAGGGCTGCGTGTCTCACTCTCGTCCAATAAGATTGCGTACACAAAAATATCGCGTTATCGATGACGGTTGCGCGCGGTTTGCAAAAGAGCAAGAGGCAGAGAGCTAACGAGGGGATAAAAAATTTAGCAACGAATTCGCCGTTAGTTACCGAACGACCCTCGTATTTTACTGTCCACCCTTCTTCGATACAAATTATCTTTGGCGCATACCCTCCCCCAGATTTATTAGCGCAATGTTTCCAGGGCATAAATAACGAGCGCGGGCAGCGGCTGAGAGAGACGCGAAAGTAATTAGTTATAGCCATTGGTGGTTAAGGGGGTCGAAACAGGAAACGCTAGTCGCGCTCGCTCGCTCGCGCGCTGACATCACAACTGCGCAAGAGGCGCGCCACCCCACCCCCTTCGGTTTGGATTTTTTTCGCGGGATTATTTATGCGCCGAGTCGACTCTCGATTCACACAGAGAGACTCGGTTTACCGGAGTCGAGTCGAATCGAGAGACGAGACGAGAACCGCGTCGTGACGAGCAACAACCGTTTCCCTATCCGTCTTGTTCGTTTAGTCAGTTTCGTCCGTCATCTCCGTTTTCGCACGTGTTCTCGCTCGTCCCCTCCTGAAGTTAAAAAAGTATTCGAAACAACTAATTTCCAGGTGAAATCATTGGATGTGAAATTATTACAGATTAAGGATTCTTGAAATTTCTACTTGTTCCAAGACCGTGTAAATTGCACCAGTTTGTATAATTATCTTTGTTATTGTTCGCAACTGTATCATTTTTAATCAATTCACGTTGTATTTATCCAAAAGAAATTTGACGTCAACCCATTGCCGCTCACGTTTTAAATACCATAGCACGACCGCAATAATCGCGTTTTTAACCTGGGTATTTTCGATGTTAGCTATCTAAGTGTACCTCTTCAAAAAAAAAAAAAAAAAAAAAAAAAAAAAGATATTAACATAGCAAAGAGAGCTAAACGTATAATTCCTTTTGCACTTTTATTCTAAGATGTCTGGATCTCTGCTGATAGTGTTGTTATGTGTCTTTCAACGCATTGTGATACAGCGCGTGTTGGAGGTACGTTTTAGAACGTTTAGCCAGGCAGCCTTGGATTTAAATATCGAGCGTTCTGGAGCGTTGGGGACGGCAAAGGGTTAAAGTGAAAACTCGGATGACGAAAGAATGAAAACTATGATCAGAAGACGGGAAATCTGTTATAATTTCAAAGAGAAATTTTTTTTTTTTTCGAATCAACGACCAAGCTGCTTGCGAGACGCTCGATCCCATCTCTACCCTCCAGTCTTTCACGCGACACGTAATCCAGAGCGTCGCCTCACCTCAGACGGCGCATATTTCTTTATTTACTTATTTTTTTCAACTGAAATCCCGAACACTCGTCGCGATTCGTGATTACCTGGCTCCTCCGGAGCGAGGCAAATGACAGGGACGGTTGCAGCACGAACACAAGAGAGCATTGTTGCAAATTGCACATGTCCTGTCACGGTGGATCGTCAGCACGGCCGATTCGCAGAAATTTCGCTCCCTTCGAGCGAAGGCCTCCCGCGTCTCTCGAGAGACCTTGCGGAGAAATTAATTTTCTCCGGCTCGAATGTTTCTCGTAATGTCGCAGTCGAGGAAAAAAGTCGACAGTGGGACTTTGGCGCATCGAGCGTTGTATAAATTTTTCTACGCACACAAATGTTGCATAGGCGTGTCTACCATAGTAGAACGCGCGCTCGCGTGCGTGTACGTTGTGCAGAAATGCGCGTGCACGTAGCAACATTGTACAATCTAACGTCAGCACGGCGTAAAAGTTTTCGCGAGTAATCGAAAGGGGAATTCACGGGGTGGTGGACACGTTGGCGGCTGCTGGTTGGTAGCCGGCAAAACCGGCGATTAATCCGACGTTGGCGGAATAACCGAGGCGCGTAAATTACGCGGCGGCGGTTTTTGTCGCGATTCAACGTAAACCTGGCGTATACAAATTACGCGCAGCTCCTCACACGGGTTTTTGCTCGCTCGTTCGTTTGCTCGGTTGCTCGCTCTCGCCTCTCTCAGGAAATCGCGTGCGTACGTTTTACGTGCGCCGTATACCGGCCGCCACTTCCCTTCGTTCACGTTACGCGCAGTTTCTCTAGCCGAAGCATGCGATCGGCCAGCTCGAGCATCTAAACCGTCCGCGAATATTGCCTCCTCTCGTTTCTGCCTTCGCGAGCCAGCTCTCAAACGCTTCCAGCGGCAGCGAGTGTCTTCTCCTGCTTGCTTCGTGTGGATTTTACGAGAGCATTGCGAGCGCGAATCGTCGAGCGTCGTCGATTTATATTCGTAATTTCTACGTTTGTCGATCGCGTATACGTCGTACGCCGGCGACGCGTACACGCGACGCGCATAGTTAAGTTCTGCTCCCTGTCCTCCGTATGCGTTTTCTTGCACGCACGAACGAGGGAACGAGACTCGTTTAACGTTTGGTTAATACGACTGGTGGGTGGAGGGTGGAGGCGGAATGTAAAGCAACGCAGGTGAGACGATGGGAAGTTGATTTCATTCTTCGTCGATTGGCGTCGAATTAGACTGTGGATGGACAACTTGGCGAAACACCTACTCAGAGTGAATTGGCAAAATGAACGTTGATATATTTAATGGAACTTTTATTCTCATTTCTCGAATGATTGCGAAACTCGAGGTTAAACTGGAAATAGAATCGAGGAGTTGACTCCAATATTTAAAAGAGGTTTCTCAGTGACGGTTTCTCGTAACAGAAAACAAGGGAATTATATCTTTGAGAATTACAAGAGTAAATTTCAGATATTTTAACACGATCTAACGCTGACTCGAGATTAAACTGAATATAGAGTTGAAGAGTCAAGTAAGGAGAAGACTCTGATATTTAAATTCATCTCGTATTCGCGAAAAGTGAAAGGAGCGACTTCGTATCGATGTTATCGTTTCTCGTAACAAAAAAACGAGGAAATAATATCTTTGAAAATCACCAAGACTTAACTACAAGAGTGAACTTGAGATATTTTAACGCGATCTGAGAAGCTGGGATTCGAGAGTAGCGATCGCACGTGAAGAATGGTAACTTGAATTAAGCGAAAATTAACATTCGATGAATCACCCTCGTCTCTGAATGTTAAAATGCACGCGTTATTACTTGGATTTCCCGAAGATTGACACGATAATGCACGAGTTATGAAAGCCCCATCAAACGAGGCTGCTGAAATAATTTGAAAGTCATTCATTCGAATTACTTTGTAACTCCGTGTCAGTGAGATATCAGATATCGCAAAAGCTCTAACGTGTGTTGTGCAAGTTAGATATTCAGTAAAATATACTAGCTAGTCAGCGTTAAATACACATCGATCCGCGACTCAATTGAAAAGGCGGCCGTTCGGTTGTCTTTGTGTAAACACAAGCACCATTATGCCTCCGAAGTTCAAACTCTTTATTGTACGATATATTTTCACAAGTACTCTTACACGCGATACTTTCAACAAAAGTTTAGCGATTCATACCATTCTGGATGGTGGATTTAACACTCTTATTGCTACGTATTCAGACGAGGCGTTCTTCGTCAACTTTTGTAAAAATATCTCGTCGAATATCAGTTTCAGAAGCTCTCTTTTCTCGGAGGATATTGTTCGCAACTCCAAATTCAGAATAGGTTTCAGTAAACAAAATAAGAGCAGAACGAAGAGTCTCAGAACAGTATTCATCATATAGAAAAAAATACTCGTGAATTGTCTCCAGAAGCTTTCCTTTCCCAGGAGATTCTCAAGAGAGCATCTAGACTCAACGCATAAAAATTGCTCAAAGTATATTCTAACGACAGAATAAAAAAAGAAAAAGCAGTAAAATATTTATCGCCGAAAATTAGAAAAATTTAAAGGTCTCCTCGTACTCACCATCCCAGGGCAGCAATGCGAGACAAGAAAAGAAACAACCAAGTGTCAAAATGAGACACAGAGTGCATGGAAATAATTCAATAGGTTTCAGCAACAACGCATAAAAATTGCTCAAAGTATATTCTAACGACAGAATAAAAAAAAAAAAGGCAGTAAAATATTTATCGCCGTAAATTAGAAAAATTTAAAGGTCTCCTCGTACTCACCATTCCAGAGCAGCAATGCGAGACAAGAAGAGAAACAACCAAGTGTCAAAATAAGACACAGTGTGCATGGAAATAATTCAATAGGTTTCAGTAACAACACATAAAAATTGCTCAAAGTATATTCTAACGACAGAATAAAAAAAAAAGGCAGTAAAATATTTATCGCCGCAAATTAGAAAAATTTAAAGGTCTCCTCGTACTCACCATTCCAGGGCAGCAATGCGAGACAAGAAAAGAAACAACCAAGTATCAAAATGAGACACAGTGTGCATGGAAATAATTCAATAGGTTTCAGCACAAGAGAAAGAGAAAAAAAGAAAAGAAAATGAAACAACATAATGGTGCATAAAAAAAAATCGTCGTGTACAAAAAGGTACGAAAGTCTTGCTCTCGAGGTTTCGTCTGCTTTCGATGGGAACCTCGTCGTCGCAGCGTCGAATTTCACCGACTTCTCGAGGTTTCCGAACCTTGAGACAGTCCCGACGAAACAGGGGAACAACACCGTCAGGTCGATGGGAATGAGATATCGTCGTAGAAGAACCCCGGGACAAACTGGAAGGGACGAGGAATGTTGGCGAAATGGAGAGAGAAACGAGCATGCGAAGGGTGGTGGTTGGCAAACGTTTAAGCCGCGAAGGAAAGAGTGGATGAGAGAGAGAGAGAGAGAGAGAGAGAGACCGGGGTCGTGTCTCGTGCCATTTTATTTACTCCCTCGGGAACGAATCTCATCTGCAGAGAGAAAATGGCGGAAAGCAGCAGAGAAAAGGGGCAGAAGAGAGAGCGTCGGTCTTTGATCGATACACGGTCGAATCACCGGTTTCCTCGCCCCTCGGCCAGGCGGTATTTTTTTTTTCTTTTTATTTTGCATTCAGAGTGGCCTACAGCTGGAGGCACAGCTGATGGGACATACCCATGAGTCTAGGGTCGCGCACTTTTCCCACCCTTCTTCCAGGTCAGGGGACAGTTTCGTTGACGTTCGGCTGTAATCGATTTATCCCGGCTTTGCCCCTTGCACCGTCCCAGCGTTAACGTTCTGCACGTCGCAAAGATAATATTATTGGAGTACATAGTAGTTAACGGAGTATCGATGTGTACAGTGGCGGAAAGATAATAGTTCTGATTTCGTACGATCTCTTGATCGTTTACGAGATAATTGGTAACAGGGTTACTTCGAAAAGGTAGTTTGTTCTTTTCTATTTCACTTCTCCGTGATTTTCTTCGTGAAAGACAGTCTTGTGAAAATTCGCGCAAAGATGGTCGAACAAACTAACCAGCTAACCGAGCGACTAAATCATTCAAACGCGGAGAACGCGTGTACTCGCCGGTCAATAAATACTTGTCGACAAGGTAAACACACGTATATACGATCCTAGACTGGCCGGTTGGTTTCGTATTTCAATGAAAAGGTTTACAAGACAATCCACTCAACGAGCAGCGCCGTCTCGATTGTCCCACGGAACAAAAGTATCGAACGCCGGCCAGTATATATTTGCCGGCGTTTATTATATTCGTGACGAACGACGAAAGGCTCGTCGTCGGTGGAAACAGCAGCGGGACACACGATACGACGTATTGGACGACGTATATCGCGGCAAAAGCACACGGCAGAGAAAATCTAATATGGCCGATACGAGTTACGAGTGTGTGCTACCTGTTCTCCCGGCGAGAAGACGGACAAAGATAGATGGAATAAGGAGAGGGACGAAGAAAGAGAGAGAGAGAGAGAGAAGCACATGTCTCCGCTCGTCCGGTTGAGAAAGGTTTGAGGTAGGTCGATCGACGAATGGGAATGACTCACCCTTCGGTTTCTCTCGAGAACGATCGGGAGAGAGCAGCGACTCTGCCTGGGCGCGGAGTGGCTTCCTCGGTGGGCAGCACGTCCCATTATACCCGCCGTGGCTCATTAATATCGTGACATCCAATATCGTGTAATTATAACTGAACCGTGGCTGTCCGCATAAGTCCCGGGTGGAGAACGCACACACCTGGGGTACCCATTGCCGACCGATAATGAATCATCGGCCGCGGGTTAAGCGTGGCTCGTTATTTCGCAACTTTCTTCCATATTGGTTTCACCTTTTAACTGGCGGCCGGCGTCGTACGATAATTGGCCGCCGGGACGGTTGGTGTGTCGGTAGTAGCCGTTCTCGAGGAAACCGATCTGACCGTGAATGGAGGACACGGAGGTGAGGCCGCGTTGCCACCGTGAGCTACGCGAAACACGGACATTCGAGACACGGTTTTCGAGTCTGCTCGTTTTCGCTACCGTTTCTCCCGTTCGACGTATTGTGTTTGCCCCGTTGGTACCGATGAAAATCGATATCGTGCCGGGAGGGTGGAGCAACAGCGAGGCCCGATGATTGCGAGGACAGTGTCTTCCGTTCGGATGGACGGATAAGACGCATTAAATGATAATCGAAGCCTGTTTCAAGTTGTGTGGGAGGCTTGTTCAAGGTTGAGAGACCCGATGGCATCTGAATTCCCACTTCTTGGACACAGGGTGTAGTAATAACAGGAGGTAGACAAAAGAAGCAAACAAGGGGGCGGGGGGTGAGAGAGAGAGAGAGAGAGAGAGAGATGAAAAGAGGTAATAAGCCTGAATTCCCCTAAGTGGTTTCCATATCGCCTTTGCCACACGGGCAACCGGTGCGCATCCGCGGAGTACCTCGGCCTGCTAAGTACCGCGTTCTTCGTCGCAGCGTGACCATGCTCTTCGTGCCCTTTCCGACGACACGTAACACGTTCCCGCGGTGGAAAATCGACGGGGCCCTTTCGCAATCTGATTTTTCTATCGCGGGACCCCCGGGACGGCGTGACATTGCGCTGTGTAAGTCACATGCAACGTACGTGTCCCGAACATTTTCTATGGAAACGCGAAACGTACACCGACGCGGTGGTCGCGTATCGGGCCGGATAGCGGACGCATATCGAGCAGAGAGTAGGAAAAGAGAGAGAGAGAGAGAGTGTGTGTGTGTGTGTGTGTGTGTGTGTGTGTGAGAGAGAGAGAGAGAGAAAAGGGTCGGGCAGGGAGAAAGAGAAAAGATAAGAGAGAAAGATAGGCTGAACGTGCGCGACAGGGAAGAAAGGGAGAAGAAAGAAAGGCTGGTCACGAGACGGACACAGAGAGATAGATAGAGAGAAAGAGAAAGAGAAAGAGAGAGAGAGAGAGAGTAGGAGGAGAATGAACGTAGTTGGGCGGCCGTGTCAGTGGAGTTCAATCTTAATATAGTGTGACCCCCACTGCCATTCGAGACACCGTCGTCGGATGCAACTGCAGTTGCAGCAGCGGCTGCGCGAGAGGAGAGGAGATAGAAGAGATACATCGGTGGCCGATGGGCGGAAGAAAGAGGGAAAAACGTGGCAGAAAGAGAGATATTGTCGGCGGGAGGGCATGGGAGAGAACCCGCGCGAGAAAGAGAGGCCAGCACAGTGAACGGGTGCGTGCATTGCACCTTATTCCACTGTCCGGCCGAGTGTGCCTCGGCTCGGTTATTTCAGAGACATCGGCCCCGAGAGAGTCGCGAGTCAGACACGTATACGTACATCCTACGTATACCTACGTATACGCGTGAATGCATACGTGTTACTACGTATATATAGATTACGCAGCTGTAGACGGTAGAGCGTACAGGCGCGACCACATACATACGTACATACATACATACATACATACATACATACATACATACATACATACATACATACATACACGCACGCACGTTCGCGCGCGCGAGCTACGCGTACGCGACGGAACGATGCGTGCACACGCGCCGGATTGTTCAGACGAGTGTCATCGATCTATTTCGAGAGGAGGCTGGAATTTCTGGCCTTCGAGAGGGACTCGCGAGAAGTGAGAAGAAGTCCCCTGAAAGGAAGTGAACGGGTTAAGGAAGAAATAGAAGGAAGAATGCACGTGAGAGCATTGAGCACCTGCGCAATGGATCCGTACGACTCGATGGTCGGTGTACGAATGACCATCCGTTTCCACCTTCGGGCTCGTCAGCCCGAGCTCTATATACTTGCGATTAAACGGGGTCTATGATTGGAGCTGCGTCCGACCAATTGGTAACTGGTTTTCCTGGAATCCAGTGGATTGTACCATGACCGTACGTCGAAAGTTCGTCACGACGTGGCCAATTTCCCTCGAGTTTCCAATTTTTCTAGAACTCTGTACGATTGAAGAGAGCTGGAAGGAAATACATGGAAAAATCAGCCGGCTGCGTTCGACTTGGGCGGTTTCGTTCGTTTTCAGCCTGGTCTCGGGCCAGTCGTCGCGAGACGACCAAGTCTCGTGAGTTTATCGGCGTTATTGGAGTTTCCTCGGACGTTTCCAGCGAGACTTGGCCCAGCGTGTGGGGAGAAAGAGAGAGAGAGAGAGAGAGAGAGAGAGAGAGAGAGAGAGAGAGAGAGAGTCGGTGAGGCGACGAGGAAAGGGAGAAGAGAATAAAGTGGCCGGAGGATCGGATGAAGTAGTGGGGGAGCGGTGGTACTCGGCCGTTGCATTGTGGGGGTGTTGGCCTTCAACTTGACGGCGCAGTTTCACTGACCTGCCTGAGAAACTCGTGATATCCACGCGGCTCGTGCCCCACGGCCGGACGTACCGACGCACGAACGTTCCAAGACGCCAAAGGGTACCGCTACTTAAGGGCCTACGGGTCCTAAATAAACCTTGCCACGGTGTAACAACCAGAACTCTCCGTGTATCCGAACGTTGTTTCGTTTATACGCCGCGCGTCACCGGCACGTAAAATCGTAGCTTTTTTTTTCACAATCACTGGAATGCGCATTTTCCGGCTTGGGACACCGAGTCATTCGTACAAACGTGGGAAATTACTGAGATGATTTTATTTTTCACGATAATTCGGGAGTGTATTAAACACGCGAGTTCAGTTGACCTCTTGCAACGCACGTCGAGAACTTTTTGCCCCGAAATTGCAATATTTCTTCAGTTTTAAGTATATTTCGGTATAACCCAGGCAAAAGTGTAATATAGTTATAATATAATTTAGGCAAAAGTAAAATATAATATAATAAATTTATTGCTTCTACAATGTAATAATTTCTATCACACCGACGAGTTCAAAAAGAAAGCGACGAATTACTGCGTACGGTCTGATCGTTCGTTACGGTCCGCAGTCAGTCGCCAGCGCGAGTGGTCAATCTACGAAATACACAAAACTACAGAACATGCATATTGGATTCCAAGGCTGAATATTTCGGGTCGATGTACATACGCGGCTGGTTAAATCGGTAGAGTCGGAGGTAAATGAACGATTCCAATTCTCCGCGGTTGTTTTCGGGTCGGCTGTGTGTCGATACCGCCCATGGTCGTCGGGGCGAGTCGCCGAGGGAAAGGCGAGGCATTTGGTCGCTGTAATTAAAGCAAAAGACGAGCAGATGGCCCAGCGAGTTCCTGCCCTCTCTTGTACGAATTCCCCTCTCTCCTTCTCCTGTTCCTCCTTTTCTGTTCGAAAGTCTGCTACCTTGTGCATTTCCGAGAAAGCTCGGTAGCTGCCGAGATTTGAGCGTATCCAGAGCGGAGAGAGAGAGAGACTCTCCTCTGTCGGCCGATACTCGGTGGAACGATCGTCAGTGGTCTCTCATTCGTAGCGAATCTGAGCGAAGTAGAACGGAAGCCGCGGGGGGGGGGGGAGGGACAAAGCAGAGGGATGTCAGGAACAGGCGAACAATCGGAATTTTGATATCGATCAACCGTAGACGCTTAATCGATGCCCGATAATAATGGATGGTGGATACGTGGCCGGATCAAAGTAACGTGCTCTCTGGTTCAGCGTTGTAGATATTGCAAATCTGTCGATAACGTCGACCGGTGTGTGTGAACGGTGCACTATGACCGGTAGTTTCTGAAGCGCGTATATAATGCAGCTGCCTGGGCTATAGAAGCGTGTAACTATTGATCCTACGGCCTCTGGAAAGAGAGCCGCTGCTGCTGCCGCTGCTGCTGCCGCTGCTGCTGCTGCTGCTGCTGCTGCTGCAGATTTCAGCAACGTCATTCGAGAGAGTGAGAGAGAGAGAGAGAGAGAGAGAGAGAGAGAGAGAGAGAGAGAGGCAAAGAAAGAAAGCACGGCGTATCGTGGGAATAGAAGATCCAAACTTCACTCCCGGAGAGGGCTTTGCTCGGTATTGTACTCGAACGGAGAACAGGCCACGTGCTTCACGTGTGCATCGGCTACGTGAATGGCATACCTTGAATGAATAAGAAAGAAATCAACGGGATAGCTAACCTAGAGCTTCGCGATACAACGACGAGAAACGCCTATCGAGGACGTGTACGCGTTTTCCAGAACGATCCTTTCAGGCTCGCGTTCCGTTGCTATCGACGCGCACCTCACGATAATCGCGTAGCAAGACTAAAAATCATTCCGTACGATCGGGAAAGCTTCAAATCATTTGACGTTCGGGCGAGGTGTAATTCATTTCGACAGCAAAGTCGAACTTTCTGTGCCGAGAACCGATTGCTACTTCCTTTACGATTTTTGCGGTGCGTGCAAAAAGACGAAGGAAGAAGTGGAGGAAAAAGGCGAAGGAGAGTCCGATGACGAGGAAAGAAAGGACGAAGGATCGAGTCTCGGGTCGAGACCTCTCTCTTTCGTCCCTTCTGGTCCCTTCGATAGAACCAGACAAAGGCAAAAGGCGCCTTGCGTTCTCTTCCATGCAGTCTCTTTCGTTCGCTCCTCTCTCTCTCTCGTTTACTTTTCTCTCCGTCTCACCTCACCTTGGCTGCGGCCCTTCAACTGTCTGCGACCCACGCCCCACCTTCTTCTTCCTCCATCCGAACTACCACCACTACCATCGAGTTAGCAGCCACCTTCTTCAACCACGAGCAGCAACCTTCTACTTCTTCTTCTTAAACTTCTACTACTACTACTACTACTACTACTTCTTCTTCTTCTTCTTCTTCGTCGTAGTCATCATTGATGTAGCCTCCTTTTTCAACAGCGTGTCTTCGTCCTCTTTATGCTTTTCATCTCTCATTCCTCTTCAGACACACGCGAGTGCCACTCGTATCGATGCGCCTACACCGATCCACGTCCACCTGCCTTCCCAGAGTTATTTAGCCAACCGAGCCGCCCCAATTCGCCCTCGGCAAATTTCCGGAACGGCGGAGAACCTTGGATAAACGGAAACTCGACCGCCTGTCCGTTCACGTGTCGTCTCGTGACATGAAAAAGAACTGTACCGATCGCAGCGTTACCTCACACTCGGCGCATCGTCTCTCGTTTGAACGTTTTCTCTTCGAGAAATCATCTTCCCCTCGCGCGTGTCGTTCAAACGATCGTCCTCTGAACACTTTGAAGAATCTTCAGAAACTGTCGATCCGAATTGAGAAGTCAAAGGGATATAGCGTGGAAGAGGAGTCGACTTTGGAAAATTCAATTTAGTTGAGGAATTCGGGGGAAATTTTTAATTCAACGAACGTGAAAATAAAGGTGTGCGCCTGCGTGCAGTTCTCGTTTTTCTGCGTCGAGTTTGTAAGTTTGCCGAGGAGGAAGCTGAATATCAAAGTGTTCGACGATTTGAAAATGCAGAGGCATCTATATCCTTCGTATTTATGGATCTAATTGAACTTTATAATGCGACATGTTGCAACCTCGCCAAGGCTTGGACCGTTTCTTTTGAATCCATTATTCAGTAGCTCGACAAATTATATCGCCTAGCTTATAGTCAATTAACGGTAACCGATAGGTTTATTACTCGATTCGTTGTCGTGTTCCGTGGCATCTTGCGAATCGGCCATCGTTTCTAACAAAATCGCGACGACGTAACCGACGTGAGATTTAAAAGCGTTGTCAATTCAATTTTATTGGAATAAAATAATGACGGGGAAAGTTAACGAGAAATTAGCGTAATTAAAATCTCCATAAATATTTTCACAAACTACATTCGCCGTCATGTATTTTCTATCTAACGTAGATGTACTATTATATCAAAATGTCGAAATTAATTAACGATACTATATCAGCTTAATTAATCGACAGACTAATTCTTCTTTCAGTCAGGAGCTTGACAGAATCATTTAAATCTCTATAAATATTTTTATAAATTACATTCACTATCTAAAATAGGCGCATTATTTGTCGAAATATCGAAATCAACGATCGATCGATATTCTTGTTTCAATCAGGACTCTGTTGAACGTTATTTTCATAGGATCGGCGGGCTAGAGAACGGTTTCGCTGCAGACTGGTGGCCAGCCCTCTAATTTTTATTCCCCTCGATTTCTACGTCTTTCTTCTCGTCTTCTCGCCCTACGGCCGACCGGGAGGCATCTCTCGCCGTTGTATCCTTGGGCAAATTTATGCCTCTTCAGATTACGGATAATAATGGTTACCCTTGTGTTACCCACGGAGAGCTCACGTCTTAACAATTTTGCCAGCTAGAATTACGGCCGACTTTCCCCCGCAGCGTGTTTTCTCGCCGGTATGCGAGAATCACGCGATTTTCAACTATGATTTTCGCGAGAATTTCCACCGAAGGATTCCCCTTTCCTTCCAATTGACAACCATAACGAGAGTCACAACGAAACTCCGTCGTCCAAGGCGTGTAGGATCTCGATGGTGAAACGATTCCAGCACAATCGAGAATCGTCGACCTCGTCGAGCTTCCAGCCGAAGGGATCGCATATTTTTGGCAAACGCACCGGTCTCGAAATGAAATGCGAGCTGCGGCGACGCGATATTGAATCCTTGAGCGGAGGATTTATGGCGTTAACGCAGTAAATGGAACACGCGCGATATATACTCGGTTGGTAAATTTTCGGTTTAATCTCCCTGGTCGGGCAGTTTCCAGCCCGAAAGAATCCAATTTTCGTTTCGTCGGGCTTCTCGTTTCTCAAACGGTGAACGAAATTGGCCTTGGTAACTAGACGCGGAGCGACGTTATGACTTTCTTTCATTGGAAGCTGCTGCGAAGAGCTGGAAGGAGATGGCGGACGTTTTAATTCGTTGGACGTACGTGCGCGCATTTGTTAAAAAAAATTGCGTGGAACGAAGCAACGTTGGCTGAGAAAATTCCACGAATTTCTCGATTGTTGATTTCAATTATATCGATTATTCCAACTTTCGCTCGTTTCTTTGGAGAATTTTTTGAGAGACTCGCTTTACACGAGTTGACATGAATTTCAAATTCGGGGAATCGACACGTGAAACTCTTGTTCTACGAGACAAAATATCCAATTTCCGCAACATGTTACATTGCAACAAAGTGCAACGAAAGCGTACTTTTCGTTCCGTTGTGTTATTATTTACGCTATTTAAAGTTCATCGTCAGTGATGTTCGTCTCGTTTCAGTTATTCGAAGATAGAAACGACGGTTTTACCAGTAACCGTCGTACCAGCCAACGTGTATAATGATTATCGTAAATAAACAACATTATGGCGATAGTAACAAGCGGACAGAGCAAAATTTTCAAGTGATATTACTCGCAAGATATTGTAGATGGTTGACGCATCCAAGCACAGTTGGCGAGTTTATTGCAATTGAACCTCCGTGAGAGAGAGAAAGAGAGGGGGGGGGGAGGGGGGAGTCACAAAGAAGCAGAAACTTTATAGAGCGAAGCGTTTCGTACACGGAGGATTCAGCGGTCGGGAGAAAAACTGTGAAAGGGGTGGAGGAACGGAGAACGTGGGTAACCGTTGAATGAATATAATCGTCGAAGGTAAACCGGCCTCTGCAAGGAAGAAACGAGACGGCAGAAGGTTGGGTACAATGGATTCCGAAAATAAAGCGTGATCGATGAAACTGAAACAGGATTTACCCTACCGGTTCGAGGACACGCGTGCATGCGTTTCTCCTCGTACGAAATGTTGTTTTTTTTTTTTTCCTCGGCGAAAAATCGCGGTTGATCGTGAAATTACGCTTGATTGTACGAAACAAGAAAGAGAGAAAGAGAGAGGAAGAGATTCTTCGATCAACGAATTCTTCATTATATCACTTTTTAAAGTTTCATAGTGGAAACTGCGTTTCTCGTTTCGAAATTTTCGAAAGCAGAAATTGCAAATATTGCATCTTGTATGCGCTGCGATCATTGAAATTTTCTAATTCTCAGTTTTATTCTCGTACCGATCGATGGTGCAACTCTCAAGACAAATTCGCTCGTAATAAAATTCCTATTCCGAGTCAACGATTGCTTAAAAAGCGAGACTTAGAGAAACGAAGAACAGAACACTATCTCCGGAATAAAGTCGCGAAACTTCCGTTTCGTGAAGATACGATTCGATGGAGAAAACGAACGCCAAGAACGTACGCGCACGGCGGGTACGTATTCCACGGTAAATCAGAATTCAACGAGAACGAAAGAATTTCTATCTCTGGTTATGGCCGCAATTACGAGCTCGCGCCCCCGAGACGACCTCGCGTCGCGGCTCGTGTCCCTTTCCTCTCGCGTTTTAAACGCCTGGGATCGCGCGCCGTGGCGTGCAGTTAAGGCCGTATCGATGTCAAGATTGTGCCGCAGCGGCCGTCCCTGAAGAACCATGGACGTCCGTGACATTGTCGCGTCGTCGCACAAGGACTAACGTAGTAGCCCGGTCGAAGGGAAAACGTCTAAAACTCTCTCGTCCAAAGAACCTTTTTTAAACCACTCTTTTCTTTCGTCCCGACACACACACACACACACACACACACACACACACACACACACAACTTACTCACGCTAGACAAAAATGTCGCGCCGGGTTTTTCACCGAATAAATGGAGTTGCGTGTTCCTATCTGATGACCCTTTTGCTCCGTAGGAAAGGGTACGGATCGATAGGCTGTTTTCGTGATATTGTTACGTCGGCTCGTTTGGTCGATCGTTTTCGTTCGGTTTCTTGGGATTCAGCTGGTTATAATATGTAGAAGTTGGGGAGAGTCTCGTACAATCAGCCACTTTTAGACACTTTCCTTTTTTGTGCTGTAACTCTTGAAACTGAAGATGAACTCTCGACAGAAATTTATTTAGTATTGATGTTGAAATTTGCTACTTTGAAAGTTTATTAACAATAGAGGAGTGGTTTCAGATTGGATTAATTTCGATAAGCATCGAGTTTTCCTTGTCAGGAATGTGGAATCGGAGTCTGCTGATTCTTCTCGTGATTTTTCTTCCGCGATCAGATCACGATCAGATAGGTGGACACAATCAGCAAGAGTTGGTTCGATCAGACAGATTCGTACCAGAAAGATAAAATTCGTACAAGCGAAGAGTTATACGTGGAGTAGTAAAGTTTTACGAAAAAATCTGGCTGACCTCAAAATTTCGTCGTCTCGCAGTGTACGTACGTAGCAATTGCGAGGACACTCATTGTGGACCGAGCGCGTACGTACAAAGTTCAGACGTTCTGCGCATTATTCGTATTTCACTCGCTGAATGATACAACGAGTACCTCGCTTCGAATATTTCGTGGACATTTCTACGTAGACCACGTGCACAAGTACTTTGTACTTTCGAAATGCGCAAACGTCGCTCGTCGCTCGAATATTCTCAACTCGCGTTCTCCGCAGTTTTCACCTAGAAAAAAAGAAAAAGTCGAAGTTGAGAAGAAGCGAATCAGCGTGTGCGATTTACGATGGCGATCGTTGGACAAACGCGATTAAAAAGCTGCTTAATGAAGGTGGAATGGTTGAACGTGGCGGGAAAAAACGTGAAAGAAAGGAGGCAGTGGTATGCGAGTAAGATTCGCGTGTGTCGTGCGTTCGTTCGTTCGTTCGTTCGATGCTGCGCCGAAGGAGAGAGTGAACTGAATGAAAGGGAGGTTGGCGAGAGAGAGAGAAAGGGATGGAAGAAGGATGCAAAGACCGCGAATGATGGAGAAAGGTGGACGACGCCGGGAACAGGAGAGAGAGAGAGAGAGAGAGAGGAGAGAGAGAGAGTGAGAGAGAGACGCGAGGCGCAGGAGGAGATGGCCGAGCGTAAAAGAAGGAAAGAGAGAGGAGTGGTTCACCTGCATTGCTAGCATTGCGCCGACTCAAGGCCAGAGAGTCTGCGAGACCGAGGACCAGACCGGGTCGGGACCTCCTTCCTTCCAGTTTCCTGCACCCTGTTCTCTCTCTCTCTCTCTGTTTGTCTTTCTCTTTGCCTCTGGGCCTCTGGTCGTTTTCTTCCTTCTCTTCACATGGCATCCCACCGCACTCTTCCACCTTCTCCTTTTTCGTACCGCGCGCCGATCCTCGCTATGTGTCTGTTGTTCCCCCGCGTGCAGACAATTGCGTCATGACAAAGGCTCTGGCTTCTCCGGCGGAGCACACCGAGACCGTGAAGCACCCACCGTGCTCGTTCCGTCGACTCCGCGAGCTCGGTTGTACTTGGAACGATGCGGTTTTTTTGACGCTCTCCGGTCTTGATTCGGAGGAGGGGGACGAGAGCGCGAGAGTTGCAGAGATAATTCGACGACTCGGTCCTTCCGATCGTTGGTTAATTGATAATTAATGACGCCGCGTCACGATGATCGATTTACAGATGTACAAATGATTGCAGTGTTGCGAACGAAAAGAATCGCAAAGACGCTTTTGCTTAGCGGCGTGGTTGGTAAAGTCGTTGTACCGTAACTAAACGAGGGTTTCCCGTTTCTGATTGCAGGTTGTAAAATCAAAGCGCTCCGTGCGAAGACCAACACTTACATCAAGACGCCGGTGCGCGGCGAGGAGCCGGTGTTCGTGGTAACTGGCCGCAAGGAGGACGTGGCCCGTGCGAAGCGCGAGATCCTCTCGGCCGCCGAGCATTTCTCTCAGATCCGCGCGTCGCGCAAGAGCTCGTTGGGCGCGTTGTTGGGCGCGCCTCCTGGACCGCCGGCGTCGGTGCCGGGACACGTGACGATTCAGGTACGAGTGCCGTACAGAGTGGTCGGCCTGGTGGTCGGGCCGAAGGGGGCCACCATCAAGAGAATCCAGCATCAGACGCACACCTACATAGTGACGCCGAGCCGCGACAAGGAGCCGGTGTTCGAGGTGACCGGTCTACCCGAAAGCGTGGAGGCTGCGAGACGCGAGATCGAGGCACACATAGCACTTAGAACCGGCACAGGAACCACCCTCGACGATTCGGAACTGCTAAGCGTGCTCTGTCGCGGTGGCCTGGGCTCGATCCTCGGTTGCCTCGATCCACCGGGCTCGAACGGCTCGAACGGATCGAGCGGCGCGTTCTCCAGCAGCGGAAGTTGCAGCAGCTCGTCCAGCAGTTCCGGTGCACCTGGACTGAACGACCTGGTGGCGATCTGGGGCGCCGGAATGGAGAGGGACGAGGGACTAGGCGAGTCGCCGTCGTTCGAGTCGCAGACAGCGTCCGCCTCGTCGATCTGGTCGTTCCCCGGCGTCGCGCTACCATCCAGGCCATCGCCGCCGGCGTCAGCGAGTCCCACCTCACCCACGGACTCGCTGCTCGGCGGTGGACGACGGGAATGCGTGGTGTGCGGCGACAAGGAGGTCACCGCCGCCCTCGTACCATGCGGACACAATCACTTCTGCCTGGACTGCGGCAATCGGGTCTGCGAGAGTTCCGATCCTAGCTGCCCCGTCTGCTCCAGGCCCGTCTTGCAGGCACTTCGCATCTTCTCTTAAGCGCCGAACAGCCGGAGCCCAACAAACATCGCAGATGTTATCCCGCACAGGCTCCTCACTTTTGCGTCGTGGCACCTGGTACAGCGGCTGTACACCGATATCATTCTCACCGGATTGGTTAACGAAAACAAACAAAAGAAACAAAACGAAAACGGAGGAAGAAGCACGTCTGCTCTTCGACTTTTTTTTTTCTTTCTTTTTCTTTTTTTTTTTTTTTTTTTTCCTTTTTGGTGGCTCATCCAGGAACGACGGCGCTGGAGAAAACGCCCATCGAATCACCCCCCTGCCCCCCCCCACGATTTTTCTCCGTATGTACGACGAGAAGAAAAGAAAAAGCCTCGTGTCCCCCGTTCGTTCGGGCCGCGGCCGCGCGAGACATCGCGGCGACGTCGGGGGAACGAACGCGCACAATATGTCTCAATTCCACTGCTGCCAATAACCTCTTCTACGCGCCGGGAATGCCCCGATATTAAAAATGCTAATTTTGTCGCGTCGTTCCCGCCGACCGAATACAACGAAGTCAGCTTTTAAGTTCTGCGAGAGTATATAGAACGCGAGAGAGGGAGAGAGAATGGGAGAGAGAGAAAGAGAGAGAGAGAAAGATATTAAGAAAAAAAAAATTAAATAACATACTCGCTCATTCATTGTCATCGTTTTCATACTTCTACCCTCGATATGTAAACGTAACGTATGTACGTAGGTATCCCGGCTCGCAGGTTCATACGCGTATGTATATATATATATGTGTATATATATATATATATATGTATATACGTATACGTACGTTCAGACATCAAACGCGTCCACGAATGAACGGTGTCGGAGCTGACGCGTGACGGAGAGAGCGGATGAGAAATCACACACTCGCGGACATCACTCTGTGCGTTCGTTGTGTTCCACCATTCACGGTGAAACGCCATCGCGGTTCTGTTACGCGCGAAGGAAGGATTCGTTTGGCTTTGCCGTTTATGGAGTTGCCTTCGAACTATCGAGAAAAACGGTTCGATACGTTCGCTGTAGCGAGACTGTTGACCACCGAGATGCTACTCTGACTCTTGGCAAATCAGCCTAAGCACGAGCGAATTAGGCTGTGACGCGGGCAGCGCGTTTCGTATCGATAATGCAATAACATTCCATTTCGCTGATTGTATTCAAGTATCACGGTATATTCCCGTATTTTTCTACAAATTCATTTTTCGGTTCGAAGGCAGCCTTAGACAATGGAACACGGGGACTGGAACGAATCGGGGTCGGACGATCGAGTTTTTCCATCGACAACGTTTTAATTAGCGTAGACGTTATTTTTTTATATGATTGACAATCCACGAACGAGAGTCGGCGCTCTTCTTCGGTAACGGGAACGGGACACTGATAGTTTACGAATATTTTTGTACGTTGTCCTTCTTTCGCGGCGCGCGGAACCAAACCGAGACCGTAATTTCCATCCGCGTTTATCCTCCGCGAAACATTATGAAACACACTATATCAAAGGTGCTTGCAAACACTGATAAATAAAATTTTTACGAGCTCTATATATATTTTTATTTAGAAAGCGTACCAATCGTCGTAAACGTCCTATTTATCGTTCTGAACGTGTTATGGAAATTACGCGCTTCGACTTCCGCGAACGGTAACGGGACGGCTTTTCAATGGCGAAAAGCGCAGTTGCGGTAACAGAGTTCATTCGCTCTCTCGTCGATCGTTAAGCTCTTTGTGTCATCTGGAATCACGTGAACAAAAGCGCAAAGATGGCGGCGCGCGATCAGCTGATCGAACGAAAGCGGGAGAACTCCTGCTGTCGTTTCTCGAAACGAAACGAACAAACGGCACGAATCTCGAAGAAGTTACGTTGAAAATGTTCTCCGTGCGTTTTATAAAAATGTCTCCGCGACGAATTTCGAGTGTAAACGAGACACGTCACGTGATTGCAGATTGCGTTTGAAGATGATCAGACGATCGAAAGTGACGACGACGATGTAACGAGGGGAAAGCTCGTGCATTCGCCGATAGCGGCAAGCGTCCAAAGTTTTCTCCGCTAATAATTTACAGGATTAACCAAGATATCGATTGTGTTACTTATTCTCTCGACCAGCACTCGTAACAAACAGAGTATCCTCGATATACTTATTTTTTATCTGGTCGCTCTTCTTATCTCATGACAAGTGAAAAACTTATCGCGGAAGCGGCCGCTATCGACGTACGATGGACTTCCGAGACCTGCGAGCTCGTCGTACATAATCGCAGCGAACGATTACCGAAAAAATGAAAAAGAAAAAAAAAAAACGTTTGCCCATACTCGACGTAACTTATAAACCTGTACACGCTCACTACTCATACTTATACATACACGTTACACGTACACGTACACGCATTACAGACAAGCAATCGATCTCATCATATATATGTATATATAACAGGCACATGTCGTACGAGAGAAAGAGAGAGAGAGAGAGAGAGAGAGATTGAAAAAAAATATACAGGGTGAAGGTGGTCACGTGTCCCTCGATGTGCCGCGAAACTATTTAGATAATAGTATTATTCAAAGCAGCGTACCCGGATCCACCCAGCCTCCCTCGCTACTAGAGTATTATCTTACCTTTATATAAGCGACATAGCAATTGAAATAATAATAATATTAATAATATATATTATATATATAAAAAAAACATGAATAAATATATTATATATATTATATATATATATATATGGTGTCAGGAAAAAAAAGTCTGACAACGGTAAGAAGGATGATATTTTATCGAGGAGATTTAGATTTTGTATTTTTCGCGCGTTTCGTCGATGGGACGACGGGTGGCCCGGCCGGGGACAGCTGCGCGCGTCGCCCGACAAAGAAAAAAAAAAATAAATAAATAAATAAAGAGAAGATAATTATTATTAAAAGTTCTGTAAGAGAAGAACGAAAAAGAAAGAAAGAAACAAACAAACAGAAAAAAAAACAAAAAAAAAAAAAAGAAAAGTGGGAAAAATGGAGAAAAAAATGGTGAAAGGGAGCGACGCCGCTTTTAAAGGGAAACAAAATGTTTTAAGATTACGCGGCGCATCGCGGGAACGCGTGAACCGGCTTCTCCCTGAACGAACGGAGAACAAGAGTGAGAAGGAAAGAAAGGAGAGAAAGAGAGAGAAAAAGGAAATAACGACGTCGGTCCATCCTCACGGCCGACTTTACACCCCACCCCCCGTAACTGTATTCATCGAGCCCTCAGTAAATGATCCGAGTAACAAGTCGCTCTCTTTTGCAAAAGAGGAGGACCGATGTAGTATCATTCACCCGTAGGGATCGACGACCCGTTGTATATTTAGCTTTTTCTTTCGACAACTCGTAATTACATTATATTATACATTGCATTACTCTATCGCATAGATATATATCGGACGCTCTATTAGTACGTGTCACTTTGCCGCGCCCTCTCGTCGGAACAGCATGCGTGTGTGTCCGCGCAGGAGGGACGAACTCTTGTACGTTTTTGTTTTTCTACTTGACGGTGTTTCCTCTCTCCTCCCGTCCTTGCTCGCGGACACCCTCGTCATTTCAAGGACTCGCAAGTTTCGGGACGCGAACGAGAGGGTGGCCGGTATACGTGTCTTTATGCTCTTCTGTGTTCCAGTTCACTTTCTTCCTTTTTTTCTTTTTCTTCTTTCTTCTTCTTTCGTCGGGAAACTTGAAGCTCGTTACTCGCGCTTCAGAAAGCAGGAGGGAATCCGAATGAACGATCTATGTCGCGTGATGTACGCGTTGATTCCCTTTTCTTCTTCGACGTCGAAGAAGAAGAAGAAGAAGAAGAAGAAGAAGAAAAATGAAGGAACGAAACTACTAGTAGTAGCCGTTAAAGAAAGGAGCCAGAGGATCATTCCCGTTTTCGATGATCCCACGTGGCTCTTCCTACTTCTTTGTATTATTTGCCTCTGTTTGATCCCTTTTGTTTCGTATTTATGCTGACTTCGATATCAAGCACCGCATCATTTTCTTCTTCTTCCTTCTGGTTCCGTTCTTTTTCTTTTTTTTTTATTTTTTCACTTATCGCGTGATTCTTCTTCGGTTTTTCGATTACAGCCATTCCTTCACGAAGAAGCTGTGTGTTTTTTTCTTTGTTATCTTCTTCTCCATTTTTGTTTCTTATTCGTTTGTTTCTTTTTTTTTTTTTTTCTTCCGTTCCCTTTCGAAATCGTCGAAAACTTCTTGTCAATCGTTGCCATTTTTAAACGAAGATATGCTCAAGTCGCAGCTCCGAACAAGTCGAGTTATATTATTAGTACATATAATACACATAAAGTATATATATTATATATAATACGCGTCATCCAGTGTTGACGGATGATCAGATAGAAAGAGGATATTTTTTCGATCGTTCGAGCCGCAGCTCTTGTGTAACGGGTGTTTCTCGGTACTTTCTCAGCCAGACTCACCCCCCTTCGTTCTTTATTTTTTAATATTATTATGATTTTTATTTTATAACGTTTATTATTATTATTTTTATTATTACTATTATTATTATTTTTACTAGATCGTTTAGCAGACGTCTCTGATCGCTGTGTGTTTCGTTTAGAACGTCCTCGTCCCACCAAATCTAACCCACCCACTGAGAAATACTTACTTATCCGTGTCGTCCTCTTCGTACGAGAAGATGGCTCTTCCGTCTTGTCAGAAAAAAAAAGAAAAAACACAAAAAAAATAAGGAAAAAAAA